>JANVCC010000020.1:2302037-2423778 GCA_025345505.1 Todiramphus chloris collaris
TTCTTTCTTTCTTTCTTTCTTTCTTTCTTTCTTTCTTTCTTTCTTTCTTTCTTTCTTATGTGTTTTCAACTGATTTTTATTACAATTGAATGCATTCAGCACTTTTGCAAATCACACTCCAAGGTTTCAAAGCCTGGACAGCTGCTAAAAGCTTACTCTAAATGACTCCATCAGCATCACACAGAAATGTGATGGAAGTGTGATATTGTGGCAGGGAATTTAAAAAAACTTTTATCATAGATGGTGACATTGAACTGTCTTAAGCAACAGACTCTCTCTCCTTGCCCTGTTGTCCTCTGTTTTGTTTACTACATCCATGATATTTCAATATTGCCCAAGGCAGAGTTATTCCAAACAGCATTTGCCTTCTGACACAGCCTTGCCCGTACCCAGAGGAGGTCTGTAGCATGTACTGAATAAAGCAGCGCCTTATGGAGAAAAAAAAATAAATCTTGTGCTTAAATAATTAAATAGTGCTTCATTGTTTTCTTAACTTCCAAGTGATTTACTTCATAACTTTAGGAATAAAGTCTTGAAGTAGTTCTTTGCGTGTGCATCTGTGTGTGCATGCACACACTAGATACATACGTATCTAGTTATTTCCATTCTTTTTAAGAAAGTATTTCTGAGCAACCCCTTGTAATAGAATATAAGAACCTTTATGTTATCTCCTCTTGTGAAACCATATCAGGCAAGAAATAAATTAAGCATTTGAACACAGCTTTGATGATTCATGCATCTTTCTATTCCTTCATAGTTATGTTCCAGATTCTTTTTGTGCTTTCATTATTTTTACACCGATAAGAAAGGATCCTCATAATAAGAAATTAGGCCACATATATGCAGGCCAGCATAAATACGTACATGACATTGAATATGTAGATTTTGTTCCATATTCTATGGGGAATCCATTTGATCTGTAAATATAATCATTTGGTGAACAATATTAGTTTTGACAGTTGAGAAAATTAAAATGGAAAGCCCATGTACTATGAAAATGTCTATCAGGATAAAATAATACTATTTCTTTGCTCATTTTTTTGCATGAATGAAATGCCTCCAGAGGGGCTGACAGGTACTGATATGCTTGGGGGAAGGTGTATGTGGCAGTTAACTCTTACACTGATGGATAGTTTCTGCCCACTGGTCAACAAGGAGCAGGTGATGGGTTTGGCTTCACTTTGTTTTATTATTTATTGTGCAGACAGATCGCTTCAAGGTAGCGTTATTATCTAGTATTAATTTGGTCATATGTAACTTGTTGTCATACATTGTCTCCCATGGATTCTTTTCAGCCTTCACTACACTGCCTGCCAAGAGTCGTATGTTCCCTATAGGAAGACAGATCCTACCTAAATACATGTTCTCTTGGTGTCTGGTAGTGCCTTCTATGCTTCACATCACTGAAATAAAGTATTTTATCTTCCTTAATGAGGTGAATGTTTATTGTTCTTTGTTATCAAAAGGCATCTATTACTCTTAGCTTTAATAATATTTTTCATTTCTTTGCTTATACCATAAGACACCTTCAAAACTCTCAACACTACAGTATTGTCCTAGTTTGAGTGAGAACAGAAATAATTCTGGTCAGTAATTTTACCTTTCACCTCAGTTCTTCAAACTAACTGCACTGTCTGAAGTCAGCAGCCTATTCTCACAGACAGCGTCTGCTTCCAGCAGTGCTAACACCCCATGGTTAGAGTTACCACCAAGGATTGGTGTGCAGACCAAGGCCACTGCTGGGTCTTGTGTACCACATTGGGGGGTGCAGAAAGTGAAAGGCTGCACCTGCAGGGAGGAGCGGACAGGGCAGGTGACCCCAAACTGACTAACAAGGGATTGCAGCCCATAGACATCATGTTTCGCATAGAGCTGAGGGATCTGAAGGGTCTCTGGGCTCCTCTCTCCTCTTGGACTGCTTTGCCAGCTTTGCTTTGCTTGGTTTTATTCCTTCCTCAGAGCACCAAGGAGGCCTCTGTCCATTCTGCCTTTGATCCCGGCCTGTGTGTTCCTGAACCCGGTACCAGAATCCAGCTCCTGAACACAGCTCCCGTCTGCTGCTGGGCCCAATCTGGGACTGCCCCGGTGCCTGCTCCAGAGCATCAGTGGTGATGGTGATGTAATTACTATCAGGGGGGTTGGGTTCGATACTGGTTTTGCATATATTTGTATATATTCCATTTTTATTATTATTAATTTCATTTCCATTAAAGCTGTTCTAGTTTCCTTTTCTAATCGCTAAGTCTCTCTCCCTTATTCCCTTTCTCTTCCTCTTTGGGAAGAGAGGGGGGGCTAACACAGAGAGCATCTGTTATAGGTCTAAGGAGCCGCCCTGACCCTAAAATGTGACAGGTATGGAAGAAAAATTCAGTTCTGACTGTCACAGAAGACAAGAAAGAGTAAAGTTGGAAAATATAAGCAAAATGAAATGGGTAAATAAATTTATGCTAAAGTAAAATGCAGGTCTTAAACTCGGGAGATTTAGTTTCATGTTTTGAGTTTGACATCAAAATTCTCAATGAAGCATTATTTATTTTTTACCCAGAAAATCTACTCTGTTTAGGAAAATATTGATGCTAATTGTCCATGAGAAATACAGAGGAAGGAAAATATTGCTTACGGTATAGCAATTAGGAAAAGAATAGTGTCAGGTTTTCTTTTTCTTCTTTTGACTTCCTTTTCATGGTTGAATTTTGATTCTCATTAAAAAATTAAGCAACCATTTTCTTCTGAGCATAGTAAGGGAGAAGAAAAAAGCACCATGGCAATCATTTATGTGGTTATAGTCTTCTTTTTTTATCAACTTATAGTTGCTAATGCAATAGGGGCCTATCTCATTCAGATCAAATCTGACTACCATGGGTGGTAATGAGCAAATTCTTTTTTTATTGCATGTGTGCATGGGAACAGTCCATGGGAATAGGACATTTCCTTTCTGATTTTTCTATACAGCGTCTGCTGATACTTTACCACCATTTTCTGCTGCTTTGTTTGTTCTTAATGAGTAAACATTTTTTTATGAATGAGTGAAATGTTTGTTTTAGTAAATGACTGCAAAACAGATATTATACTTAGGCTGACAAATTTGCATGATAATTTTGCAAACTCATACTAAATAATTAATAACTAGCAATGTCCAGAAATACTTTTCCATTTATTGTGTATTGACCGCTACAGTCTGTTTTCATGACTTTTATGCTGAGTTCTTCCATCTCCTCAGCACAAATTTAAAACTTCTGGTCTTGACTCATAGTAATATTGTGAGAAGAAAATAAAATTACAGCTGCTTTCATCAATATAGGGAAATTTATGGAAGGGATCCAGCAGGAAATTACGTCTGATAAACACCTTTCACATACTGCTTATGGCTATGTGATTCTCAGGTGGTATGTGTGAGTGAAATAATTTTAAAAACATAGATTTTTTTTTTTTTTCTGTTTGTAATCAACTAAAGTTAAAAAAAAAAATCCAAGTACATTCTGCATGCTAAATGGTGACTGTGTAAGTGAAATAATTGAAAAAAACCCCACAAAATTTATAGCTTTTCTCTGTTTGCTGTCAACCAAAATCAAAAAAATCCAAGTACTTTCTGCATGTTTAATGGTGACTATGACAGCTTCCAGGCACAGTAATCAGCTTCAGATTTTCTTTAACCTTTTCCTAAGCAAAAATACTGACACTATCCAACAGTACATTTAATGCCCAACTGTGACAATATCTTTCTATTTTTTAATTTTAGGAAATATTTCAAGCAGATAAAATTCAGGGAATCATGATTATCAGACTGAAATGTTTACTTACAACTCAGAACAGAGCTAGAGATTTTTTTTTCTCACACTTATCTTTTCTTTTTCTTATGGTAATGTCCACAAACCCATTCCTTCAAAATCCAAACAAAATCCAGTAATTTGAATAGCCTATTGTCTAGCAAATAATGTTTTTCCTGTGTTTATCATTCAGTCTGTATGGATGGATTTTCAAAATGACACATGGAAAGTAACGAGAAATTAAGCTATTGTACTTCCATTAAAATCATCAGGAGTCAAAGAGCTGACACCTTGGGCACTGCTTTGAAAACATTTGCGTGAGAATCAATTGACTGGGCAGTACTGGTATCTGGCAAAGGATACGGATTTCAAGGTTATTGAGACAGGATGAGTGCTCACGACACTAAATTACAACAGGTAAAATCAGAGATCATCTGGTGCAATAGCCATCCCACAAAACTAGCTTTCAGGACAATCCCTGGTATATGAACTTTTTCCTCTGTGAACTGCCCTTGCCACCCAGCAATCAAAAGACTGAAACATGTAGTGCTGTTATAGTCTCTGCAGTGGTCTTTGTGAGCCAGAATCAATTTATCAAATGGGATAAGTGTATAGAATTGTCCAGCTGATGAAAATGATTTCTGGATAATACCAGTACAGAGAGATATTTATTGCTAGTTATTCCACTCTTTATCTGGGGAAAGAATAAATTGAAAATCAAGTCCCAGGAACCATTACAGAGTGATTTCCAAGGAGGACTTACCCTTGTGAACTTTTGTTATGTGAAAAGCTGGAAATTACTTGTGCATGAGAGAGAGAAAAGCCTACAGCATCTGCTTCTGGTTGAATTCAGACATGTTGAAAACTGAGATCCTACAGTTGTAAGGAGATTGCTTGTCTCTTAGAATACACTTGTATATGCTGACAAACACTGTAACACCTGCAGAATATGCAATATTGAGCAATAATGAGGCTCTAGAGCACCTACAATATACACCTTGTGTAAGGTTTGAAAGTGCTATGTACCAAAAAATTAATAATGTATCTGAGTGAACTTCTGCAATGTAAGGAGAATAATTATGCCTGGTCTACCTGCCCCACAAAAAGTTAGTGTTTCTGTTAGCTGTTTTAACAGATTAATCGTAGAAATGTTCCAATCCATGATATATGTGGCTCAAATAGACATTTTATAGACATTTCTCACGGAGACAAAATTAGACATCTCTCTTGGACAGATATTCTTCCCTAATTCATACAAGCAATACATTTTTTAATTTGACTAGCAACAATCCTTATTTGAGGAAATCTTAAATGGATAGCAGCATCTAAATCAGGAGCAAATGCTAAAGTGTATGAAGATATGAAACCAGATTCAAAGTCCACATGAGTTTCTCTATTAAATTGAGAGACATCTGGATCAGCCTGAGAAACCAGAAGCAGCCTAGGACTAATGAATACAAAGTAATATACAGATTACACAGCTGCTGGTTAAGTGTATGGAATGAAGTAAAGAAATCAACACAAAGGAAACTTGGAAAGGAAGGTAAAAATGTCATAATCAACTAGTAACTATAGTTTAAAAAGTAGATGGATTCCTATTACATGTTCCCTCTTCTAGCAACTGTTGAAGGCAAAAACAAAAGCTGAATACTGAAACAAACAAAAAAATGCCTCTGCTGAATCATGGTATGCCACAGCTGCAACTGGTACCTACTTTACACCAATAAATTAAAAAGTTGGAAAATATTAACATATATTTCTAAGGAATTCTCTTGCAGGATTTGACACAGATGTAGTTATTTATTGCTACAGGAGATTTTAAACACATTTCCAAGTATGCATATTAAGACATCTTTGCATTTAATTGAATACTTCCGAAGGTGAATACTTTTTACTTCTGATATTGGTCTAATCCTGAAAAAAACCTCCAGACCTTTACAGCCCTGAAGAGACTTGCTGATTTCAGTGGTTTCTCTACAGACTTGTTCAATAGATCACTATTACATTACAAGTTCAGGTCTGTGCTCAGCAGATTATTTAAGAGCACACTTAAATCCATACTTACTCATCCAAGCACTCAACATCAGGCATGTACTGAAGCCCCTCCAGAATCAATATGATTTAAATGCTTTACTGACTATGGGTAGATATTTAAGTTGGTACATTGGCTGTATGTGCCAGCACATCTAATTTGTCTTCTGTAGCTAGCAATATGGAATATTTAATGTGACTCATACTACTATTTGACTGTTGGATTTGGTTACAAAATTGTCAGATTATATTTGACCTAATACATTTATATTTTTACCTTCCAAAAGGTTTGTTGGAAATATGTCTAATACAGCATTTCTGTCATGTTTTTTTGCATGACTTCAGTACAAGAAAGTTTGCTATTGCATTGCTGTGTTGGATAAATTTGCTAGAAACAAATGAAAAGATGTCCCATCTTTTTTCACTGTCCACTTTAAAAGAAACACCAGCTTTCAAAATTAATTCAGACAAATGTACATGGAAATAATTAAACAACTGAATAAATCTAAAGCAGGATTTTTTAAGCTGATTCAATAGTGATTTACCCTGGTTTTAAACTAGAGCAACCATTCTGAGAACAACAGAATACCTGGAGCTGGAAATAGAGTACAATTAGGACTGCTAATTTGAAAGCATTTCCTATGACTAGCTAAATACAGAATAAAAAAAATAGGAATTTAATTTTTCATATGAGCACTTCTGAAAAGTGTGCTAGAAAAAAGTTACCACACAATGTCTTTAAAATAAGATATATGCTCCCAAATCTAGAGGTTGAAAGAAGACATCATTACTTTTATTAGTACGGGAAGCAGAAGATACTTAAAACATCACAAAATTTATTTTGTGGTTTATGTACTTCAATGAAACAGGTTTGCAGCCAGAGGATAAAGATGTTGTATCAGTTTTCAAAATAGAAAAACCTTTGGAAGGACAGACCAAAAAATACAAGAACTTTGCAAAACAAATAATCCACAAATGACAAAAACTGAAGGTTTTGAGTTTAATATATTTCTGTCATAAAATGAATAAAACTGCAGTGCAAAGTAAAACATCTGTCCCTTGTTCATAATAAGTGTCAAAAGCAGTTCTATTCCCTTATGTAATGAGATAGCTGAAGCCCCTACAAAAATCAGTTGCATCGGGCACAGCACAAACCAAAGGCCAGTTTCCTCTCTTTTCAAGCTCAAAAATTTCCAGTGAAACAGTTGCCAGACTCCTAAAACCTGTGTTGGGATTCCAATGTCTCTTTTTAGTTCTGTAACACTTTCATTGAGGATTGTTAGCATTTTGATTGTGTTTTGAAGGTATGTCAGCTATAGTAGTAGTTGTAGTAGCAAATAAAATACAGAGCTACGAGTTGCCTGACACTGCTACGCATAGTATTTGGAACAGCTGAAATAGATGGGAAAAAAAAGCCCACTCTAAACCAGCTAAGGCCCATAACTACATAAAGTGGATTGAAGGTTCTCATCTTCTCATGTCTTATGCTTGTGCTGTAACAAACTGGTGTGACAGTCGCATTTGAGAGAGACATAAGGGGCCTATACAATAATCACTTACCAGCAGCCAGAAGGAAACCCCACCAGCTTCTCATCGTATGTTGCCATGTGAGTATCTGTAATTGCTGATTCCCCTTCCACAGAATAGACAGGCTACTTTGCGTGAAATGCGTACACAATGTTGTTATAATGTTGAAAAAAAGATTTTTTTTTTTTAGGTTAGTAGATTGCATGTATGCATTGGGACAGTGCACTTCAATGTTTGCAAACCAAGGAACAGTATGCAGACTTCACAAAGGACACAGTCCCCATGATTACCCTCTTACCCCTGCAAGCTTGAACAGAGTTAATTATCAGCTTTGCAGTATGCAGGTACAGCTGAGAGGTGATTAACACAGCAGATTTTTTAGCCAATATTATACTCACCGCAGAGAGGAAAATCTTAGCTTATCTTAAATAAGGTCAATAGCAAAAGGTCCCTTCCAACTCAAGCCATTCTATGACATGATTCTATGATAGAAGTGAAGCAGTTCAAAGTTCAGATACTCCAAAGCAGTATACAGGTGTTAATGAGCATCGCTGAGGGAAACAAGAACACTCCAGTGCTTATGGCAGCCTAACCAGAATGGCAGAAAACCTAACTGGGACAAAATCAGTCTCAGTGACTAAAAAATTAGATAATAGCATTTGATTTAACTCACAAAAAGACAGAAAAAGATCCATAGCCACAGACTATTTTTAACATAAAAACATAAAACTGGCAACACTGAAAGAAGAAAAACCTGAAACAATATTTGAGTTTTCTGTGAATGCAGCATTATAGAACACTTAGTGCTATAGACCCAGAAAAAAATGTTTTAAAAGTAATGATAATTTAATTGTCTTAACTTCACAGACCTTTTTTTTTTTTTAATTACTTTTTTAAGCGTGTTATTACACATAGAAAGAAAAAACACAACTGAAAAAAAAGACATTCTGAGAGGCTGTCCATACTTCCAAAACCTTTTTTATTAAGACTGTATAGTTATGAAAGGTGCCATTCAGGAGATCTTTAACAAGCTAATCACTAGTCTGGTCTCCAAGATGGTGAAATATGGATTTGGTGGATGGACAATTCAGTGGATAAAGAACTGGCTTGCTGACCGCTGCCAAAGAGTGGTTGTCAATGGGTCGTTATCCAAGTGGAGACCAGTGACAAGTGGAGTCCCTCAAGGATCAGTACTGGGACCAGTCTTGTTTAACATCTTTGTCAGTGACGTGGACAGTGGCATTGAGTGCACCCTCAGCAAGTTTGCTGATGACACCAAGCTGTGTGGGGCGGCTGACACGCTGGAGGGAAGGGATGCCATCCAGAGGGACCTTGACAGGTTGGAGAGGTGGGCCCATGCCAACCTCATGAAGTTTAACAAGGTCAAATGCAAGGTCCTCCATCTGGGTCGGAGCAATCCCAAGCACCAATATAGGCTGGGCAGTGACTGGCTAGAGAGCAGCCCTGAAGAAAAGGACTTGGGAGTGCTGGCGGATGAGAAGCTCAACATGAGCCATCAGTGTGCTCTCACAGCCCAGAGGGACAATCGTATCCTGGGCTGCATCAAGAGAAGTGCGGCCAGCAGGTCAAGGGAGGTTATTGTCCCCCTCTACTCCACTTTTGTGAGACCCCACCTGGAGTACAGTGTCCAGTTTTGGAGCCCCTATTACAGGAGGGACATGGACATGCTGGAGCCTGTCCAGAGAAGGGCCACAAGGATGATCAGGGGGCTGGAGCACCTCTTCTATGAGGACAGACTGAGAGAGTTGGGGTTGTTCAGTCTGGAAAAGAGAAGGCTCTGGGGAAACCTTATTGTGTCCTTCCAGTATCTGAAGGGGGCCTACAAGAAAGCTGGGGAGGGACTTTTTAGGCTGTCAGGCAGTGACAGAACTGGAGGGAATGGATTAAAACTAGAGATAGGTCAATTCAGGTTGGACATTAGGAAGAATTTCTTCCCCATGAGGGTGGTGAGACACTGGAACAGATTGCCCAGAGAGGTGGTGGAAGCCCCATCCTTGGAAGTTTTTAAGCCCAGGCTGGATGGGGCTCTGAGCAACCTGCTCTAGTGGGAGGTGTCCCTGCCCATGGCAGGGGGGTTGGAACTAGATGATCTTTAAGGTCCCTTCCAACCCTGACAATTCTATGATTCTATGTTGTCCTCTTTGCCACTGATTTGTACTACATAAGATTGGCCAAGCACTGGTATCTGTTGTTCAGGGAGGTCCTGGAGTTCCCATCCTTGGAGATAGTCAAAAGCTGTCTGGATGTGGTCCTGATATAGGTGGCCTTGCTTGAGCAGTGAGGTTGAACCAGATGACCTCTGCAGTTCTGTGCTAACTCTGAATTTATTGTCTTTCCTATTGCCTTCTTTATCAACGAATATTCCTCTAAAATTTTCTGAAAAGTTCTTGGACAAAAAACTATTGAGGCAGTACAAATTCAGTCTTTGGTTTCTATTTCCTGTTCTCCCTTTCCCAATGAACAGAAAGTAGCCTAAGCCTACATATGCTATGAAAAATGTGGGACTCAGTCTCTTAAACTGCTTTTGCACTGCTGACACCAGGGGCATGATAACACAGTGCTTCCTGGGTTCTCTGAGGGAGCTTGCCAACAGGTTGCCATGTGAGCTCAGATATTTCATCAGGTTCATATCTGGATCCATTCCCACTGTTAAGTGTCAAGTGGAGGAGAAGTCATTTGGAGAAGGCATTGATGCCAGGCTTGAGGGCTTTGTGCAAAATACAGGTCACCTTGAAGTGACGGTGAGAACAAAAATCTTCGTGGCCCTTGACAGAAACACAAGGAGGCACTGAGATGGCAATGTGCTTCTGCTTCTTCCATAAAATACATACAAACAAAAACCTGCTGCAAAAGAAAGGACAATGAGCTACATCCATCTGGTCTGTCTGGCCTCAGGTATTGTTAGTCTTACGATATGCCAAATGAAGGCCGTGAGCCCCTCAGCTTCAGTGCTGAGCTGTGTGGACAAAGCAATCTAATGAAGAATTAAAATCTGTGCAGTTCTGTGTGACTTTCTTTTCTAGAAAAGAAAGCACGGGGACCTGATAATAAATTGAACTTAAGAAAGGATATGTTCAACAAAGAATATTGCTGATATCTATAAAGAACAGTCATCAGCCAAAGGAAACAAGACCATTTTAGTCCTCTACAGCCTTTACCTTTCACTTTTTTTTTTTTTTTTTTTTTTTTTTTTTTTTTTTTTTTTTTTTTTTTATTTTTTTTTTTTTTTTTTTTTTTTTTTTTTTTTTTTTTTTTTTTTTTTGGTATTCTGAAGACTCAATGCCTTGAAAACCATCAGCTTTGAATTTCTCACTGCTAAATCAGTCCAGAATGGCTAAGAACTTGTCAGGGACAGTAATAAACTCCCTACTAGAACCGTGTTAAAAAATTTCACATGCCAAAACACATGTGAAACACTGGGAGAAGCAGTTCCCTAACACAGGTGGCTCTCAGTCAGCTCTCTTGTAGCGCCCTGGAGCATGCAAGGTGTTTAGATTGGATGTTGGGGAAAACTGTGTGTGACCCAGAAATACAAGCTCAAACTCAGAGCTGCTTGGAGTCTGCAAGCACTTACACTTCCCAGGAGAAGTCGTGATTCACAGCATTTCTTGGGGATTGGTATGCAATTTTTGTCTTCTGTGTGCTTGACTGGAAAAATCTCTACAGTTTTGCTGCTTCCACTCTCAAATTTGTGGTAAGCAAGTAAGTTTAGGAAGAAAAAACAATCCTTATTGACCTGAATGTGTTCCACTTTAACAGGTTGCTCCACTATTCATATCAGTGTAAAAGAGACATGCTGTGGTATCAAACATGCTGAGCACTAGAATGGCTGGTCTCCTGTATGTCTGTTATTTCAACTTTATTTTATTTTGGGGGTTGGAAGGGGAGGGTTCATTTTTGTTCAGAGCTTAGCACAAATGCAGCAGCCCACAAAAACTGTAAATGTAGGTTGCTTGGCAACTGCTTTTAAAAAGTGCTATTTGCTTTCAAAGAGACAACCTGTTATTTTGCGCCTTTTAAAACAAAAACATAAAAGAAAAAAAATGGGACTGAGAAAAAACAACAAGGAAAAAGGTGATTACTCCACCAGCTAATAGTGTAAATGGCTCCATTATAAGCACACAGTGGTGATGTGCAAGCTCTTCCTTGTTACTACCATATGATTTCCAACAGAGAACCTGCAGCAAAGAAGTTGTTTTCTACAAGAAGTGAAGTCAAGTGGAATTGACATCTCATACGAACTCAGAAAAATAATTTACATCTCACCGGAAAAAGAAAAAAAAAATCCATTTGAGACCAAGGTCAAACTATCTCAAAACTTTCTTTTTTAAAAGTGCTTGCTAGAAGCTGCTTTGGGAAAAGCTGTAGCTCCCTGCTGCATACTCCTACCCAGCTATTTAATACCCAATTTAGAAGAGGCTGTGAAGGGGTGGTGTGGTCAGCAGTACTCAAATGTCCATCCACAGAGTAGTATTTGCCATCCTCATCCCAGGTGTGGTAACTCAATTTTCTTGCTTCTTGTTAAAATAACCCAATGACTGTACGTGGAGTTTGGCATATGTGGTATTTTAGAAACAGAGGAAAGACACTAAAATGCTTCTATTAAAAAGATCTTTCATATCTATTTATTTTTAGTCATCTTTGGCCTTTTCTTGAAGTATTAATTCCTTGGAGGTCATATAGCTTCTTTCTTTAGCAAGCAATAACTGACGTGGATGTGTCCTAATTATACCTACATTAAGAAGAAAAGAATTTAAAGTAAAAAAAAAAAAAAAAAATCTTCTTAGGAATATCATAAAGCTTAAGATGTTTCAGGGTTTTTTTTTTGAGTAAAACATTACTTTTTTCTGATTATTCCTGCTAGAAGCAAATTGTTGGATGCAGAAGAGTACTTAAGTAACATTACAAAGATGCCTGTATAGGATTAGGATACTTCCTTGCCACAGGAAGACTTATATTCAGAACACCATCCCTCCCAATTCAGGACTCTGAAATGGTGCTAAGGATGCTGCCATGTACAGAATGAAATGTCATTAAGGTGCTAGTTGTCTTTTTTTCTTTTTTAACTTGCACTGTTTATAATGTTCATCTGAGCATTAGAAGGAAATGTTCACTGAGTAAATGAGGTTTGCTGTAAAACCTGGCAATCATAGCTGGCCATCAGGCTCTCTTTGAACTATTATTTTTTTAAGTGTTTGTACAAAGTGAAATAATCTCAGCAGAAGACGAGAGGCTGGATCATGCCATTGCCTGTAAGATACAAAACTTCACCCACAACAAGAGTCAAATGCCCCAGTACAAAAAAAAGTGGAGAACTTGGGTTCACATCCTTCCTCTAAGTCTATCATGTGTAGAAGCAATCTGTTTAACACTAGATGACTGATCTGATACCTTGATTACAAGTGGTCTTATCAGTTCATCCTAGCTAGCTTGTGAATAGCATCTAACTGCCTAAACACTTTATTGAACCTGAAATTACCAATCAAATTAGGTCACCAAACTTAAATCAAACCCAAATTAATTTTGGGTTGACCAGAACTATTCTTTCCTGTGCATTATTCACTGATTATAATTTGCTGAACCCTAGAGGAGACTGGTAGCAGTACACACATCTCTACCACTCATAGTTTGCACCAGGCCTAATACCATCACCATTTGGACAGCTGAAAAATGAGTTGTAAGTCACTGGTGTCAGTGTTGCTAGTACTGCTGTTGTAACTATCTTTTAGTAGGAAATCCCAATGACTTTTTGGTTTGGGGAGATTGAACCTCTTTCTTTGTGGTAAAAAACATTGTGGCACATTGCTGGGTGTGAAAAGACCCTGCTATTGTGTCTGCTGCTGGAGAATTTGTGCAACCTGAATCTTTTTCCAGACCCTTATACTCAGATTATGCCCAACAAAATGTCACATGAAACTGTAAGACCAAAAAAAAGCAATGACTGCTCAAGACAAAGATGTCATATGTCTGCAGGTTCCACCACTTCCATCTGCCTCCCTTTTCCTCCTTAGCGAGTAAATGACATCTGAAAACTGCTTTAGTTGATGATGAATATTATGCTGCATCATAGCAGGCATGCTGAAGAGACTAGAGTTACATATTTGAAGACTTGTTTGATGTGTGCAGTTTGGGTTGCAACCTGGCATGACAGAATGTGTGGTTTATGAAACAAACACACTTATTTTTCTTGCAGGAAAATCTATGCAGGTCAAAGATCCAACTCAGACTACAGAGGTTAACATTTCAAATGAAAGCACTTAAGGTACACATATGTCCTCAGCTGGCCTTCAATGTCAAAGAAGAACTGCGGAAAAAAATTAATTTGTCTGAGTAAATACATTAGAAACTTTTAAAATTGCAGGCAACAGTTCATAAATATACGATCAAGAAGACAGAATATGCAGAATATGCAGCTTCTTAATATTCTTCTAATATGACCAGAGGTTAACAGTAATCAGGTTTCTGTCAAGAATACCCTGCAGTCGGTGAAAGCTCCCAGTCAAAAAACAATGACTAGCTCAGTCTTCCAATAGATTAAGTCACTTGAAACCACTCTCTGACTAGAGTTTGCAGATTTCATTTAATCTACCTGCTCTCCAAAAAAACCCCCAAAGTTATAATAGGGACATAAGTCAATAAAGAGGCCAAGGGCCAAGACTCATCAATTAGACCTGTGTGAATACTTTACATCATCAACTATACCAATTAGGTTGCATCTGTATTCAAGTGATGGACCTGTATCTGTTTCAAGTCCAAAGCTGAGCCACTGCAGCATAGGTCACTTTGACTGCATGTGGATTTATTGGGGTTTTTTTAAATTAATTTTCCTGTGTAAGAATGCAATTTTAATTATAATGCCTTAAATGTTGTTCAGTTTCTTTGATGGTCACCAAAACAGAGCCTGATTCCAATCCCATTTTGGGATGACATTTTAGGATAACATTTGCTTCTGCAAAGAGGAACTAAGATGCACTCCCCTGAGAAAATGGATTATATGAAATGCCTTTCCTGATCTGATTCCCATGGTAAAAGAAAAAATGTATTTGCTGATACATATTAAGAATAATTCTTAAATGAATGGCCCTACAGATTTGTCTTCGTATTTTGTATGAAATATGTTAAGAATGACCAATAACATTACCAAAAAGAAACTCATGTAAAACGTAAACTTTTATTCCAGGAGGGTGGGATTTTTCCTTACTCTTTTTTGATTTGTCATTCAGAAATTATTTTTCATAACTCTGCCTACAGAAAAATGTTTCATGTGAGTACAAGAGATAACTGTAAAGGTAGATCTATGGAGTTATATAGCTGTGATCCTATACAATTTTGTCGCCTCATCAGTTAAAGCCAGTAGTAATATCACTACAAAAGCTCTTTGTAGCCACTGTTAACAGTGTAAAATCTGTAAACATCATAGCCAATTTTTAATTTGTTGAGGTGTTTTGTAAAAACTTCATGACTGTGACAGACATTAGGAAAACATAGTGGCGCGTAAGGATCAGATGGGCAACCAGCAGCTGGCCGGTTGCCAGACCTCTAACCACAGCAGTGGTAAAGTTGCAAGGACATTCCAATTCAATTTCATCTTAATCTAAAGCAATATGCAAGGGAGGCACACAAGGGACTGTGGTGAGAAGTAATGAAGTGCTCTTCCTTCAGTGCAAGTCATAACTGACTCCAATAAAGCCAGCAAGTCTTCATCAGTGTGGTCCTGTTGTCAGTCAATCAGGTATCAGTCACCTTAGACCCCATACATGTTTTTTCCACATAAAACTGTCAATAACATTAAGAAATGTGTAGTATGTACAGTGTACAGTGGTTACTTTTTCAGAGAGCAATTTATATTTCAGACCACAATTATTGACAGAACCAGCCTGAACAAGTTAGAGCTCTTTCCCAGAGCTAAAATTAGAGTAAAACATGCATCTCCTTAGACTGCTCAGCCCTTTATAACACATGTGCATTAAAATAAGGGCCACACTCAGACCACTGATATTGTTCATTCATTCAAATTCTGTACTGCAGAGGGAAATTAAAAAGGAAAGACAACATCATTGGAGTGATTTTGAGTTGTAAAGTTAGTCCCTGTATGTAGTCAAGAGAGGTGTAAGCATCTCTGTTGGGCAGTTGAAAGCTCCTTGGTGCATCCTGAGCTGTAGGCCAGGAACAGACAACTTGTTCTTCTCAGAGGGCATCTGCATCAGACCTCTCCAAGAAAGAATGAGGAACTTGGACTGGAGACTGGTATTAAGCAGGGACATCATCCACCTTTGCACGCTACCCTACTCATAAAGCTGTTCATGCAGGCAGGGACAGAAACCCAGGTTTCTGGTTATTCTCAGTCTAAGAATTTGCAAGGCCAACATTCATTCTCAGGTGTGTCTCAAGCCATGGGAGGCATACTTTTTTTTTTGGTTTTTTTTTTAATGAAGAATGAAACAAGCCAGGAAATTCTTAATTAAATCTATTCAGGACTGAATTTTCCAATTACATGCTTACTAAAACAGAGCAAGAAAACCAGAAAAATGATGGAAATTTTGGGCAGATATTTAGGAGGCAGAAAATGTGTCTGAATTTAAGCTGGGGTTCTTTTTGTTTCAGAATTGATTCAACAACAACAACAAAGAAGAAAATGGTAGTCACTTGAGCTTCTATAACACAGGTGTAAACTTTTTGTTTTCTTTTTGCATTCTCATTGGGCAGTGTTTTATGTCTGCTTAAAAACTACAATCACCTCTCAAGTAGCATCATCTATCAACATTTGGGGCTTCCATACTTCTAAGGTTTGCAGCTAAACTGTATCCATATAATTATAAAATATTATCTTTGACATTAAAATGTTACTTCAATATGCATTATATGTCAGCTCCAAAACATTAATATTTACATAAATGTATTAACTACCTGCAGCTAACTTAGCCTTCTTACAACTGAAAGCACATCTATAAGCAAACACATTTTGCATTACTTCAGCAATTCCATCCGAGGTTTAAATAAAGAAATTGTGTTTTGATATTGTTTTGAGTTTTGGATAATATTCAGAAATTAAAGTAGAGATTTTTTAGTGAAGTATCATCCTTGACTCTAAGCTAGCAGATGAATTTGTTCTTTCCAGTAACAGCCTATACTGAACATAGGTTTGTACTTCGGGTAGTAACACGCATTATCTGTTGATAATTGGAAAATACTTTTACTGAAAAATGATGCTTGAGTCAACACAATGCATAAGTTATCATCTAAAGTAAGTACAGTTTCAAAATTCTGATAATCGTTTTCTGCTGATATCAAAATCTTTTGATTTGAGAGATAAAGGAGAAGGAGGTGGCTGACCAGACCCTTTGAAATGGAGACAGCCCTTTTATGTGCATCTTGAAAATATAGAAGATGTTTCCAGACCACCAGACTAGTGTTTCATCAACCCACAGAAGAATGCTGGTATGGGAACACAGCCTCCACAACAGAGGGGGCTTCTAATTGATGGACCAGACTAGGTAATATCCTTGAAAGGACGTTTCCCTCGTGGCTGTCTCTTTTGTTGATTAATGTTCTCTTCTGAAATCCTTCCCAGATCAGATAATTTCACCAGTTTTTTAGCATGAAACAAGCTATATGGATCTTCTCTAGCCTTCCCATAGTAAAATGGACAACAGCATGATTGAGCAAAAGTACCTAGATTAAGAAAGTACCTTTAAACGAAATTAAATCAAAATTAAACACTTGTCAAAGCACAGGCCTTTGATCAGCCTAAGATACCTTTCACACTTTCTGCTCATTTTCTATTCCTCCCTGGAACAGAAGGTTCTGAAGTGCTCAGAGAAACAGAATTTCTCCTCTTTCAGATACCCACTACAAAGATAATTGCTGGAAATGCTGTTAGGTGATAGACCAAAAGGATCCTACTAGCTTTTCTTAACTGTGTCTGTAGCCTT
The DNA here is from genome assembly GCA_025345505.1 of Todiramphus chloris collaris. NCBI lineage: Eukaryota > Metazoa > Chordata > Aves > Coraciiformes > Alcedinidae > Todiramphus > Todiramphus chloris. The sequence continues at coordinate 2,319,316 of JANVCC010000020.1, forward strand.
TTCAGCATGAGCCGTTCAAGAGCAGCCTGCTTCTGCTTTTCTTTTAAAGGATTTCTCCTGTTGACAGGAGCATTTACATGAGAATAGAGAACAGGCACTGACTGACACTGTGTTGAAGCTCATATAACTATCAAATTATGTTAGATTAGAATGAATGTCACTGACATACAGGAACATAACATGCTCACTAAAGCTTCCGCACTAAAAAGTTTGAATATTTACTGAAAACTATTTAACAGTAGTATAACAGTCTGTTCAAAATTAGGGATTTTGTTTTGCTTTATTTGTATATTGTAGAGAAAGGGAAACTATCATTTATTTAAACTATTGTGACAGGTGACATCTGATCAGTTTTATCCCATCTCACATTTCTAATGGAGGCAGGTTTGAGAATATGCTGAAAAATGTATTTCAGAGATGAAGGAGATATTACTCAGTGTTATTTTACCCTGTAAATAAATACATTTGTATATATGGACACTATGATGTGAGCGAAACTTAAAAATAATAGATCAACTTCTCATAAAAATCTTATTCTTTTTTTAAAAATTTTTCGCTCTTTATACTCAAGGTACTGTATGACTGAATCTCAAACCTGTAAGATATACAGAAATGATATGCAAATCTCACAGATACAGACAATTCCTGTTTCCGAACAGTATGTAAAATTCAGGAAGCAGTGAGAGGAAGACTTGTCCAACCTTTTGGGTGGATGTAAAAGGAATTGGAAAAAATACACATATAGCCTAGTGGAAACAATTTGATCCAAAGGCAGTGGCTGAGACACTTGTGGAGTGTGGCGGCACAGATATTGAGAGTATTCTTTGCTTGAAAAGGCAGATGAAATCATTCAGCAAACAACATTTTAAAGTTGTTTCCAGCTAATAATGAAGAATTGTTTGAGATTGCAGCCCAAATGTCCATGAATTAATACAGAGCACTATCATAACACAAACAATGCAATGAGAGCTGCCTGCTGCTCTCATTGAATGAGCCTCAATCAATTCAGGGAACAGATAAGTATCTTGGTAAGATAATGTACAAAGGAGTGTGATAAGTACCATTTACTGAAAGAGTGTTAAATTCAGAAAGGCACAGCCTTCTGGTGCTGTGGAAAATGGTAAAAAACCCCATAATTCTTCAATGCATACTAGTGAAGATAGAAAAAATAATATAAACTGAACCAGAGTTATTGAAACATCAACAGAAAATAGCAGTGCAAACTGAAGTTAGTAATCTATTTAGAGAAGAAAAAAAGGATTTTAAAAGGATGGAGCATTCCAAAACTTAACAGTAATTTCAGAACTCTAGAGAGATGAGAAAAGAAGAAACAGAGGTGAAATTGGAAATGCAATACAAGCAAAGTCCATGATTATCAGTGGGAATTTCTACCACTGTGTAACTGTATTAATGCACTTTATACAGAAGAGTGTCATATTAGAAAACTAAAGAGTCTCCTACTTCAGCTCTAATTAGATCTACCCCAGATCTCTGCATTTAACCTTATCACTAGAAAGACTGAGGAACTGGAGGACAATATAGAGATCTGGAGGAGGAGAGGGAAGTGAATAAACTTATACTTAATTAATTAAAATAAAAGAATAATTGCATATGAACAGATAAAGACTAAGAAGTATCTATAGTTATGTGGAAAAGCTCAAGAACAAACCAAATATATGAACATAAAATACACTCAAGAGAAATAGTAGCTAAAAACATGTGGTGTTACCGAGCAGTGGAAAGGAACTGGCAAAAAGAAATTTTGAGATGTGTACCATGAGTATCTGACAAGTCCATTTGGCTGTGGAACAGCTCAAAGAAAATGGCAGATACCAGCAATCTCATTGCCTGCAATACTTCAAGGTTTGGCAAATGCAAAAAAATGTTCTGTAAGGAACATTTGCTCGCTCTGGTAGAGAGAGAAGCTGAATGATTTATGGAGGTTTTTCAGCTTTAAAATCCATGATAAAAGGTCCTGAAAGTCTAACAAAGCAATATTGTTCTCTGATTAAAATACCCTAACCTTCAAAAGGGTAATTTCCTTTTAAAATTATGGGGGCTTTATAAGCTTTATAAGCTTTTTTTTTTTTTTTTTTTTTTTTTTTTTCCAGCTGTGCTTATGACAGGGGGGGTAAAATTATTGAATTAATGAGAAGGATCATCATATAAATAAATGTTAAGGAAGTATTTCATGACATCCATTTTTTAGTCATCAGAAGGAAGATAATCTCTCCTAACTAATAGTAATATAAGATTCTTTGAAAATGTAAAGTGCTATGTGACATTCAACTTATTATTATTCCCTTATCTGTGCTGGTAGCATTCAAATACAAAGGAAACCCATAGATCCCAGTTTATTGTAAGGTGCACAATATTGATTGGTATTTGACATTTACTAGGCCTGGTGAGCACCTTAATTCTCCTTGAAGTGAACGATTGGACAGAGAAATTATGTCAGCATCTTCTGGAGCTCCATAGAACTACCCATCAGAATCTGGATGCTCTAAGAAATACTGATGTTTAACATGTTAGTAAGCAAAGAGGAAAAAAATATCATAAATTCAAATAGTTTTCCTGAAAAAAAACTTTCATAGCTATTGTATGTATAATATAGCTGTTATCATTCTTTGGGTAATATTTTGTGCTATCAGTTTACAGGTGTTTGTTTGTTTTTTAAGCATCCTTAATCTTTAATTCCCTTGCTCAGTTGTAAACATGGTAGCTGCATATTGCCTCTTCACTCCCTTTCTCTGTAGTTTTTGATCAAAATGGCATTCATTCTCATTTCTACTACAAAGAGTTCTGCAACATGGTAAGCTCTGAGTTTTCACTTTATATGATTAATTATTCTAAATTAAGATAATTTTTGGAATAAGTTAGAATTAAAGGCAGTTATGGGTTACCAAAGGCATAATTATGAGAGCTTTTTTATTTAGGAACAGATAGGAAATATCACATTATGGACCTTTTATGTGCATGGATTTTTATTAGGTTTTTACCAGAGAGCAGAACAAGAAAGTGTGCCCCCGCTAAAAAAAATCTTCAAGCAACACAGCCCACAAGAATGCAATACAATAGCAATATTGCTGCAAGTGTTATAACCCAAAATACTGAAATACTAATTAACTGAAACAATTAACAAAGGTAGAATCATTCCCAATTTACCAACTACGTTACCTCTGCTCAGAGTTAGAACAGCAACATATCCTACTGCACACACAGAAAATTCCAGCACAAGTGAACAAGTCCAGTCTCTAGATGATCTATTTGTCTTCAGAGTGGGGCAGATTCGTGAGCTGTTCACTGTGTCAATGGAAATTCCCAAATAAGCACAGAAAACCTTTTTCAAGGTTCACTGAATTGGTGCTCTGACTCATAAAACCTTTAAACTGGGATTTCTGGTATAACATGGCTCTCAAATTGAGACAAAGGGTCACCCTGAGCATAGATATCAGCAGTGAGGAAGAACATATATCAGTTCTTATATCCCATGGAGACAAATGTGTAAGGTATGTGCTAAAAGACAAACAATAGCTTTAGCTGATACTGTAAAAACAATACAGACAATTTATACTTTTGCTATCTAGTATTGAAGACATGATTCACTTCATCCTGAAGCTCGCTGTTCTGCAGCTGGCTCTGATGCTTTGAGAAATGTTTGTTTAACTTGCTGAGGCAATTATATGAGGACCAAATTAAAATGTCAGTACTGGGAATAATATGTCACTTCCCCATTTTCAGCTTAAGGTAAGAGAAATTTAATCATCTAGGGAAAGCACCCATTTTCACATAAAAACTATGTGAAAGGAGGTAGAAGATATGAGAAGTACTGTAACAGATGAAATGCTAATGACATTCCTCTCAGAGTTTTATTCAGAGAAATGCTGGAAGCGGCAGTTTTTAGGACTTTGAAAGACTAAAGCAAGGTTACCATTTTGAAGACACAAAGTGTCTAGTACTTCAACACTTGTTTGCTGCTTCAGTCTTTGATCTATGTCCAATTTCAACTCTTTTATATTTTGCCGCTCACACAACATTTCTAAGTATTCAGTTCACATCTGCTCAGAGAACTCAAGTCCTGATCCAACTGCTGCTTACATTTTCCTTTGTCCTGCTCAATCAAAACTGTGCAATATAACCTTACTAGTTGGTTGATTTAATCATGTTAGCCCCATTTCATGTACTGGTTCCTCTACATTGCACTCCAATTTTTTCTGACTGTCCCTTGTCATATTAGCCTGCTTTTTCCACTCAACAGACCCAGTGCTCTGTTTTCCCATGGCCTATTCTCTGCCTTTCTCCCCAGTGCTCACTCTACCTCTCCTTCTGCAGGTATGCTATCTTTGCCACTTACATGTGTTCACAAAAGCCCATCTATGGCTTGACAAGCACACAGAAACACACACCACAGCATTCCCAGGGTACAGGAAAAAAGATGTCTCTCACTATGCTATGACTTTGATAAGCAAACTGTGTCATCTCCATTTTTCTGCTTACCTTCTATAATATGGCTTTTTTTTTTCTTTTTTTATAAGCCCTTAATATCAAAGATCACATCATTATATTTTCATTTTGCTATTCCTGCTTGTATTCTCTTCCCCAGACTAATGCATATATGAGAATGCTGAGGTAGACATACAGAAAAATTTCTGAATCACAGTGTTAGGGTGTAGAAGGCAGCAGTTGTTGCGTTCAATATTATGAGAAAGAAGTCAAGGCAGGACTAGGTCAGGCAGCTAGGGAGCCAAGGCAGGGCTAGAGAAAGACACTAAAGAGCCAAGCTGGAGAAAACTGCTTACTTAGAGCTAGAACCAGAATAGACGCAAAGAGCTGTGGAGACGAAAGAAGTGAAAAGCAAAGAGTGGAGGCAGGAATGAAAAAAAGGATGATCAGTAAGTTAACCCCAAAAATGGAAGCAAGGAAAAAGGAAGACTGGACAGAAACCTTGCCGTGGTCAGAGGAAAGCCTATGTACCACCTTGAATCACAACTTGTCCAAAGCTCCTTTTCTGGGATGGTCAACAGAAATACAAAAAAGACAGCTGAGAAGCTCACATCTCTCCTTCTCCACCACAAAAGAAGCCAGAGTTTTTTGAATGACAGAAAATGTGTCCAAATACAAGACACATATTTCTTCAAACATTTACAGTCACCAACAGCCTAAGAGTAATACTGATTAATTATCAACCTTTTTTTTTTCTAGAAATGAATACACAAACTAAGCGCAGACCTAAAAGAGTCAAGCAGATTTTGATCATAAACATCATCAAGATTAGACTTATAGAAAGAGCTGAGAAAAAGATAGTGATTTTTCAGATAAGAAGTATAGGCATACGCCAGCGAAAAACTCCTATGTGGACTGAAACTTTGTCTTAGTCTCTGCTTGAAAATGGAGGTCTGCAGATATCCAGATCATTGAAAATCCAATCAGACAGCAAGATACAAGTAATGATGAAACCCATAACTGGGGGCAATGGGAGGAAGTATTCCTGTGAGAAGTGTTCTTTAGCTCTTCTATACAAACTCAGCAGAAAAATATTCCATTATCTTGATAATAAATTAATAAAGCATGATAATTATTGTTCTAAATTTTGACTGAATCTTTGCCCTTGTCCATTGTTTTATGGAGAATAATTAAAGGAAAATTATGTTCCACTTCCCATAAGAAAACCACTCCTTCCAAAGTTTGGAGATAAACCAAATCCTTTTTTCAACAGTAGCCAGCAGAGAAGAGTATTAAGCAGCAACTGTTGTATCCAGTCAGCACTGGGCTAGCACGTCATTCGGACAGCTTCACTCTACAGAGCCAGCCAGACAGGTGCTGGTATGCCAGTGACTCAGTTTGAGTAATTATTGTCAGCAAAAGAAGTATAAATATCTCCCAGAGTTTACGTCTAACACCACAAAAAGTTTTTCAAGTTGACTGTAAACATCAAAAATATTTTCAGTAATTATCTATATTGTATGTGCTTGAAAAGAATGGAGTTTGGCAACAAAGACATTTCGTCCTCCTTAAAATTACTGCATGTGGTTACTATTTGGACCAGTCAGGTATGAGCCCTTTTATTCTTTGTAGTAAATTGTTAGAGAAGGTGGGAACATTATTCATACTAGCTATTAGATGATTCAATGTTTATTTGTATCCAGTATTTGCAATAAGGTGATATGCATTTTAGCTAGTTGTGGAGTGATGACATCATTACTGGCCCATTACAGTTTCTACAGAAACACAACTGGATTTTTCAAAGGCCAGGCAACTGTAAAGTTTTAGAGATCTGCTTGTTTCTAGTTTTAATAAATAACTTGTCAGCCAAAGTGTAAACTCCTAATACCTTTTACCTTCTGGAGAACAGAAGTATTGAAGAGTCAGTTATCTATATTCTAAGAGAGGATTTGATAAGATCACTACTAAATGAGAATTTTTTCCTGCAGTTCAATTCATATAAACAGATCATGACACCAACTGGGGAAGGACTTACTCTTATACATGAAGTGAACACAGTGCTCTTATATATGGGCATCCTTACACTGGACTAAAAGAGAAAGCCCAAGTTGTGGTGTTTATATCTCTCCATTGCATTTACGTTTAGACATTATCAGCTGAATGCATACTTTGCCATTGCTTACAAAACCAAAACATTAAGCCAAGAACTGAGCTTTCAGATGGAAACACTCCTGCTTAAATCTCACGTGAAAGGGAGTCTTGTGGATTTGACTCTGCCACGACACCATGAATTTCTATAAAGCTCACACTGCATAATATCTGGGGCTATACTCCCTGAGCATGACATTTTTTGAGTATGCAACATTTGATATTTGCAGTCCAGGAGAGGAGACACTATAAAGTAACTGCAAGACCTGTTTTTTATAATATGTTCATAAAATAAAGCACACTTTTATGTTTGCATTGTTCATATAAACATTGTCATCACAGTTGTGAGAGAAAGCAATTATATGGAGAATTTCATAATTTAGTTTTGATCTATGTAGGTCTGAAACTTAGAAACACAAAAATTCTCTGTGAAAAAACATTTTGAAAATTTCTGAGGAAAATAATGCTATACAAAATTAAGTGTTTCATTTCGGTTTAGTACTTTGTACTAAATAGTTACTTAATTTTTATTTATTGTTTTGAAAAGAGAAACTGAGTGTCCATGATTTCACAGGAGGTCTAAAAGTGTCATTTCACCACTGTCAGTCTCTCCAAAAATCTCAGAAACCCTTTCATTAAAGCCAATGCAACTTAAATTCCATGCATTGTACGGAATGCAGCACAATCTCAAAATAGATATACTGGTTCTTATTCAATCTCAACATATGAATCCTTAATTTATGTGTATGCATGGAGGCATGTTTGCTTTTATGCCTGTATGTGACATCAGGGTCAAAGTTGCCATTACAGTAAGAGAAAATCAAATCAAATGCAGGCAACATAGACAGCTATTCAGATGGCCAGGCAGCATGTGTCTACTTTAGGGAGAATGGTCTGGTTTTTAGACTGTGTTAACCTTCTTTCCAGTAACTATAGTGTGATCTTGGTCATATGACATATACATAGATACCTAAACTGGGACACTTCAGTTTAGATATCTTAATCTGTAGCTCCATCTCAACCATATATCTGAAAAATAAGGTTTAATTGTTCCATATTAGAATAACATAATAAGGTGTGCAGTTGAGAAGGCAGCAGGAACTAACATAGATGCTATGCTTGGGTATTATTCCTTCTTTACATAGCAAAGCAGATGTTTTCATTCGCAAAAGCAAAACTTGGCTTTGGGTACATGAAACTCGAAACGATAAAGTTTGTAAAAGTGTCATGGCCTCCTACAAAGGAATGAACTTCATGTCTGGGGTGGCTTTACTAGTCCAAGTGCCTAACTTGACTGTTAAAGAAATTTTTGTCATGTAATGAATGAGCTACCGGAGAGCCTTCCTGACCTTACACACCCTTCTAACAGCTCTGACAAACTTAGTTCAGTCTCAGGTATATCCATTTACCTCCATAGCTCCATTCATTTTAAAAAGGAACAACAGCACAAAATCAACCACTATATGTTTCAAACTTTTACACCATGACAATATTCAAACTCACTATTTTCCTAGAACAAATGTTAAACAAATCTGCCAAGTGCATATACTTTTTCAGAGAAAGGAATAAATTTCCAGTGCAGACACTGGCTTTTATCTGTTCCAGAAATGGATCCTAAAGCCACAGGAAACATTTAGTAATTACAAGCAACAACCAACCTAGCACATCTGCACTATCTTTATTTAGCTCAGAAATGTCAAAAGAAAGGCTGCATTTCCTTTTCTATTACTAGGTTTAAACAAACAATTTTGAGATGGTACAAGCAGCATGATATTTCTTTAAATCACTGAGCTACCAGAAAGCAGCTTATCAGTATTTTTGAATGAAAAAAAAAAACACATTACCATATGATTTACATGCATGTGTAGTAATCCTTAATGGTTTATTAAGTACTACCAAGCTGTCAGCCATTCTGTAAAATAAATCAAGTAATTAGTTCCCTTGCTTAAAGAGATTCTATATGAACTTATATCCAAATAATTGCAAAGAAAAATATCCTATATTCTATTGCTTGCAATATCTTATTCTGACATTGATGAACAATTACATCAATGTTTCTACTGGTCAGCATGCCAACTTCAGTAATGAAGTGTTCAGCTAGATGAATAAGAGACAGAGTGTGTAATTTAATTATGTTTTTTTCCATTAATACAAGTAAATCCTGTTGGTTAATATTCTATCAGACTTTCCTTCATTGCAAATTGAAAATATAAATAATTTGCATTAGACACCAAAGGTGAGACATTTTGTCAAACGAAAAACATTTTTGGAAATTCTAAGTGGCTACCAAATAAGGATTTAGAGAAATACCAGCTCACATGTGACTGCAGTGATGCCACCCCTGTGTATTCATGCATTTACTATGGCATTTAAACAATGCAACCTTCCAAAATGTATAGCACAGCACAGCTTAGCAGAACATGGTGAAAAATAATTCATTCTCCCTTCAAAATACTTTTGCAAAAACATGCTTCCTTTCTAGTTTAAACCATACAGATTCTAGTATTTCCTCTTTGTTTGTTTGTTCACATGAGTTATTTAAGATACAAATGTTTTATTTATACATGTCTGTGCAGGTAATTTATCTGTAACAGAGGTAATTTAACTGAATCAGCAGTGAATTGTACATGAGGTCACATGTGTCCCTAGAGACCTCAACTGGTCACCCAGATCCCACTCGAATCAATGAATCTTTGGGATGTGATCTTAATCATGGCACTTAGTTTTTCCTTTTAAAAAAGAGTTAAAAGGTGGTTCAAGTACAGAGGGTGCCACAAGTTTAACTATGTTCACATCTATCGTGATTTGCTACAGATTTGTTAATACCCATCACACTAAAAATGTTGTTATGGCTAAAAAGAACACACCTTATATGCAAACCCAAGAATTTATTGTCATTTTAATTAGTCTTAATAGACTGTTAATCTAGTCACAATTATATTAAAATTGTATTATATACACAATACAATGTAAAATGTAGTATATTATATATATAATTATATACAGTTTAAATTATATATATATTCAAACCTTCATGCCTGCTTTTGATGTTTTCCCCACCTTCTTAAGGTCAAAAAGCCTGTGAGCACAGGGGAGGGGAGAAAAGAAGGGGAGTCTGTAGTATCCAGAGAGCCTTTCCAGAAGGAGAGTGGTGCTGATGGTTTCTTTCTCCTCACTCAGAGTAATTTTCACATTTGCTAACACTTTGTTTTTTCTTTATTGGTCAGCAAGTCCACATTGAAAGTATATTCACTACATATTATTTGGGGTTTTTTACTGTTCTTTGTTCTCTTTGTTATGCCTGAAACAAGTTTTATCAAGCTCCCAAGGTTGCATTCCTTTGCTGGCCACTGGTGAGTTCCTTCTAGCCCTGAAGCCTCCAGTATCAATCTACACCTATGCTCTTAAGACCTCCAACTGTCACCCCATGCTGTTCTGTGATGCACTTTATTCTAGACTTACAGGTAGTTCAATCCACACACAATAAGCATTTTTTATTATCTACTAGTTGAAGAAATAACATTAAGCATCACAACCACACAATCACAGAGAGATAAGCAGAAACTAAACAAAGCAGGTAATAATCACCTGGTCACTAGACAATTGGTGCTGCAAGTTAAAACAAATCTCCAGAAAGGCCAAGACAAAGCCTAGCAGTAAGCCTGATGGCCTTTTACAAGCAATAACACCACCAAATTTACTGGGCTATAGGGTTACATCTGAAAGGACAAAGATGAACTTAGATGGTGGTTTCTAGGACAGAAAAAAACTAAGCAACAGATTTCTACAGCAAATCTAGCTCTGGAATCCACCTCTGAACACCATATGTGAGACAAAGCTGATAGAATAATATGCTTGAAGTCTACCAAGGTTGAATTATACATCCATGTAAGATCAAGGAAATGAGGTAAGAGGCATGCCTCGTTACTGATGTATACACAAGGATTTACTTGTATGCCTAATTGTCTGTATTATACTCAGAGCAAGAAGCTGCACATGTATAATAGTTACAAACACACATCAGTCTTTCCCTAGCCCTTTTTGGCCCATCTGCTCAGCTGAACAACAGACCAAATCCAGAAGGAGATTTTGAAACCTGGCTTTAGAAATACTGAAGATGACTTCCTCTTCTATTTTTCTATTTCTATTTGGTCCTATATACTCACCACAAACCCCAGACAATTCATTTAGCTGCAAGATGTACTTGAATGATGTAAAATTTTTCATTCTACAGTGTTACAGGTCAGATCTACAATTTTTCATGACAGGCTTTTCTTACTTGATGGTTACATGTTGCTGACACCATCATGTGACTTCTTCCATGTACGAGTACTCCCTTCCTGTTCGCATCACCTTCCATCTATGTTCATCTCTGTTTTCATTGTTTACATAACAAATTTGCATGACTGCTGCATAGGTGCCATTGAGAAGCTGTGATTTGTACATCCCCCAGGTTGCTGAGCAAAGAAGCATCTTTTCCATTACAAGGCTGCATGGCAGCAGGAAAGCTTTAGTGAAGAGGCAATCCCTACGGAAAGGAAATCTGTAGGTCATCAAATAACTTATTCTAAGTTACATGAAAGATTTCTGTTTAAATTCAGGGGAAGCCTGGCTAAAAAAAAGGAAGTGCCCGCTGCCAAAGTCTCCAATTTGTTATATCAATTTTTTCCTTACTCTATTCATACTATATGAAGGAGTACATTTATTTTCACATTGTGGTATTGTTCTTCATAATACAGGATTTCACAGAAGATGATCTTATGAAAAGCGAATAGGGAGCCAAAAATATTGAAAAGGAAAGTCTTTCATATCATGTCTAGCATATTTGAACTTTCAAAGAAACTGTTGGTATGGCAACAAAAAAAAAAATTCGTAGTTCAAAGATAGAATTCATAGTGTGGGATATATTTTGTATTCACAAAATCGTGAAGGCAAATTCTCCTTGGTATGTTTTCCAAGTCAAATATATCCAATAAAATTCTTTCAAAAAAAGACTGTAAATGATCACCACTGCTCCCAAAGCAGTAAAAATCCCATAGTTTTCTGGCTAGACCCACATAATTTAAGTTGCTCATGTTTGTGAACAGATTATGTATATTGTTTTTGCTTCTCTGTTTGGCACAGTTTCTGAAATTTCACTGCAGGGGATTCTGACATTAAAGTAACAAATTATTGGATACAACACAAACACGGATAGCTTGTAGGTACAAATATATAATTTTAAGTATCAAACAAGAATGGTATTTATGAAAATCAACCCTCATCTCAAATTAGCATCAGTGCTTGACATGCAAAATCCTTTTGATATGATAAAGCAAAAGGCTTATCTAGATGTTCTCTAAGATACATGACACATGAGGGAGTCATCTCCATTTTCCATTCATTCTTCTAGCTTACTCATTCATATCTTGAACATGCTGATCTACAAGATGTCAAAAATGTCATCAAGTTATCATTTAGCCCTCTCACACTGAAGAATGCTAAGCATTTTATTGCTTCTAGCTGTACCAAGAGTACACATTGGCAGATGCTTAGGAAGTTGTGCTCATTTTTGTCACACAAAATGAAAAAGCACATCTCTCTGATCACTCCATACCCATCAGCCCTGAGCAGAGGGCGCCCAGAGCCCTGCTTGGCTGAAACAGTACTGTGCCTTTTTTAAGGACAATCCAAAAGGCCAGTGTCTGTCTTTTCTTCTTGATGCAGAAGACCAGTTGTAAGCAAAAAATAAAAAATTCAACATCTGAGTTCTACTGAGAGTGACCGTGGCCAGATGATTAAGCCCATGAGGTGCATCTATCATGTCCTTGTATGCTGGCAAAAGGAATCACAAAGCTATCGTCTACCCTTTTTACAGAAGCAACAAAACAACCCAGTGTTGCTCTTAATGTGTGCTAATCAAGCTACTCTTACTGAAAGCATTCTCAGTGCCATGAAAGGTAACCTCACATTCATCACACGTCACCATTCACTGTCCCACTCATTTTCCTTCAATGTAAAGATGTCTTACTTCACTGCTGTGTTACTAAAGCACATTAGATCGAGCACTCAATGTGAATTTGCTTCATAGCCAGTAATGGAAACACTCCAAGAAAACTGGCAAAAGATGTAGTTAGTGGTGCTTGCAAAATAATGCAGTATGTGAAGGCAACACATCTTCAGAGAAAACAAATCAACAACAGGCATTTCATCACTTTCAGAATCATTAGCTCAAAGGCATTTAATGCCAATTTCTGTACAGGCTTAGTATAGTGGGGGGGGGGGGAGTATGTACGCGTTCCAGCAAGTTTTCCGGTAGATTACGCTTTAAGCATCGGTTGACACTACACTCTGCAGTTTAGCTAAATCCTTACCTAGAATTCTCTGACCTCTTGCTTTATTAAATCATGTTTTAACCTTATTATGCCATACTGGGTAGATACCATTTCTGAGCAGTCAGCAAATCTCATTTGTTGTGGTCAAGGTCATATTTTCATTTTGAATCAAATTCTCCATCTGTCACCTCACTTTGGCCAAGGCTGTTACTGAATTTGACTTCACTTTATGTCAGTCTGTATGTCCAGCAATGAATCTTCTTCAGATTTAACAGGCCTTTACTAAGGTCTGTAGATGCTAACTATAAAAATAAAGAAATATCCAACTTTTTTTAATAGTTAAAAGTGTTTCCACCAAGAGCAGTATCCACTTTTCTGAGTGCAAATACAATGCTGAAAAGCTGAAGGAATAGTAAACACCATTTGCGATGCTAATTGTCTTACATTAAAGTGCAATATCACTTCTATCTTATCTTATTTTCATTACACTGGAATTCACTCTTTTTTCAGATAATGCAGTAACAAACTCTTTTCCCAATCGGTATTCAATACTAAGTCATTTACACCAATTTATTTCAGTAACAAATTAATCTGGAATCACCACAATTAACAAAGCACTTATTTGCTATTTAGCTGGTTTCTGCATTTCGACATAGTCCCCCGAGGAATAGCTACAAAGCCTTTGCTAGTCCGATCTTTTTTTTTACCTCAGACTCAATGAAATTACCTCTGGTGCCATCCATGGTGACTGCCTAGACAGGGAAGAGCTGCTGCTTGGTGAGCCAGGAGGCAGAACTAGTAACTTTAGCTCTCTCTGAGCTAAAGGACACTGCTTTGGGGTTTCCTCTCCGCACAGATGCTGATTATGGTAAAGGAACTTGAACCCTGAAGAATTTTACTTGTCTGCCAAATCTTTTTTAAATTGACCAATAGGTGCAATACTTACTGTAGGCTGCCTAGTAGGCAGGCAGCTGGCCTGATCATACAGGGTGGGTTTTTTTCTGTAGAGGCTAAAGTAAGAAAAACAGTGAATTTCAGTTTAATTTCATATTCATTTTTAGAATTAAAATTTTAATAGCTGAGTGTCCAGATGCTCATCTCTTCCAGGTTTGCCACTGGAAAGTGTGATTGTCTATAAAGTAAAAGTTATATTACATTATTAAAGAATGTACTCACCTTTTTTTTTTTTTTTTTTCCCCTTCTTCCTTTCCTTGTGAAGGGGAACTGTGTGTTACATTTAAGGTCATTCCAGTAAGACTGTGAAATAAGAACTTCAGCAACCTTATAATTACAAGAGTTCTTGCTAATGAAATATCCCAGATTCTCAGGCTTTCCCAGGATGCAATCAACTGCTTTTCAAATTATTATTATTATTTTTAAGGACAAAGGGATGTTAGATATCTACTTTTCTATTTGCATTTCTTCCGCCATTATTCAGAATTGTAGCATTTTACAGAACTATTTTACATAGCATTTCTTATTATTAACTGGTGGTACATTTCTTGCCAGTACCAGATATTTTTGTCCTCTCTTTTTTTTTTTTCCTTTGATGGCAGGGTTTTTGGTTTTTTTTTTAATTAGAACCAAACATATAAAGACTGTGAAAACCTTAAACATCATGTAAGAGACAAAAGAATCTTAGTGCTCTCAAACAATTTCTTTAAAAAAATTCAATATCCAAAAGAACTGGATAATTTATAGAACTGATAATGACATGTGAAGACTTCTATCAGTATTCAGATCCAGCTTTACTACCGAAAGTAGAAACTTATTGAGTAGATCACCATACCAATGAGTGTCTGTTACTGACTGTTTATTGATGTGAATCCAGTTCCTTGTGAAACAAAAGCAGTGCCATTGGAACTCAAATATAGTTTACATATCATTTGGTATCACTATTCAGAAGGCCAAAGGGTTGTCCTCTTTCACTGGGAGCATTCTGTCTTTGGTGGTACATTATATGTATTCGGTCTGGACATAGATTAGATTTCTGCTGTTTTCCCTCTAGTATGCTATGTGAAAACTAACTTCACTTTTTTTTGTCGAAAAATAATTTTAAAAACAATTAATATATTCCAGTTAGCACACATTTATCCCCTGTGATCTCCTTTACATAACCAAAATATCATTTGACTTTCAGCATGTTTTTAGTTCAAGACAACTGACGAAAATATACAGATGCAATCAGTATTCCCAGATAACACCTGAATACACAGAGAACTTCTATCTATAAAACAACAGCAAAGCATTAACAAATTAATTCTTATAACACTCCTGCAGAGAAACAAATACAAGAAAGTATTACTATGCCCACTTCAGACTGCAAAAAAGATCACTTATTTGCAGGAGTGGTTTGCTTAGGGCCACAAAGTAGAAATAATAATGATGCATCAGCATTTTCTTCCTATCAAGCTTTAATTAAAGATGTTCATCTCCCTTCTTCTCCAAGATGAAAAAAATGTACAGTCCCCAGCCTGGACTCAGAAAAAATAAGTCAAAGAGAGGTAGCAATATAATTCTAAAACCTCTGAAGACAAAATAGGCCAATAATGTAGCCCATAGCCTGATATAGCTAGAGTCAGTGAAGGTTATTGCTTCAAAAGGTGTTGGAAAAAAACAAAGAACAGGTGTTTGTCCTGATGGGAATAAGGATGAAATCCAACACTTTTTTTCTGATCTCTTATTAACCCTTATTCCATGATTTTTGATGTCCAATCTTAATGACCCTAAATTTTCTGAAAATCAGCTGTGCTAGAAATGTCAAGCAGCGATTCAAAAAACATTCATTATTAATGTAGTAGCAGCTGATCACAAACACAAAATTCAGGGCTCAGACAGTTTGTCTCAGGACTCAGTTTTATCTGGAATAATAGAAACCATGTTTGCCACAGTCTGTTAACCTTTTAAGCAAATAGAAGCTGTGAAGTGTGATCACACCCCCAAAACCAGTCTCTAAGGTATATGTATTCTGATGTATTAAAAGGGTTGGAAAAAAAATCAGTTGATTGCTTGTGTTCTCATTACATATGCAAGTGCTTTACGCTGCCCTATATTAAACACTTGCCAGACTGCAAGGCACAAAAGCACTGCTTTTTTTTATGATGCAAACATGCATTTATCCAGGCCTGATCATTGCCAGCAGTTGTTCCTGAGTTGTGGTCAACAAAGCACAGTAAATAGCTCTTACCTTGCCATAACCTACCATGATAACAACTCTGCATTTGCATCCCCCACACAGCACTGCAATACTTCCCTTACCACATACACTGACATGCCAAATACATTCTCTGCCCTCAGCAAGCCTCTTGCATCAAGTCCTGCTTCTACAGTATGGTCTGGTGAAAAGGGAACGCTAGAGAGCAACTGATGTGGAATAATCACAATTGCAGAAGTAACTGATAGTTATTTAAACCTCTGTGCTTGAGGCTCTTGACAGGCTCACTCCATTATTAGAACATGTTAATTGGTATATGTTCTCTGATTTTCTCTCCACTACTCTTCTAAGCACATAGAAAAAAAACCATTGAAATTGTTAATTCACCTTATAAATTAACATGTGCACAATGGGGAAGCATTTGACTATTTTTTTACTAACTTCATAACACTTAAAAAAACCAAACCCTGGCCTCATAGCTATGTGAAATTTCAGCCATATGTCACAGTGTTGATGAACAGTTTTTCATTTTGATGCAACTATGGAGAGTCACAGCTGGTAATAAAGAAAGAGCTTAGCAAGATTTTCTTACACTGAATTCCAAGAGACAGGAGGTGTCTGATGAGAGACAAACCAAAAAGGAAGAAGATGGAAGAAAGGAAATTCTTGCTAATCAGTAGATCAGAAGCCTCGAGCTAAGCACATAGAGGAAAACCTATCTCTAAGATGCTAAGCAGCTCTGAAATATCTCCTGAACAGTTAAAATCCTGACCAGCATGAGCACTGGTTAAATGGAAAGAGAAGAAAGAAGTGATGGCTTTCCTTCTCAAGGTAGAAGAAAATTATTAAGTATTTGTGAGACAGCCATTTATTTCTACCAAATGTATCTTTTGGCTCTAGCAGTGCATCAAAGTGGACTCTGCATTGCACCCTGCAGAGAATCACAATGTGGGGGCAAGAAGACCTTGTCTGGGGGATGTGGGACTTGGACAGGCTGTACCTGGTCAACAAAACCTGGGCCATTAATATTTAAAATGGCATCAACAGATTTTATGCAAAGGATGAAGTATATGGTTGTACACTGAGAGAGTCCTTCTACACCAAAAAAACCCCACCTCAAAACAAACAAAAACCCCACAAAAGCAAATGTTCAGAGTTTTCCAGATTTTCACTGGTGAAATTGTAACATTGGGGGACCCCTCAGA
This sequence comes from Todiramphus chloris collaris, assembly GCA_025345505.1. Lineage (NCBI taxonomy): Eukaryota > Metazoa > Chordata > Aves > Coraciiformes > Alcedinidae > Todiramphus > Todiramphus chloris. Next base: position 2,336,580 of record JANVCC010000020.1, read on the forward strand.
AACAATTGCTACTAACTACAGAGAGATGATGACAGTGATAACATGCTGTCTTTGCTGTAAATACCACCCTTTGTTTCTCAAAATATAGGGCTGCTACTTACATGTTTGTTGCAGCCAAGGTTCAGTTTCTCCTGTAGGTCAGAGGATTACTTAATTACATACTTTTATGACAGAAAATCACTGATTCATATCTGCTTTTGTATCAAAATATAACTGCCTTTCATCTAGTTGTATTAATTGCATCAAATATACATAGTCTGTATGCTGATGTAAATGAAAAGTACATCATCTAATTTTTCAATACAAACAATAGACTCAGGAAATGTTTTAAATTGACAAGTTAGGACACTGCTCTGCCTAATAATTTGAAATGTGTATTCATACCACCGCTGACTGTCAATGTGAAGCCAAATTACTTTTCTGTTACCACAAATATGAAATCAGTCCTTAACTTTGATATAGATAAAAATAATCATAAATCTAGGTCTTGATGTCTCTGTAAAATAGCCCCAAGATAACATTTGGCTTCATTCATTTTGAGAAACTTCTAATACTAAATTTTAGAAGCCATTATAAAGAGCTTAACATTTGTGAAGTAAAAAAAATTGAACTGCAGGAAAGTTAACAGACCACACCAGCAAAACGTTCTGTTTCAGCAAGCTTGCAAGCTTCAGGCGCACTCCAGATTTTAACATAAGAGAAACCAGTTGTTCTGCACCACTCAACAGAAAACACAAACCAAAAAGTAGTCCAGAGGTATAAAAAGTTATTGCCCAAGGCCTCAGTGATACATCAAGTTCTCAAGAGATACCCTTTTTGAGCTTCTCTGGCAGAAAAGCCTCCAACACTGTTAGCCCTAGCTATGAACCATAGCTGCCTGAATCACCACCCTTGGGCAAGTAGTCCCGACCCCAACAGTGCCAAAAAAAAAAAATATTGGAGACAACCTCAGGTTTTGCTTTCCATAAGAGTCCCACTTCCAAATATTTTCAGGGATTATCAAGTACAACTTCATCTCTTAGAGATTCTTGTGTCTTTGGAAACAAAATATTCACATCTCATAATTAAATTTAAAGTTACCCAGGACAAAATCATCTCAGCATCACAAATCTACCTTTCGGTTATGTACCGGTCAAGAGCTTGTGTGTTACTTTTAACAAAGAAGGTACGTAAATCATACAAGTGCATGTTTTCCAACATTAAACTTATTTTGTGGAGGGACATGAAAATGTAGATAATATGAATTATAAGATTGGAGAAATGGCAAGTAAGCAAATGCTAAATGGCCATCTTCTCACTTCTGAAGGTTTGGCCAGGTATTCTATAGACACAAATTTCTCATCTGGCTAACAAGTATTTTGGTGTACAGACATGCCCTTCTCTCAAACCATTATCAGCTTTTTTGACCACAAGTTATATTCTGGAAAAGAGAAGAGAAACTGTGACGTTTCCATGAATTTGCCCTTCAAAAAGGGTATTCTTAGAGCATGAGGGGAAAAAAAAAGTTAAATAACACCTTAAACATAGCTTAGAGTGAGTAAATAAAGAACAATGAGATACAAAGAAGATCACATGTGATCATATGTGAGCAGTATGAAATATATTATTATACAGACAATATAATAAAAGACAAAGGTTAGAAAAAAAAAATTTCTGTCTTGAAAATCACAAATAGATGGCCTACTTATTACAAAGAAATGTTACCTCAATTACCTGAATTAGCATGTTGTAAAAACTCAGGGAGAGTATCAAGTCAAATTCATTATGAAGATCTGGTAATGTGAAAATCTTAAATTTTACCTATCATACCTCAAGTATAACAGCTGTAAAGACATAAATGTCAAATATTGGAATAATCATTAAAATCTGAGCCTAATTCAAGTTCAGATTTAAGATTTTTTTTTTTTTCCCCTAGATTCAACAGTTTTGAAATTGATAATTCCAACAGCACTGGTTTCTCCACTGTTCAGAACAGTATCCCTCAGCATTTTATTCCATTTAAGGAAAAAAAAAGAAGAAAACAACATAGAAGATCATTTTTATGATGTACAAGCTGGTATGAAATTACTAGAAACTGAATCAGTTTTTAATTAGAGGAACTGTGATTCAAAATTCACCTAATGTCTTCAAAGTGCCAAAGACTATGCATGACTAGTTTCATCGTACCAGAACTCCCAGGAAAGAAGTGCTCTGTATCCTGCTTCATGCCAGATACATTCCGATATCATTTAACCGTCACCTGGATAAGACAGCAAGAATTATACCAACAGGGACACTAGCTTTGCCCTGGCCTGTATAACCTCAATAAGAAATGCAAGGACAGAAGTGGAAAGCCTGTGTGGGAGGAACCACCACATTTCCCAGAAGACTGAAGTGGTCCAGAATAAAGAAAACTACACCAAAAGGTGACCTCCACCTCTCATCTACTTTACCAGGGACTCCTCTGTTACCAGGGGGTGAAAGAAATTAGTTTGTTCTCTCTTTACTTACAGAACTCCCTCCTTCTTCAGCAACAGAACTGCTACTGTCAGCATAAGATTTTTTTCTCTGCCCTGAAAGGCAGAAGTGTTTCACAGAAAACCTGTTTCTTTCTTTATAAATGTTTTCAAACCTCCATGCCTGAGGCTGGAATTAAAGGTCTGGATTTCTCTTGCCTGATTTTGATACATGTTGCCCTTGTATTCAGGGGAGCAGGAAGACAGAAGGATGGACAGACAGACAGGCACCTTCAGAGGGCAACTCAGCCATCTGTACAGAGCTCAGGGTGACTGCACTCCTCGCTCAGACACTGCAGGAAGAGCCTAGCCTCTAACAGGAGGACTGCAATCCTGAACAACCTCCTGTCAGGTTCTCTCTTCCTCTTGCTCATGGAGCACCGTATATGTCATGGAGCTTTTCTGTTGCAATGCACATTTGCAACTGCTGACTGAGGAGCTGTTTATTGATGGAGTGTTTATTCTGTGTTCTCCTCATGCATATATTTTTGAGGATAGATGAAAGAAGCCAGCACTTAAGTCACATACCTTATACTCTACCTTCTAAAGCCAGTGTAAGACAGAAGCTTTGTTTTTTGCACTGAACTGCCTCACACTATTACAGAAAACTCCCTTTTGTCATTTCAGCCAAGGCACTGGGCACTGTTTTGACCATAAGGACCTCAGATGTCTTATAGATAATTTTTCCAAAGACCATCAAGTTCCTAAAGGATGAAGGGAAAGCTGACCTTGAATAAGGATTTTGAAGCCAAGTCACTATTCTATGGTGAGCCAATGCAAACAGATGATGGATCTGATGTATTCAGGGTATACCATGCTGCTGAGAAAGTGTGTTGCAGTATCCCTTGCTTATATCTATATAATTATTACATTTTGTGTAGTTCAGAGTGGAAAAAAAATTAATTGGAGGTTTGCATTACTATCATTATCCACAAGAACTGGATGGAGTCTCAGACTGCTGAAAACGGTGACAAATTTTGATTTGTGGAGTTACTATCAGCAGGGATTTCAAAAGCATTACTAAAACTACAAAGACATGGATTAATAATACATCTGCTGCAAATTACACTGGTGGGGAGATCAAAATTATTCATCAATTTGGAAAGCATGGAGGGTTAAATATTATGACAATTTATTTTGACATTCTCTAGAAGAAATAGTCATTATTTCCAAAATAGGAACATTCTGACTTTCTATTTTGAAATAGCATATTTGTTTTGAAATTGACAACATTGTTCTGGATTTAACAAAAATGTTTCAAGTTGGCAAAGAATTAATATTTTTTCTTCCTGCTGAGAAAACAAACTATTAAAGTCAGTAAAAGTTGCTTCTGCTTGTTACAAGCATTGCCTCAAGAATGTTTAGTTCAACCACTAAACTTTCAAGAAGATGATGAAATATATAATTCCTACAGCTCTTTGAAGAAAAGAGGGGAAAAAAAAAAGCAATTGGAGATGCATACCTTTCAAAGACTTTAGTTCTGAGGATTGTTTTTCCTTGGATAATATCCACTACATCATAGATTTCTTTTGTTGTAAATCCAAGATAAACAGATACATATCACCTAGACCACTGCACAGCTATTTCTCCTCCTCTACATTTGCCCCTATCATTTAGCTCCCTATATACTCCATAATGGTCAGTAGACCCTGGATCCTTCAAGCTGGGTGAAAATTGTTACCTACCTCATGGGGGGATTTCAGTTACACAGAAAGGCTCCTTTTGCTTCTCAGTCTGAAAATTTGAGGCAGTTTCATTTAAGCAAGTCACACAGCTTTATATTAAGTTACATAAAACATGGAATAATGCAGTCAATACAACAGCTGATGTCTTACTTTTGTATTAAATTAAATTTATTCTTACAATGTCTCCACCATTTCAGCTTCATTATGCTGCATATTTAAGACAGTAACAACATATGAAGTTTATTTTAGAGGCTGCCAGAAGCAGAGAGATGGAGAATCTGGACAGGTAAAGGGCAGGTACAGGAACCTCTGCTGGCCTGGGGACACAAAAAGTGATTGGGGTTAATAGGAGAAGTAAATTTGAATCCAGTAAAATACCTGGCAAAGAAACAGCAACTCAGACTGTAAAGCCTAGTTCTGCAGTGGGAACTGCAATCTCAAAGTCATAGATTATATGGATCTCTGAATATTATAAGTCACTCACAAAATTAGTTTTCTTTATTCCAAGGACTTTAGCTTAAGGAAAATTTAAAGTTCTAAAAGACAAAAGGCTAGATTCTATACCAGAATATTCACGGGCTCGAGCTAGAAAAAGGAGGAGCATGACTTGAGGTAGGTCTCCATCACTTTGCAGTATCTGTTTCTGGAGCTCTGTCAGAGAAACTGAATCTTTACTCATTTCATAAATGATGAAAACAAACCCAGGTAGACTCCTGTTCCATTTTCCAGTAAGAAGACTTAATTCAGTTAAAAGCCATCAAATGTAAACTACACAGAAAATATTCTTTTGTATTCAGAATAATGTGTGGAACTCACAGATGCCATTGAGCTTTTGTGGAAGTAAATAGCTTAGGAAGCTTTAAACAAGAATCAGACGTTAACAAACAGGCACACCATCTGTAATTTTCATACCAAGGAGGAAAATTACAAAGTATGTCAATCATCTGGCTTGAAACAAATCAGCTAGTCAGCAGATACTCCCAGGAGATGTGCTTCTTCACAGAGAATAAAAAAAGTGGAAGTAAAAGATCTTAATTTGAATTGCAAGCACTGGATGCTCACTGATGACAGAAACACAATCCTAGACCACATGGACATTTTCCTGTTTTAACAGGTAAGCACTTTGTATCACAAAGTTATTCTCATTTCGCACCCACTTTAACAGCTCTGTTTTCCAGAAGGTTATTCATGGTTCACAGCACCATGAAAACAGAATTCAGCCCTTGGTGTTTTACTGGAGAGAAGCATTCTTGTACTGAATCCTGACAGGCTAGCAGTCCACTACTTTGTCCAGTTTGGAATCACCATTCTGCTTCCATTCTATTTGTGCAATTTATAGAGACTCAGCTTGTATCAGATATCTTAACACATCTCAGTCTGTATAAGAATAAACCATCACTGCCAGAAAACAAAACTCTATCACTCACCATATAGATTCTTACAACCCATCATCTCCCACTTCCTCATTCTATTTGCCTTCTTCCTACAATGTATATTTTCTTTCTCAGAGTTTAGCACCACCTCTTCTCCTTTCTTAGTCTTTAACCTTTCCTGATTCTTAATTTTGCCTGCATCTCTCTACAACCACAACTCTTACCCTGCTGTAGTAGCAGGTTATACAATTACTTAAGTCTTCTCATCTAAGTTTTTCCACAAATATAATGGCAAAGAGAAAAAAGAATTCAGTGATACTTGGACAACAGAGCTCTTGAGAGGCATTATTGTGCTCTGTCATCCTCTATTTCTATTTTCGTGCTTACCAGACAGGCAGTGGCAAGTTTCTTGACTTTAAACTCTCCATTCCCATTCTGGGTTCAATTAACATACATTGTAATCACACTGCTGAGACAAACTAATTTGAAATGCATGCAGATTAATGCATCTAATTTTGTACTCTAGGTGTTCCGTTGTAAATCAGTCTGGTCTTAGCAGTAGTACTTTCAACAGACTTCAGCATCTGGTTCATTTGCTTATGTTACTTAGTGAGTCCTCACATTTGTTCAGTTTGCAACTCAGAAAATGATCAATTGCCAGCCTTCAGAGTCAGAAAACCTGCTTAGTTTTTCACTTTATACCATTGCCTATCATTAGAATTTACTTTTAAAATTGTGATGATAACATGTGAGATCAGATTCAAATCAATTACCATTACAATATTTCAGGTCTGTAAAGACAATAGTGGTTAATATGATTAAAAAAAAAAAAAAAAAAGAACCTTTATACTGTATTTTTTAATTATAATAGTGATGCAAAGTCCCATCAAGGACAGGTGAAAACAATAAAAGGGCCAGCCTTACATAGCTGTATAGCTACTTTTGAGAGGCACGTGTTGGTGTTTGTCAGTGTCTGTCTGTCTGTCTTTTTTTTGACTGCTATTGCACATCTACAAACAAAAAGAGGATACATCATTCCTAAACTGTTAGGTTTATTTAATTATAGCTTTGGATGAGACTTCTAAAACAGGATGTAGAAAGCCAATCTACCTAACATAATAGGATCAAACAGAAAAGGCAGAACAATTGTGAAAATAACATTTTTTTTCTCAAGTATCTTTGTAATGTGAGTAGGATTTTCAAGAGCACATTTTGCTTATCTCCACTTCTGATTAAGGAAATGTTGAAACTTATCCTGACTTCACAGAAAGAAAATTATGCCAACAGTGCAGACTTTTTAAAAAAAAGACTTTTAAAAAAAAAAAAAAAGAATCCCCATAATGGTGGCAGATGCTGAAGAGTTCAGTGTGTTAGTTGGCAAGAAATTCTTCAGACTGAGATAAATGGGGACAGGAAGACAAAGAAAGAATGGGTTAAGATGCAAGGAACAAAACGCAGAATACAAGGAACATGAGAATGCAAATAACATATTACAATAAGGATGCAGATAGAAGTGTATATTTAGAGATGTATTAGAGGAAGAGTAGAGAAAATTTAGAGATTTCCCATTAGAAACAGCAACTTAGAATGGTTCAACCTGTTGTGAGAAATCAGCAGAAGTCATAACTGGAGTCACATTCAGGTTGTCATTTCTGCATACGAAATGCTTAAATCTGAACTGTCATGCAGCTTCACTAATCCTTACCTTAACATGTAAGAGCTGATATTCTTAGCCATGCCTTCTTTGGATTGAGACCAAAGAATTCCGTTTTATTCTGTAAAGCAGAACAATAACACATTCCTTTTCCACTAAACTAAACAGTAGTCTACGTTTCTTTCTAACTCTAACTTGTGTTGCATCCCTCCAGTCACTAAGGAAAATGGGGACAGGAGGAAAAAGCTTCAACTTACTCCCCACAGAACAAATAAGTGCTGCCAAATCACCACCATGAAAAATAACTGCATGAGCCCTAGGTACCAAAGCTTGCCTACAAATAATTCATAGTGAATAATGCATATGGTTTAAACTCAGTTAAAATAGGTGACAGGTCAGTTACGAGGCAGCAGTGAATTTGCAAGGCTTTGAAACAAAGCTGGGTTTTTTTGATTCTCCCTCTCTGAGGTACAAATAACTGAACTAAGATGCAGATAGTAATGACTGAAGTGAAATGTGGGCAAGAGCTGGCCAGTTCTGTAGTCTTTCAGTCCGACATCAAAACAGACTGGTGGTGCTGAAGAGGTCATAGTAACGTGAAAGAGACAGCTTTGACTCTTGACAGGACCTACCACCATAGGCCAGTTGCCTTGATTCCAGTTTAATTTCAGCTGTAGAAACATTATGTGTTTGGCTGTCAGATCACAAGCTTTGCATGACCTAAAACTTCCACGTTGTATGTTCATATAGATGCTTCAGGGCTAGACTCCCTTCACATGAATTCAACTCCTCAGACTACTGAACGCTGGGTGCATTTTCCAGCCTTGGAAAGGTATCAGGGGTTCTCCAGCAATGCCATTAGCTTGAGGACATTTATGGAAGGAAAGGTAAAAATGGATGAAAATCAGGTAATATAGGGAAATTGTATGCTCTTTCTCCACAACATTGTACCCTGTTCCTTATTTCACCTCCTCTGGTCAGTGAGTCAAAGGCTTAAACAAGCAATAAATTACAGCACTGAAAATGCAGCAAGCTGATAATTAATGGGAGCTCTAAAGCTTTTCAGTCAGTACTTTCAAGGATTCAGTAGAAAGGCGTTTGAATTGCAACCTAAATTAGTTTTTTCTTGATATGCTTGTCCCTGTCAAAACATGTGTTGTTTGTATGAATACAGCTCAGGCAATTCTTCAGTCAGTAACTTACCCCTAATGGCAACATTTTCTAGTGATGGAAGGACTGGAACTTTTATTAACAGGGTCTTATTTCAGTAGAAATATAAACTGCTTTGTTTCCTAACAATTTATAAAGAATCCCAGCCTCACATAGACATGCCTGAAAAATTCTGACCCTAAGTAAATCATGCAAAGGCCCTTGAAGCAGCATCGTTCAATATGATTCATTTACATGAAAGTACATCATGTTCTTCCAGGTGAGCAGTAGCCATCCAGCTACTGGTTTCTACAGAGGCATGATAAAGTATATACTGCCTAATAAATAATCCATCAACAGCACATAGCACTATATAATACCTCAATGATTCTAGCATCCATATTAATTCATAAACAACAAGCAGGCAATGAACTGCTAAGCTTTTTCAGTATTGGAAGACCGTGCAGAAAATTTAAAAGTAAATTATTTCTGTAAAGGTTGTTCCCTCCTTTTATTCCTTTGGACGTTAGTAGTTTAGATAACTCTCCCAGCAGTATCTTCACAAGAACACTGAATCAAGTATTATCTTTCCTTTGCTAAGTAAGAAGCACATAAGATTTACAAAAGTTTTTACTAGGAATCCAGAAACAAGAGGTTTTTGTCCCCACAAGTTTTAGTGTTATGAGTTTTAAATGCCATATTTTATGTTGTACTTCAAGATACTTAGTTGCATGCTTTTGTCTCGTCTCCTATTCCAGTGACTTCATCAAGAAAGATACCATTACTTTGATGTGATACTCAATTGCATTACACAATGGGAAATAGGAAAATCGCAGTCCCTTTTCTCCTCTCACTGCAATCAACATTTCTGCAAAAGCAATACAAATGACTACCATTAAAAAGTGTACATTGCGTTCCAACAGCTTGTCACATGTCCTGTTTGTTACATCAGTAAATTTTCATATCACTTAAAAAAACTGTGAAGGTATTTACTTTATTAAAATATCTTGATTTATACATTTCTATCTTGGTAATTGATACTGCTTCCACTTTAATTAGTCTTGCATGTGCATTCAGGTTTTGGTAAAACATTGTATTTATTTTATGTAATGTTTATATTAACAATCCCTATAAACAAATCTATTCTTCTGAACAATAGCCTGGATGTTGTTTTTCTTTCAAACTCATGCACAGAAATCAAAGAAGTGACCTCATTAATGTTTATAAATATGCAAAGGGCAAGTGCCAGGAGGATGAAGCCAGGCTCTTCTCGGTGATGTCCAATGATAGGACAAGAGGCAATGGGTGCAAGCCGGAACATAGGAGGTTCCATGTAAACATAAGAAGAAACTTCATGCTGAGGGTGACAGAACATTAGAACAGGCCACCCAAGGAGGTTGTGAAGTCTGCTTCCCTGGAGACATTTAAAACCCACCTGGATGTGCTCCTGTGTGACCTAATCTAGGTGCTCTTGCTCTGGCAGGGGGTTTGGACTAGATGAGGTCCCTTTCAACCCTGAACAATCTGTGATTCTGTGTGATTCTGTGATTTTGTGATTCCGTGAAGTGATCTATGACCCATCTATCTAACCCATCACCATGAACAAGCAACAGCCATTAAATGTCTGTTGACGAGCTCTAAATGCAAACTACAGAGAAACTCAAATCAAATGCAGTTCTGCTCTAATATCTGCCTATTTAATTTGCCTTTAACATGTAATCCCATTTTAACATGGATTGATATTATTTTAGGTTAGAGGTTAAACAAAACATATTTGTTCATAGTCTTCTTGTATTATGTAATGCTGTTTTCATCCACATTGATTATAAATTCTCATCAGACTTAATATGTGCTAGACTGCAACTACATATTCAACCATGTATGAATAAGGAATACAAATTTGTAGAGACTGACATGCTGAGTTTTCAGACTTTATAATTAACAATGGATATTATTACCAATCTTCATAATGTTCAGGAATGTGGCAGCTGCCCTAGACATCTGCCCAAATCCTCCTACACACCATGTCACCCACAGGTTGATCATGTCAGGGCACATTTCTCTGTCAACTCACCAAGTTGATGTTTATGCCTACACCTGGATGAAGTCAGGTTCCACAAATACAACAATGTCAGATAATAGGACCAAACAGCTGACACTGACAATGCCTTGTCAATATTTCAGGAAATGTGAAGTTAAATACCCAAACTACCATTGTTAATATTGGCTTGTGAAGAGAAGGCAGTCAGGAACAATTTCATCACACTATTCATCCTGAAAGCTCTGTTCCCATATGCTAAAGTATTTTTATTAGAGAAAAAGAACTGACTTTTTCCAAACTTTCTGGAGAGGTCACCCTACTAACACTTCAAATTCTTAGTTCTACAACATACATAGTCTACAAATAGAGCAATATTAATGGAGACCACAAAACATTAGAAAGCCTACCGAAGTAAAATGGTACATAGTGCATCACCAACTGTTATATTGAAAAACAGCATGTGCACTAATATATCTCTTCCTTCCTAAAGTTCCTCGTACGTTTACACAAACCATTGTGTGTAGGAGTTTGAGGGATCATCAAATTGAAAAATAACATTTTCATTTCCAGCTCTTTCTCTAACATCTCTTCTCCAATGATCTCAAGAGTAACACTTAAAATTGGGGATTTTGCTTGCAACTTTCTTTTGCTTTGCATTACCTGCACAGATGCTGGAAAGTCAGTTACATGCCTTGTCTTGATGTATCATCTCAGGGGATATACAGGAGATTCATTCATCTTGCAAGATTCTTAAAAAACCTAATTGATGCTTATTAAGTAATATAAACCCCCATAGCCTGCATTAACATGATTAGACACGTGATGTTGAGCATCTTTCTACATAATCTCTTCACATCAAAACTAATGTCTGCTAAAAGAGCTATCACCTGAATTCACTTCAGAGTACAGTTTATTTTCTTAGCATAATTTTTGCCTTTGGTTACTCCAATACTATTCCAAAAATTGTTTTTGTACAAAGCTGTGATCAATTTTTGCCTTCTCCTTTCCCTGTACCAACCACTTTTTAAAGCTTTATCATCCTTAATTTCATAGCTTAAGAAATTTTCTCACTGAAGTCTCCACCATATTTGGACACTGTATCAATTTCAGAATACGTGGCATTCTCCCGCAGGCAGAATTGTAACTTCTTCTCCAGTCCTGTCTTAATCCCCCTTAATCTTCCCTTCAGATTCAGAAATAAGAATTCTCTTTCTTCTCACTAATACAACAGACTCCCACTTCCAGTAGCAACAGAACAGAGCTTTTAGTTAGCTCTCCAGCCTGAATTTGGGAACACTTGCTTAGATGCAGTATAAATAGAGTCCTAACTCCATGCCTGAGAAGAGTCAGCCCATTCCAGAAAAGTCCCCAGTATCTGATGACCGAGTCCTGGCTCTGTGTAAACCCCTATAATTCCCAATGTATCATTCCTAGTTTAAACTGAAGTCAGATTTAGTTTCTCTTTCTGATACCTTGAATTTAGTTAAACTAAGCTGTTCCTGTCTGCTTTGATCAATAGCAATATTGAAGATACAGCAGGAAGAAATCTGTTGAGCCAGGTGTCCCTTTGTAAAGACTTCATCTTTACAGTGAGTCAGAGCAGAGTATGGGGTTGATACAGTGTGGCTGATAATAAACCTGTGGGTAAATTAAAGGCTTTGTTTAGCTCATTATTGCAAAAAATCTTGATTTCTCATTCACTCCCACTTCCCTCAATTAAAAGAATGTTCTTAAAAGGCTTTTGCTTTTTTGCTTAGCTGGGTGCTTGAATAAAAAAGACTAAACAGCATGTCAGAAAGATGTTAATGTGTGCCTTCGTTCCTGTTTGTATATAGATGACCAAATTCATAGCACTGCAGTTTCACTGCAACTTATTTGTGAATAAGTTTGCTAGATTTGCCATTTTTAAAAATCAGTTAATTAGGACAATTCAAAGAAAATGTCTTTTCTTCTAGTTCTGCAAGCACATATAAAACATTTGCAAGCCCTATAATACTTTTTATTTCAACCAGCTGTTGAGCACAATCCAGACTATGCAAAGCAATAGTCAGTCTGTTTTACAGCCTACCCAGCCCTTAAAAGGAGTCTCACATACTTATTAGCATTAAAAAAAGGTATATGGAAACCTACCTGAAAAATTGTGATTTCCAAAGAAATTCCAATATTAGCATTTTATAGCTGAGAATTTCTTACAAAAAGCTCAGAGTAACACTGTTGAGCAGATTCTGAGACAAACAATTGAACTAAATGGAGCAGTACAGTGCTTGGTAAAGGCTCATAGTCAATATTTCAATCTGAACTGTTCCACACATCCATGGAGTAGGGGATCAAGTGGCCTAATAGGAAACTAAGTGCTAAGTACCACCAAAGTGCTTAGTTTTGGTGCTTATATGTCGAAGACTGGTTTCCTTTGGTGTCAAGATGGAAAACCAAAATCAGATGCATATTGAATGATGCAGATGTAAAGTACATGCACAAATCTAGATCATAATACCATTTTCAATATCACCTTACTCTTTGTTTCTTTTTAATGCCGATGATTTTCCAACTGTGATGTATCTTATCTGTACACCCTTCTAAAGATACATTCTCTTCTCCAAATAAATTGGAATCAAAGAGTGCAACAAAAATCAAAGATGCAAGGAGAGCGAGTGATTGCTTTTTAGATGATTACTTAGGCCAGATCAGCTATCTGACTTAGAGAAATCATAATGTTGGTTTTTGAGGAGCAATACAGTCACGGAAAGACCAGTATTCTATCACAGGGCAAAAGGAGAACATTGCAGTCATGACAATGACAGACAGAAAGACTTTAAGGAAAGAAAAGGAGAAAAAGAAGTCTGATAGATCAGAATGATAGCAGAATAAAAAGGCAACAGAAGCTAAAGAGGTGTGGATGCAACTGTCAAAGGCCTTGAAGGAACGGTGTTTAAAGAGGTAAGAAAGAGAGAGTAAATAGAAGGATTAAAGAAGACATTATTAGTATAACAGAGAAGACAGAAAATGTCAGTCCTACTCATTTGAACAAGATTCATTGAAACGTAAAACCAGACATAAAGACACAGAAAAAATCAAGATGAAAGTTAAAGAATCCTCAAAATAAGAACTATCACAGAAATGGAAATTTGGATAGTCTGTATGTGATAGAACTAAAATGACTACATTTCAGTCAATTTCTACAAAGATAAACTCTATAAGAAAAAAAGTAAACATCCTCATTTTGATAAAGATAGTCTTTGCCTGTCTTATACATTTCTGCACTAGTAATATTAAAACAGACATACATACTGACTTGGCCATCAACAAGTTTGATGTTTTAAAAAACAAACAAATCTGCGTAATATCAGTGCCCTAGCTTTCAACATCAGAGATCGATCGGAACTAAGTGTACACCGAAGAATGCCAGGTGGAAATCATAATGCTGGAAAAATATTCAAGTAATCAAAACCATTCAATAATTTTATGTTTCCAATCATCAGCAGACATCTTTAGTGAAACACATGACATTTTGTCATGTGTCACACTTCCAGATCACATTCTGAAACCAGAATTCTTCACTCCCTCCTTTGGTCCTAAAATCTGTGTATGAAACATTCCCTTAGAATGTGCAAAAGCAAAGAAGCACTGATGTCATATATCCATACAAAAGAGCTAGCAGTTAACATTTCTTTCAGCTAAAGTTAATGTTGCTGATTACGTTGGCATACATCTTCATATCCCCTTCCTGAGATATGCTATACCACCTTCCCACTTCTTTTTATTCATTAGACAAGGAAATATGAAAATGACAGCTACCGTGAGTGGAATAGTTCTGAAACAAAAGAACTGCCTGCAGGATGAGAGGGAGAGGACAGGCAGAAAAATCACACTCAGAGCCTTACCTTCCAATTAGCAGGAACTCCCCAAGCACTCCCAGGCGCCTCATGGCGATGAGGATCCCCCTCACTGTCATTCCCTCGCAGAAGCAAACCACCACTCTAGCCTTGGGCAGCCTTTCTCTCAGCTTTCGAAGCAGACGATCAAAGCTCTTTTCCCCAGCATTGCTGTAGATCTTGTCAGAGTGAGCAATGCAGAGACCCTCCTGGGCAGCCAGCTCTTTGAAGGCTTCCATTCCACTTTCCCCATAATTTCCTGGTTAAAAAAAAAAAAAAAAAGTTTATATTATATCATTCATTTAACCAATTACGGGGGGCTGTGATGGGAAAGGGATAGTTTTTGTAAAAAAATTCAGCTAGCATTAGCATAAAGAAGAGCAGAGGAGATCCACTGAAGTGTATATATTCAGACTTCAGTGGAGCAACAAGGTATCTATGTATGAGTAGGCCTTAACTCATCTGGAGACTGAAAGTTTCTTTTCTTCTGTTGATTTACCAGTGGATATTAAAGGCAAACAGGGGATGAATAGGTGGAAAAGGGGACAAAGAGAGCTCAGACAGCAAGAATAAAGTTTTATTAACATTTCTATGGCAAAAATCACAGTTGTGCTAGTCCAGAAAAACAGTCATAATAAAGAGAAAAAAGAATTACATTATCAGATGTTCTGTACCCCATGCAATCCACACTTATAAAAGTGAATGAAAGGTGGATGTAAATTTAAAACACACTGATGTGGCAGCATTTTGAAAGCCACTTACGCTAATTTGACTAACCAGTATATATGAGAGTTAAAATTTAGGCTTGATATTTCTCTCGGAATAGAAGAATTTCTTTGTGTAGGAACTTCAGAAATAACTTCCTAATTTAGAAATATTTGAACTTTGTGGTCCAGTCAACATTAAAGGTGATTCTCAGATTCCCTTTGCTTTTCTATTTATACATTTAGGAAGCCAAATCAAGAGCTTTACAAAACTCAAACTGCCTTCAGTTATGGAGAAAGGTGGAATCTCAGGTTTTCTTTGAATTTTTCATGCCTGCCATGAGCACAGGATCTCTGATGAACATCAATCAGCCAAATGGAGCAGATGGGGTACAAAAAAAATCTATTAACAGTAACAAGGGATTGTTCGGAAAGCGAAGCATTAATTTTATGCTATTCACATTTGTAATATTTGCTTAATGTATTGAGGGTTTAATGTCAAATACATTGATCACTTCTATCTAGACCCAAACCTTTTCAAGCAAGAGGTGGCTGAAGAAGTCCATCTTCCCCTGCTGCAGTGATAGTTTGAAATAACAAATTGCAAAGAATCAGACTAACTTCTGAATCAGCCTATCTTCCTGCACAAAAAAAAAAAATCACAACTCAAAAGTTGTAGCCACTAGAGAACATTCAGGAAGAGACAATTCAGGCACTCTTTATAAACCCAGTAGAAATGCACTTTTTGGCTGGATCATTTGTTGCAGATCAGACACACTTTGCAGACACACTATGACAGTCATAGTCATACTAGGATGCAGTCAAACCTGCCAGGTCTAGTGTCAAATACGAAACTCAAGTTCCCCAGCGTTTTGCACTGAACTGCCCTAGTTTCTCACAAATTTGCAGCACAGCGGAATGGCCTCTTTTTCCAGTCTGTGACTCAACACCAGATACAGCAAGCAGGTCAGTCTGCTTTTTTTGTCTGTGAGACAGACATACTTCAGTGAAGGAGTAATGCCATGGTCCTGCACGGCCACAGGGAGAGGAGAGGAGAGGAGAGGAGAGGAGAGGAGAGGAGAGGAGAGGAGAGGAGAGGAGAGGAGAGGAGAGGAGAGGAGAGGAGAGGAGAGGAGAGGAGAGGAGAGGAGAGGAGAGGAGAGCTGTGCCTAGTGGGACCACACTACCACACAGTCCCCACTGTGGGCTCAGCACTGCAGCCCTGTCCAATGACCCTGTACTTCAGTAAATGACGTGGCCTCATATAGGGCCTGTTGTATGCTGAGAAAGACACAGGTGAAGACATTTCCATATATTTATAGGTCATAACCTGCAGTCACCAAAGGATTGAACCCCAGGACCTGACGCTGGGCAGTTTGAGCCATACTGCTTTTACGACTTGCCTCAGGTCTCAGACAAAGGCAGGACAGCCTCATTGATGACTTGCCATTAGAAAGCACCTTATGCTTTGGAAGGAAAATAGAATACATTTCCCAGTTTTATGTGGAACTTTTTGCAACACAGACTTATTTGAAACTAGTAGGATTTTTCTTAAAGTCTTACCTAAGGTGAGGCAGGGCACAAAACTGAATCTTCTTAGATGGTTAGGCAATGCATATTAGAAAATAAATGTAGTAGGCTTCCTACCTAAATATTAGGTAGGATGGGATTTTCTCATACATCAGTACATCACTAACTCTGCTGTAATTCCAGCTAGTGATTTCAAGAACTGAAAAATCAAATCCACTTGGAACTATTTTTCTCAGCTTTAGTTCTGATGGAATAACAATTATCTCAAACACAGTCACACCTGTACTAATAGTACAACAACCTACCAAAATGCAGGGTAAGAGTAAGTAAGATTGTTGCCTAGAAATTCAGTAAGTGTGATAAAGAGCCTAGATGAAAAAAGCTAATTAAATCAAGAACATTGATGCAAGATGAAATAAGTAAAAAACAAAGCAGAAACAATCTGAAGCTGAAAATGAAAGTTTTCCAACCCTTATATGAAAGTTGTGAAACAGCTTTTCAGTAGCAGCACAACGAGAGAAATCCGATGTCAGACTGCAGCTTGCTCAGCTTACAAGAGCATTATGTAAAATAGATGTCTGCAACAGCCACGAGATGAGACTTGATGACCTGAGAGATCCTCTCCAAGTCTGTTTGCTGTGCTCCCCAATCAAAACAGCATGCTGCACACCTTCTTCCTCCAGGGGAAAGGACCAGGGAGAAGATGAACATGTGACAGATGTTAAACACATTGTTCAATGCACTCAGCTATTAGAGTATGCATAACATAAGGACATGTATAGGATAGAAAACACTAATTAATTCTGCTCAACAGCCAGGAACATATCCATCTGTACCATCTTGGTGGGTACATCCCTTTCAATCCAAACTCATGGAACATCTGAGAAGGGGGACATGTAATTAATCTGTGCAAGATGGCAGTCAGTGAAGAGTTACAACAGGGCCATGGGCTGAGGACCAGTTTTCCTTTGAAAGAACCATTGAAGAAAATATACATTGTTATCTGCAACAGCTTTTTGTTACCAGCTGTAAAAAATCAAAGGTATTTATTATTGTGAGGCTAAAAAAATGGTTTTTTTCTGATGTGTACCCAAACTAGGTGAGCCAGTGAACCCTACAATGTTCTGTTCATTTTGAACAGTTTTTTTTCTTCTTTTTTTTTTTAGCTTTTTTTGACTTGCACTCCATGCAGAAAACAAGATATTTTCCTTATATATCTTTTCCAGGTAGACTCTGTCCATCAGTATAAAGGTCAATTCTAACCCTATCATGGCTGCAACATTACTAAGAGGATTTTCATGACAGTCCTCTCAGTGCCAAAGACAGCTTTTCTTCACCAGTGTAAAAATCCTAGGAAAGGACATTCCTGAGAATGTGAAGATGCTGGTGAGAGCTACATGTAGTGGGAATTGTTCTTGCTCATTGCATTCTATGCATTAAATATTGTAATAAAAAAATCTAAGATGCTGTAGTGAAAACTGAAGATGTTATCTTGGTCAACAGAAGGCAGACAAAAGAAGAAAGTACCAAAACTTTAGCCTTGTAAATTGTTCCTGTGAGGCAGTAAGTATTACACTCGTGCCACAGCTACTCCGGAAGTAACACTATTTGCTTGTATTAACACTTGAGCAATGTGAGGAGCTGGACCCACGAGCTCCATCTAAAGCATTGTTTTTATTATACCTATTTGGCAAATTTGTCCCCATTCTCTTTGTCAAGAGAAACGTTTATTTTTCATTTATGAAATGAAGCGGAAATGTAATCTCAGCAATGAGATGTTTATGAGAATCTTGGAGATTGCCTTCTTAAGGGATGCACAGAGTAGCTGTGTGAGTCTTCCCAAGCCATATGACAGGAAATGCTGTGTTTTCAGAAGGCTTACAACCAAAAGAGTATGTCCTGCATAAATTAATGTCTGATTTCATTCAAGGATTGGGATTACTTGTGGAGCAGCATAAGGAAATATGAACCATTCATATTTGTGCTGAAGGGCACATTCCCTTGAATATATAGGCTAGTACCTCTTAAAAATAAAATCTTAAAGAAAACCATAATGCTGAAGAGGAAAATCGAGACTGTTGCCTCTCAGTCTGCTTTCAGTGTCAATAGGAAAGCATCAGATACTTTTTAGAGACCCACCTACAAAAACAACAAAAGCCCACATCAGAGGGCTGTGCCTGGAAGAATGTTCCAATGCACTTAAGTAATAAAAGTCAGGGAGCAAGAGATATTTCACCTAGTTGTGCCATGAGCAATACCTTCAGGCAAGGTCACCTATACCTTGACATTAGGGGCTTATTTTCTGCATTTATTCCTCTGAACAGATGCAACAACCACAATCTGGATGAAAGGTGAACAAAACAAACCATATACCCTGTAAACACACAGCAAAGGAAATGCTCCAATAACACAACCACAAAATCTATCTTCACCACGGGGTTACTAGAGAGGCAAGTCGTATTGCAGGAAGGTCCCCCTTTTCACAAATAACAAGCGAGAAACTATTCCCTGTCTTCTTTCCTCTCTCAATGTTATGATGTTTGTCCACCTCCCCCAGTCCTGTAGATACATTGCTGGAGGTATGAGGTTTGTTTCAGTGTTCAGTATTGATTCACTTTAAAACAACTCTTTTCCCCAGCTAATTAGCTGCTTTTTAGCAGAGAGAAAAGAAGAGAACAAGAGGATTGCATGACATAACAGTAAAGAATAACTACCCAAAGGCTTCTCTACTGCAAGGCAGAGTACGGCAAGAACATGATCTGATTATTAAGTTACTTCCTGATATGTTGCAAAAACTAATTTGTAAAAACTAGTGATAAATATGACAGTAACCGTACAGTTGTCAAATACAAGTCTGAGAAGACAGAAAGAAATATTTTTAAAAGGCAAAAAGCCCATTGGAAACTAAAACTAAAAAGTTCAACCAACAGATTTAAACTACTGTGTTAGTAACAGGTTGGAAACACATACATAGTCAGCTAATGTATCTCCGATGAGAGTCACTTCCTAAACTGTAATAATTTAACTACTTCTATGTATTTGTCCACACCTTTGACTGGGAGAGTTAAGAATAAAAGCCAAAGTCTACATTTACTCCCTGAATGTATCAGGCTGACAAAAAATGAAAAGTTGTAGAAATAGATTTGCCCATGTTATTACAGATCTGCCTATGTGTGTTATTTTGGTATATCCCAAGCATAAATACTACAGTCAGAGAAAGCAGATCTATTGGCACATGGCTTCCAGGACCAATGAACTGACACCATCCCTCCTCTGCCAGACTTCTGTTACTGTGGAAAGGGCAAAGATCAAAAGCTTCCATGTTTCTCTAGAATATCTCTTTCAAGGTTAAAATCACACTGATGTCAGAAGGGGCTGCATTTTACTAGTTATCAGTTATTCCAAATAGGTTTTTGTTTACTTTTTCAGTGAATCCTCTTCACTTAACATTGACTTAGCCACCTAAAGCCCTTTACCACATAGATTCTATTCAGAGTTCACATAGCTTTCTCAACATAATTTTCTTTCTTCACTGAGTATATTTCATCTCAGGTGTTTTTAAGTGACAGCTTCAAAGGAGGTGGGTTAGGCGATGAGAGCACTTCACAAACCCTAAAAGACTGGCCATTTTACAGTAAGAAGAATTCTACATGTATGTGGGCTCCATTTTTGTTATCAGTCGGGACAAAACAGTACAGAAAATATGAAAAGAAAAAAAATGCACTAGACCTAAAATCCCAGTCTAACTGCAAAGCTTAAAAGGAAAACCCTACTACTTATTTTATTCTAAGTATTTGCAGATGAATGAGAAATAAATAAATAAAAGAGAGAAACAAGTCCTACCAACATTGACCTCTGAAGACAGTTTAATATAGGCCGAAAATCACAGATAGTCACTGCAGGTATTAGCTTCCTGGAGACTAGCTGGGCTGTCCACTGCTCCCTGTCACTCAGTCTAGCCTCCCAAGCTCCTTGATTCTAAAGTTGCCTTTAGCTTCCTATCACCTGTAGGTATCACCTCCTTACCATCACCAGCTTGCCTCCCAGGCCAACTCACAGGTCTGTGGAAGTCAGCATTTCCCTTAATTTTCCTTATCTGTTTTAATTTGACATTGCTGGAGAGACTTTGATTTGGATGGAGGCCTCACTGTCCTTTAATTTTGGAGAGGGTAACTCATTATCTGAAATTGAAAAAGGACTGTAAATGCTCTGTCTGCTTTTAAACTAACTTAGCAAAGTTTTCTGGGTTCACCAGAGATTTCCAAACAACTGAGCTCTAGACATACAAAAGCCAGAAAGATGCATTAAATGAATGAACTGAGTCATATTTGGTACACTACAGAACTCTGCCATCTGTGCTTACAGCCTATTTTCTTCAGAACTTAAGGCTCTTATGAGATGTAGAAAGTGAGGAATGCAGAAAGTGAGATGTTGGGCCCAGACTAGTCTTTTTGTTTTCTGAAGTCAAGTAAAACTGAGTATGAGGGAGGACATAAAAACAGATGAACAGGTGAATTTAGATGATCATTACAACCGTTAAACAATATACTATTCCCACCATAATCCAGCTTTTCAGAGAAGTGAAATTGTATTTCAAATAAGAAAAAAATACATGATTTTATTAAATGCCAGGTTATTTTTGTCATTAATTACAAAGTATGCACATTTTGCCACCAGCTCACCATAGCTCAGTAAAAAGGACCTCCCCCAGAAAATGAAACTGTACTATTAAGTGGTTATATTTAAGCCTCCATCCCAAATGAGGCAGGTGCATCATCTTGAAAAACTAATTGATATTCTTGTCAGAAATGCAAGCACTGGTGAAGTTTGTCCTGAGGTAATGAGAGTATTAGTGCTAAATAACACTTCTCTGATAAGAGAAATGCCAAAATGTGCTCTTATGACAATGTTTTATTTTCTCCTAAATGTATTCAAACCACCCTGTGCTTATTTATTATGTGCCTAGCAAGAAGCTCTGGAATTTTATATTGTAATGGAACTAGTTTTGCTCCAACCCTGGGTTATATACAGTACTTTTAACATATTTACTTGCTGAACTCAGTGTTTCTGTTCATGACTAATCAGTAAGGAGCTTCCAGTTTCTTCAGATTGTATTAAAAATAATATAGTAGTTCTTAACATTAACTGATCATTAGTTCTATTGGTTGGCATTGGTTGAACAAAGGGTCACAGACTTTTGTATGCTTCTTGATGAGGCTGGAGAAAGTAAACATAAGAATAAAGTTTCAACGCTCTTCTACAAATAATCTCTTTTTCTTCGTTTTTTTTTTTTTTTTCTTGTTTGTTGTTTTGGTTTGGGTTTTTTTGTTTGATTTTGGTTTTGGGTTGGGTTGGGTTTGTTTGGTTGGGTTTTTTTGTTTTAAACTTGCTGTGTATAATATAGTTAGTAAAATCACTTACAAAAACAGTTATAGAAAGAATACCCAGAAGGGACATCAAAGTAGGAGAACAATATGCTCTTGTTTTTAAATATGAGCAGACATTTCAAAAAGAAGAAATGAAGTATATGTTCCATTCTGCTCATGCTTTGACAGTTATGCAATGAGGTTAACTCATATTTCAGGCACAAGAACTAAAACATTGATGCCAACCTTAAGAAATCAAAAATAACACACACAAGTACCCTGCTATGAAAGAAGGTTTGAACAGGATGGTATGAATGGAAATTTAAAAATATATTCCTACTGGTTATCTGGTTTCTGAACCTCAGGGCACAGAGCAGTCAGTTTCTGTCCTTTTCCTACAATTCTGGGAGGTAAAAATGGCTATTTAATTTTTATGAACAAAGATACTCACAAATCATGTGTTTTCATGGGCTGGGAGTTAGAGGGCCGAACGTGAAATACTCCATAAAGAGTCAGCAAGACCATGAACACTTCCCAATAACCTACATTATCAATGGCTTTAGGAGGTAGCTGGAAAGTATGTTAGAAATGAGATTACTTTTTGAAGTGTATTTTCTACTCATTTTCTCATTAAAGAGAATTTAGTGCTCAGACCTATTCCCACTGAAGTCCTTGATTTCCATGGCTATGCCATCAGGCATTTATTATTTTTTTAAGGAGACCGAATGAACTACTACATTTCTTTTCTTGCCACCTCTAAATATGTGTCATTGAAACAAATATCCAAAAAGCTACTGACCTGAACTATAACCCCAAAGCTAAATGTTCATGGCCTGTAGGGCAATTTTGGTTTATATACAATTTTTTTATACACCAGTACTTTCTGTTTATGTGAGCTACATCTCTAGATGTGAATTATATCAGGTTTGGAATAACACTGAAATAATAAATCTTAGTCTTCTGTCTAAAAAACTAAATCGTATCTTATCCACCACCAGCAAAACTGTTCATCTAAATAAAATAAACTTCTGTGTTTTGTTGCAAATGATAAAAGAAAGACATTTTGATGTATGCTTTATCAAATCCCTGGATATTGTAATCTTAGTATTCAGAAGAAAATTATGTGTGTGAATTTAGAAAGAATTGTGTTTTAATTTAAATATGCTTAAGAAAGACAGCGGGTGTTCTACCTTATATATCCATATATAATTTCCTAATATTATCTTAACTGTCTACCTCCACTCATAGATTACTTTTGATTTGATTATGACCAATAAACTGTAATCAATTATATCATCACAGCTGGAGGAAAGCCAGAAAAACATACAATTTTGCCTCTGGGACTGATACAAGAAAAAAGCAGGCAAGACATCAAGGTTTAGGTGTTGAGTCTGAAAGCTAGAGATAAGAAGCAAATGCACATTTTTAACATTTTAAGGACAAAGCGTAGGAAAAGACAACTGGAATGCATAAGCAAAAATAAAATGTATCTAAACAGAAGTGTTTTCATTTTTACAGAACCACCATTTTCAAAGAGATTGAATCTAGATTTATAATTTTTTTTTCATTAACAGCCCCCTCCAAAAATCATTTAGTCAAAATAATTCCAATTACCCCTAAGGTGAAGTCCCAGTTCTACAAACACTGTCACAGATGGTGACTTGAATACTCACAGTGATGCTTTAAAAGACTTACAGCAGAAAAGTTAAATACATAGCACAAGTGTTTGTTTGTATGACTTCAGACTGACAGATTCAAAACAAAACAAACAAAATCACAATTTTGAACTGCTTTCTTGACAATAAAGTTGAGGTACTCATGCTGGCATTTCCAATTGAGTTCATAACTTCAAGGATTAACACAATATAAATGTTTGAACTACACAATGTTAAAAGGCATATCTGATACTGATTGGTGAAATATTTTAAATATTTTTCCCTACAGGCTACTGTAGTATCTACAGATGAAAAGATGACTTAATGCTGAGAATCCAGGCAGAGGTAGTACAGGAAATTAATGCAAAAACTGGATTACCATAAGCAAAGAACAAATTATTAGTTTATTTTGCATAACTCCCATGGAAGTAATATAGAAGAGTGAACTTTTGAATGGCAGACTTGTGAGATAGAAAAAAATAGCTAAATGCAAGCAGGACAAAGTGATAAGCCTGATAACATAAGATATTGTAGAGCACTTAAAAACACTGCTTGTGAGCTAAGAGCAATTTCAAGAGTTCATCTTCTCTGACTTGCCTTTAAGCTACAGAAGGATAAACTGGGACTGAGCATAGGTATTGAGGTAGCCAAGCCTGAAAAGAACAAAACTGTCACAACTGTCACAAAACAGATAACAGCCGTTATCTGACCTCACAAGCCAGGAGCAACTGACTCCATCTGCTAGCACATTGCACACCAACCGAGAAGCACGGCGGTACTGCAGCCATATGGCTTTGCCAGGCTGCACTCCAGGGACAAAGTCTCAGACAGCCCAAGTTCTCCTGCATCCACATGTATGCCTAGGAGCACACCCAGGTCATCTCTGGTGCTCCCTGGACTGAACAGGGGAGGCCTTTGCGGCAAGAGGTCCTTGCAACACTCCTGATGTGATCCTTCATGCACTGAGTGTCCTTGGGGACATCTGTGCAATGCAGCTATGCAGATGACTGGAGGGAGAAAAGAAGGACCCTTTGCTGGGTTAAGAAACAGAATAAAAGACAATTCGTGGAGAAAGACAACAAGGTTGTCTCTATTTTTTTTTTTTTTTTTTTACAGATAGCTCCTAAGGAATGACATCTGGGTACTCACAAGTTTTATGGTCATCCAGAAGGTCCTAAGCAGCCTCCTGTCCACAGCTTGAACCAACCTGAACGCGAGCATGTCAGCCCAGCAAGGCTTCAAGCTGCTCAGTCTTCAAATAAACACTCCTGGGAAGACGAGCAGGGGGAAGGGAACAGCCTTCTGATGAAGGTCTGCAAAATAACCACAGCCCACTGCAAGCACCAGGGAAGGCAGGCTTAGCCCTGCCTCTTCTCACCATCTCATCGTTGCCCAGATTGTGCCTGTGAGGGCCAAAGCACTCAGAAAGACCGGACACCAGTGAAGCCAGGAAGGGAGAGGGCACTAACAGCAGGCCCTGGCCACGGGGCAGAGACAGAAGAGCAGGGGTGCAGGCCCCACAGGCAGGAGCTGGCAGCTGGGCTGCTCCAGCTCCGACAGGCAGGGCAGGCATCTCTGCCAGGCCCACAGACATGGAAGCTCAGGTTGAGAGGGAAAGGCAAGGAGAGGGAGAGCATGAGGAGCTGAGTGACCGCAGATGGTGGGGTGGCAGGTGGGAAATGGGAGGAGGGAGGCTAAGGCTGTGCGTATATCAAATACACCCAAATGCAGCAGTTCCTGAGGGCAAGACAGCTACGCTTATAGACTTTGCCACATACAAGCTCTCCAGGAACATTGTAGTTAACTGCTGTCGGAGCAGGCTGTGAGCTGGCAGATGGCAAGGCAGATCTGGGTGGCTTACCAGCCTCGGCTTTGGCACTTTGTTGGCAGCATAGAAGCAAGACTTTCAGCCTCGACAGAAGCCAAAGGCCAGCATCATGAAGATGGTAGGGGTTGGAAGGGACCTCTGGAGATCATCGAGTCCAACACTGCTGCCAGAACGGGATCACCCAGGGCAGGCCACACAGGAACACATCCAGGAGGATCTTGAAAGTCTCCAGAGAAGCAGGCAGGTGACTCTGATCTTACAGCTGTGAGACACAGGAAAAAATCCATCTGCATCTGTGCAGATGTGAACTTCTTGGTAAAAACATTGCAAGGGGCTCCTCAGTCAGTCTCCATGGTTGCTCCAGTAATGTAAGACAGGACAGCCTCCCACATGCCTTTATGAGGGTCTTCTGCAAGGGTTTAGTGGAGCAATGGGGTTTTTCAGGGCGTTCTATGTTTCTGCCTTGACTGAATCAATAAAAGACTGCATGGATGCCTCTTCACCTTGTGACAGCAAGTGTGGTAGATCTGATCTGTGCATTAAGATACTCCATATATTTCTTTCCAGCAACAAGATCTACTTTGACAAAGAGGACAATAGCAGTTCAACAGATGTATTTCTCCAGCTGGGAGTGTTAGAAAATCAGTCCCTGGAGACCTGACCAGGAACCATAGGGATATGATCCAAAGGCACAAGACACTACAAATTCCATTTTGGCATTGTATAACTTTGCACCACTAACATGCCCCTGGTATGCAATAACATAATGTGCTGTGACAAAGATGTAAGCAACACAGAGTGAGAAGATACTGAATCTTTCAGACACATTGAATGTTTTCAGGCCAAATATCATCTGTTTCTTGTACCTAATTCAAATACAATCAACTGACTTGATGTTGATACCATTACATGTAAGATCCAAAAAATAAACACATTTTCAGTTTCTAATTATACTGAACAATTTAATTTATTTCTTTCCATCTTTCCTTTTTTCTTCTTTTTCTTTTTTTTTCTTGGTGGGCTGAAAAGTTCACTTTCTCTGTTAATAAATTTTATTCCCATTAATAAGCACAAATTGGTTTTAAGCATGGTCAACAACAAAATAAAACACTGAGTCTATTTATGACAGCAAGCTCATAAATGGTTCATAGAAGTGTTAAATAGCTGGAGGGAAGAAGTGGGTCTTCTTAGAGGAAAAAAATCATCAGTGCAGCAGTTACTGCAAATTCTGTATACCACTGAGGTCTCACATAAACTCACTGTCCAACAAAGTATTTATGGCATTTAAGTAAAGACCTAGTAGTCCTTCGTACAAGTCTCACATAACCTCCTCTCCTCCATAGCAAGCAAGTTAGATTTGAAGATTGTTAGTACAGAACCAGGATTTCATCAAAAGAACACAACACTTTGACACTTATCATTCTGTTGCAGAAAGAAGCTAATGATTCTTCTTAAAACACAAATAAGAGATACACCAGTCACAAAGCACATCAGATGGTACTGATATGTCCCTCTTATTTATTTAAAGATTTCTTTCACAGCATTACTTTTCATGAAACTGAATAGTTTGTTTATATGGTTGGCATGCACTTGTCTCTTTGAGAGGTTGATCATGATTCAGTGATCCTACAGAGAATCTTTAGTAAATGAGATTTGCTTTAGTCTATTTTGAAGATTCCTTTCCTATTAGATGCTATGATTAGATTGGACTAATTAAGTGATGTTTCTGCATATGAGTGTACACAGAAACAAACCCACAGTTGCTTGGAATATGGAAGTTCAGGGATTGTGCAAGTCTGCACTACACGAGAGTGGAGATGCTCAGGGACTAGGCAAATCCCGTGTACATGCTAGGGGAATTAGATTGTGCTGGAAGTGTTTAGCTGGTTCATTTTCAGCAGGATTTCTCTGTTTCTAAAATGCTGCTATATTGTACACCATCCATGTGTTCAATAAATAGCGAACAGGATTTTTATTTAAATCTGGTCTGAATGCGTATTTTTCTCTTATCTCCTTCGAAACTGTTTGGAGTCTCAGAAAGTAATATCGAAATTAGCCAGTGCTCATTCCCTTTGGTGCCACCAGGATCCAGCTCAAGACTTCCTGGTTGCACAGACAAAATATCCATGGGGAAGGGAGGGAGGAAAAGCTGCTAGAGATAAATAAAATCATACACAAGCTGCTGTCACAGGTTTCAGTCTATTTCCTTTATGAATTCAGCTCAAATCCCTCTAGGATGTTTACCCAGAGGAATAAAGAGACAAGAAGCTCCGTCATGTATGCAATATGCACAACTTCCATGAACAGTACAAAGCAACTCATTCCAAATTGTTACTCTCCCATATGGA
This sequence comes from Todiramphus chloris collaris, assembly GCA_025345505.1. Classification (NCBI taxonomy): domain Eukaryota; kingdom Metazoa; phylum Chordata; class Aves; order Coraciiformes; family Alcedinidae; genus Todiramphus; species Todiramphus chloris. Next base: position 2,364,280 of record JANVCC010000020.1, read on the forward strand.
CAGAGAGGAAAAGGTGCCTGCCAAGGAGTCTTTGTCCATGACTCTATGCTGTTAATGCAATGGCCACTCTTCCACTATCACTGCATCCACACACAAGGGAGTTCGTTATGTTTTTGAAGCATCTGGGATGGTGAGTAAAAATGCAGAATGCTGTTCCTGAAATGTCAGCCTGATGACAGGAATTACTGGCACAACTGTGAGCAAACTTGTTCCTGCAAAATCATTGGCAACAAAGAAACTCAAAATCATGGACAGAATTTGTATGAACATATACATCTATTGGGAATTTGTTAGGCTTTTCTATTGTCCTCCTTCCTTCATAACAGAAGTTAGGCTTTATGTGTATGAGATTCTGTGTCTAAGATTAGTTTTGTCCTTAAAAACATATCCCACATTGCTGTAGCATATTCAAAGGAACTACAGTCTTATCCTATACATCTGTCCAGGTTTTAATATAATCAGAAAAGCATATGGTTATGCATATTAACATATTATGAGATGAAGGCGCTTTAGGCAGACCTCAATTTTCAGCTTTGATAACTTGATACGCTGTTGGAAAGCATGCTAAATGACACAACAAGGGCCAAAATCTACTCTGTTTTGAGGATATGGATTTCACTGATTGAATCAGGAGTTAAGTGCATATACAAATGCAAGAACAGGCACTTAGGGCTTATAATTTTGACATTTTTTAAAATGATGTTGCCACTTGATGCACAGAAAGTCCAAGGGATTAGAGTTGTATAAATTTGGATATTTAAATAAATATCAGCAGCACTTGTTTTCTCTACTTTTTTTCCTTTCTTGGTTCCAACATTGCTCTGTATATTCCTTAAGTGCTCACTGTCTATACAGAGGCAAGGAGACTGGGATGGCAGGATAGTTGCAGCAGTACAGAGGGGCCTTATTTAAAAGCAAACATGTATAGTTGACAAGGCACGTTCATAGGCTTCTAGGAGCCTAGGAGATAATCTGATTATCTCTTTTGAGAGAAATTAGTTTTAAAAGCCCTCAGTGTATGAAGTGGGAAAATCTAAGAGCAGTGTAAAACACCCAGAAATCATTACATAATTCTGGAGGACCATCAAGTATATCCTATTAGTGAGTGAAACAGCCAATGAAGGATTACCAAGGAATTAGAAAAGACAAATGGCCCTGCAAGAAGCTTTGGAAGTCTTCTAAAAGTCAGTTGAAGTGAAAGGTATATCACTGAATTATTTTTTTCTACGCCCTGAAAAGGCTTTATTTTGGCTGACAACTACCAGTATAGTATTTCAGAATAAGGATTTCCATTTTCAGATAAGTAATTTGCCTGTCCTAATCTTAGGACAGTGCTTTTTAGGAAATGCCAAACTCTTATTAACTGAAAACCAAACTTTTGAAATATGTCCCTTTTAAAAAAGTCTGACATTATCTGAATTTCTATTGATTTTTGCAACTATTTCCAAACTGTCTTATTGCATCTTCCTTAGCTTACAAAGAGAGCATATCAAAAAAACAAGACATGTTACAAACAAAATTAAGAGATTCAAAAACAAACAAAACAGGATCTTACAAAAAAATGTAAATTGCTAAATTCTACTAGAGGCAAATTTAACCTCTTATTTAGAGATAATATTTAAAGATAGTATTTTGAAAACATAGCCTGACACCTTACTGCAATATTAAGAAAGGAAGAACAGTCAAGGTGTTTATTTATTAAATTAATAACAGGAATCTTCTGAAATAATTTATTGTATAGCAATTTGCAGCCAAAGGAACTGTATCTGATTATTCTTTTAGTCCTCTCTGTTCTCTGCTCTGTAAGAATATTCATCACTCAGTTGTGGGCAAAAAAAACCAAACTCAGAAAGACAGCTCTGTGATATCTTGTTGGAACATGATTGCCAGCCTTGCTTTCAGCCCTACATCCCAAAGACAGATGTAAAAGAAGTTTTATGAGAAAGTAATTCTCAAGGGTTCCCCACATAGCACTCTATCTTCTGTTAAATCTCATCAACAGTTATAATACAATAATACAGTATTTCCAATGAAAAAAAAATCCAACTTGAGACAGAAAATGATGTTAACAAAGTCATGTTTTAAAATGTCACCTCACACATTGCCTGGGAAAAGGGGTTAGACACTACAGTTTCCTTGGCAATGTTAATTAGATTAATTACTTCATTTTGCTTACAATCTAAGAAGCTAATGATTTTGCTATTTTTTTACAAAGATATATGCCTATAGAAAAAAAGCATTGATGGTCAAAGATTTAAGAAAAAAAACCCCAAATCTGGTTTATCTATTACCTTGACATCATAGTGTTAGAAAAAAAAAAAAACCCACTTCTTGAATTGCATCCACTTTAGTCACATTTTGTTATAGATATCAACTCTGTCAGAATATCATCTGTCAAAACGAATTAGTGGAAAATTTAACACTTCACTCTTAATGAAGAATAAGATTGTAACGGCATTTCAATTTTCCTTCATCCTCTTGTTAGCACTTGATAGATACTCTCTCGCAAGTACTGCTGCTCTTCTGACATGGTTCCTGCACTCTAACCTAACAAATCTAACGAACGTCAAAGGCACTGGTTTTCTGGTTTGTTTGTTTTGTGGGGTTTTTTTTTAGTGGATATCAGTATTAGCAGAGATTAATGAACAGAAAATAGTATGTGAATGAAAAACATGTGAAGCATTTCTATATGTTCATGTAGGCATATATAGCAAGAGAGGGATGAACTATTTTGTCTCTTACCTATAGGATGCTATGAAAATAAAATATTTGATCACAAATGATGATTTTTCTCTCTTTTCTAATAGAGTTGAGATCCATCATAACACTACACTTGGAGTAGATACTACCCTTGTGAAACCTGCTGTACTTACTATCCTTGAGAAACAAAATATGGCTTTCTTCAAAGCAAAATCCAACTGTAGGCACAGCTAAAGGAACAACAATGATTCAAGGGGCCCAAATGTTGACTGGGCAACCTTTCTGAACAACACCATCAGAGATTTGCCATCTTCTGAACACATACAGCAACAGCCATCTGCTATGCAGAGAGCTCTGTCACTGGAGCTGACTAAGTCTGTCTAAAGCATGAGCAGAAGGGAGGAAGGGCCCCAGGATGCAGTGTTTGGTGAAAGCTCTGAAGCAGCAGGTTGGTGATTCCTGGCAGTTCGCAAGATGTGGATGCCGGGAGCCCTGACCACTACTCTCAGGAGCTGTCACTCCCATAGCAGCTACTGGCTCCCTAATGACACCAACCAGCTCTGCCTGCCAGAATAAACACAGACAAACTGTGCAGCAGAGCTGTGCCTTCCTCTGCTTCTCCCAGTAAGCCCTCCCAGACACATTCTTTGCTTCAATCTGGACTGGCCTTCCTGTCTTGGAAAAAATGAAATTATGCCCTTAGGGTACAGTCAATGGCATAGGAGTCCAAAAGGTGATAGAGAAACATTAGAAACTGTGAACTTCAGAAAAGAAAATAAAGAGAAAGTGATACTGGTAAAAGATAATGATGATGCGTCCGTGATAGAAGGGTTTCTTCAGAACAGAAAGAAGCATTTAATAAGTTTTTATGTTCTGTATTTTGGGAAAGAGACAGATGATGCATACATACCAGAAGATGATGATGGTGTTGCTGATGATGAAGAATGGTAATTTCTCTTCCCAACTCAGAAAGAAATCAAGTGGCAGCTCCAAAAGGCAGGCATTTTAAAATGGATATGTTCAGATAACTTCTGAGAAAAGTCTCTGAACTACTAGAAATTATTTTCAATAGCTGTTGAAAGTTGTAAAGTTCCAGAGCACTGCAACAAAGGCAGTGTTGTGCAATACTTTGAAAGGATAAGTGAGTTAACCTGAGTAATTACAGATCTGTCAGCCTGACATTCATTTTGGACAAAATAATTCAGGAATTGACATGGAACTTTAGTAAGAAAAAAATTAAGGGAGTGGAGCAGTATAACAGGTGCCAATTGTTTGCATATGTGGAAACTAGATCTTTCAAACTCAGTTATCCAGAATATCTTTTATCAATGCATTTACAAGCTTGCTTATTAAAAGCAATAATGTCAATGCATTACAGTTAGATTTCCACAGGACATCTACTTTCATTTTACATGACATTTTGGCTATGAACCTGGAATGATAAAAATCAGTATTGCATATGTAAAATAGATTAAAATCTTGCTGTTAGGTTTCAACATATACTTCCAGTGAAGGACCACTCATTGAATGGGTGCCTCTGTATTGTGTCCCATAAGGATCTGTTCTTAGATTTTACTAGTTAACATTAATCAGTGACCTGAAAAAACAAAAATACAAAAACAATTACCAGTAACATCTGCAAATGACAGGAAGACTGGGAGGCAAGTTTTGATGCAGTAAGATCTAGGTAATTCAGTAAACTGGGCATAGACAAATAAATATGCAGTTAAATAGACACATACATTTAAATTCTTGGGAACTAAAAATGCCATACATACAGGACTCCATTATGGGATGCAATTACTGGCTTGGGGTATTATTACAGATAAGCACTGAAGGTAATGCTGTGGCTAAAAAATAATAGAGTTATTTTTTAGTTACGTAGATGAGTGTGATATTGTACTAACAGAGAGTTCATACTACTTTAATTCTATTTCACAGCATTATGACTGCTTCTGCAGTACTATCTAGTACTACAAGGTATTGGAAAACTGGTGAAGTTTCAAAGAGTATCTGTTAAGATCATGAAAGACAGGAAAATGTAACTTCAAGTGAGCTATCCAAGGGCTCAATTTCTCATACAAAAAAAACCCCTAAACCTAACCTCCAAAGCAACAGTCAAAAGCAAATCATTAAGAATCTTTTAATTGCAGAAGGAATGAAATTCTAGAACCACATTCCAAGAGAACTATTAGTATTAAGGAACTTACCAAACTGGATTTTAAAATAGACGATCCTTGAGGTCCCTTCCAACTTGGTATTCTATGATTCTGTGATTCTATACGGGGAGTCCACAAAGAAGAGGCTTGAAGAATCATGTGATTTTAAGTTGGACTGTATCTTAGGGGAATTCTGCTCAAGTGGCACCAAAGTTGGACATCTGCCTTTACTCTGCACTCCTACAATATGATACGTATTGCAAAACAATTTCTCACTCTTGTTTTTACTACTTTTTCTCCTCATCCCATTGGTAAGGAGTGGAGGAGAGGAGTGAGTGAGTGGCTGTATGTGTAGTTGGCTGCTGGCCAGGGTCAACCTACCACTTGAAACAATGAACATACAAAGAGTTCTTGCAACCGCAGTGTAGCATTTGATAGTAATGCTTCACAAAATGACATTCCCGTCTTCTCAGAGGAAAAACTGTCCAGGATCTCTTCTAGTTAGCATAGTCAGTGAAATAACATGTAAAATAAGAACTAGCATTATGTTTCTCTCCCAGGCTCTTACTCAGAGTGTTCTGGAATAAATACTTTTTTTAATGTTCAATTAATTTTTTTTCAGTTGTCCAAAGCACCTTTTTCCATCATAAATATGTGAATAAATGACCTACAGGTGAGCTGTAGCTAAATACCATTTCAAAGTGGGTTAGGATTAAGGTAAAATGTCCCAATTATTTTGTTTGTTTTCTTAATGTAATGGTGAAACATACTTTGATCCCTCTTGTCTACTGGATCTATTCCTAACTAGCAGTGAAGCAGAACTCCTTGATGCATGCAGAACATAAATTCTCTGAATAAAATCGAAGTTGCAGAAATTAAGGGTAAAATATCTGTGCTTGCAGGTGTGCACCATTCCCAACCTCTTGTTCATTAAAATGTATGCCTTTGTCTACTGGTGCTCCTGATTACAGTATGGAGAACATACTTTTCCCTTTATTCTAAACAACAACAGCCTTTGTCACCACACAGATAATTAGTAACAGCATAAAGCCAAGTTTTCCTGAGGGTGAAATTCAGAAGTACATACCATGAAGCAATTCTTTATGAAGATTTACATTCTTAGAATCTATCCCTGAAATCTTTCTACATAAAATAAGGCAAACTGAAGAAATATTGTTTCTTTTAGCAAGATGTACAGGCTTTCCCTCAACTCCCCTGTTTTATAAGCATCTTTCCTCATATACATGTACATTTTCCTCATATGAATGTACATTTGCATTGAAATTGTGTAATAATTATACACAAAAAAATCTTCACAAAAAAATCAGTGGAAAATCTTCTATTGACATCAGTGAAATCAAGTTGAAAGTGAATTCTATTTTTAGATTAAAATAACTTACACTAATAAAAAACTAATTATGATATAATTGTAATGACTATAAAGCATTTTTCTAATTCTTTGCCTGCCATAAAACTAAGCTTGCAGGTCAGCTCAGACAGATTTATATTTATTTCAATCTAAAGAAAGCGTACTTTCCAGCAACTGAAGCATGATCGTCAGTGGTCCAGAGATGCTCACATCTGGTTGTTCAAATTACCAAAATATGGTGGCTTATGGTAAAAAGCATGTAAAGAACAGTGCTGAAGAAGACAGATTTATTTGTCAATAAGTGTGTGCTTTTCCAGAAGACAATACCTTTTTGAAAACAATAGTCAACTGAGCTTTTTAGAAACTGTCCTAGGTATTAATACAGATTCTGAGATACAAGCCTGGGAGAGGAAGCTGTAGGAAAGATTCCTGGAGGAGACGCAGAGGGCACCTTGTCACTCTCTACAACTGCCTGAAAGGAGGTTGTAGTCAGGTGGGGGTCAGGTTCTTCTCCCAGGCAACTACTGACAGGACAATAGGGCACGGCCTGAAGCTGCACCAGGGGAGGATTAGGTTGGATATCAGGAAGTGCTTCCTGACAGAGAGGGTGATCAGACATTGGCATAGACTGCCCAGGGAGGTGGTGGAGTCACTGTCCCTGGATGTGTTTAAAGAAAGGCTGGATGTGGCACTTAGTGCCATGGTCTAGCCGATGTAGTGGTGTTAGGTCATAGGCTGTACTGGATGATCTCAGAGGTCTTTTCCAGCCTCAGTAATTCTGTGATTCTGTGACTAGAATTTGGTACAGAAAGGTACAGGCTGTGAGGGATGGGATGATGAGACCCTGAATTAGAGGTAGAGCTGGTTAGAAGATTCCTATAGGATCTTCCCTCTTCGAAAGCCACTGATTCAGTGATATCAAATGATTATACAATAATCTTTTAATATCAAGAAATTTTTCCCCAAAACAAGGCAGCCCAGCTGTTTGTGGCAGCTACCAATCACCTTCTGTGTTCTGCTGGCTACACAATGAAACCTGCCTACTAAGCAATGAAGCATACATAGTGCTTATTCTGAATACTAGTTGTAATCTGTCATTTTTTTAAATCTCTGTTTTGCAAAATATTGTGTATTCTGAAATTTAAATTAGTATTTGTTAGGGGCTAGACAATTTAAGATTGTTTCCTTGGAAGTTAAATATTGTACTAGTATAAGGAGGCTGGCAACACCAAAAAGACACTAGCCTTTCACATGAGAATTCTGTGTGTGATGGAGGCACAGAAGTAGTTCCTTTCTTTTTCTATTTTGCATTTTATTTTGTACATGTATTACAATAAAAGAGTTGTCTGAGCTTGTGAATTTAAGCACATACAAATCAGCACTCTGTAAGTATTCATTAAAAAAGAGAGAGGAAAGAAATCCAGGTGACATTTACCCTAGTGTAATCCAATTTGTAGCAAATGAGTAATAAAAGCAAAACAAAGCAAATACTTAAAAATTAAATCCTAGTTCTTGCATGGGCAAATACAATGAAGTTTCAGCATTGTTAGCTGCCTACTTACCTTGATCTTCTATTTGAACTATTAGAAAAGAGACACAGGCTAATCAGTGTCTCAGCATTCAGCTTTACATTAAGAAAGACAGTGGCAACTAACTTTTACCTGTCTCTTCAAAGCAGCACATCCAAAATCCTGCCCTTTTTCTCCAATGGGCTGCAGCCTTTCTTTAGTCAACCCACTCACCAGTTTTCAGAATGCTCTGATACACACAGTTCTAATGCTGCTTAGGTTCCCTCTAGCCTAACCCACTACATAGACCCTTACAAGGCTTAAAAGTGCTAATTTTGTCAATAGAAAGCCTGTCATTAATGTGAGATGAGCACATTGTGCCCACTCTTGGAAGGCACTGGACACTGCCGTGATGTGAGCAATCCCCAGAAACTGTGTCATGGAACTGTATGGTTAATTCTTGTCCTCCATAATTCAAGTGCTTAAAGTTCACATGACTAGTGCTAGTGTTCACATGCCTTTTGGAATCAAGCAAGAGTATTCTGCACCTTAAAGCATCTTTACATAGATCCAGATGTATGGCTCCCATTGACTTTTTTAAAGCCAAATCATAGTTCTGAATGTAAACACAGATGTATTGCCAGAATTTTAAAGAGTATTTTATTATTCATGTGTCCTCAGGATATGAACTATAAAAAGCAGTGGTGTGACTTCGGATATTTGTGGTACCAGTGCATATCTGCTTCACAATTCACAGGCAACAACACAGCTATGACAGAAGTAGAATACATTATTTCACATATACTTGGATTCAGTAGAAAAGGCACAAGTAGGTTTGACAAGGACAATGAGTTTTCAAACATGACTGTACTCTAAATTACCTTGTAACAGAACATTAGCATGTTCATCACATGAAGGGATAGCATCTATAATATCCTGGTTGTGTTCTGAACCAATCAGAAAATACTGATGCCCATATTTTCTCTGTTAGAATTAAAAGAAAATTTTGCAAAATTCAACACTGAATTCTTTTCTAGAAAAACTCCTGGGTAAAAATGTTAATTACTCTATCTATCAACTTGTATTCTTCTATAACTTTTTTTAAATTTATTTTGCATGGGCTGTCAGATGAATTATATCATATAGGTGAACCTCATGAGATTCAGCAAGTGTAGAGACAAGTGTAGAGTACTGCATCTGGGGAGGTATAACACCAGGCACCGGTACAGGTTAAGGGGTCACCCTGCTGCAAAGCAGCACCACGGAGAAAGACCTTGGTGTCCTAGTGGATAGCAAGTTATCCATGGGACAGCAACGTGCCCTTGAAGACAGAAAGGCCAAGGGCATCCTGGGGTGCATTAAGAAAACTGTGTCCAGCAGATGTAGGGGGGTTCTCCTCCACCTCTACTCTGCACTAGTGAGACCACACCTAGAATACTGTGTCTAGTTTTGTGTTCCCCAATTTAACAGAGACAGAGATCTACTGGAAAGAGTCCAATGGAGAGCTACAAGGAAGATTAAGGGACATGAGCATCTCCTCTATGAAGAAAGACTGAGGGAACTGGGGCTGTTTAGTCTTGAGAATACTAAGAGAGGACCTTATTAATGTCTGTAAATATCTGAAGGTTGGGTGCCAAATGGAAGGAGCCAATCTGTAGTGCCCAGCAGTGAGGAACAAAGGGTATAAACTTGAGCATACCTCAACATGAGGAGAAAATTCTCTATTGTGAGGGTGACAGAGCACTGGAACAGGCTGCCCAGAGAGGTTGTGGAGTCTCCTTCTCTAGAGACTTTCAAAACCTGACTGGATGTGTTCCTGTGTGATACGCCCTAGGTGATCCTGCTTTGGCAGGGGAGTTGGACTCGATGATCTCTACAGGTCCTTTCCAACCCCTAACATTCTATGATTCTATGATTTTAGGTACAGTGTAGTATTCTAATTAATAAGACTATAGAAAAATGTCACTGCATCCTTTTAGAAAACTTGTTTTCTTCAGTCACAGGGGCCAACATTTATGTCACAAGTAAGAGCATAAGTGCAGCATAAAATCCTCATAAACCCAAAAATTTCCCCAAGTAAACAAAAATAGTAGGAAATAAAGTGTTCTATAATCTACTGTTAAAATGCATAACAAGCACCAACTGCTGGTAAGGGAACAAATACTGACTTAAAATAATGCATGTTAACTGGAACAGCAGACTGAATTTGACAGAGGGGATTATTTCAGCCTGAGATTCTCTTCCTCCACAATCAGTATCAACAGCACAGGATACTTTGAATTTTCTGAGGCAGCTGAGCAGATGAAGAAACATATGGATGTTAAACTACTCTTTAAATTACTTTTTTTCCTGCCTGCTTACATAACCAAAACTACCCATAAATGAATAAGATTTAATGCCAGAAAGAACCATCAGGTCTTCATACTTGACCACCTGTATAATGCCAATCCATAAATACACTCCAGATCCCACTGTGCTGTGTCCAGTGAATTGCCTTTTGAATAAAGCTGCTCTGGAACATCTGCAGCAAATTTTGATTAGACAACATCAAAAGTATGAAAAGTTACCACTTTCCTCAGTCACTTGTCCCAGTGCTTAATCACTATCATGGGTTAAAATATTTGTCTTTTTCTAATTGGAATTTGTTATTTTAACAGCAGTTGGTGCTTGTTATGCATTTAATCATTAGGCTACAGAGCTCTGTAGATCCTACTGGTTTTGTTTGCTGGAGGAAATGAAACTATTTTTGATTTTTCAAGGTGTATCTCTTTGTGACAAAACAGACAGATTAAGCTGGTTTATATTCCTCCTGTAGGGCAATTTTTTTTTCAGCCCTTAAATCACTTAGAGTTTTATCCCTATGTTGACAACAGAACTGAATAAATAATAGCAAAAATAATACTAATAATCCTTAGATTGGGGTAAAATTCTCACTCCCTCAAGGATGACATTAGCTTTTGGTATTTGGGGCTGGGTTTCTTTTGATGCAGCTGCTCTATAGCTATATATTATATTTAGAACTTCTTTCAGGGACATAATTCTCCGATGCATGCACATGTGCTTTATTCCTGTACTCACGGTTAACATTTGACTGCATTAGCATGCATTTTCTTAGACTGGGCCTAGCTTACTGAAACATTCGAATCTTCCCTTCTCTCCCCATTAATTGCCATTTCACAAATCTACATATCTTGTCAGTGATTATGTTTTGTATATCATTGCTGAAGACAGTGACATATTTGTCAAGCTCTGTGCAATGCAGTAGACGTAATCTCATTTGAAGGTCTCTCTTTGCTTGCTGAGGTCAGTGTGCTGAGTTTTAACTTATGCGACGCCTGCTTTCCTGACATTGCACAGTGCTTTTTTTAATAAAAATATCCTGTAATAGTAATTCAGTGCCTTACAGAAATCCAAGATATTTCACAAGCACTGTTATCTGTAGCACTTTCATCAGGGAATAAAATCATGTTTGTCTCACACTGACTGGTTTTAATTTAATTACAATTTTTTGTTAGCTGAATTGTAAATCATCATCTTATTTTTCTGGGGATGGTTGTCTGGGTAGTCAGAGTGTCTGGCACAGCTCATTTGTCTTTTGTATTTGGATTTTTGGCATAACAACACTGTCCATTTTTTAGTGTTCCATAAATATATTGAAATCAATATTCATTGCCACACTTAACTTCAAAAAATCAGTTTTGCACATTACTGTCCTCATGCTGCAGACTCAGACTTTTACTACATCTTTATCCTACCCTTTTGCAGGATGTCAACATTGAAAAACACCATTGAAGGCATGGTTAGGGGCATGTGTTTAAGAATATTGACCATCTCTCTCTTCCTGAGGTCAGTGACAATTCTAGAAGGAGCTCCTTCCTTCCCATAGTTCTTGTCATTTCACCTGCAGGTTGGCACAGAGTGGGAAGGAAGAGCAATTTTGGCTCTGGGTGACTGGCTCTGGCACTGCATCATTTAGTATGCACAGACTGAGCTCTCAAATGTTGTACTCCTGGTCAAACTTGACAATGGGCAAAGAATGATTTGAGTCCAGCAGGTATTCACATGAAAGAGGAATACTAAGCCTATTGACAAGGGAATGCAGTGACACCTGAGGACCACAACTGTAGTTGGTCCTTCAGGGAGAAAGGAACAAGAGGGGACTATGTGCTGCCCAGGCCTCCCAGGGCTACTGCCTGGGTCATTCCGCCTTCTCAGAACCTTGAACACCTTTGTTCCAGCAGAGTGACCGTCCCAGCTTGGCACTTTGCTTCATATAGCCGTAGGGTTTTTAATCTGATCCTGAACATGAGTTTATCCTTCCAGGGAAATATGGCCTGGCAATTGAGAGCATCTTCCAAGAGAATATTGTCAGCCCACTGTTTTAACCCATTCTGAACAGTTCAGCAGGAGTGTATTTTAACTTTCCAGTCTCTCAAATCATCCTGAAAGTTTTAGCAGTGCTGATAATACAGCATTCCTTTACAGCACAGTCAATATTCAGTTTCACATATTTGCTGCTCAGGCAAGAGACTGAGATTTATGCGTTTGAAGCTTCCAGTCAGAGAAATACATTCTCCCTAGGAGGATCACCATCTTTCAAAACCCAGCATGATGATCTACATGCCAAATTTCCATTTACTAAAGCCTCTCCATGGCACCATGTGAGTAAGAAAGTCTTATATAAATAAGCATGAAAGGTTTTCTCGCTTCCTGACAATTAATTACAAATTTACCTTTTATATTCTACTCCACATAGTAGAAGACATTCAGCGTTCACTGAGGCCTGGCCAAACATTTTAAGAAAGTATTTATGAACACTTACTCAGATTTCAAATAGCTGTCACTTAAGCAAAATTCATGCCTGGGTCTTATTGCTGTTTGCTAGGATGAGTTTGTTTGAATAAATGTTTAGTAAATTACTAGCTTGTATAAATCCATCTGTATCCACAGATGAATAAGGATGAAATTTGGTGGTCCAACACTGCAAATTGTGACTGCATTTAAGAAAATGAAAGTTTCCTCCTCCAAAAATTTGCAAAGAGAAACAAGAGTTAAATTCACCAGGGGACTTATATGGGAAGAAGTGAACTAGTTTCAGCCTTCTTCTATTTGGAAGGAAAAAATTCTGTGTATTAATATCTTCTAATATTTATGCAAATCCAACACAGCTTGCCTTCACACAATTTTACACTATTCTCAATTAATGATGAGATCCATCTAGCTGGGGGATTCACAAGCCCAGTGGATTTTCAGTGCTTTCTGAGGAATGGTGGCTCCATAACCTGATAAGATAACATTTGATGGCCATGGTGATCCCCTTTCAGGATCCATTGGACTCAACAGAGGACCACCAACTAACTTCACTGAGCATTGGATCAAGAGCCTTACAGCTACATTTGCTCTCTGCACCAGCACAGGACATGACCTTCTTTGCTTTGTCTACCATTACTGCCAAATACATATCCTGACAACATCTCTATCAAATTTCCAAGGGACTTATGAATCATTGCTGGCTGTTATAATAATTCAAATATACTTTAAGAAATGAATTTGTTTAAAAACATTCAAGAAAGAATACAAAGGGAAAATGTTCCTGTGGAGGACCATGACATGTTATGTAACAAACAATAGGACTATTCAGTAAAAGTAAATATCTGTCATATTGTTTTTTGATAGACACAATCCATCTAGGCAGTGGCGCATCACAAGACGAAAGGACAACTTGTGATGCACAGTACTTTTTTATTAAAAAGCACCCCATGTCATAAAATGCTATCAAGACACCTTGACTCTGTATGTAGCACTGACAGACTGTAGGTTAGATAATGGAAAAGGAAGGTAAATCTTACATACCGTATATTGATTTGTTTTTCATGTGTGTTACTCTTCTGCTCACTGAAGTCACAAAAGAAGAAGCAACTCTTGATTTAGTCTTGAGCAATATACAAGGCCATATTAAGACCTAACTATCAAAAAAAGTAGTCTGTAATTGTGACTGTACATTAGTCATGTTTGGACAAAAAAAGCTGTATGTAGAAAAAAAAAATTGGTAAGAGTAATATTTAATTTAAAACAAAATAAATTAAATAAGAAGGAGAAAGCTAATTCAAGGACATTAAAAGGAGCAGCCAGAAGAGTGAAATGTTAACAAATTACATGGAGGCTACTCAGAAATATATGAGAGGCAGAAAGCCAATGTTTCAAAAGGATCAAAAAAACCCAGCATGATAAAGCAGAAAAGTACATTTCCTAAAGCTATTGAAGTAAAACAAAACAAAAAAAAAATAAAACAGATACTTTTAAAACTCGAAGTTGTGTCTTAATGAAGGAAAGAGAACAGAGTATACCTCAAAAAATGAAAACAAAATCACAATAAAACAAGATGAAACAATTTTCAGGCATAAAAGCATAGAATCTAATAACCCACCATTCTTCAAATATTCCAGAAATGGGAAACTTGCCTGATATTCAAGGATAACCAATTATAGGAAAAAAAAAAAAAAAGCACTCATGGAAGATAAAATCATAACAGAAAAGTTAAATTAATTCTCTCAGTATGCACTGCTGGGAAGGCAGGTAGGATGGTTCTCACACAAAGGTCATTTCTTATGTAAGGTAAGACTGAACTGCTGCCTCAGAGTGTCAATATAATGCATTTTAGAACAAATCTCTAAGATGGACTTCAACAATTTGAGAATACCAGCTAATTTTCTGTTGTGGTAGGTTATCACCAGTTAAACTGGCCTTAGTACCAAAATAAATAGAAGAACTAAAGTGGATGAAGTAATTTTATATGTTCACACATCAGTTTTCATTTTTATACTGAATTTATAGAGCATGAAGAGGTATAGAGGGTAATCCAACAAACAGACATGATATTTCTGCAGACTTAAGATATTTCTGCACAAAGCTAATTGGTAGGAGCCATAACAAAAAATGTATTAACACACAAATAAATAAATACGCCATATTAGGGAAGAACCAGCATAGTTTTTCGGGGAAAATACATGCCTCAGAAGTTTATTAGAGTTCTTTGTTGGAGCAGGTAAACATACGAATGATACAATCACTAAATACATGGAATTTAAGAAAATTTCGATGGGGTCCCTCTTTAAAGGCCCTGACAGAAGTAGAGGTAATATGGGATAAGACAGAAGGTCCTGGATTAATAATTCACTAACAAATAGGAACCAAACTCTAGGAAATAAATATTGTGTTAACAGATAAAGAGTAATATACATGAGTACATTAGATGAAGAGTAATGTAAGAGGCCATGTATAGTGGCCTCTGCAGTAGACTTTACAATTTAAGAAAAAGGTTTTGTGGTAATTTTTAAGTATTTTCTGACAACATCCATTCACTGCATGTTGGTAGCTGAAAAGATAATGGACTACTGGAAATTTATTAGGAAAGGTCTGAGAGCAATACTGAAATTGTTACTTGATGAGTGAATTTAGCCAAATAGTATCTCCACCCTGAATATATAGGTCTCTTTCCACATATTTCATATTGTAATTAGAAGTATAGAATAGTGATCAGGATTAACAAATGATGAAAAGTTTTTTATAAATGTATGAAAGTAATGCAATTGTCAAGAGACAGTTTTAAGTAAATCACAGGAAATGCTTGTTCACACAACACACAATTATGTTATAGAATTAGTAGTTTTGATACTATGGAGGCTGAAGCATAAATAGATACAAAAAGGGATTAGTCAGATTCATGAAGGAAAGGTCCATTGGTGTCTGGTAGTCCTAGTACTTGGGAAGTTGCTACATACTGTAGCTGTGATGGTATGCTCTGTACATGCTCTGCCTTTACTTCTCTTAATATTCAGCCCACTGTGGAAAGACCAATACAGTAGTTTTAATATTACCTTAATTTTTATTTCCTTTCATCAGCTAAGGACAGCTTATTTTTCACATAAAATAATTGCTACAAGGAGTCTTTATATATACACCATTCTTAGGCATACTTCTTACATATCATTTTTCTATGGTATGAGGGAGTCAAATTGGGACAGGGTTTTAATAATGGGCCCCATCCCGTAAGTGTTTCTTCACTGGTAAAGTACCAAGACTGAGGCAAAATCAGTTGATTTCAGTGACTTTATGCTGTTCTAGGGCCCACCAGCAGCTGGTTGTGTGCACTACTTTGTCCTGAAGAAGCAACTGGGGGTACAACTCAACGGGCAGCAATGGCTACAGTAGCTTCCAAGATCACAAGAATCCTTTCACCTCTCTCCACAAACATCTCTGTGGTGCACTGATAGGCAAATGAGGTCTAGAAATAGTTCTAGAAATTTACATTGATAGTAATAATAGTAATAGCAATATTAGTGTTCGGGAAAAGACCGAGCCCGGAAAATTAGCCAGCAAAACTGAGCTGGTTACCCACGGGATAGCATTAATTTGTTGCACACCTCTCTCCATCCCCTCAGCATCCCTTAGATAACCATAGGTGAAGGGATGGTTTCTTTAGGTGAAACGCTATTGTAGTTCCTGTCCAGTCAGCTTCTGGCCTTCCAGCACAGGTGTTAATTACTGCCATCTGTGACGGTGGCTTATTCTGCGAACAGCTGCCACCCAGAAAATGTACTGAAGTCCCTGTTTTGTTTTGCATGGGTCAGTGAGCACCAGGTAGGAATGACTTTGACCAGTATTTTTCTGGGCTGCATACAGCAAGTGCAATGCTTATGGTCTCCCACTACAGTGACTAGCTCACTGATGCATCAGATCCCTAAAGAATCTTTCTCAATGGGTGATACTTCTAGTAATAGGATTTCACTTCACATAGCTTTTGGTTTTCTGTCTGAGAAACCGAAGCACAAGCGCCTCCATATTATGAACCATATGTGCAAAGGAATATTTTAGAGGCATTTTCCTGTAGCTTTTTGAGAAAGACAAGATTACTTAACTGTTTTAAAACCATCTTCAGTGGGACAAAGATCCTGCAGGAGTTGACACAGATCATGGGACATATAAATATGAAAGCAAGGGCACAATGCAGAAAAAAATTTAAGTAAAGCACAAATGAACCTATGGTGTTGACTGACAAATATGAAATCTAGCAATATTGCTGAGAAGGCAGGCACAGAAGTTAGAGACTTTCCAGTTGATTTAACTCATGCAGCTGCCAGTTGTGTAGTTGAAAAGTTAGATTTTTTTTTAATTTAGGAGTATGGCAAAGCAAGGTATTTTCAGGAAGGAATTTCTCTTGATCTCTGTGATGTCTGTCATCCACAATGATTCTGTCAGCTTCAATCAATGTAAATGATTCTCACAGTACCTTATAATCAATAGTTAATACATTCAATGCAGGAAATATTCTAGTCTCTATTTATTTTCAAAATAATTCATGTCCTTCTTGGGACATATCTCTCTCCTTTTTTCCCTATCACAAAGCCTCTGAAGATGGTTAGTGAAGCTAGTTAAGTAGAGAAAAAAATGGTTTGGAATATGCATTTGTGAACACACATCTTAGGCACAAATCACAACACTTCAGAAGGCTAACAATTAAGAGCATTTTTTTAACTGTTGGAAGCTATAGAAATATTTGTAAACTCTGAAGTTGCAAGCATTTGAGTTGGAGTTGCTTTTCTCTATTGACTGGGTATAATTTTATCAGAAAGTATCAATCATCAAGTGACACCATGGAATTAATGATATAACATTGTTAGAAACAGCTTGAGGAACACCTTGAGAGAAATTAAACACAATTGTATGAAAAGTATTCCTTTGAGCTATTTGATGGATATTGCCCCACTTATCTTTAAAGAGAAGCATTATTTTCTAGCACCTCTAAAGCCGCTTTAGTGAGTTCTGCTGGAAGAACTTATTTCCTGTGAAATCTGTAATAAAGCGCAAGATTCAGTCCCTTCTATTCTCTTTCCAATATATATAATCATGCTTATGAGTTTCCTGTATGTTACTACAATGGAGAATATGGCAGTCAAGTTATGAAAAATCATTGTGAAAATAATCTACCTACCATCTACTTTGATCTGAAAGTCTTTACGGTTATGCCATCTGCTTCATCATAGTTCATTTTAAGCCTTCTACTCAAGCAAAAGGAACAGCCTGGCAATACAAATCTGACAATTGATCAAGGCCAGAAACATCTCTGTGCTCTCAGTGAAATGAATCTATAAACATTAAAATTTTGCTGCCATTAGTTTAATCATTCCATTTCCAAACATGTTTCTACAAAGACTGCAAGTTAATTTGTTGGAATGGAAATTTTGTTTATAAAGGCCTATTTGTACACTAAAGTGTAAGAATGGCACTCAAACAGATATACTCTGCACATTCAGATTTTGCTGCCACAGAATCAGAAAACCCACATATATTTTATAAGGCTAACATGTATGCAATGATTTAACTGAAAAGCCAGGCACAGATATTAAGTATTTCTATTTTCTAATTCATAGTAATATATTCAGAAGATGAAGTGACAAAAAGGCTTCTTACACCATCTCTCCTGCTTCACATATAAGAGGAAGAGCTAAAAGTGAGGGATTTGGTGGACACCCCATACTGATCGCTAGCCAGGGTGCAGGTGTCCTATGGGTTTTGCAAGCTAGTATAACAGACAGCAATCTCACAACTACTCTGCATTTTCTGAAGACAATCCTATGCCTTCAGCATCAAAACAGCACAGAGGTGGTACCCACCATCGCCACTCAGCATTTCTTGCTTCATCCCAGAGGCAGCCCAGGGTCTGTTCTCTGGGCAAGGAAGCAAGTGTCCCCTTGTAGTTCTTCATAGTTTACCAAACAACCAGTGGCTGCATGGTAAATTGAGAATAATACGTGACTCTGAGGTTATCACATTGAAGACCAGAATAACTCACTTTGAAAGTAACCCTTAGCAAGCATAGATCCTTCTGCACTCACCACACTCAGGACTGTGCCCAACTTAACACATGTGCTTTTGACACCTTTGATTTCCATATGAAGCCTTGGCTCAGAGTTAGACATGCCCATATGTGCATTTCCAGATAAGAATTACTTCCAAGCCTGAAAGCTGAGATGTACACATGCCAAGAACTCCCAACACTAAATTACCTTTGAAGAATCCTTAAAAAAATAATAGCCTTGAAAATGCCTTGCAGTTACTATACAGTCACACAGCCTTCCTCCAGCAGATGCACAGATTTCTCACATCATTTAATGACTGCTGCCCACTCTGGAAAAAAATGCACTCTCATGATGTGCAACTATGTTCAACCAAGATACATAATAAAAAAAACAAACATAGTAACTTGCCTTTCTTTGCTCTGGAGTGTGGAGCTTTATGTGTCAATTTTAATCTAAAAGGAGCAATGTGCTATGTGGGCCTTTGAAAACACATTTTATTCACTAACTGAGAAGTTTCCACCCAAGTGCAATGTTTATACATCTTAATAAACAACTGCAAAAAAACCCCAAACCACTCCAAAACAGGTATGGCATAACCTCTATGCAACTTCATATACTACTGTGTAAAGATTGAATAGATTTAAATGTTGGCACCACTAATTAGCACTAATTATAATATTAACACAGGAAAATAAACTTTCATGTCAAATGCAAAGTAGGATATTAGGGACTACTTAAAGGCATCATGCTACATGGGTGACTTCATTATCTTCATTCTCATGGTACGTGTAGGCTTCATGTTAAGAAATGTGGGCACCAAACTGTGTGGTATTTATTTCTGATTTTCATTAAAGGTTTAATTGTGTAGTCTGATATTGTTTTGGTTATTCAAATAACTCCAGATAGAGTACAGGAGTAGAGGAAGGGTAAACAGAGGAGTTGGATGGTTCAGACTGTCTGAGAAAGAGCTCATCACCTCTGTGCTATTTCTGTGACCTTGCCGTGGGCCAGTGTAGACTGATGAGCTTGGCTAGCAGACACAGGTACTCGGGCAGCTCAGTGGTCTCATTGCATCCCCTTGTGGTTGGGTGGCTACAAGACCTGAGGATTGTCCATCCCCATGAGAACAAAGGGTCTTGTAGGGACTAAGCATCTTTTCTGCTCTCAAGAGGTGACCAGACTGCATCTGGAGTACTCCAAAGGTGATACCATTACCTTCTTCACAGTGTTAATCTGTCCATTTCCTAGAAACATGACAATTTCTCACAGTCCCTGCTGAAGTGTTTCTTCAACCCATGATACCCTAGAATTCCTCCCAGCATATTTTGCAGCCCACCGTAAAGACAGCTTAGAGGTCTATGAGTAAGTGTGGAGGAGGAATGTTTCCAACTACACTTTATCCCCATATTTCCAAACATAGCTTGGATGGAGCAGCTCCTGTTCACACAGACTATTATTCAGAGTGGCTTTGTGTTGTCTGTGAAGAATCATTCCCACCTTTAACAAATCAGCCAGCATATCTCTCACAATGAATGCATGGGTTTTTAAACAGAAATGTAACCATTTACATCAATTTTCATTAATACTAATTTCACTTGAAATAATTTTTTTTTAAAAGTCTTTGGAATCCACCCAACAACAATTGGGGTTAGTAACTTGTCTTTCTGGAAAGAAACACAGAAGTTGAAGTTTGCTACATAATTCCAGTGGAATTTGTACCTTGAATCTAACAATAAAAGTATGGCAAATACAGATTAATAATAATTTTAAAAAGCAAATATGAATCTTGAGCTGCATACTCTGCACAGTCCTTGTGACATTTCCTAAGAGGAAGCTGCTTTCCTTGCAGAGTAGAACTGAGACACTGTTTTCAAAAGAATCACTTCAAACTCTATAAAAATATCGTGCAACAAGCATTTTTCATCAGAAAGTAACATATTCATAAAAATAGATATTTAATTAAAATTTCTCACAAGCAATAACTGAAATTACTACTTACAATCTTTTTGAAGGCCTTTTCCAAAAGAGGTAAGTCCCACTAATGTTCTCTAGAGTTATATCTACATAGTGAGGGGGAGTGAGGGAGCAGGTCCCTTGAGGCAGCTCATCAGGCACTGTGAGTTTGCACAGCTCCCCAAAGTGCCTTGAAGGGAGAGATGATGATTTACATCAACAAAGAATTTGCCCCTTTCATGTTTATTTTTCACCCTGGCCTTCCACAAGATCTAATCCTATCTGTCAGCAATAGAGAATCTTAATAGCTTATGTCCAGCTCTTGCTAGCAGTGCGGTTTCTCATCTGAACAGGGCATAAATGAACTGCAAATGTCAGGTCATTGCTTCCTGCTCTTACTTCTCTTCACCCCCAGCCTCCAAACTGAGGCACTCTCATGGTTTAGGTGTCCAGTTTAATCCAACTCACCTTTAAATTTTGCATATGCAACTGTTCCTGGAGATTCTTTTATTTATTCCTGATAATATATGTTCTTAATTCTTTTTACTTAGTCATCTGTGAGAATGTGTGTGGAGTCAGCTCAGTAAGCAGAGGAAATCAAATCAAATGCATACAAGAGAAACAGTCAGATAAACAGAATATCTGCAAAACTATAGCAATAATGTAGTCAGGTTTGCAATTTTGTACTTAAAAATCTCATTTTGAGGCCCATAACTAGACTGGCACAATAATATATCCAACAGTTTGCTTTCTATGAAATGCAATCACTTTTGTAATTTATATTGGTCCACTTAGCCTGGCAATAAAGCAACAACTCCTTAATATACCGTACTTTTGATATTTTTCTTTTGACATTTAAAATTAATAAAATCTGTTGACTATGAACATATTGTACAGAGCAATATTTTTTACTAGTGCTCAAGCTGCACAACATGCCGACAAACTGCTCACTGTCCTTTCCCATGGACATGGCTTTGCAGGGGCTACCGGGGCTGCAGAGGGATTTTCAGGTTTCTTTCCTCTGTGTTTGCAGTTACGGAAAATGAGTTCACATGCAGCAAAACCAGTGGCTAATCCAGGAGTCCCTGCTGAGCTGTCACTCCGAAAGTTCCCGTAGTGGTAGCAACCGAGCCTGTAAGACCTGCTCGCCAGGCAGGGTAGCACCACGGACCACCTCCGGACTCCACCACAGCGCAGCTAGTGCCACTGGCAGCTCCAGATCTAGATGGTCGCATCTGTTAACTTTTATTTCTAAATACACAAAACACTCTGTGTGGGAATGAAGACGAGGGATGGGACTGCTGGGGAGACACCTGATTTCTTTTGTGCTTTCCTGTGTTACTGAAACCCCTCCCGTTGCCCTCAGCCACAGTGCCCAGGGGGGCGGGCCCCTCCGTGCGGGGGGGGGGGAACCGCACACCCCCCCCCCAGCTCGCCCAATACTTTCCTCCGTTCACCTCCGTTCACCTCCGGTCTCACCCGGTGGCAGCAGCCAACACTCTCTCGGGAAGAAGCCAGGTCCTCCGGCATCCCGGCAGGTAACCCAGCACCGGCACACCTCTGCGGAGCCCCCGCGGAGGGTGCAGTGCCCCGAGGGCGGCCAGAGGCTTACGGAGGGGAGGCTGTGGGCTGCCCCATACCTACCTTCTGTGTGGACAGCGGAGACGTAGGTCCAGTTGTAACGCTTGACGATGTCGAGCATGGCCCTGGCTTGCAGCGTGTCGGAGGGGACCACCCTGAGGAAATATTTGTACAGCGTTTTGTCACTCAGGTCGATGCTGGTGGCGGAGTAAGCAATCTGGGGGATGTCAAAGAGCTGCAGTAGATTTTGGACTTGGATAGCAACTGAACTGGAGCCCGGGCCGATGACACCCGCAATGGGTTTTTTCACTCTACTCTGGGGCTGGGTCTGCGAGTCAGAAATACAGCGGGCGCCCCCATCCCTGTCATCCCTGATGGAGATGAGGGAGTCCCGTATGAATTCGATGCTCTGCTCCAGGGCCACCGAGGAATGCCAGCAGGAGTCTCGGATCTCACTGCCCAGGGTGATGTTAGGTAGCAGGATCGGGTCAGCGTTAATTTTATCCAAAGTGTGAAACATGGCTTCGACTCTCTGGATGCCGTATTGTTCCCGGATTTCCCCGCACTTCCTCTCGGGCACTTTCTCAGCTGGTGGCTGGTGATGGACAGAGAAGAGGGCCCCAATGATGACATCCCCATCCATCCGAGCCACTGACCGCTGTGAAGAAGCTGAGGAGAGAAGCACCTTCCGCCCAGTGCTCCTGGGCAGCACGTCCATCTCCAGGAGCAGAGCAGGGAAAAACACCAGCAGCATGCCAATCATTTTGTTGCACGATGTCATCCAAACCCAGGCTACGAATTTCATGGGCTCCTCTTGCCTGCACATGGTTTAAGGACATGTAGGAAATGGCATCTGCTTCCCCCCGCCAGCGCACAAGTTGCTCCAAATAGCATCACAGCAAAGTCTTACAGCATCACTCTCGAAGGTGCCAAGGCAGCCGTCATCCTAGTGACTTTTAACCTGGTGGCATAGAAAAAGGGGATAAAGCAGGCTAATCAGGAAATAGATGTCAAACCAGAGCTCAGTAAAGCAACGCCACACAGTTCAAGATGACCACTTTTGCAAATGCCCAGGGCATTTCAGTAAACCTCTTGAAAGGAAGTTTCAATAGCGTTTGAAACATGTTTATTTGCCTTGACATATGATCATGCATACTTACATATGTTTAGTTTATATGATCCTTTTCCTGTCCTCTTTTCAAGCCAAGGTGTCTCTTTCCTGCACCTTCAGCTGGCACACACCCTCTCCTCCACCCCCCGGGAAGTTTTGAAAGTTTCAGGAGGTAGTTAGCTCACTGAAGAAGAGTCCTAAACTGGCCCCAGCGACCCCAGCCATGAAAGGGGGTGACGATTGCTTCTGTTCTAGCCTTCTGACTACCTGAGAGCATCTTTCTCAGATCAGGAATTCCATTTCCCAAACCAGAAAGGGGATGAAAAGAGAGAGCGAGTAATCTGCCCTGCCAGCGACAGGGAATGTCATTTAAAGGTCAGCGAAAGGAGGAAGAAAGGAACCAGTTCACAGTTCAGATTAACTTTTACATGTGTAGGGGTCAATACTGTAATTCAGTCAGGGACACACACATGCAGGCGTGGGGAAAATGCATATTAGTTACTAAGGCAACCACGGGCAAAGCCCTTGATGTGCCTTACCGGCACGCCTGCCTTGCATGCCGGCTTCGGGCGGGGGAAAGGCGGCAAGCCCGGCGGCTGGGCTTGGAAGCTCGAAACGCCGTGCTGGAAGGGGCGGCTACATCTGCCGCCGCCGTCTCCGGGGGAGCCGGGAGCGCGGCCGGGTCGGGTCGGGTCGGGCCGAGCCGGGTCCCTGTTGCGCGGCGGCGCCGTCAGCACCCGGGACAGCGCCCGGCAACCGGCCCCGCCGGCCGACCCGCAGCCCCTGCCCGCCCAACCGCTGGCCCGTCGGCTCCTGCCCGCCGGTCC
Source organism: Todiramphus chloris collaris (assembly GCA_025345505.1). Classification (NCBI taxonomy): domain Eukaryota; kingdom Metazoa; phylum Chordata; class Aves; order Coraciiformes; family Alcedinidae; genus Todiramphus; species Todiramphus chloris. Next base: position 2,388,347 of record JANVCC010000020.1, read on the forward strand.
CCTGTTCCGCTGTCCCGGCATCCCGCTGTCCCGGTGCCCCAGTGTTCCCCTGTCCCGGCCCCGTCACCGCCGGCTCGCCCGCCCGTGGACACCGGCTGGACGCTTCCCCCAAACTTCTGCCCTCCGCGCCCGCGCTGCTGCCGCGGTTTCCCCGCAGGCAGGCTGGCACACGCACCGCCCCACACCGGCAGCCGCTCCCCCGTCCCTACCCGGCGGCGGATCGGGGTGCGGGGCCGGGGCCGCGGCGGTCCTGCCCGCCGAACGTCGCGGAGGGCTGGAGACGGTCACGGGGAAGGCGATGCTCCGAGACGAGCTGCCGTCCTGACTGTGTATCCACACATGCACGCAGGCATAGCCGCCTGAAGTAGGCTCCCCCGGGCAGCCCCGGAGCCCGTCTCCCGAATGCCTTTTGTCTGTACCGCCTGCCCCACAGGCAGCCCCATGGCGGAGCCCCGCGGTCTGTTTGGAGCGTTACCCCCGAGACGTACCTGGCCCGGCGAGGCAGTGGCTCCCAGCCTGCTCGGAGCAGGCATTGGCGGCTCTCCGGCCGCCCTGAGCTGGCGCGCTGGCGGCGGGGCGACGGCTGTGGGCTGGGCGCTGGTGCCCTCTGTCTTCAGCACCGCTCCACCGCAAGGAAAAAAACAGGTCATCCCGGGCTCATCCATTATCTCATACAGAAGGATCAGTCATTTTCTCACCCTCCTTAATTTCTTCGGCTATTGTCTTGTAAGCGAGCAAGGAAGCATCACCTGGCGTACGCTGCGGCTGCAGGGGAAGTGTTTGCTCTCACCTCCCGCGGCTCTTAATTCATTATCTTCTTGCCACAATTAGCAAGAGCGAGAGCAAAAGCAGAAGACTGCTGCTCAAAGGGGACCCAGACCACGCTGGGGAGACTAGAGATAGTCAAATATGCCAGTCTGCCTCACAGGCAGGGTTTTGTTACTAAAATTAATACTTATAACAACAACAACAAAAACAAATGAACAAACCAAAAAAAAAATAATAATAAAAAAAAAAGATACTGCAACAAGATAAATCACCTGTAAGTGTAAAGGCATTGAGATTATAGTTTTCAGGTCAGGATGAATCTAAATGAAGCACGTGAGAGGCATGTCAGATTAAAATAATACCAGATTGAATAATCATAATTCAGACGACCTGCTTGCACCCCTAACACAGGTCTCAGGTGTTTTACTTGACTGTAGAAAAGTTAAAGTTAGATTACCTCCCCACTGGGAACTCTATAGATATTTGCCCTACTTTTGAAAGGAAGAGGCAAGGACAAACATTTAACTATTGCTCATTCAGAAGAGGGTTTGCAGTGAATGCTGCCTCAGGAATGTCTTCTCCCTGTGTCGCTCTCTGCCCTTATTTTACTGCTACACAGCTAGTTATTTACCTGAGTTGTGTGTTTCTCCATGTTCATTATGGAAGATCCAGCCTTGGGGTTTGCTGGTGCCCACTCTTCCTGCAGGTTCATGTTTCCCAAAGAGAGAGCCGGAGGCCAGAGTCTGCCTGTTCTCTGCCTTTGGGCATGAAGCTCACCCAGAGCCCTGTAAACCCAGCTCAGGGCAGCTCTGCCAGTATCAGACCTGAAGGGCCATCCAGATGTGCACATAAAGGGAGAACAAATTCCCCTTGATTCATGCTTTAATTATTAAACTTCAGTCTCTGCCCTTGGCACACCAGAAAATTATTCAAATGGTTAAGTGAAAAGTTTGCTCTGATGATTCTGTCAGGGGAAGCATTTCCAAATGATCCCATTGGTTTCTCACAACATTTAACACACCATAGCCTTCATCCCCTCTGACCTGGGACTTGAAAATACAGCAGGTCTTTCATCTGAGGCTCATGTGTGTCTGTACACAGAGCTGTTCTCCCTCCTTTGATGGTCTGAGTTTGCTGAGACTGGAAAGCAGGTCACCAGGTCCTGATGCCCAACCATGGCCACAATCCCTGCAGCAGCGGGTGGGAGCAGGTGAGAGCTGGCAGAGGTCTGGGACTCATGAGAAGACACCTGGGATGTCAGGAGGCTTTTGGAAGGGCTAGGAAAAGAGGGCACTGGGACTGCAGGGCTAAAGTCTTCCCCAGTGGTCATGAGGGAAACACAGGCTTCTCCCATGGGGAAGTTGCACCATGTGACTCCGCTGCCCTTGTCCCCCCAAAGAGACCAGAGTCAACCCACTGCCTTATGCCCCTGTCTCCTACACATCCTGACACTTTCCACAGATCTAACACTTCTTCCCTCAGGAATCTCCCCCATGATCCCAGTCAATTCTCAAATTTCTTAACACATGGGGTACCTTTATCATATGGTAACCATCCTTGGGGCACTGCATAGGACCGCATTTTGAGATATGAGCTGCCATCAGACAAGCAGAGGATCAGGGCAAGAACAGAGCAGGAGCTGGAGCTGGCTTGTCAGCAATGTTTGCTTTCCATGGGAAATTACCTGATGTTGAACATTTCTCCTTCCTGAAATGGAGGAAAAGTGAACAATTTTCAGTCTCCCATGAAACACAATTTAAAAATCACTTGGAGGTTGATTGAAATACTCTATTTTGATGGCATCAAAAGTGTTTCGTTCTGTTTTCCATTTAAACATTTTATACAGTGTAGCACAGTAGCATTATTTTTACTTCAGATTAAATCAATCATCAGCTGAAAATGGAAGTTCTGTTCCAGTCTTTCCTCCAAAGATAAATCTTTTATTTCTACAACAGCCATACTACAATTAAATGGGTTTTTTTCATCAAAATGACCTCTTCCAACAGTAAATCTTCTATTGGAAAAGTTCTGGTCAGCTGTAATAAGAAAGGCCAGTGTATTGTAGAAAATGGTTTGAAGTGGAGGGTAGTTTGGAGTAGCACAGACTGATGCTTGGAAATCTGCTTTACTGAGACCCACTTTCAGTTACACAAGCATGTCTCCTCCCTCCTCTACTCCTGTACTTCCTACCAAGAAACAAAAGTCTGACTGTCTAGTTGTGCAGACTCTCTGGCTAAATTATTGGGGAGACTTAAAGGTATTCTGCGAGGATCAATGCTGCTAAAATGATACAATTTTACTCTGCCTTGGAAGCAACCTGAAAGCTCATGTGTTCCTGTCTGAAGTCAGTTAAAACATACACCAGCTATTTTATAAATTGTCAATAGTCCTTTCTATTCTGCTCACTCAGACGCTTTCCTGTCATTTACAAAAGCCATCTGCTATATATAAACAGTGTGCATGTAAAACATGAAGAGGTAGCCCACTGTAGTAGATACTGAAATGTTTACTGATGAACAAGGATTTAGAGTCATCTCATCCTCTATCAACCTTGTTCAGTCAAGACAGGAATTTTAATCTTACTAATATATTAAATATATTTTCTCCTTTTCCCTTCACAAAGTGAATATTTCTCATAGGTTTTCATTTAAAACATATGCCAGCTACAACATCATTCTCACCCTCTTTCTTATATTTAAGCTCTTAAGTCACCGTGTCTGTCAAGAAACAAAGAAACAGCACTTTTAACAGTTTTGATTACTTACACTTTCTTGCTGCAACTGCTAGGAAACGAACATTAATGGATCGATGTCAGTATATATGGAGCTTCATAAAGGTCTGATTGCTCAGCTGTTCCGTGTACTAGTAGATCCATTAAAATTAAATAGGATTAACCCATGAAATTTAGGTCTCACTTCTGCAATACTTAGAAACCACCCATAGCTTCTATACAAACTTATGACTAGATGGGGATACTTTCCTCGGCTCTTTTTTTTTTTTTTTTTTACAGGCATAGACACCCCCTGATCACAAGGATCCACAGAAATTTGAAAGCTTCTATTGCTATTATCAAACAGCCTCTTCTCCTGTCTCAAGCCACAGTATCTTAAGCATATTTTACAAGCTTAGGAAGATTTCACATCCTTTTAAAATAACCAAAATCCCTCCTCAGACATTTAGTCAGGAGGGAACTGTCTGCTTGGTTATGATTTCAAATGTCTTTCAAATAAGTGTGAGATCCAAATCAATGCAAAATTCAGCATTTGGGGATGTCTTATAAATTTTTGACACTCTCTAAGGATTACAGACTCCATGAAGTGATGAATAGACTAGATTTATTCAGACATTCAGCAGGTTCCACCTCTGGCTAGCAAAGCTGTTAATAAGCTAGGATTAACTCTTTCTACATTTTAAAATATGTAACTGATTGCTTTTATAACACTATATTAAAAACCTTTCAGTGAAAGTGCTTCATGCTGACTGCTAAGGAGAAAGAGTGGAAGAGAGTGCACCAGAAGAGAAAGAGCTTGGCCTCTCCTCAAGGGGAACTCATCTCACAAATGTCTTCTTTGCCACAAGCCCATGCCATCCAAACAATGACATGGGATAGTCAAAAGCACCTAGTTTCCTTTCATTAGAGAAATGCCTCAAAATGTGGAGATTTCCTGGGCACCTGATCTTGTGAAACCCAAATGAATTTTGGTGCTCTGATGGCTATGGAGACACTCCCAAAAACTGAACAAGAAGTCAGCAGAATGTCCTCTTTTTCTAAACAACGTGACTATTCGGTCCTGGATAATGTTAGAAACCATTCCTGTATTTATTTATTTATTTCTTAACTGCAAAAAAATGTACTTAGGGTGCCCTCTAGGCCAAAATGGTACACACTATTTACAACACGCTCTTACACACATCAGTTCTATCCAGCTTGATTAATTTTGATAAAACTCTCTTGCCCTGAAATCCTCTGATTTCCCTGAAATCATCCCATAAGAAACAACCTGAGTAAATAGCTTAATCAGTGCCAGGACTTGCATACCAAAAAGATTATGGTACATCAGGCCAAAGCGAAAAGTGCATTTCAAAGTCAAAGAGCCATGATTTCTGAGCCTCAGACTCTCCATTTAAAATCCACAGCCTTCTAATTTAATTTGGAGGTCAGTCTGAATCACTCTGGCTGAACTCACCAGACGGGGACTTATATAAGTGTGAGGAAAGAGATGGTATCTTGGATATATGGGATTTAATACAGATTAGCTAGATAGGTCTACTTAATTAGACTGTAACTAATAAACAGGACAAGGAATTCAACTAGGAGTCACTGTACCCTAAGAAGGGAGATTTGGTACTGTGTTTGTGGGAAATATGGCAGCAAAAGCATCTGATAGCCAGAATTTTCTAGTGATTTTCAAGGACAGCTCTGTGTAAAGTCAGCTGCAGGAATTCAGTCTGGTACCACAGAAAACAGGTAACAGCTGCTATGGAAAGTCCTTGTCATGTAGATGAAGGAAAGTTATTCCTGTTCCCTCCTGCCATCTCGGCTTTCAGGCTGGAACTGTGGATCAGTAAACCCTTACAATGCAAATTTCAGTTACAAAGGGAACAAGTAACTCAGGAACTCTCAGACTGTACTGTGAAACAAGACATCTCTGCACTGCTGAGAGAAACCTTCCAGTTCCTGGTAATTTCTGAAATTCCTCCAATGACTACAGATAGCACTGAAGAAAACACCTCTGTATTTACTGGCCATTATTTGTATCTTTCATTTCACCACATATTTCCCTTCTAGATATTTTGTAAAGCAAAAGGAAGAATAAAAAGTCATATTAAAATTCACATATGTCAGAGATGAAAGGGCTAGCAGTCTTTCTAAAATGGGAATATTTTAGACATGACTAAAGAATCCATTGGGGTTTTAGAAAGATCAGTTAGGCAATCAAACCCTGTGTAACAAATTTCTGACACATTTTAAAGAACCTTTCCAATGCTCAAAAAAAGCACAAATTAATTCATCAAAAGTGTAGCTTATTCTGAATACCCTAGAATGTTACTTCTCCCATATATAGTTATTGTTGTTTATGTAAAACTACATATGAGATACTTTATTAGCTTCCATAAATACCTATATTTGAAGTCTGCAATAGCAAATAAAAAAAGTGAAAATGGAATACTTTAAAGATCAGTAGAATTTTGTGGTGCCCTTTAACTCAAATGATCTCATTTTCTATCCCGCACCTTTTTTATACATTTACATTTGTTCAGAAAGGATGGAAAGGATACCTTAAAATCACTGCCATCAGACTCGTTTGTTGTTATTCAGTTTGCTCTCACTCTACATGCGTGCAAATGAACTCAGAGGTGTCAAATAGGGGAACTTCAGGCCTATTGTTGTAGTTTTATAATCATTATTTTGATTATTCTTCTAAATATAGGTAATATGGCAGAATAACACATCATTGTGTAGTTAACAAAATAATGGAAGATACATGTTTTAAAGGGGTTTAGAAGAAAAGATACATGTCAAAGTGGATCTGTGGTTTGAGATATGTTGAGCTACAAAGATACACAAGAGTGAATTCAAGGGATTGAGGTTCCATGGCTTTGCCCTCTTTCAGATTGTATTGGTCTTACCTAGATTGTGTAGTGTATAAGCACTATGGACAGAGCAAAGTGAGTGAATGGGTGCCCAGACTGAAGGAAACGTTGTCTAGATTCAACTAGATTCTAGATGAATGAAAGACAAAAAGGTATCAACAATGCTCTACAACCTGTCAACAGCCATAGAAAAATACTCCACACTGAAAAAGGAAAAGGGAGCAGATATGTATTTTTATAACACTGCTTACATATTTATATTCATGCTTTGGACTGAACCCAATGGTTCAGTCAAGGAAACATAACATACAATGCTAGGTAATACTGTATTTATTTTTAATACATAACTATTACTTAAAACTAAGACATACAGAGTATGAATCTGATAATCAGAAATGGCATGAGGATATGGCATACAAACTTCACTCTTCCAATGATTTGCAAATTGCTTGATGCATTTGTTTAAAAACTTGATACATGAAAGCATCTGACCAACAAAATGACAATCTAGTACATAGCACTTAAAAAAATAGTCCTCACTAAGTGGTACATGTGCTCTGACATTTTTTGCTCTATAATAAAAACAAGAACAACATTGGAGTACATACGCTTCCTTTAAATACCTCTTTTCTTCATAGTCCTTATGAGGTGCCTTGATAACAGAATTCACACACAGACTTTATCATTTTGCCTTCCTATCCAGGCAAAGCATTTCTGGAAGCATTTCATTACTTCAGGACCTATTAGAATCATTGTTTGAACTCTCTTTCTTCTCACTTCCCTGACAGTATACTGCTGTGGTTTTGGTGACACATTAATTGCTTTTTCTCTGTGATTTCCTTCTGATGGAGTGGCTGCACTGTCTCCCTGGCCCAGTGCCATTTCAGGGATGGCAAGATCTTGATCCTTACTTGGGGTGCCTGGCTCCTCAGCCACTAGCTATAACTGCCTGGTCCTTAGGGTGTTTCAAATCCCAGTTCCTTCAGAATGAGACTTTCTTACTCTTGTCCAGTGACTCTACTTGGCTTAATATGTGTTTTATCAAAAATATTGTGTTTATTAAGGCAGGAAAATAAACAAACACTGAGTGAAACAGCACCATTGGTGATGAAATGGCTGAGGTCCAGCTGATCCAGCAGCTTGAATTCATTGACTGAATACTGGCCCTCAGTAGGTTTATGCAAATGATTTCTATCTTGCATTTCCATCAGCTGTCTGTCTTTTGTGACCCATTCTTAAACCAGGCTCACTTACTATCTGCATCCAAAGGCTTGAACTCAAAATAATCAAAGAGGAAGGCTAAAAGCAGTGAACAAAACCCAAAGAGAAGAACCTCACATAGTCTTAATTAAAGAACACTTTTATCTTGTCTAAGGAAATAAAGCCAGTGTGTTTACTGTGCCTACTGCCTCCATAGCCCTCCCTGACAAAAAACTAAAATCTATTCAGTCTGCAACTGAGAAAAAATTAGTCACTGAAATTTGAAAAAGTCTTGACGATAAATACATTTGTTCAAGATTTTGAAGGTCAGTATTTGACTAGAAGAAGTCTGTAACTAGAAGAACTCTGTAAACACCCATTCTGGGAGAGAGGTGAGTAAAATAAGCTGCAGTGGTAACCAGGTACTCAGCCAGTATAGCTCTGGGCCAGACACAGAATGGGTTTTCTCTGCCCTGCGGAGGTACAACTGGGTACTCAAGAGGGGTGATTTTCAGAGGTTGATGGAGCAATCATTAGGCACACTAAGTATATGTGGCTGATTGGGTAGGAAAGTGGGGTCCTCATGGAACCATTAATCCCCTCACCTTTGTAAATCGCATGTGTAGATTATGAATTGCAACTCACAAGGCGATTCTTGAAACTTGATTAGCAATGAGTGGATGAAGGGGACAGGAATAATACATGGCTGAGGTAAGGTTTCGTCGTACTGTAAATAAAGCACATAGGTGATCAACATTTGTTTCACCAAAATAAGAGAGCTTGCCTAAGGGAATAGTTCTAAATAGTGGTTAGTTTTACTGTTTAGAGATTATCCACATATTCATGATGAGGAGTTTAAAAGCAAGTGTCCTTGTGGTTTTGAAGATATCTGTACAAGCGTGCTGTGTAAGCACATGTTAAAGACATAGCCTTTTATTTTTATTATAAAGGACATTTTCTTGGTAACTATAGCATGTGCTTGTTTTATAGCATAAGCTTGTTTTTGGTTTTGTTTTCCTTCTTCTTGGCAACAGATTCTAAAAAGACTCTTTTTCAGCATCGTTGTGCTTTTTCTTTAGCTGCAAACCATAAGTCCCCAATAAATTACCCCAAACCAGCTCCATTGATTTGACAGCTGCTGTCACTACAGTACTAGGCAGCTATTGATTTCCATATCTTTATTTAAATTCAACAGACACTTGCTAGCACTGCATATAAACATCTTAATTCCTATTGTGTTTCTGATTTTTAAATGGTACCTGGTTAGTTTGTCTTCTTCATCTTGTGTTCAAATCTCAGGAAACTGGATTTTTCAAACTATTATTAGATCTCTCATCCTAATTGAACATCTTATGTCCTAGATGGCTTTTATTTTTCTCTAAATTCCAAACACTGTCAACAGAGAAAGGAAATCTGCACATCATTCTTCCTTCTTATTCTCCTTTACCAAACAATATAGTGTGTGTCACTTCAAAAATTTATACATTTTCAACCTGTTTTCTAAATTATCCTAAAATCTGAATGCATGACAAGGCCTCCCCATTTGCTTTCATTTGTGGGTACATGAAAATTAGACTGATGACACTCACATAGAATATAATTTTTAAAATATATATATTTGAACATACGCTTAACTCCACTCTCATCCTTATCTCCATTCTCATTTAACACAGCTTTTAAGTTTCTGCTCTCACAGTTTTCTTTTTAGAAATTCAGAAGGGTAAGGAGAGGAATTCAGGGATATGTGGTGATAAGACTGCCTTCAGCTTCAGTTGTCTCGTTCATTTTAAATTTTGTTTATTCATTTATAATGCAGTAAACCCCTCATGAATAAATAAATAAAAAAGTTCTGCCCAGTAAACATTCAGAGGAACTACTATTCTGTGAAGGGAGAACCCCACACATTTTCCATGCATCATAGCTATGCTTTCCACCCGTGTATACACTTTCTAGTTCAGGATTCACCCCCCACCAAGAGACATCCTGGCCTATTTGTTGCTGCAAGGAAGACCTGATGCTGCAAGATCAGGCTTTCACATCAGCACCTTGAGGTTGCAGGGTACACATGAGAGTGTGGAAGAGTTCTAAGGGGTGTTAGAGAAGAGTCTTTTAACATTTGACAGTTGTAAGTTGTACTTTATAAGATGCTGAGATTAAACTGTCTTATCTCTTTGCCCATTTTAAATGTCTTGATTAGAGATATGAAATGTGGGTGAGAGGAAGCTGTTTTTCAGTTTGATGCTATTTTTAATTTTATAGTGCAGATAATGTATTCAGAAACCTTTTCTTTGAAGGTAATCTGCATTCAGTGCTGATAAAGGGTATCACATCTTTATACAGTTTATGGGATAATTTTGATTAGATTCAGTTCTTAGTTTGTGAACAGAAGCTTATAATACCTACAATAATTATGGTAATTCCATATCAGAAGTTGGCTATTCAGGAGAAAGCTATTTGTTTAGCATATAATACTTAAGGGCTTTAAGATAGGGAAGTGTCTGCCTTTGAAGAATAAAGACCACTTTAGAGTAGATTGCCCTTTATGTTAATTTATATTACACATATCTTAACGATCACTCACACTGAAGTTATGTTATTCCAAACAACACTAACTTCACCAGAATCCCACAGAAATTCAAGGCATGAATGGGGAAGAATCAGCTTGGCTCCGCAGGGAAGCATCTTGCTTGTGCAGAAGCAGATACAGAAGGCATGTGTTGCCTGGGATAGGTGGCACCAAAAAGACAAACCACACCAAACTCTCATAAGCAAACCAAACCCAAGCCTGAACAATTTCAGCTAGGCCCTATCAGGCAGAATTGGAAAATGTGGCTGCCTGGGAAGGACTCTCCTAGGAAAGCTCTCAAATGGCAAAAAGTCTGTGAGGGTTTGCTTGATGCGGATACTACCCCCTTTCTTTTCCCATCTCAGACAATGGTGTTTACTTGCCTTAAGGACAAGGATCAAAATTTTGAAACAACACCAGCAGATAATTCTTCTGAAGTTAGCAAAGCAAAACAAAACTCAGCATCCGGGGTTAAATCACTTTTGATGGATAACAGTATGTGTCTGGTTCGCTGAAAATAACCTACACTTCCTTGTGCTACCAGCAATGTCTGTCTTCAGGTCTTCTAACATCATGCTCATTAGCAACATGGTGACCTACAGGGTAGCAGCAAGCATAGGAATTACACCTGACCCTTCTTTCTTCATTGGACCCCATAAACAGCTCTGCACAGTACTGCCACATTTCTAAGCATTTGGGTTAGAACTGGGTATTGTGGGTTTTTCCCAAGGGGTTAATCTTTTCTGGAAGACTTCCTGACGATTGCGTTTCCAAGTACAGAAGAAAGAAAACCCCATCCTTGGCCTGTAGTAGAAGCACCCTTGGCAGATGTTGTAGGGCTCCCTCAGGGCTGGTGGCAGTGGGGGCTCCCCATGGGGGTGTGCTGGGGCAGGACCTGGCAGCCAGGGCCCATCCCACAACCCCAGCTGGGGGCAGAACCTTGGGGGTGGGTGTAGCCAGGCAGGGACAGTCAAGGGTGGTGCCCCCAGGACCCTGACAAATACACTGAGATACGCTTTGAGCGGGAGCCAGAACTGTTGCAATTTGTCATAAGCCATAAACAAGATGCTTATCAAGCCAGAAGATAAGCATTCTTTGTTTTTGCTGATATCTCTACATATTACATCGTAATATTGTTATTTATATCCTATAACAACTTAATCATTTATCACTTTCCATCTGTGCTGCAGACCCAGGACTTAATCTGCTAGAAACATCTGTAGGTCCATAAACATCCTAAAATATTTGTTGTAATGTTTTCATGTTCTGTTTCTATTGCCTAGTGAAACAAAATGAAGTTAATGAAAAGTAACACTTTGTTGGAAAAAAAAGGAAAATATTTATTTTGCACTGACCCCACTACTTTCTCTCAGAATTTTTTTTTCAAATAAAAGCCTGTTCTCCCATCTCTTTGCACCTCCCAATTACCTCCTCATTTATAAAGGTTTATTTTTGCTCAAGTAAGGTTGAGATGTAATATTTCATGTTTTATTGTGTGACAAGGTGTTTGTTTTGGTTTTTTTTTTCCCCGAGACTGTGTTCAGTGATGCACATTCATTTCTGCTGACTCATTTCCCCAGCCAGAGAAGATGGATGCTACCAACCCCAGCTAAGAAGCATCACCAGTCCCGAGATACACAGATGGGGCACCACATAGGAAAATTCCTTAGAACAAAACAAGTCAAAAAGAAAATCTCTCAAGAGTACTGAAAGCAGGAAGGAGATTGGGTTGAAGAGTGTTTTATTATTGAAGTTTGTGTACAAACTTCTTAAGTGCAGTGCTACATAACAGATTATGCACCTACCTTAGTGAGAGTTCAACACACGTGGAATTATTTTTGGTTGCTGTTTTACAGCTAGAACAGAATCCATGCAGCTGGGTTTGGTTGAATGGAGGAAAGCAAAGTAAAGACTAATGAAAAGAGAATATCTGCAGGTATCAGAAATGAAAAAAAAATAATTAAAATTCAATTACAGGTTTCTGTAATTGGAAAAGTCAAGTATGTATAGAAGTACCAAAATGAAGTACATAAATTGCTTGCACCACTTGTGTTGGTTATAAACCATGAACTAGAGCTGCTCATTTATGCAAACTCTTCCATTAGCCCCCTCTAAGCAGGGTACCCTGTGGTACCATGTAGAAATACAAAACCAAACACACATTTGGGGCCCCAAAGCAACTCCTCATTGCTCATTGCATTTTTAAGTTTTAGGCCAAAGACATACAAAAACATAATTTGATTAATAAAAATGTGGGTATATGTATTATTGGAAGTACAATGACATCTATATCCAGAGAAAATATTCTTTCTCGTTACTTAAGGTTGCTGCTTTAGTCAATTAATGCCCTAGGTCAAAGTAAAAGGTCAGCTCACGGATTGTTCAGGCTCCTCTCCACTGCAGACTTGCTCCAGGGATTTGCAGTGCCCCAGACAACTCAGGGTCTAGAAGCTTCTGGTCTCTTAACATTTCTCCCTTAACAGCAGCATCAACCTTGTTGTACCAGACTTGGTCCTCTCCTGTTCCAGATTTACTGTGCCTTTCAGAGAAAAGTTATGAGGGACCAGATCCCATGGCATTAGCAGCACAAAGCAGCCAGTTCTGCTGCCCAGCTGAGAACTGCTTTGCTGTAATTCCCTTGTGGCATAGTGCCGCACAGCATCTAACTACCTCATAGACTGCAGAGAGAAACAGCCTGATGTCTTCTACCAGAAATGCTGCCTGGCACTAACAACATCCAGATAAAGTGTAACTACCCTGAAGCGCCGTGTAGCTATCTGACAGCTCTGTGACATCTCCTCAGCTGTTTCATGCCCTGTGAAGTCCGTGATTCAGCACTGCCTGCTCCCTCAGCCCAGAAGCAGAACAAATCCTATGATTCCAAATGCTGGGAGGCGTGGAGTACGCATCCTACCCTCGTGTAAAAACAGGTGCTTTTTCTCAGTCAGTGTAATAGCTCATGTGGGCTTGAAGGTGAATTTTGGACAGATAACTAAACATAACACTCCTCAAAAGAGAATGATTATTAATCTTCCACCATAAATCTACATCAATCTTTACAAACTAATTTTAACGTCAATCCTTGTTAAAATTGAACTGAACATCTCTAGAGGCAGATTTTCATCTGTGTTAAATAAATAAATTGATTTCTGGATTGAGTACTGCAGATTTTTCAGTACTTCCAAAATTATAAATCAAGAAAATAACACTTCTGATGAAGGTCATATTTTCTGTGACATAAAATACAGACTGTTTCTCACTTCTTTATGAGGAAAGTGGTGAAAAGAAAACCATCCCAGAAGACTGCACATTTTTGTTTCAATTTCACTTTGAATAGCCTTTTTATCCAAAGAGCAGATCACAGACAAGAATATTGCATGAAAATTTGATTGGATTAATGAAGTGTCTGTAGAACAAGTCCTGTAAGGAGAGGCTGAGGGAATTGGGATTGTTTAGGTTTAATAAGAGGAGGCTGAGGGGAGAGATCTCTAAAAGGAGGTTGTAGTGAGATGGGTGCAGACTCTTCTCTCAAGTAAATAACGAAAGGACTAGAGGAGATGGCCTGAATTTGCACCAGGGGAGATTTAGATCAGATATTACGAAAAATTTCTATACTGAAAGAGTAGCCAGGTGCTGGAAAGGGCTGCCCAGGATGGTGGTGGAGTCACCATCCCTGGAGGTATTCCAAAAACATGTAGATGAAGCATTTCTAGTGGGATGGTGAAGTGGGTTTTTTTGTTGGTTTGTCTGGTTTGGTTTTTGTTTGGTTGTTTTTTTTTGGGGGGGTGTTTGAGTGATTTTTGGTTTGGTTTGGCTTTTTGGTTCATTTTTTGGGGGTTGGTGGTTGGACACCATGATCTTAGGAGTCTTTTCCACCCACAACAATTCCATGATTTTTATATTAGAGAGTCAGTCTGAATTCAAATCTTCTCTTGCCAGAGTGTGAAAATAGTTTTCACTGTCAAGGTATCTCTAACAGATAATGTCTGAAATATCTCTCTGTTGTGACTGTCCTTCAGCTCTCCTTCAAACCACTGGGCCACATACGATGTTATAAACATCTATATTTTAAGCCTAAATTTCTAAGTTCTTTTACTGATTTTACAATAAACATTTAATTTACTTATTTCCAGTCTTATTAGAGAGCTTGCTTTTTCTCAAGAACTGCAAACTTTTCCTATACGAATTATTGTTATGGGGAGAAAAAAAAAAAAGGCTCATAAATGCAATATTAAAGCAAAGAAACACCTTATTTAGGTATGTATTTAAATAACTCCAAGAACTGGATTCCAAATCCTACATAGTAACTCCAGATGTCCTAGATGCAATGACATGGTTATTTTTTCTTTTTCTTTCTTTTTTTTTCTGCTCTATATTTAGATAGTCTTTTTAACTGTCCTTTTCTTTTGGAAAAAGGGAGATGGGCTTAACTCCCACCAGTGACTGATCAGCTGCTACTATCAGTCCTGAGGTCAGGTGTATCACCTGGTTTTCACAAAACCAGCATGTAACTCAGCTGAGCAGCAGATGGACAAGGGTGTGTAAGAATTGTGCATACATGTGAACTGAGACAGATGGCCTGAAGAGTGTTATTCCATGGGGTGCAGATAGATTCCTCCAGGAGATGCTGAGTTAAGAGGCAGAAGGGCACAAGTGATACATTCAACTTTGCTATTTTGAAGAAACAGAACTGAAGCCCTGAAGAAGTGAAAAAAGAGAGGCTTGCCATCCTGTGGCTCCATGGTATTGTTCCACGCATGCCAGGGAGTGAACCTACTCCTCACATGATTGCTTTTGGCACACAGAAATACGCTGCTCTTTGCAGCCCTCCGAAAAATATTTAAACCTTCTACTCTTTTTGCCTGAAGCAGTATTATGCACTGTGGATGGTAGCAATTATATGACAACACTGTAAAATTCCCACTATGATAGATAATTTTTTTTTTTTTTTAAGCACCAAACATTAAGGAAGCTGGGTAGAGCTGAACCTATGAACATTTCCTTCCAAGGCACAGAATATTGAGCACAAATTTACTAATCGGTAGTAGACTGCCAACACATTATGCCTCTGGTGGGATCCGTCTTTTAATTTCTATCATATGGGGATTTTTATGTATAGAATTCAAAAGATTTTTCCTACTAGTAAACAAATCAATTAACATGGTGAGTGTTTTGATACCTAGTTTGCTGAAGCACACAGATACTCAGCTCTTCAGCATAACATACAATGTAGTGCAGGGAATACAGTCTATCTGCTCTCACTTTTATTCCTTTGCTGCAACCGTTCACATTCCCTGCCACCAGAACCAATCTGGATACAAACACAATTTCCATTTTCTTTAGAAATTTCCTGCTTGCCTTTGCAACTAAAATATTGGTGAAAAGGACTCTAAAATCACATCAACGAACAGGCTCTTTTCTCCATCCTCTCTCAAAAAAAGAAACCCTTTGCAAAGTAGCATGTCTCCTGCTTTTATTTGCTCATTCTTTGTGGGATTTAGGAGTTACCACTGAGAGCAAAGGGGAATTTTTTACCCACAGGCAAGAGAGACCATGTTCTTGAGTGTGGTCAAAAAATCCACACGGTTTCATTTTATATCATATTCTCTTCTCTTTATACTGCTCCTTTCTGTTTCATTAAATTAAATGGCAATTATCTTCTTTCATGCATTCAAATTCTTTAGAATGGGAGGGAAATTACTAGGTACTAATCACTAGGATCCTTAGTCATTAGCTGCTGAATAGAAATGGGCATTCTTCCACCCGCTCTTGACCCTTATTTCAAAATACAGCTTGCTTATCCTGAGAACTAAGGAAGGTATTTCCTACAGAATAGGGGTGAGAGAAAAAGAGAGGGTAAACCAGAAATCATTATGCAAAACAGGCACCCCCCAGGCGCCATTGTATTTTCCCTTCTTCTGAAAGCAGAAAGGTTCCTTTCTTGCTTACTAATTTTTATGACAACATTTTTATGAGAAAATAAAATTTATATTCACAAGTGCTTTACATTAAAAGTCTTTAAAAACCCACAGTCACCACCAAAGAAAGCAAAAATCCCAGCCCTGGAGAGGAAATTATTAAACAGAAGACATGCACAATGTAGAAATACAAAAGTTAAGTAAAAGACAAGGACTTATTAAGAGATTCACAGCCCTTAGCCTGTGAACAGAGCTCACTGAAGCATGGATTGCTGTCTGCTAATTCTATACGGATTCTTGAAGTGTATGTTGTTGAAGTGGTTTCTAATAATGGCTGAGCGATTGGACTACCATCTGTCACGTGTTTTTCTTTCATTCTTTTCCCACAGGAGAATATGCAAGGTAATGTTTTGGTTCAGTCACTTTTGTCTGTTCTTCTTTGTGCTGCCATATATTTATATTGGAGGTCTGAGTCAAAGAAGTGTTCTTCGGACTTTTAGTGGGAAAGGGGTAATGTTTTGATGGTCATCAGTTCCTGGGAAAGCTAGGGTAAGGGCTAGCTAAGATAGCTACTGCTAGTTACATCTGTAATGTGAAGGAGATTGGGAAAATTTCTCTGGATGATTCATCAGCTACTGGATTCCGAAGTGGATGGAACCTGTGCCAGAAGTTTAGTGCTTGTTCAGAAATTCTAAATATTCATTCTCACTAAGAGCTTTTTGGGTGCTAGAAATCCTGAACAGGAAAACTGCAAGCTGTTGTCAAGGTAGATCCATCACACTGAAGCAGGATTCACAGATTTACAATGAAGTAGGATACCACAATATTCCTTGCTAGCTTTAGTGCTAGTTGCAGAGCCCAGGACATTAATAAAGCTGCTTCCTCTTGTTAACCTTAAACTGTGGAGATTTGCCAGCAATTATGGATCTTTATAGGAAGTCTGTTAGGTTAAAACCATAACCTCTATCAGGCTTGCCAGTGGATACTGGCCAGTTCCTGGGAAAGTGGCACAGCCTGTAATATACCTAAGGCCTTTTGGAGGAAGCTGTGTGCCAAGTCTGCATTTAAGCAGGACT
The DNA here is from genome assembly GCA_025345505.1 of Todiramphus chloris collaris. NCBI lineage: Eukaryota > Metazoa > Chordata > Aves > Coraciiformes > Alcedinidae > Todiramphus > Todiramphus chloris. The sequence goes on from JANVCC010000020.1 coordinate 2,405,470, forward strand.
GACCTTCAGCATGGCAAGAACCTGGAAAACTTTTGCGTTTTCCTGTTTCACTCATGTCTGTGACAACCCCTCCACACCCTGACATACCTCTTGCATCTCCCATCTCAGTAACTGGACAGTCATTGCCCTTGCATTGCCCCAAGAAGTCTGTCTTTAGAGACATCCAAAAAATAAAAATAAAAAAAAAAAAATGGCAAGCAATCTGCAACGTACTAGGTAAAGTCTACACTCTCTACATTCCCAAATACCCTTGATTAGAGACTGCAGGCAAGAGGGATCATTCCAGATGGAAGGCTTCTCTTTCCCATTTGCTATTGATTCATCAAGTGGAGGAGGATGAGCAGCAGTCAACGAGGGGACTTTCTAACTGCATCAGATTAATGGCAGGTGCAGACATTTGCATGACGAGTCCCATATTTGAGGTCCCACATGGGAAGAATCCACACTGCCCCAGACTGACAGCATATCATTTTTATGACCCACTCACCTCAGTAACTATGATGGGAATTGTTGTCCTCTGGCTACCCTGACTCCTGTCATCAATAAATTGAGCCATTTCAGGATAGGAAAATCTGACATTCACATCTTGCAGCATGAACCTTGGTGTCATCCCTTTAAAAGGAGCTTCCTATCCAGAGATATGGCTGCATGACAGGAGGTGGGAGCAAAAGATGGGAGCTTCGTAAATTCCTAGAGAAGCACATAGCTTCAGCTGCTCACTCTTACTGATTAAGTCAACAGCTAAATCCCAAAAGGCACATCTAGAAATAAAATGCCTCAGGAGAAAGAAAAAAAAAAAGGAGGAGGATCTTTTAAGAAGACCTTCACATTAGGAGGAGCTGCTATTATTCTAGTTGCCAACATATACCAGAATGTCTTTTGTCTCTGTTCTGCAATAATTTTCCATTGTAATGAAGGACCAAGTGATGTTTTTAAAGCTAATTTTCATATAGGAATGCCAAATGCTCACACAACGAATGAAAGATTGTGAATTAAAACAGCCAAATCACCACAGCATGAGGCCCAGCAATCTGAAGGTTCCCTTTGCTACTGCACACCAGTTTTGAACAGCTCCACTGAACCCAAAGGGGACTTGCCCTTCCAAAAGGGCTGACAGCTGAAAAATCTCAGATAAGTAATGAATTAATTTCTAAAGACTAATACTAATACATGGTTGAAAGGATTGCTACAAGAAAAACAAATCCACCTTCATATTGTAAATGGCTTTCCAATTTGTGTTTATATAGCTGGTTTTCAGTCCACAGGCATGGATCTGCACATTTCACAGGAATATACAAGTTTTCATAGTTTTTATTCAAATTGTATTTGTAATTAAAAAGTGATTGGACTAATTTTGCCTTTATGCAGGGCTAATTGCCCAGATGCCCACAGTTGTCACATCAGTTAACAGACCTTTGTGCGTCTCTCTGAAGTGTTTCACCTGATGGATTGCATTGAGGTTTCCACTGTCACCGCTAACTTGACAGGCCATTTCTCAGAGTCACCTTTTCCTATGTGTGACTGGCCACAGAAACAACATTTTGCTCTTCAACAAGCTCCTAAACCCAAAAGTCTTTTTAAAAGACTTTTTAGAAGAGTTTTTAAAGACCTATTACATGAACACCCGTTGTAAGGAGCTGAACACCTCAGAAAACCAAGGCAGGGCTTTAACCCCCTCCCCCCAATATAGAATCATAGAATGGCTTGGGTTGGGTTGGAAGGGACCTCCAAAGGTCATCTAGCCCAACCCCCCTGCAGTGAGCAGGGACATCCTCGACGAGATCAGGGTGCTCAGAGCCTCCCAGCCTTGCTCTCCATAGGCGGAACCCAGGCCACCCCCCTCCACCTGACTCATTATGCCAGGTGGCTTTGCCTCGGGCAGACAGGCGGGAAGGACGGACCGACCGACGAGGCCGCAGGGGGGCACACAGACCAGCCATGCCGCCCCCACCGCCACGCAGCGGCTCCCGCATCCTCCGCGCTACCGCCGGGCTCGTGACCCTCCCCCGGCCACGCCCCACTGAGGGCGAACGGCGTTTTCCCCGCCCCTTTGCCCAGGGAGCGGCGGCTGCGCCTGCGCCGCGCCTCCCCCTCCCGTCGCTCTTTCCGCCGGCGGGGCGGGCGGGGAGAGCTGTCACCTTTCTCCGAGCCCATTGGTCGCCGGCCGGGCCAGGGCCGCTGCGCGCGCATCCCCGCGCCCGCCTACCCCTCCCCTCCCCTCCCCTGACCGGGAGCCGCTTCCGACTTCCCCAGTGGCGGAGGGGTCGTGAGCCCCTCCGCTGCCGTTGCGCGGGGGGGGCCTGCCCCGGGCGGAGAAGGAGCTGCGGCTAGGAGGTTGGCCGTGGCTTTGGCGCTACTCTTTCGGTACGTTCGTAGCCGTTGGCCCTGCGCTCTCTCTCCTTTCACCCTTGCGGCACCGGGGGCCGCAGCAGGGGGCCGCCCGTCGGTCTCGGGAGGGCGGTGGCCGGGCGGCCGGCCTGTCTGCTCGCTCGCCCTGTGCACCTGTCGGCCGTAGCGCGGTGGGGCGGCCGTGTGCGGGGCGACGGTACGGCCGTGGCCGGGCTGGGCGGCCTGGGCGAGAGCCCCTGGGGAGCGGTAGGTGCCCTGGGCCGGCTGCTTGTTTGTGCCGTGTTGTAATTGGGGGGGAGGGGGGCTTGCGGCGGTGGGTGGGCTGACTGCGGCCTCTTTGACCTCTCCGGGAGCAGGTGTCGCGGGAGGTAAAACGTTGGTTGCCGAGGCGTACGCTCATCCGCTGCTGCCGCCTCCTTTCCGAGTTTCCTGTAACTTTCCTCGTTAGAGACAAGGCGACTTGCCCCGCGTGCTGGCGACGGAATGGGTCGGGGGGTGTCGGGGTGTAGCCGCGGGGGCCACGGCCGCGGGCTGCTTGTGGTGAGGTTCGGGCAGGGCTGAAGCGCGGCTGTTGAGCAGGCCCGGAGGGTAGCGCTGCCTTGGGCGCTGTGTCACCTCTCCAGGCCGCCACAGGTTGTTGCTTCACGTGCTTCTGTTTGCAGGTTGGTTCCTTCCCGTTGTAGACGCGGTTGTCTCCCGGCCATAGGAGTTTTAAACAGATCTGCTCAGAACAGAGCAGCTCTCTCTAGTTTATGCATCAGAGTGTAGTGCTAAGGTTGTTGTGCACACGCGGACCTGGTGATGCAGGGATCCTTCTTTCTTTCGTTTAAGCACTGTTATGAGGTACATGCTTGCTGTTGGGGTTTCTGACATTTACTGTCAGCAACACGCTTGCATGAGTATTTGTTTTGAAAAGCTCATGTTTCTTTCTGTTAATTCTGTCATGTTTGAAATACAAACAGCAAGATTTGTATATTCATTAATGTTTCTCTTGAGTTGCATGAATTATAAAATTTAGTATTTGTTTGTTTGTTTTCCTAAGGCCTTTTAAAAAATACTCACAATGTAGGGAATTCTGCCCTGTTCCAACGTGAAGCCATTTTAACATTAGGATGTGAGATACTGGATTTAGTAGCTTAGACTATTTGTCTCTCGTCTTCCTACATTTCTTTAAAAGTTGTTTGCAGAAGCTGAATTGGCATGGATATCTAAATATTTTCTTGTCTTTGCTGACAAAAGCAGCAGTGTAGTAACAGGTTGTGCATTTTTTACTGTGTTCAGGCTACTGATAAAAGCGATATTTTATCTACAAAATTTGGTGGCTGCTGAGGTTCAGTCAATGAGTTGAATGTGTATCTTGACTTAGCTCCACAGTTAGTCAAAATCAGTAAGACTATGCATTTAGTTTACTGTCTGGTCCCGCTGAAATGCAGAATAAAATAAGTAAGGGCTCCTCTGAAAGCAGACTGTACATCCAGGTACCAGAATGCACGATTTCCCAGGAAAATGAAGTATTAAATACCAGTAGGAAGGTCATTAGGGACTTCTAAGGACAGAGCTTGATGGCTTAGGCTCTAAACCATATGTTATATAATTGCAGCTTCAAAGTAGCCCTGTATCAAGTTAGCTTAAAGTTTCGTCTGACACCTCCTGCACTTTTTCTTGTGGAGCTTCTTTTACAGTTTCCTTCCACCCCCGCCTTTCAGGGATCCTACTGCTTCTCATTTTATATCTGTCCCACAAGATTCTGAGTAACAACTGTGAAATGTAGAATTCACATTGATCTCTGTCTGTAGCTGTCTGTCAAAATGATGAGACGTAGTACAAGGCAAATGCTTCATGTCCAGATTTTTGTGATGGCATGTGGACAGGAGGCTCTGTAAAACTAAGTCCCCGCTGAAAAGTTAGTTTTCTTAGTGCATATTTCTGTGTCCAAACTTTTTCCAAGTTTAGCAGCTACTGCACGGTGAAATTTCAGTGTTGGCACTTGATTCTATAATACTTATTACTGACTTATTTATTTCCTCTTGCAGAGACTGAAAATACTGTCGAGAAAACGACAAAATGAGTGGTCGTCGAAAACGTGCACTTCCATCAAAAATAGATGAGGAGAAGAAGAAGAAGCTCTGCTGGAATATGCATGAAGACCGGAAAAATGAGGTGATAACATTAGATGATGAACTAGCTAATGAGGACCATGTTCCAGGTCCAAGCACTACTTCTGCACCCTTCATTGTTATAAATGATGATAGCACCGATGAAGATCTCATTCAGAAAGAAGGCAGCGGCTCAAAATCTGTTAAGTTTTTGACAGTTAACGATGAAGAAGACGCTTACTCCATCTTGCCTCCTGTACCAGTACAGCTAAATATTATAGTCTTGCCATACCGTGCAGATGGATCCTGGAAAGCTTTATTGGGAGAATTTGCTCTTCATCTTCCTTCTGAACAAATTCTAATTGACGAATTCTATGAAAGGAGCTTTACTTTGATGAGGGGAGATTCTGACCATCAGCTGCAGGTCTGTGTTCATGAAAGAAGCGAAGAAGAGTACAGTAATGAAACAAAAGAATACCTAGGTGCTTACGAACAGCGCATTTTGGTGGAACCAACTTTAGGTGGTGAAATATTGGAAGGCTTGAGATGGTTGCAAAAGAAAAAGATAATTGGACTTTATCAAAGACCCGGAGATGCTCAAACTTTAAAAGTATGTGTTCATATATTTGTTTTGCATTTTAAAAGGTCGTTATCTTTTTTGAAATACAAAATAAAATCCTCTGAACAACAAAGTCTGGCAGCTGCCGTATATTTTATGACATGATGAAAATATATAGTCTCTACATGCTTTTTGTAAATGTTTTCAGTGTGTTTTTTCCTAAACATTTCTTTTTAATCTTGCACCATTGGTAATGCATTCCCCAAAGGAATTGCAGAAGCTAAAGCTGTACTGTAGTGTATCGTCTATATGGTCTATCGTCTATTTTAGTAGGGTTTTTTAATTATCAGTCTACTTCTTGCTAATTTTCAAAGCACTGTTCTTATTTTCATACTCTTCTATTTATAATATTCTTGTCATTCTAACAGTTAATTAAATAATTAACTGTATAACCTTTTCACAGGTTGGAATTTACCTTCTGGAAGCTGGGCTAAGTAAACCAGAGTTTCTTAGTGATGGAGGTGGAAGACCCAAAAAAGCTAATCAACTGATTCAAAAACTCATGGAAAAGTTCTATAGTTTTTTAATTCCAGGTAATGCAATTCAGATGAATGTTGATGAATAATTTCTGTTATTAAAATGTGTCTTTTTTTTTTTTTTTTTGTTCTTTAATAGTTTTAAATATATAAGGGAAAATGGTAAGTTATTCTTGCTATCTAGAGCAACTTACAAGGTAATATTATTAGGTAATTCTCACCATATTATTATCTGACCATTAACCATATGTTTATTAGTTTATGGACAAATTGCGGGTGATAATATTTCTTCTCTACAGATATGGCACTGAAGCACATTGAAGTTCGAGTCCTTGGGAGTAAATAACAGTTTTCAGTGATTTGTGTGGGCTGTTTGAACAGGTCTACAGTAGCTTGGCCAAGTTATACAGGAACTGTTCAAAAAAGCCAGGAATTAAATTTGGAAAGCCTTTGCTCCTAGTTTGATACTTAACACACAACTGTGTCAACAGAATTTCTGTTTGATTTATATTGTAAAGCAGTTATAATGTAAACTGCTACAAAATGCACCTTTATGACAGTTTTCAGAATATGCCCCTGCAAATTTACAAATACGAGCATTGTTGTCATTTTGGATGTGAAGATGTGTTTGCTGTATTAAACTCAGTAGTGATATAGATTTTTTTTTTTTTTTTTTTAAGGCTGGTCAATGACCACTTACAGCTTAGGAAACTCTTCAAAAATCCAACCTTTGTCTTGTTCCTGAGTGTAGGATGGATTCAAACTGTTAGCTCATGACTTACTCAGTAATAGTGACTATAATATGCTGAATTTCAGTGTTTTTGCAGAAGCAAGAAGCCTAGCACCCCGTGTATAACTGTACTTGATTTAAAAAAGCAGAATTATATAAAAAAATGAGGGAACTTGCTAAAGAGAAGCTAAAAGGAAAAGCTAATAGAGTAAAATCCATACATATGTGCTTGCTGCAAAGAATAAATGTGCAACTGTCAGAAGAGACTCAAGATATACCAAGGGAAGGGCCAATATAACTATGTGGCAAAGGGAAGATATTGCACATAGGAAGTCATCCTTCAAAAAACTGAAGTAATTTGTATGAAGCAGACTTGTCAGTTCAGGCTGAAAACAACAGTACAGCAAATCTCAAAGGAAGTCTGAAGAATACTATTCACTTCTATATCTTAAACTATTTAATGTTTTAAAATGTGTTAGAAGAATTAATCATAAATATATTCGAAGCGAAATATCTGCCAGAGCATTCATAGACTTGAGTTGACTAAGGCATATAAAACAGTGCTCAAATAAAGTAATGCTATAGCAGGAAGCATAGTTTTCTTCTCTGCATATCTTCTCATTGTGGAAGAGTTGGGGAAAGAAACTGTTTACAGATAAAATGAAGAGTGACTAGTAACAACAGATGAGGAGAACGCTCAAGTTCTCAGCTTTTTTTTCCTTGGTCTTCACTGGCAGCCTCTCTCCCTACACCTCCCAAGTTAAAAGGCCACAAGGTGGGAACCAGGGGGACAAAGTACAGGTACTCCCTCCACCTCCTCCTCCCCCCAGATTGCCCACACTCAAGAGGTATGGATCTCTTGAATTTGACACTCCTACTGATGAGGATCCAATTGGTAATTCTCACACAGCTTGCCCCCCAGCCTCACAACTTAAGACCTCTTCATGGAGGAAGAAGAGAAGAGTTGTTGCAGTGGGAGACTCTCTTCTGAGGGGAACAGAGGGCCCAATCTGTAGACCGGACCCATCCCACAGGGAAGTCTGCTGCCTCCCTGGAGCTCGGATTAGAGATGTTAAAAGGAGGCTGCATGAATTGTTGCACCCCTCTGATTATTATCCCTTGATAGTTTTTCAGATAGGTAATGATGAGATTTCTGAGAGAAGTTCAAAAGCAATCAAGAAGGACTTCAGGGCACTGGGGCGACTGGTTCAAGATTCAGGAGCACGGGTGGTATTCTCTATCCCTCAGGTAGTACAGAAGGGTACAAAAAGAGGATGGAATACCTATATAATTAACAATTGGCTGAAAGACTGGTGCCACCATCAGAATTTTGGTTTTTTTGATCATGGAGAAGTTTATTTGGCACCTGACCTACTGGCACCAGATGGAATACAGCTGTCACAAAGGGGAAAAAGGATCCTTGCACAAGAGTTAGCAGGCCTCATTGAAAGGGCTTTAAACTAGGATTGAAGGGGGAGGGGGATAAAGCCAGCCTCAGTGAAGATGGGCCTCTAGACAGCCTCCAGTCTGTTGTCCTACTTGAGGCGAGTGATTTTGATACTTGTGATATATTGGACAACAGAAACATGTACATCACTAGTGGGGTGGTGGCTGCAGAAGCGATCAGGAAACTGGAATTGAAGAGGGAAGGGGATAAAACCCACTCCTCCAGCAACAAGCCTGGGGGTGTGGGACAAAGGATGGGGGTGAAGTCAGTTGCAGAGATCGGGTGCCTCTGTACCAATGCACACAGACTTGCTAGTGATGAGCCTGATGAGCCTGGGGACAGCCTTCAATCTGCTGTCCCACTTGAGACGGATAGTACTGGTATGTGTGACCACAATCACACAGAGGTCTCTGATAGACTAGTGGCCACAGAGGTGGCCATAAATGGTTGTATAAAAAGATTAAAAACTATTAACTCTACCCCCTCTCTGAAATGCTTGTATGCCAATGCACGGAGCATGGGGAATAAGCAGGGGGAGTTAGAGGTATGTGTGAGAATATACAACTATGATATAATTGCTATTACTGAGACGTGGTGGGACAGCTCCCATGACTGGAATGTTGTTTTGGAAGGTTATGTTCTATTCAGAAGAGATAGGCCAGCAAGGCGAGGTGGTGGTGTTGCTCTCTACGTGCGAGAGCAACTAAAATGTATTAGGTTCTATCCAGGAGGGGAGGTAGAACAGGTTGAAAGCTTATGGGTAAAAGTCAAGGGACATGGAAAAAGGAATAAAATTGTTCTGGGTGTCTACTACAGGCCACCAAACCAAGAAGGTGTTGATGAAGCCTTCTACAGTCAACTGGAAGTGGCCTCTAGAACACCCTCTCTGGTAGTCATGGGTGACTTCAATCACCCTGATATCTGTTGGAAAGCCCATACAGCCAGGCATACCCAGTCCAAAAAGCTCTTGCAGTGCATAGATGACAACTTTCTGATGCAGGTTGTGGATGAACCAACAAGGAGGGGTGCGCTGTTGTATCTTCTATTAACTAATAAAGAAGGACTGGTTGGAGACATTGGGATTGGGAATAGCCTGGGTGATAGTGATCATGATATGATAGAGTTTAATATTAAACAAGGGGGAACTAGAGCAGTAAGTAGGACTGCAACCCTGGACTTCTGCAGGGCTGACTTTGAACTCTTCAAAGATCTACTTGCTGGAATCCCATGGGATAGTACTCTGGAGGGTAAAGGAGACCAAGAAAGTTGTTTAATTTTTAAAAAAACAGTTTCTTCAGGCCCAGGATAGATGTATTCCCTTGAGGAAGAAATCTGGAAGGCACACTAGGAGACCCACATGGATGAGCAGGAAGCTTTTGAAGGAGATTTCAAGGAAGAAAGAACTATACAGTTCATGGAAAAAAGGACTGGTCGGTTGGGAAAATTATAGAGAAGTAGTCAGGGCATGTAGGAAGGCAATAAGGAAGGCCAAAGCCCTCTTAGAGCTTAAGTTGGTGAGTAAGGTAAAAGAGAATAAGAAAAGTTTCTTTAAATACTTAAGTGCCAAGAGGAAGAACAAGGAAAGTGTGGGGCCGCTGCTGAATGAGAAAGCAGTCTTAATAACCGAGGATGCAGAGAAGGCAGAGTTGCTCAACACCTTCTTCGCTTCAGTCTTTTCTTCTAAGACCAGCCCCTGTGAACTCCAGTCTCTGATTGAAGGTGAGAAAGCCTGGGGGGAGGATGACTCTCCACTGGTCAATGAAGACTGGGTTAAGGACCAGTTACGTAAGTTGAATATACATAAGTCCATGGGCCCTGATGAGATGCACCCAAGAGTGCTGAGAGAATTGGCTGATGTTATTGCCCTGCTACTCTCCATCATTTTTGCAAAATCATGGCAAATGGGAGAGGTGCCGGAAGACTGGAGGAAAGCCAATGTCACTCCAGTCTTCAAAAAGGGCAGGAAAGAGATTCCAGAAAACTATAGACCAGTCAGTCTTACCTCCATCCCTGGAAAGGTAATGGAGAGGCTCATTCTGGAGGTTATCTCTAGGCACATGGAAGATGAGAAGGTTATCAGGAGTAGTAAACATGGATTTACCAAGGGGAAGTCATGCTTGACTAATCTAATAGCCTTCTATGATATTGTAACTGGATGGCTAGATGCACGGAGACCAGTGGATATAGTCTATCTTGACCTTAGCAAGGCTTTTGACACAGTCAAAATCACCCTTTATCTTACAATGCAATCTGTTAAATAAACTCTTTGGTTCCTTTCTGACCTGTGCTCATGAAGGAAAATAAAAGCTGCTGTAGTCTTTATGAGAAAATAATGCAACTCTGAACTGCACTGAATTGGTTGGATGGTCAGAGTGTCTCCAAAGCACACACTTTCCCTGTTAAGCTTTCCTGGATGATCACTTGGCATTGCCAGGTAGGCCTGGATGCTGCCTTGTTCAACTCCTTGACAGTCAGGGTCATGCTCATGTTCCCAGACACACTAGTCTCTACTGTGATGTCCAATGGAGTGGCATTGACAAAGGTGAGGTTGAGAAGGGCATATCCTCAGATAGCCACCAGGCATGGGCTTGGGGCTACAAGGTTACATGCTCGCCTCTCCCACCAGTTCTGCTGGCCAGCTCCTCTGCAAACCATCCAAGAAGTGGGAGATGCTTTCCAGGAAGTGCTGAACTATGCTAAATCCTTCGATGTCAACCCCATGAAGAGCAACCAGATAGGAATTTCCATTCCCAGGTTCACAGGGCACTCTGGGATATAACTATCTGGTAGGAACCTTGCTTGGAAGTTTGTACCCTGTGTAGGTGCTGGTTGACATAACATCCTTGTGGAGAAGCTTGGGAAGTATGGGATAGAAGAACAGGTAGTAAGATGGATTAGTAACTGGTTGGACAATAGCGTCCAGAGAGTGGTCGTCAATGGTGCCAAATCCAGCTGGAGAGCTGTAACCAGTGGAGTCCCCCAGGGATCAGTGCTGGGTCTGGTCCTGTTCAACATCTTTATCAATGACCTTGATGACAGGACAGAGTGTCTGCTCTGCAAGTTTTCTGATGACACAAAACTGGGAGGATCGGCAGATACTCCTGAAAGCTGTGCAGCCATCCAGAGAGACTTGGACAGGTTGGAGAACTGGGCAGAGCAGAACCAAATGAGGTTTAACAAGGATAAAGGTAGAGTCCTGCGTCTAGGTAAGAATAATAAATTACACCAGTACAGACTGGGAGGTGATCTGCTGGAGAGCAGTCTTGTGGAGAAAGACTTGGGAGTCCTGGTGGATAACAAGTTCTCCATGGAGCAGCAATGTGCCCTTGTGGCCAGGAAGGCCAATGGTATCCTGGGGTGTATCAAGAGGAGCGTGTCCAGCAGATCGAGAGAGGTTCTCCTCCCCCTCTACTCTGCACTGGTGAGACCTCACCTGGAGTATTGTGTCCAGTTCTGGGCTCCCCAGTTCAAGAGAGACAGGGATCTGCTTGAGAGAGTCCAACGGAGGGCTACAAGGATGATTAAGGGACTGGAGCACATGCCTTATGAGGAGAGGCTGAGACCCCTGGGGCTCTTTAGTCTGGAAAAGAGAAGACTGAGAGGGGATTTGATAAATGTTTATAAATATATGAGGGCTAAGTGTCAAGAGGAAAGGGACAGCCTCTTCTCACTCGTGCCTTGTGATAGGACTAGGGGAAATGGATATAAGCTGGAGCACAAGAGGTTCCACCTTAACATGAGGAGGAACATCTTTACAGTAAGGGTCACAGAGCATTGGAACAGGCTGCCCAGAGAGGTTGTGGGGTCTCCTTCTCTGGAGATTTTCAAAACTCGCCTGGATGTGTTCCTGAGTGACCTGTGTTAGGGTAGATTAGGTTGTAGGTTAGATTATATGATCCTGCCCTGGCAGGGGGTTTGAACTTGAAGATCTCCAGGGTCCGTTTCAACCCCTAACACTCTGTGATTCTGTGAAAGTCCCTTCCACTGTAAGTGAAGGTCAGGTTTGTGACCACCAGTGGAACCTGAAGATACACAAGTCTATGGGACCAGACAAGATGCATCCCAGAGTCCTGAGTGAATTGACTGATGTAATTGTCAAGACACTCTCCATTATATTCAAAAAGTTCTGACAGTCAGGTGAAGTTCCTAGTGACTGGAAGAAGGGACACATTACACCCATTTTTAAAAAGCTAGAAAGGAGGACCAAGGATTTACCAACCTGTCAGCCTCACCTCTGTGCCTGGGAAGATCATGGAGCAGATAAGGCATGTGGAGAACAGGTCGGTTATCAGAGATAGCTAACATGGCTTCACTAAAGGCAAGTCCTGTCTGACCAACCTAGGGGCTTTCTGCAATGAGGTGACTACATCAGTGGACAAGGGAAGACCTATGGATATCATTTACCTTGACATCTGCAAGGCCTTTGATAGGGTTCCTCACATTCTTCTCATCAAGCTGGAGAGATAGGGGTTTGATGGGTGGACTGCTAAGTGAAAAGAAATTGGCTGTATGGTCACATTCAGAAGGGAGTGGTCAATGGAGATCGGTGACGAGTGGTGTCTTCAGGGGCCTATACTGGGACCAGTACTGTTTAATATTTTCATCAGTGATATAGACAGCAGGATTGAGTGCACCATGAGCAAGTTTGCAGATGGAACCAAGCTGAGTGGTGTAGTCGATATACCAGAGGGTGGGGGTGTCATGCAGAGGAATCTGGACAAGCTGGAGAAGAGGGCCTAGAATAACCTTATGAGATTCAACAAGATCAAGTGCAGGGTTCTGCACCTGGGTCAGAACAATCCTCATTATCAATACAGGCAGGGGAATGAGGTGACAGGAAGCAGCCCTGCAGAAAAGGACTTGGGGGTTCTGGTGGATGAGAAGCTGGACATGAGCTGACAATGTGCACTGGCAGCCTAAAAGGGCAATTGCATCCTGGGCCACATCAAAAGAAGTGTGGCCAGCAGATCGAGGGAGGTGATTCTGCCACTGTGCTCTGCTCTGGTGAGACCTCACCTGGAGTACTGCGTCCAGCTCTGGAACCTTCAACACAGGAAGGACATGGACCTGATGGAGCAGGTCCAGAGAAGGGCCACAAAAATGACCAAAGGGCTGGAACACCTGTCCTACGAGGACAGGCTGAGGGATTTGGGGTTGTTCAGCCTGGAGAAGAGAAGGCTCCAGGGGGACCTTATAGTGGCCTTCCAGTACCTGAAGGGGGCCTACAGGAAAGATGGAGAGGGACTGTTTACAAGGGCATGTAGTAATAGGACAAGGGGCAAAGGTTTTACAGTAGAGAAGGGTATACTTAGGTTGGACTTTAGGAAGAAGCTCTTTGCTGTGAGGGTAGTGGAACACAGGAACAGGTTGCCCTGGAGACAGGTGGTGGAGGTCCCATCCCTAGAGACATTCAAGCTGAGGCTTAATGAGTCTTTGAGCAACTTGATGTAGTTGAGGATGTCCCTGCTTGCTGCAGGGGGGCTGGACTAGATGACCTTTAGGGGTCCCTTCCAACACAAGGCATTTTGTGATTCTGTTTTGAGATCCAAACTAACTTTCTGCTGGAAGTTGGGGTATTTTTCCTCAGTACACTATAGGATAGATTTATATGGACTACATGGTTCAGTGTAGCTTAGGGGTGAAGAGGCAATATAGCTGTTGAAAGAGAAGATACGTTCCTCAAAAGTTACTGAAGCAAGAATGTGGACCTGATTGATTGGGTTGTTGTGCCTTAACCTTCTTTTCAGAAGCCATGCAGTCAGCTCAGGTTCATAAAGGAGCTGTGTTGCCAACTGGTAAGTTTTCTGACCGCTTTTCAGCATGTACAGTTTGATATGGCATAAAATAATATAGTCTTGATTCTATGCTAACGAATGCCATGTAAATAACTAAGTAAAATAGAGGATGCGGAGGATAGAAATAAATGGTTGTTAGTGTGGATGAAGAGCACCAGTCAAAGACATGTACAGCTTAATATATTCCTAATGCTTTGGGAAATACAGTGTTTGGCGAGATAGCATCATCACAAACTTTGAATGCATTACTCAGCGTAATAGAGATGAACAAAACCTTGTTCATCAAGCTTGTGAGCAGACTAGGCAATAGAGATTCGGTGTAAGTCCAGTATAGATGAATGTAAAGCAATGCATAAGAAAAAAAATCCTTCACATTAGAAGAAAATGGCCTCTTTGCTAACTGTTGGAACTAGGGTTGTAGTTCAATAGGCAGGTGTTTAGCTCAGTAGCATCAGCTTAGTGTTTAGTAACAGTCAAAAGAATTGGCCTGAAAATATTAGGGAACAAAAGAGGATCATTAAACCACTGTGCAAGTCCATAGTGTGCATTATGCTATGCTCCAAATTCAGAAAAAAAGCATGTCACAGAAATGGAAAAAATTTGGGAGGGAAGAGCCTAGGCAATTACACACTGTGAAACTAGTTACATTTTCTAACAGCTTTTAAGCACATACATTTTGATGTAACATAAAATAATATAGCCTTGATTCTTTGCCGATAAATGTATTCCTCTTAAGAAGCATAGATTGATTTTTGTTTCTCACAACTTAGTCTGTGTTTGATTTTCAGCTGTTTTTAAACAGAATTAATTGAAATTTTTGTTCAACTGCATTTACGTATGTATTTTAAAACTTGTTAATATCCATCTGAAATAAACTCTATGCAGTTACTTTCCAAGATAACACTACTTTTTCCCTCCCATTGATGAGCAAATTCTTGTGTTGATGGAGTGGTGTGCCATGATTTACACAAGTAGAGGGACATGGCCACTCTATCCGTGCATTTAATTTTACAGATTTGTTTTCCTCAATGTGTTTGTCTTTGAGACACAGTGGCAGGACTTCCCTTTCAAGTTCTGTCAATCGTAGGATAGATACATTAATGAATCTGCAAAAGAGGGATAAAATACTGAATATGCAGAAACTTCATGAGTTTTGAACATCAATTGTAGAGTTAAACAGGTTTTGGACAAACTTATTTACAGAGATTTCTTTTGTTTGCTTTAATAAATAGCTGTTTTTATAATAGCTTGTTTCCTCTATATGCTGTATAATACTACATGTTACTTCTTGTTTCTTCACTGAACACACAGGGATAGATCACTTACAGATCTAGCTAGCTGCTTTCTTAATATGAAAAAACCCTTAGTCTTTGAAAAAACCCAACAAAACTAACTAAAATGTCTAATTGCTCTTTGCTGTAGTGAATGGTGAATGTTTCAGAGCTTGTTTTCCCACAGTGTCATGGATCTACAGTATGACATGCAGCATAATGGCAATAGCATATACCATGTACCATTTTCCTTCCTTTTTTTTTTTTTAAAGAAGAATAAATTCTTTGTACAAAGAGGAGGTTTTTGGTCTTTGTATGGCATTTTGGAATACTCAGTGTGAAGCAACATATTTTCCATTGATGTAGAGTAAAGGAAGAAAAGATTATTTATTCATTGATGTAGATATTCTCATACAGTAGTCTGGAAGCTTCCTCCCTACAGATAAAATAAAAAGATCCTACTGCACATGCAATGGCAGAACTTTAGTTTAGTCGTTGAAGAAATTAAATAGAATACTTGATTATGAAACACCTCAGAGAGACTGTATTTTAATATAGCACAATGCCATCTGATTCTCAAAGGTAAAAAATATGAAGATAAAAGCTATGTAACTGAATTACCTTTTGAAATGGTTGAAAGCATAATTAAATATTTACTGTTTAATAAGTAACTGAGAGAGAGAGGGAAACTTACTTAGCATCCTTTGTAAAATCCCTGTGGTACATAGAACCATTTAATCGACAAAAAAGGAAATCTTTAAGAGAATGAACAAAACAAGAAAGGTGTGAACAAAACATCCAACTGTATGAGAAAACATTTTACTCTAAAGTATTATTGTAGTCTTTGCTCTCCTGTAAAATTCTGGATAGACTTAGATAATATAGCAGTCAAATTATTATACGCTGAAATGTGAGATTTGAAAACTGTTATTTTAGCAAGTATGATAGGTGTCATTATAGATCAATTTCATTGATTAGAGTTACATTCTGCAGTCACTCTTCATTTCTCTGTTCTTTCCATGAAGTGAGCATTGTATGCCGGAGGAACAGTTTCTGTAGTGTATAAAGCTGCATGCTCTGCTTGGTGCTTTTCATTTGGATAGACCATTAATAACCCCCCCATGTGCACCCTGGTTGCCTTATTTGCAACCCTTCCTTATATATACATTTTTATATATATATACTTATATATACAGTTTTCATGTATGTATAGAAACTTCATGGTTTTTCAGAATTTTCTTGTATGAAGCACTGACTTAAAAGGATTGATGATTTCCATTGATTGAAAAGGGTTAGGGAAGGGCACTGATGGCTGCCATGCATAGGCACATCATTTCCTGCTGTTTGTTTTGGAAACCATTCTTCACCTTCATCATTAATTTGAATGTAATGAAGCTTTTGCTTTCTGTGAAAGAGAATGCTTATAGTAGTCCCTAAACCGTTCGCGCCAGGTACATCTCTTCTTTGTTAGCATGAGGCATCATAATTATAATTTGACTTAATTGTGCCTGCCATTAGCTTTTTTTTTTTTCTCTTTATTAGTATATTGTACTTTTAAATGTACATTAAGGTCACTTTGTGCTGAAAACGCTGGCCTGGACTTGCTTCTAAATTTTTTTATTTTTTTAATTTTGAGAAAAATTCTGCAGGATAGCCTTGTCTCCAGTGCTGGCTAGGGTTGGTGTCTTTCTTTGAACTGTAGAGTTGTACAGCTGTTTTACTGGTGCCAATGTTTTTAATTTGAGACCTAAAATACTATTAAAACTTGTTTTCCAAGTCTTGTTCCCTTATCTTTTGTCAGTTACCTAAAAAGATGAATTTTTCATGAATATTTGTTCTATAGTGCTTAAGTTCTGTGTATGCCCATATATCCAAATTATGTGAAAAATAAATAAGCACAAGGCCTTCTTTTCTAAAGGGTATAAAAGAAGGGTAGGCCTTCTGTCTTAAAGGGAACATGCTTCTCTTAAGGTGAGATTTTTTTCATAACCAAAGTATACCTTGTTTGAGTTCTTGCAATGATGCAAGTGGTGAGAATTTTGTGTTGTCCTACGGGTACAATTTTCTTGTCCATAGGAATGATTTGAAGTTAACATGAAAGCACCCTGAAGAGAATCTCCTGGGGTTTTTTTAAATATGTTATTTTATCAAGAAAGGTTTTATTCCATGAAAAATCTGCAAATCCTTGACAAGCCACAGTATTTTTCCCCTTTCTATAAGATCATCAACCCATGGTAACATTTAAATCTGAAATGTGAGTTATTTGTTGTTATATATCAGCTGGAAACATTCAGTGGAAGGTCTTTATTAAAGTCTGTCATTCTATCCTGAAATTTTAAAGGAGGAACTTTGCTGATAATGTATACCTCTGTGATCACCATAGCACGTTAAGTTTAACTTTTAGGAAAGCAGTGCTCATTGTTTCCTATTGCTGCTTGCTGAGGCAGGTGCAGTCATGACATACATTTAAATGCCATTTTGCTTTGCTTTCTTGCATGTGTTAACTAAATACATTGCACCAAAACTTACTGACGTGACAACCAGAGTTGATTGATACAATGTGTCTTCAATGACTTGGTATATGCAGATGAGCTGGAAGAAGATGAGGAAGAATCTGACACGGAACTAGAGCGACAAAATATTGAAGAGCTTTATGACTTTGTAAGGCACACCCATCAGCAGGATATCCAGTTACTGAGGGAGGATGTGCAGCATCCTGCACTAATTCCTATTCTGAGGCCGTACCAAAGCGAGGCTGTGAATTGGATGCTTCACCAAGAGAACCTCACAAATACTCCAAGCAGTGGCAAGTATATGCGTCTGGAAAACTTGCATAATTCAGGAAAGAGGCATTGTAATTTGTAGGCAGTAATGTTAGAAGCTTTGTTAATTATTTCATTACGGGTTTTATAAAAGCTGTTGTTTGTGTAGTACACTAAATGATGCATTAAACTTTCCTGAACAGCAGCTGATGTATCATGGTGGTCATGAACCACTCTGAAGGCAGAAAGCTAGTTTTTGTCTCTTAATGTCACAGTAAGGCTGAGCAATTCTAAGCAGTGTGCTGTTTATAAAGAAACCTTGTAATAGTAACGTGAACTCTTTCTCCATAGAAAATGCACTGCACTTCTTATGGCGGGAGGTCATCACTCTGGATGGAGTAAAAATCTACTATAATCCATTTACTGGCTGGTATGTTACTATAGTTACATCTTTCTGAGAACACCACAGGTTATGCTTCGTGAAAATCTTATTGGTAGCGTTTACCTGGAGGGTATAAGATAGTCCACACCTGTCATTTTTCAGTTAGCAACTAAAAAATTACAACAGTGATGTCAGTAACTCAGGGGGAAGAAAAAAACAAAAAAAACCAAATTAAAAAAAAAGGAAAACTGGACTATATAATATACAACTAAATACATAAAGCTCAAGTTGAAGATAGAATTCTTAAAGCTTTTTGTTGTTTATTTTCAATGCAAATTTTTGTTGTTTTTTTTTTTTTTTTTTTTTTTTTTTTTTTTTTTTT
>JANVCC010000020.1:2423878-2498301 GCA_025345505.1 Todiramphus chloris collaris
TTTTTTTTTTTTTTTTTTTTTTTTACATTAGAACATTGAAGGCTGCAACCTTCTGGTCCAATGTTTTTAAAATCTAAAGAAAGGAGGCAGTGTATGCTTTTTATTCATGCTCAGTATCGCATTACCGTTGCACTTTCTCCATTAATTTGGTTCGAATAAAATCTTTTAATTGCGAGTTTGCTCCCCCCCCACCCCACCCCCCGTATAATTTTCAGATCTTTAACACCTGAATATAACATTAGACTCCAAAAAATGAAATGTATTTATGATATGCTAAGGTTAGCAAGGCAAGGCTTGTTAGGAAGGGGAAAAAATCCAAAAACTTCTGGCATACATATTCATCTTGGTCAGGTTTGTACACCCAAAATGCTTGCTAGCTTTTGTGAATCTCATCTAATCAAAGATATCTCACCATACAGTCTTTTCTTTGCTGAAGCTGTGCTCTGTGTGTCCCTGAACACACACAGTTACTGACTTTCATATTGGTATGTACTTGGATTTTAGTATCATCCGTGAATATCCGATTGCTGGACCCCAGTGGCCTGGAGGTATTTTGGCAGATGAGATGGGGCTTGGAAAAACAGTGGAAGTGTTGGCTCTTATTCTGACACATACCCGACCAGTCATTAAGCAAGATGATCTGACATTACCTGAGGTAAGAAAACTAGGATAAGGTTTAGTATAAAGAAAATATTTCTCAGAATTAATAGAAATGCACTTGTTCTTTTGAGTTTATTGCTTTCTCTTGTATAGAAGTCTGGATTTAAAGATGGATTAAGGTACAGTGAAAGTTTTTGCTTTTTAGGTTATGGTACTTGGTAGCTTAAATAGTGGAACGGTTTGCATTAGAAGCAATTGATAGTTTGCCCTTGTTGAAGATGTTAGCAGGCAATTGCACTGTTAGTAGGCTGTTGGTAGTTGACACACACTTACCAGTGTAAAAATATACAATTTAGTCTATGGTGGAAATCATTCTCCCCTTCCCCTCATTGTACTGATGAGTATCAGACATCCATTAGATGTACGTCCCATGCTAAAATAGGGACAATTTAAATTTGGTGAATAAAGATTTCTGCTCCCTCTTTATTTCATATAATAAAAGGGCTTATTTAGCAACAGTTTTCAGTCTTTTCACTTTCCTCATCATGCATCCTGAGAAAACTTATCCCATTCACCATAACCCAAACTTCTCACTGAATGGAGAGAACTTTATCCTTCAGTAAACTCTTTTCACTTCTATGGGTTCTATACTTTTGAATTCAGGGCAGCCAGTTTCATTGCACATCTATTCATAATGATCTCCTTCCTGCTTGTAATTTCATCTGTTAAAAAGATGAGATGTCAAAGAAAGAATAAGATTATTTTTCAATATATTGTGTTGTGTGTATATATGTGTATATATGAGGTGGGTGAAGAGGAGAGATTAGCACTAAAGCATCTGAACATCAACTGGCAACAGTAGCTAGAAACTGCAGCTGTTGCAGAGCTGGAGTTATGAAACTGTTTCATGATATAAGTAACAGGGACAGACATCTTAGCTAATATTTTCAAATCTTTATGAACAGAATTACATGACATTTGCCTGTGGTTAAAAGGAACTGTTCCAGTCATCCAGAAGGCCCTGTGTCATCTGTATTTTTCTTGTCTTTAAATACAAAATGTCATTGCATGATATGCTGAGAAAAGAAACAAAACAACAAAACAAAAGTGTTTTGTTCCAACAGAGACTTTCTGGATGACTCCTGGCTTGTGTAAGCCAATGTCAGAGTTACTCCAGGTATTTCAACTAACTATAGGGCTCAAACAGTGTCTGGAGTTTCATGGAAGTTACTGTTAAAAGCTCTGCAATGCAACCAATTGGACAGGGCAGAGTGGTGTGTCAATGAATGAAACTATGAAACAGCTAATTATAGAAATATTGGCACTGCATTTATTCAGCTTGGGAATTCTTTTTTGTATCCTGGTTCTTGAGTGTGCATCTTCTTGAATTAAATCACTATTCCTGCATCACTAATAATACATTTTTTGGGGGATGCAGTCTCTAAAAGGACAAATTTCCCCAATACAACTAACTAGGACTTTTCAATATATATCACTTACTTCCTTTTGTGTTTTTAGCTATATATGAAACATGTATTTTCCTCCTCCCATCAGTAACCTATGTCACATAAAGCTATAGATTCCTGCAACTTATTTCTGAAGTAGCGGAGGACCTAGGCAGCTTGCAAGGCTGCTCTTTCTGTTACAAGTGTAGGGCGCTGAATGCAGTGTGCTGAGAAATGGAATTGAATGGAGTATTGCTCTGTATACTAAAAATGAGCTATGTGAGCAAATTATTGACATCTGAGCACACATATATAGCAACTCATGCTTATTTTCAAATTTGAAAAGTTTAATGAATCTCAGAATTACTGTGGAGAGACATGAGCTATTAACTACACAGTGTTTGTTGTCTACATTAGGGTAAGCTCGTGAACTTCTTTGTTCCACCTCAACCTTTAGAAGAAAATAAAAAGAAAAAAACAAAGGAACTGGAGCTTAAATTGAAAGAAAAAATACAATATCCTAGTAAGTATTTCTGGTTACTTTTTTTTTTTAATGTATTTGCTGTTGTCCTAAGTCTTATATTAGCCACTGACTATGAATTCAAGGCTACTCTTGACTTTGGCAAAATGAAATGATTTTTTTGCTGAGCACTGTGATACAGGATTACATGCTACAAATTAGTGATCCATTCTTAAAGGTAAAGCTACCAGCTCAGATCCCTGTGCTACAGAGTTCCACGTAACTAAAGGTTGTTGTAAGGGACTTTATGCATAAAACACGCTATCTTTTTATAAGCCTCAGTAAGAAAATTGAATGACTTATTTCTGTTGCTACTCAGATTTGTCTTAGTATCACTAAAAAATAGCAATTTGTAGGGCTACTTCAAGTACAGCATTGTTAAAACCACTGCCTGTCTTTTTTTGTTGTTGTTTTCATTTTTCAGAACAGTGAGTTCCCTTAATATGCATTCTCCAAGGTAACTTTCATTTTAACTGAGTTGTAAGATTTTTTGCTTTGATCCTACATATAGGCTTACGAGTGATGATATTAGCAGCTGTAAAGGAAATGAATGTGAAGAAAGGAGCATCCATTATTGCAATATTTAAGTACATCAGTGCTATATATAGGTATGACATACAGAGAAACAGACGGCTTCTCAAAAGAACACTAGAAAAACTAATTGCAGAACAAGTAGTAGAGCAAGTCAGAGGACACGGTCTGGCTGGGTCTTTCAAGCTGGGAAGGAATTACAAGGAACAGAAGAGACGAGAGAGAACCAAAGAGCAGGTAAAACATACTGCTTTCAGCTGTGTTGCAGTGACACTGGCTTATTGATAAAAATGATGAAAACTACAGCATTTGTTTTGACATTCTTGAACAAAGAAGCAGAAATCATAAGTAGATCAAGTTTGGGGCTAAAATATTAACTGTGTCTGTCATAAATCTTTTAAAGTAGCTCTTTGGGGACTGGCAGATGTATTTCTACCATGAAGTTGTCTTTTAAACACTGGTAAACATTAACCAAATCCTCCAACTGGAAATTGATATAAAATCTTAATATCTATGTCTTGATGTGTTTATACATTCCAAAAATAAGATGAAGAGCAAGTCTGACATTCTTGGTTAATTTTACTTTGTAGATAGCAAGGACTTCAGAAAGCATTCAGAAGAAGCAGTTGATTGATGCTAAAACTCAAACCAAAGAATCAATAAATAGTGATGTAACTTCTGAAAATGTCCTTGAAACCCCTTTACGGGTGGATATCACCATGGAAGAACATGATTATTGTTCAACTAGCAAAAAGAACAGGAAATCTGAGGCAGATAATGAGAACTCTGTAAAAGAGAATAATGTTCAGCAGGAAGCTATGGTCCCAGAGTCTCCTGATTTGCATAGCAGCATACTTGTCTCCAGTGATGTGAGCAGTGTTCCCAATTTTGATGTTTCTAAAACTACAGCTGATGTCCAGCAGGAAGTCCCAAAGGGCCAGTCCTCACATGCCCAAGAACATGCCAGCAGTAGCGTACAACATACCAGTTCTGTATTTCCATTTAATGCCTCTGAATATCGTTTTGAATGCATCTGTGGTGAGCTTGGATTGGCTGACTATAAAGCTCGTGTGCAGTGCCTGAAATGTTACTTATGGCAACATGCAGAATGTGTAAACTACAAAGAGGAAAACCTGAAGATCAAGCCCTTCTACTGTCCCCATTGTCTCGTGGCAATGAAACCAGTTTCCACAGGAGCAACTCTGATAATTTCTCCAAGTTCCATTTGTCATCAGTGGGTAGATGAAATCAACAGGCATGTAAGATCATCTTCTCTTCGAGTTCTGGTAAGATTATATAGCTTCATATTCTGGGGAGTTATTTTATCAAGGCTCGGGGTTTCCTGTCTCACAATTTGTATCACATGAAGTTCAGAGGTTTCTTTGTCCTCTGTGTCAGAATTGTACATTTCTTGCTACTAGACCTATGCTTTGGCACCACATGGTGTATTTTGTCTTGGAGAGAATGTCTGCATGTGGCTCTTCATTTTTTCCTTATTAGTTGGTAACTGGAAGATGATACAGGGGACTAGATACCTTTATCAAATGGAAGCATACTTTGAGCGGTTACCACAAGAGGCAATTTCTGGGAGAGGAGGCTGTTTTATGTGTTGGTTTTGGGGGGGGTTGGGGTTTGGTGTGTTTTTTTTATTTTTCCTGAAAGATTACCATGGAACTTAGAAAAGCCTAACTATAGGTGTTTTGACACTGTCATGTCTCACTGTACATTTACACCCAAGCAGCTCTCTGGCAGTTGCTTTTCATCTTGTTCTGGACAAAACCAAATGTTTCAGTACTTAGTGTACTTTTGAATTTCTGGTTCTTGGGTTTTACAAAAGAATTCTTGGGTCTTGGTGTGTACTGAGAATAACTCCATTACTATTTGGGCATTATCTCTATAACATCTGCTGTATTTATTAGGATGTTGCTTAGCTGGAGACCTTGTATTGTCCTTTCACTTGATTTCTAATAGCTCTCTATCACTAAAGTAAACCTAATTATACCTATAGTAACTATAGCTATATAGGACTTTTTGAATACAGGTGTCACAGTATTCAAGGGTAAACATCGTTTCTTGTTAATGATGTAGTCAGGTTTTGTCCTTCATATTTTTAATAGGCAAGAAACTTTGTAATGATTAAGTGCTTTGAGAATCCTTATGTTTCGACTAAAATAACAGTAGTAATAGATTGATAAAGAGATGAAGCTTTGTATTCAGGGACATACCTGATACCTTCAGCTATCCTGCATAGATGCCCAATGTACAAGTGAATTCTAGGCCTCAAGTAAGCCATTCTGTCTGAGTGGTGTAATTCACTTTAGTGTGCAGTAACAAAAAAAATGCGTAAAACTTGCACAGTTTTTGTAGGACCCAATCCAAGTTTTATGCCAGCTTTGATGAAAACTGTCAGAAATAGATTTACATGGTAACAGTAAAATAGCTTAAATGCTGAATGTCAGTACTTTAAGCTGTGACGCCTTCCATTATAAGACACTGTTTTCTTTTTCTTTTCACTGTCAACTCTGAGTCATCCAGACTTTCTTTCAGTGTTGTTTCATAAGGAAAATTTGTTGTTTCTTTTTCTGTAAAGTTTAAACGAAAATAGTGCAGATGTTACAAAGAACCACTTTCCCATGTTAACAGGTTTTGCATTGCCTGTGAAGGGCATATTTTATTCTTCCAACTGCTTACAACCCATAGGAAGTTCTAATGGTTTTATGTAATAGAACAAGAAATTAAAATTTCTCAGTAGGTCTTGCTTTGTGGCAGGTTGTCTTTTCCTGCTGCTGTGAGAACCGCCAAAACTTGGCCAAGTTATAAACCTCCGTAAAATCTGTTCATAAATACTTGGAAGAGATCATCAGACTTTGACAGCTATTTTTTCTTCTTAACAGTTGCTTCAGTGAGCATGCTCTTTTTTTCTTTTTTTTTCTTTTTTTTTTTTTCTGTTTGTGTTCTCCTCCCTTCTCCTTCTTTAGTTCATGTGCATTGATCTGTTTGCACATGCTCTGTTGTCACACCTGAGCTAACAGAAATCTTCTGCAAGTGTCTCAGTTGATAGAAACACTTTTGCCATATGCGCAAATATAAAGGAAGGTTATTACTGGAAGGAAAAGTACAGTGAATCATGCTAAGCATCAAATGGTAAAGAGGGGGGCAATCAACTAAGGCTTTATAGAGTCATCTGAAATTTTTAAACATTAGTTGTGTGAATTAAGGGAACATTAAAGTTTGTGACACTAGGAGAGACTGGAAAGATGTGATTTTTCTTAAATGGTAAAAATGTTTGTAGGCAATTGCAGATAAGAATGGAACATCTTGGTTTGTGTTTATGTAATAAATCATGAACTCACAGAATGAGAAAGGAATAGGAACATATTTGAAGATGAGACTAGAATATAGATTCTTTCTAAAAAAGATGAGAGATTCCTGTGTCTGTCAGGAAAAAAAAAATAAAAGCCTTATCTATTTTAATACTGTGATTAATATTAATAGATAAGTGGTAAGAAGTAGCTGATAATAAAATTCTTAAAGTATGCAACACATACCCATAATTTTGAAGTAAATTCCTAAGATAAATTGGGAGCAGGAGAAAAAGTTTGTATTAGAAGGAAAAAAAAAGGGGGGGGGGGGGGGGTTTCTTGATATGTAATTCTGGTAATAATCTCTCTTAGTTTAAAATCCTAGAATTTAGAAAATACTCCTGTTAAAAATTTTATTTTGTGCTATACCATGCATTATTTGAAATTTTAATATGTTTTGGTAGTGTAAATATATTTGGACTCGTAGGTCCTGTGTTTTCTTTAGATATAGAATGATACTGTGGGGAAGTGTATAGCAAAATGTTTGGTTTAACTTGTTGGGGCTTTTTTACTTAAACTGCTGTATGTTATGCTTAAAATGATGAGGGAGATAAGGAAAATACTTCTAATAGAATAAATGTAAATATGAAAGGTTTATAATGAAACTCTGTTGGGATTTTTTGTTACTAAGGTCTTCTTTCTATTTCTTGAGTCTCTGTAGAAATCCTTTTTGTAGATAAAACAGTACCCAGAATATAATTTCTGTTCTTCAAATATTTTGCTGCATGCTTCTGTCTTTGCCTAATCATCCATGAAATTCTTCAAGTGGTGGTGAGAAAGGTAATACACCTCTGGGAGAGGAGAGAACAGGCCATGTAACACTGACTGACATAATGGTGCTCCATACAACATTACAGAGTACTTAATCTTGCATGCAATTGTTGTGAGAAATAACTGTTGGAACAAATCCAGAAGTCCTCTTCTCTTCAAAGAAGAGAAGAAAAAAAAAACAAGTTCTGTGAATTATAAATACACCTAAGAATTTTTGCATTCATGTCTGTATTGGATTTATTATCTGTTACTTGTATGGATTTTGCACCATGCTACTGTATGAATACATGTTTTATGAATATACATGAGAAACATTTCTAAAAGCATGCACATCTGAAGCTGTACTGGTATATTTTTACTGAAGTGTCTCATTCTTTGCTGTTGTGCTATTGAATGCAAATCTGTGTAGGTGTATCAAGGTGTGAAGAAGCATGGCTTTTTGCAGCCACACATGTTGGCAGAGCAGGAGGTGGTTATCACCACGTATGATGTCCTCCGCACTGAGCTGAACTATGTAGATATCCCCCACAGTAACAGTGAAGATGGGCGCCGTTTCAGGAACCAGAAGCGGTACATGGCCATCCCAAGCCCCTTAGTAGCAGTGGAGTGGTGGAGGATCTGTCTTGATGAAGCACAAATGGTTGAATGCACGACTGCAAAGGTATGACATTCCCAGTCATCCGTTTATTTCACCTGAAAAGGTTTTGACAAGCTTATTGTAAATAGTACAATAAACTTCCCTCTCTCACTGCACTCAGGTAGTTTGTCCTTGTACCCTGCTCTTCCAAAGTGAATTTTCTGTTGGAGATATTTACTATTAAATGGTTATCTTGTTGGAATTTTGGCAGAATGTGAAATATATCCAGCTCAAAAAGTACTTAACATAATCTGTACTGACAATTTAAAGAACTAGGTCATCATGTTTTATATGGTGTTTGATAGTTTCAAACAAGACACTAGCCTGTTCAGTGACATGGTTCAGAGGCATAGATATGTCCTTTGGGTCTAGAAGCTAAAATAGTCAGCAGTGTGTCTGCAGACTCTTAAGGCTGCAGTCTGCAGAGGGAGTTTATTTTAATTAGTATTTATCCCGTCTTTTTGCCCAAGACAAAAATGCTGCTTATGTAATGGCTTATAAGCTTTAATTTTTTTACTTTTTTTTTTTTTTTTTTTTACATACGGTTTCTTTTGTTAACTGCTTGCCTTTTGTGAACCCTGAATTGCACTTGGATACTTGGAAATGGATATGGCTTTCATCAGCTTTCAGTTAGCTTTATACACATTTTTATGATCTGTTGTACCAGTTCTGCTTCTAAGGTTTGCTAATCTTACTTACTTGAAAAGATGTTCAGAATTCTTAAATATAAAGTCTGTGTGTCTTCAAACTGTGTTCCACACTGTCTTTATTGCTCCTTTCCTACCACTGGTTCCATCTTCTTTTGCTAGGCTGCTGAAATGGCACTCCGTTTAAGTGGAATCAATCGCTGGTGTGTCAGTGGCACTCCGGTGCAGCGAGGATTAGAAGGTGAGACTTTATTTTGTGTCATTTGTGGGTTTTCCTTATGCTGATAATTAGGTAGTGGTTTGAAGCAGGTAAAATGGTTGCTAGTTTTGCTCTGAGTTCATTAGGTACTGTGACTTGGTAAGCCATAAAGTTTAACCATGTAATAAAGCCATCAATAATGCAGGGTTGAAATTTCTTTATCTCCTTGAGTGAGACAAATACCTTGGGGAGTAGAGAAGCTGTATGTCAAACAGCTGACTCAAGTCTGTTTTTCAGTTTTCACTTAGCAAAGTGGATAAATATTAACCCCTCTCTACTGGAGCTAAAGATAGTCTGCTCTGATTACAGAATCCTTCTAACTGTCAAGTACAGCAAGCAAAGTTGTCTTTGCTTTTTGCATAGCCCTGTATGAACTACTGTGGGCATCAGCTGCCATGAATATATTTTCTAAAAATCGTGCTAAAGCTTAATAAAACTATATTGAGTCTTTATGTAAGGACTTAATGAATTGAGATGCGTGGAGTAGGGAGCTGTATGTTAGCAGATGTCATTTATCTTGTCTTTTTTTGTGAGGTACCCAGTTTCCGTAGACAGGCTTCAGACAGATAAAAGAGAACTGACTGACTTCTGCCTGCATCCTTTGATTGATTTAGGAATGTGTGCTACACATTGAGGCGATGAGTTTGAAAGTGGATAAATAAAGTGTAAGCATTTGTGTGCATTTGTGAACTATTGTTCAGATACCAAACTTCTACAAAATGAGATATTGTAGATTAATTCAGTATGGAATTGTGGATTAAATTTATAAAAACACATAGCAGTTATGAGAATACATAGAAGGATTTGACTGTTGCGATTAACTTGTTCAAGTCCTTCTGTGTGATTGTGTTAATTTAATACATATCTGAAATATCTTATTGTCCATAATGCATGTTGTCTGGGCACCCAGGCTATACTGAGGCAGGCCCCATCACACAGGGACCAAAACCTGCTGATTAATTTGAATCTGTGCTGTCGCTGCTGTAATAAAGTGGGATGGGACCTCTGGGTAAACAATTGCTGCTTGCATAGAAATGATTCCCAGAATTTTTTTTCTTCTAGTCTGTGCTGTATTTGGTGCGTGTCTTGTGGCTCTCGGCTGAATATCAAAATTACCAGTAAGCTAACAGAATAAAGAATGTAGCCACCAGATACTTAAGAACTGTCTGTAAGATACCATCGTATATTTCTATTTCTGCTTTGTCCACGTGCAGCACTTAAACATGTGCTTCTGTATCTTTCCAGTAAGATTAAATAAAAGCTTAAAAGCTGTATGTCCTTAAATTTTAGCCCTCAGAATGATGAGTTTCTGAATTGGGCAAAATTAGCAAACTGTATTCCCTCAATTAGTTAGAAAGCAATAAAAGTGCATTTTGTTAATTTCTTCTGCCTTAGTAGAAAAGTGGAAGTCTTCTGAATTGCAGCTCTTTTTAGGATGGTGGGCATCAGACAGTTGGTGCACAGCAGGCTGTGAAGTAATGATACTGAGCAATACTGTTTTAGAAAACCTGGCAAACCCAGTTAACCATATGCAATCATGTAATTTCTGCCTCTCACCCCTGCTCTGAAGAGGTTTAAATTAATTATTTTGTTCTGCTGAACTTGAAATCAAGTGAAGTGTCTCACATATAGTTGTATTCCAGCAAGTTCTATGAAAATCAACAACTAGCTAAAGGAGACAACCCCCACCTTCTGCCAGCTGGTCCCCTGCATTGAATTAGCTATTGAGGTGAGGGAATGACTGGAAAGTCAGTGGAAAAGATAATGGCCAGAATGTAGTTTCTCTATGCCTGGTAACCTTTCTTTGAAAGGTAATTTTTTTGGAGGTGTATTGTGAAATTTCAAAACACAAACCTTCTACTAAACCGCTTTGTTTTCTTGACAGATCTGTATGGATTAGTCCTTTTCCTGGGAGTTGATCCCTACTGGGTCAAACATTGGTGGGACCAACTTTTATATCGGCCTTACTGTAGGAAAAATCCCCATCCTCTCTACAGTCTAATTGCCAAGATAATGTGGAGATCAGCAAAGAAGGATGTCATTGACCAAGTAAATAAGAGTTTTGCATTCTAAAATTCCTGAACAGTGTTTACCAATAGCTTTACTGGCAAATTACTTATTTTCTTTTTTAATTGCAGATTCAGATCCCCCCTCAGACAGAAAATGTACACTGGCTTCACTTTTCTCCTGTGGAGAGACACTTCTATCATCGCCAGCATGAGGTGTGCTGCCAGGATGCGTTGGCAAAACTCAGGAAGATTTCAGACTGGACTCTTAAGCTTAGTAGCCTAGATAGAAGGACTGTGACTTCTATTCTGTACCCTTTGCTGCGGCTGAGGCAGGCCTGCTGTCATCCACAAGCTGTTCGAGGAGAGTTCTTGCCATTACAGAAAAGGTGAATTTCTCTCCCTTCCTAAATGTCTTGCTTTACCCAAAATGAAACTCGTAATTGTCCCTAACAGTGCAAGATCTTGTACAGTTCTCAAACAAGCCTAATTTTAAGCTTCTCTAGTTAAACATGCAACTGATGCCACACCAAGCTATCTGACCTCATAAGCTGAACGGGATGCAGTAGGGTGGTGTAATTCTTAAAGAATATAGAGTACTGTGTTGCTATGAGGCAGTTGTTTGTGCAGTAGCATTTTAACCTTACCATGCTGATGGATATTAGGGTGTTGCAGGTGGCAGATTGAGGTGACAAACCAGATTCTTTTTCAGTTTTAAATAAGCCCACTGATTTTCTTCTCTTAACATAAAATTCTGTTTGTAAATGTTTATAAATTCTGTGTATAAATGAGAACAAACAGAATGAGTAAAGAGAATGAAATAATTCTTTAATTCAAATAAAATGTTGTTAATGCAAGGTTGTAGAATTTGTAAATGTAGATCCAAACTTGAAAGCTTGAAATGCCACCTTCCCCCCCCCCCCCCCCCCCATTCTTTTTTTTTTGGCGGTTTTTTTTCATGCATTCAAAATAGTCTTTCTCAAAAGCCCCTGCGAATACCAGTTTGGTCTCAGCCTTTATTAGACCAAAAGCATGTTGCTAGCACTCTTTGTGAAATGTGGCTGCTTTTTCAGTCAATTAGAGGGGGATTGTGAAAGAACAGGCTGTTTCCATTCCAGGCTCTCAAAACACTGTCTATGTTGTTTCTCTTTGAAGCTACAGGTAAGGAAGGACTTAAACTTTTAACACTGTCAGTATTATTTCTACTGTTTCCTGGTCTTGCTATTATTTTTACTATTTCCTGGTCATCCTATTCAGTCTCTTTCTATCCTTTTATGCAGTTTTCTCTCCTACTCCTTCCATCTTTCCATCTAAGCAGCTGAAACTACTTTGGCAGGGACCAATAGTATGCACTGTGATATAGTACTTTCTGTCTTAATGGTCTCTTAGTGTGGAAGCAAGACCTCAGAAATGGGAGAAATCAATATTCCTACCAGCCCATACAAGATTATTTGCATTAAATTGATCCAGTGGAGTACAAATGAAACATGTAGAGCTGAGTGTGGTGGGAACAGCTTACTACTGTATTGACATTGGTGGTATGGTTGTGCAGTGACAGCTGCATAGTAACTGTGGTGGAAGAGCTAGCAATGAAAATTTAATCTTTCCTAAAATCACATGTACAAATAAAAGTTGTTTCCCAGCACTATTTACATACCTTTTTTGTGAACCAAGCTTGACTGAGCAGTGGACATTCCCAGAACAGAAATTTGGCTCCTGGCTTTGATTATCTATAGGAGAATAATGAAGAAATTCAGTGCTAGGAACTTTGATGAATAAAAAAAAGTTTACTGAGACAAGACAGCTGATGCTGGAGCATATGGATGAGAGAAACTGGTCTGAAACAAGAAAGTTGAGGTTTTTTTTCCCACCTGTGTAGTGATGGCAGTAAATGAGAACATCTACTCAGCAAAAATATAGCCTTGCTAAGGAGTTTTCTAGGCTCCCCTAGCTAAATTGAGTAAAAAAAAAAAACCCTTCTTATCCTAATTGGTAGTCACAGGCTATGTATCAAATTGAATACTTTGTGTACATCCTTTTGCTTTTAATGTGTCTTGAAACTGCTGATGGTTTTGAAAATGAAGAGTAAGTAGTGATGGTAGAGGTACCAGAGTATGAGCAGTAGGTGCTATATGTAGTTGACAATACCTTTGCAGAATTTAGCTATTTATAAATATTGATTATATTGAATTAAAGCCTGCTCTAGTGTAACACGGTAGAGTAAACTCAATGCACGGTTTCTGCAAATGGAATGGTGTCTCAGGGAGTGTAAAATAAAGGCCCCATCAAGGATACCCATCCAGCATCCCTTGGGCCCAGACTGCACAGGAGTTAAGTCACCTCTTACTCTATTCCACAGCACTAAACACCAAATAGTAAATTCTTCTCCTGAAGGTGAATGAGGCTGAGAAGTAGTTTCAGGAAGTGGGGTACTGTCTGGTCTCATAGCAGTAACTGATCATAGAAGCAGCCGTAGGTAAGCTGCTGTAGGCTGTTGTTGCAGATTACTTTCCTGTTTCTTTGCATCAGTATTCTTCCTGTCTGGATTCTTTATCAGTTGGCCTTACTCCAAGCTATCCTTCATGCTCCTTTCTTTCTTCTTTCCTGGCTCTGTTTGCTTCTCTCTCTTACGTCTCCATTTCCTGTATTTTTATGTTAAGCTAATTAACTTCTGATTAAAGTCCTCACATGAATTATGAATATTACAAACAAATGTAGAAAAGGAAGTTTATAATGACACTTGCTAATATTTACTGGTTTAATTTCATACATTTTCCTTTTCACCTAGAAACCCCATGTCTTGAATGTTCACATTAGTAGCAGAGAGGAGAAATTTAGTCTGTCATAGCTGTTTTAATTTGAACAGTTTCTAGCAAAATTAAGTCTATTTTTGCTTGTTTCCAATTCACCGATGTAACAGGAGAAAAATATTTAGCCCTGTGAAGGATTATTTTACCTAGTTCTAATTTTCCTCTTGTTTCTTTTTTTTTTTTTCTATTTTGGCATACTCGAGTTAGGGTAAAGCTGTAGCTGGAAGGAAAGCTGCCAACAAGGGTTATTTTTAATAAGTAAATACATCTTGAATAAACATTTGTGGGATGCACATAACAATCTCTCATGCTGCAGAGCATGACAGTTTTACTTCTCTAGTACTGTGGATTTGTTCCAGATTTGAGTCATTTGGTCTCCATTTCAGCACGATGACCATGGAGGAGCTGTTAACGTCTCTGCAGAAGAAATGCCGAACAGAATGTGAGGAAGCTCACCGACAGTTGGTGTGTGCTCTGAATGGCTTAGCTGGTATCCACATCATTAAAGGTAAGAGGCTAAATAGGGTTTAGATGACACCACGTAAGAAAAATGTTCTTGAGTTCAGAGAAAAAGCCATAGTGAAATCCTGGGAAACCAGAGGCTTGTAGCAATGTTTGCAACAAAAAGTGATACTTGTTTTACATGACAGGGAGAAGAA
Source organism: Todiramphus chloris collaris (assembly GCA_025345505.1). Lineage (NCBI taxonomy): Eukaryota > Metazoa > Chordata > Aves > Coraciiformes > Alcedinidae > Todiramphus > Todiramphus chloris. The sequence goes on from JANVCC010000020.1 coordinate 2,438,126, forward strand.
TAGGTGTAGTTTCGTGCACCTTTGAGATGTCTTAAGAGTGTTTCTGACTTTTTTGGTTGATGTTCTTTTTTGATTCTACTATCTATGTGTACTGGGAGGATTAAAAAAGTCATACTTGTGTAACTGTACTCAACCTGCTTCTTTTTGATCAGTTCTGCTTTCTGGGTTTCTTTTGTGCCCCCTGCTGTGCAAACTGCTATTCTGACTGTGCAATTTCTGCCGCTGCCTGCTATACACCTCTGTCAATGTAGATTGTGTCTGAATTAGGAGGAAAATAAGCTTTGAATGGGAAACAAAAATAATTATATTAATCTTGACTGTCTTGCTAAATAAAATAACAATAAATTAAAATGACTTAGTCATGACTGTGGAATAAAAAAAATGCCTCTTTGACAAGTAATGTCTTCTAAAAGTGACAAGCTGCTTGAATTTTTCCAACTCTTCCTTCAAAGAGGAGAACAAACAAGCTGCCTGTTCTGTTACTTGCCTTACAGAAAGACTACATTCGGATTCTCTAGTTTGTAGTTAGTAGGTTTAAAATACTTTGATCTTCATCCTGCAATCATAACAAGTTTTTTTGATAAATTTAAGTTCTTAAAAAGATTTATGTACAGATTAAATACTTCTAAAATACACTAGTAGAAAAAATTAAGTTTCACCCTTTTTGAAAAGCAGATTGAAAGCTGCATCTGATGAGAAACAGAAGCAAGACTAAGGGAAAGATCTGTTCTATAACTTTTTTTCTCCCAGAGTTACTGTTACACTCCTTCTCCTCTCTCAGCAAGAAGGAAGTGCACCTTAAATATAAGTAAAGCCATTGATTTATTAGTATAACTGAAATCTTACAGGTCTAATTGTTATTAGTCCAGATCTAATTGTTACAGGTGGGGGAAAAAAAAAAGAATAATAATCACATTTACGTGTTTCTACTGCTTGTCATGCTTTAATGCTCATCTTTCTACTGCCTTTCTGGGTCCTGAGGTCAATAGTTTCATACTGGTGGTGGCAGTGCCGTGGCTAACTATCACCACCTGGAGCTTTTCATCAGGAGGAATAAGATGTTTGCATTGATGGTTTCTCCTTTCTCACTCAAGGGTACAATTAGGGTCATTTTTATGTTTGCTAGCACACTTTTACACCTTTCTCTTTCTTCACTGGTCTGCAGTTCCATGTTAGCACCAAATTTAGTGTACATGATGCCTTTTATGAATGTTACATACTATTTCTTTGTTCTCTTTGTTGCCCCTAAAACCAGTTTTGTCCAGCTCTAGGTCTGCATTTCTTTGACTGTGGGTGAGTTGTTTATAGCCATGGCTTCCTTATTCACTGCCAAGCCTGTGCACCATCTCTTAGCATCCCATGGCTTTACTCTACACTGCATCCTCTATCTTTACTTTTCAAGGCCTCTGCTATTGTTACTAGGCCTGTATTTCCCTACACTACATCATTGTGTTAGTTGTAAATACCTCATTATGGAATAACTGCTTGTTACTGCTGTCTATATAATGCTGTGATTGTGTCACACAAAGATAAACATAAGCTAAAAAAAATAGCCATAGATGCCTAGTGAATTAGAGTAATTGCTTTCATGGCTAAGCCAAGTAAAAGGTCCAGGCAGGTCAAGAAAAATTCAAAGGAGGCCTAACAAGCCTCAAGCTTGAGGCCTTGCAAATTCAGCACAGGCTCTTGGCCTGTTACTAGTAATGGCAATAGTATATTTCGGGACTACACCCTTAGAACTGGAAACTGTTTCCATGTAAGAAACAGCAAATCTTGATTGAAATAGAGTTGTTAATGCTTCTAGATACTTAGGAAGATGATTTTTGTTTTGCTCTGGTTTTTGTCTATATACATATCTTCATGTCCCTGAACTTTTCCGTGTTTTAAGAGTCTTCTAAGACAATTATTGGCTGAGTAAATGTCTGTCAGTTGAGAAAATTAAATAAAAATGGATTTTTATTGGTTTTTTGCTGCTTTTCCATATGCAACTTCAATTTTGTATTTCCTTTTTTAATTTCTATAAACTATTTTCCGAGAAGTTATTGTGATGTTAGCAGCTTACATCAGTAGATATGCTCCCTGCATGTATTTAATCATTTCTGCTTTTTATGACACAACTTTCATTGTTTTCACTGGAAGAGTGAAAAACATAATTTCAGTGTGAATTTAGTAATACATCACTGCAATGAGTTGTAGATGACTTTTTTTTTTTATAATGCAAAATGTGAGGGGTTTTTTGACTTGTACAACTGAATACATATTTTAAGATCAAGAAATCTACTGGTCTTGTAGTCACGAAAGATATTTAATTTGGAAACTGCTTTGTAAAATTTCGTACTCCATCCTTTAGCTTTTTTTGGGGGGGCACGAGGGAGGTGGTTGGGTTGGCATGGAATGAATAGGGAAGATTTGCTGGAAGACAAGCAGATATACAGCATCTCTGAAAACATCTTAGTATGTGACAAGTGATGGACAGTCATGGCTGCTTGTTATTTAAAAAAACCAACACAGGATGTGTATGTTTTTGTTACTCTTTTAATTCAGGAGAATATTCATTGGCTGCAGAGCTGTACAGAGAAGTGTTACAATCATCTGAAGAGCACAAAGAGAAGCTCAAAACGGATTCTTTGCAAGTGAGTGAGCATTCAAATATAGAGACATAGCTAAGAACTGGAATACTTTAGATTTAATATAACAGTTCAGTCTTTTCTTCCTCCCGGTGGTATGCTGAATGACTCTTTCAGCATGCTGTCATTTTGACAATCTTTAGATAGGAATTTGCCCAGTGGCTTCCACATTTCTTTTTTTTCTCTCTTCAGCAAGACCTTCCCCCCCCCCCCCTCAAAAAAAAAACTACTATATTTCTTAAACTTTTGTTTGTGAGTCTTCATGATATCCCAGAAGCAGTGTATGATCTCCACCTGCTGTTCTGCAGTGAACTTCACACACAATTCCTCGACTTGATTATATAACTGCGTGTGACATTAAAGGCACTACATTACATCCTGCAAATACAGGATGCTGGGGTTGCATTGAGAATTACATTAATATACTAAATGATTGAGAATAATAAATTTGTTGTAATGCAGAAGATGTTTTCTGAAATGGCATCAAAAAATTAAAAAGAATAAAAATTAATTTTCTCTTCAGGCAGTATATTAATGTTTTGGAAACTACATTAAAAACATGAATGTATTTTCCTGATAAAAAAAGCAGTGGTTCTCTAAGTAACATCTTTATATGTCCTTAAGAAATTTCTATTCTAAATTGACCAAAATTCTCTTAAGCATAACAAGATATTTAAAATGTTAATGACAGATAAATAAGAAGTGATCAGCTGTCTATTTCTTTACTTTGCTTACTTCACTAAGTTATTGTTTGATTATTTTTCATGCAGTCATCTGATGGCTCTGTTGTGTTTCTTTGATTCTTCTTTCTCCTTTGTGGCTTCCCAGAGGCCTGTGTTTTACTTAGTATAGCCATGTTGACATAAATTTAAGCTACTTAAAACTATTAAGATGTTTTACTGGATTATGCAATCCAATAATTTTTTTTTTCCTCAAAATATACATGGCCTAATATTGCCTTTGTGTAATAAAACTAAACTTCTGTTGAGTACTTCCCAGTTGTGTAGGCTTAGCTCTTCAATGGCAAACTGCTGCTGGCCATTGTTCTTTAGTGGCTGAGATAGTAATAGGGCAAAGGAACTGAAGCCAGGAGGTGAGCGAGGGCACAAGTTCATGATGGATGAGGTCATTAGTATAGGCCTGTGGGAGATAGACTGGCAGGATAATATTAGGGATCTGGTTTGAAATACATAGGGAACCTAGGGAAGATGAATAGAATTGCCTTATATTAACAATCAAGTTTATTTTCCCTAAAAGTAAACAAAAATACCATGTTTTATTCAATCATCTTTTATTTCAGAACAGTGAAAAGTCTGAAAAATGATTGAAGTTCCTAGGAGCTGTTTTTTTTTCCTTATACTTTATTTTGCTAAAGAATTTATTTTGCTAAAGAATTTGGTTTCTGTAATATTCAATGGCTGTTTTAATTAGGAGGGTGAGTATGGGACAGAGTCTGATGACTTGGTATCAGACTTGCCTGCTGATTTGCTTTTGAGCTGTGGAAGATATTTTTAGTATGTTATTTCCTACCTCAGTAAAATGGGGAAAAGAATGTTTGTTCTTTATAAGATGCTTCCAGATTAACAGAGGAAAAAATAAAACTAATTTTAAATGAATACTGATTTATTGCTGAAAGCTTTCATTGCTGTTTAAGCTTTTCCTGTCACGGATACCACAATTAATTTTTTCATGATTGCTCTTCACTTTGTGTAATTTAGAGACTTCATTCTACACATAATTTGATGGAATTGTTGGCAAAGCACACAGGAATTCCTCCAACTTTGCGTGATAGCCGACTTGCGGAAGAGGTGAACATCTTTCATTTTTATATAAAAATGTTTTGAAAGCACCTTTTTTTTTTTATCCTTCAATATTTTCCCTAACTAAAGAAATAACATTAAATGGCTTTCAAGTTAGCTACATACGTTTCCTCTGAGGTTAGCAAAATCAAGAGATGTTTAGTGTGTGAGATGAGAGAAATGTCCATTAAAATGCTGCTGTTCTAAATGCTTGGTGATCTCTATTATGTTGTGAGCGTGCTTTATAGAAGTTTTAATAATTTTTCTCTAAAATGTTATTTCCCCACCCCCACAATGTTTTTGTGGAAGTAATGTACATGGATGTTACTGATAAAGGAGACATAATTCTGAATTCTTTAGAGTCCTTTATTTCCTCACATTTTCTTTATTTTTTTCTCATTTTAACTGCAGATAGTCTTCTCTAGGAGAGGTTTATTTTTCCTTGCATAGCTGCCCTCCATTCCAAAATGCTTCTCCATCTCCAAGTAAACATAAGCCACTACTGTCTAATGCATCTTCTCAGTCATTCCTTGGTGCTTTTTTTCTATGTCTCTTTTTGGTCTTGTGTGTGGTTCTGGTAATACTTTGAAAGTATTGAAATACTTTTAAATACTTCTTTGGGACCTTCTTGAGGAGGTCCTGATTTGAAGTTTTCTTCATAGCCTGAGGTTTGCCAGTAGTGTCTGTCCAGGCTCTCCCTGTGTTACTGATGTTGTACACACATGCTCTACAGCAACTGATTTCACCCCTATCACTCATGTATTGCCTAAATATCTAGATGGGTTGACTTGTCTTTGGCCAGATGAGCAAGTCACTGCATGTTACTTCCTGTGTACATAAGCCTGTTTAACTATATTTTTAATCTTAACTGGAGAGATATCTGGTAAGGTAGCTGGGATCCCTGTTCCCCGTTGGTTACTCATAGTGGACATCTGGATGACATTTGCAAAAGAACTTTGTCATTGTAGCATCATTTGGGTTGGAAGAGACTTCAGGAGATCTCTAGGTGAACCTCCCCCTCAGAACAGGATCAACACTGATTTCTGACCAGGTAGCTTAGGGCTTTATTCAATTGGGCCATTAAAACCTCCAAGGAAAGAGATTTTACTACTTATCTGAGCAAATCCAATACTTCATAATCCTATGTGTGTGTTGGGGCGGAAAGTCACATAGATCCTTCCATTGCAATTTATAGCTATTGTCCCGTCTTCATTTGCCATGTACTTCAGTGAAGTGCCTGGCTTCTTTTCCTTGGTGACTTCTGGATGCTGGAAAGCTGCTATTTTGTATGCTCTAAGCCTCACTTCTGCAAGTTGGACAAGCCCAGTTCTTTCAACATCTCCAGTTATGTGGTAGTGATCAGTATCTATCTTAGTATTTGTATATCTTGTGTTATTTTATAATTTTTATGCATAGGTAGCATTTTTTCTGTTTTAATGAGACTTGTTCTCTAAAATATTTAAAGAAGGTTCAGGTAAAAGTGTCTTTAGAAGAAGAAGGGCGGAATTTATAGAAATACTGCCCTTTTTTATTGACCTGTAACTCCAGCAGTTTTTTTATGTCATCTTCTCCTGGTGTTATTATAAAGAGGAGGATTGGAATATTTGTGTTTTGCTTATAAGTGTGAAGCCAAGATTATTTTTTGTATCTTTCTTTGCCACTTACTCATCCAAATATCTGACAGTCCTATCTGCTCCTGGTAAACTGAGCTACATCTGTAACAATAATATTATTATCTTGATAATAGCAAACAAAAAGAACAAAGAGTTAAACACACCCTAAAATGCACAAAATAAAGATATCTAGTGAACTCAGAATGTAATGGTGAAAGATACATCTGTACATGTTATTTGTAAGAAATGTAAATTATTTGTTCATCAGCTTTTAAAGTATCAGATAAAGTGGTACTGAATATGTTGTGGAGGCACCTGCAGAGTGGTTTTCAAGTTAGAAGTAAAATTTGTGAAATTACTATATTATTATTGATATATTTTTACTTTTATGATTGATATATTATTATCTGATGCACTGAAAAATTATAACATTTAAACCTTTCTTGTTATTCTGTAGATAATCTTTATATGTAGGTAAATTAAATTGTCCTGCTCTCAGATTGTTCTAGGATCTTTTTACTGTTTGCTTATTCAACAAAATATATTTTAATGTCCAGAGAGAAGTAAGAATTATGAGGTAAATTCTGGTTCCTTTTTGTAATGCATTTAATTCCTGTTGTGTTGTTTGGACTTGTCCAAAAGCAAAATTTCATAGCTGGCATCTTTGTAGTCATCTGTCTTCTCAATTTTTTAAGCTTACTAATAAATGCTAGATTCTAGAGGAAAAAGTTTTTAGGAAATACTACTTATGAATGAAAGGGGGTAGCACATAGGTAGCTAAACATTATGATAGCTGGAGAGTTTTAAATTTTCAATTAATTCTCATAAATATGAGTTGTGCATAATTTAAACTCTTTATTTTCATAAAGGCAGAACAACTTCGACAGCATTATATGAGTAAATCCAATGCAGAAGTTGCAGAAGCCCATCAGGCCTTACAGCCAGTTTTTCAGACCATTCGGGAGCTCCAGAGAAAGGCAGGTACCTCTTACATATTTAGTCACTGAATTTTGAGATTATGTTTTTCAAATACTGTTTGCATCTGTTTATCCAGAACTCCAGCTGTTTATCTCCTAACAGTTCTTTGAAGGCCTGTTTGGAATGTGACTTTGGTAATGTGCACGCGAATGTACACATGGCTAGCTCCAAAATATTCTGTCTTCTCCACATAAAGAGGCACACAGTACTTGATGAGCAAATGACTAAAACTAGAAGTAGATGGTGGTATGGTTCTTGTCAAGTTTAACACCATGTCTGATTTGTATATTAATTCTGCTTCAACTGTAATGTAGTTTAATCAGTTACAGGTTTTGGCCTTGAAATATTTCTATGATGTATCAGATGGATTTTTTCAGCTACTTTCAAAGGAACTATTCTTCAACAGCCATTTTGTCATTGTGCTTAAGGCTTAACTGTTTTTAGTCAACGTGACAATTTAGCTTTCATGGAAAGGTGCAAATCTTTAATGAATTGATGAACCACCTAAGTTGAAATGCTGCTTGTCACTTGCATAATAGTAAAGAAATAACAAAGAAATGAGGAGAAACAGCACATGAGGAAGTAAGCTTCTTCATCTTCTTTCACCTTTTAGATTATACGGTTACTTCAGTGTTGCTCTATAAATTTCTCAGAGAGGTCTCTTTCTCTGAGTAAATGATCCTTGGAGATGGGGGGGGGGGGGGGGGGGGGGGGGGGGGGGAGGGAGAGAGAGGTGAAACTTGGAAATTACAGTATCTTTGTGTAGATGGCCTTGGTGAATCTTATTCTACTGAAGAAGAGTATTTTAAGGTATGAAAGTAGATGGGAATGTAGAGAACTTATTTTATTTACATGATATGTAAAGTCACGTATTCACCTAAACAGGAAAGGGTGTATTTTTTTAAGCATACCCTCATCTTCCACTTTCCATGGAATTTACCAGTCCATGTTTGAGTGTGGCCTAAAGAGCAGTATAAGCCTCTGATGCAATGAGTAAATTGGTGGTTTTTTCAAAGTTCATGGATGAATTTGTTCTTTTGCATACAGATACATTCAGGTTCACCTTGGTGGTTGGATGTCATCCAGAGAGCAATACAATATGCCATTGATGAGGAGCTTGTTCAACGTGTGCAAAACGAAATAACCAGCAACTACAAACAGCAGATTAATAAACTCTCCATGGCAGAGAAGTAAGAAAATAGCTGAAATAGGCTAATGAATATGGTTAAGCCTGCTCAAAGTAGTTTCTGCTACTAGTTGCAGTTGAATAGCAGGCACTTCTGCGTCGGAGCATCTGGGCTGCAATTGAGTCTCAAAAACATTCCCCCAAAGGCATTAACTAGATAGTAGACTTGGAAAGAAAAGCAGGAGTATTACAGTTTTCTCCTAGACAAGCATTTTTTCAAATGTTCCATTGTATTATCTACTGTGGCTTTACAGTCTTCTGTACTTGTGCAACTGCTGAGCAAGAAGGATTATTTCCTTTTCAATTTATTTTAGCATATGCAATAAAAAAATTAAAACCAGGGTCTTATGTCTGTTCAGTGCGGAGGCAACAAGTGCTAATTTCTATTTGAGTATTAGAGATGGTTAATCCAGAGTACAGTGTGGGAGACTTTTATAACTGGAGTATTTGGCAACTGGTAGTTTTTACAACAGACTTCTGCTTGCAATTTACACGTATTTTCAGACTACCCAGTTAGGCAAACTCATCTGTTTTAAAAGGCATCTTGCTTAAGTAGATGACATTATATGCCAAACTTCAGTAGTGTTGTTAAGCTTGTGCTTTTCTCTCACACTTTCCAAAAGGGATGTTTTTATTAAACATTCCATATGCGGTAGACCCACTGTCTTGCAATGCATTGTCTTGCGTATGAGTGCCAGACCTTGTATGAATGGTGTACTCTCAGCAAGAGACTTCTGCTCACAGGAAAACCACAATATGGAAAGTGTTCAACTGGCGTTCATGTTCCCACTCCCATCAAGGAAGACAGCTAGGTTTAGGACAACAGTTCTCTGTCATGTCCATTTAATAATTTTAACTTTGAAAGCTAACTTGCAAAATGCAGCACATTTTTGAGATGGGTGCATGTGTCTGCAATGAATTGCATAGGTGCATTGAAAATCAGTTTGTTGGCCAACAGATGTAATAAGACTATAAGTATGTGCAGTTGTTTACCTTAGTAGACTTGTGTTGTGGACCATAGTGTTGGTGTTGACTACTAAGGCTCAGCTGAGTCTCTCGAGTCTCGGAAAGAGTCTTTCTGTTCTACAAATACCAGGCACCATCTCAAGGGATACAATGGAATGACTTCTAACAGTATTACATGTAGTAATAATAAGATTTGCTTATGATATGAACTTCATATATTGTCCTACATTGCTCTTTAGCTATATTTCTTCTACTTCAAACTACAGAATTAAGTTCAGATTCAATGACTCAAACTACAATTAGTTCCCTTTCACTTTAAATCAGATTCCGTGACTGCAGAGGCCTTCAATACCTGCTCACAACCCAGCTGGAGGAAGTGAAGAAGTTCCAGAAGATTGTAAGGGAAGCAGTGAAAAACTTAGAAGGCCCTCCCTCTAAGCAGGTTATTGAGGCTGCCACTATCTGCCATTTGCGACCTGTTAGACTTCCACTTAACAAGTATGTCTTGAAAATAGAAAATACACTTTAGAATTGTATTATTAATTTTTCCTTCATTTCAAATAAGAAGAGATTAAAGTCTTTATTCTGTACTGGGGGTTTGTATGCACACAGATATCGCAAATCCGCTTGTTAGAATCATGACCTGACTTTGATTTTATTTCTTATAAAATCTTTTCTTGTCAGTTATTGTATCGAGTGTACATAAGACTGTTAAATTGTTCTTTTTTAAGGACTGTAGTTTTATATGTTGGAATAGGGAATTACAGGAGTTACTTTGGTTTCTGATGAAATTTTGGGTGCTTCTGTTTTCGATGTTCTGTATTGCAGCTGTGTCTTCTGTAAGGCTGATGAGTTGTTCACGGAATACGAGTCAAAGCTCTTTTCTCATACGTAAGTTCATAGCTTTATAAACTTCTGACTTGGAAAAAAAAAAGTGACAGTTGGATTGTTTTATATTTTCTACTTTTGTTTTCTGAAATAACGTCATGAACAAATTACAGCAACTTCTTGCTTGTGGCCTTGATAGCAATTTTATTCGTCAGGTTTCATTTTCCATGTGAATTTCACATGGACAAAGCTGTGTATGAGGATTGAATACATGCCACTTTTCCCAAGCTGCTATAATATGACCATATATTTGAAATGAAGTATTGAAATATTCAGAAAGTGTGTGTATAAATACAAGCATGCTAACTAACTGCATATCTGTGATTGTGCAAATATTTATTTGCAGGTCAGTTGCAAGTGGTATAATACCATACTTTTTTTTTCATAGTTTATTTAATTCTGTATAATTCATAAACAAAGTTTGACTAAAGCTATAGTGAGAGAGAGATTTCAGACCTGAATGCAGCTATGAGCTGAAAGAAGGGTTGCACCTGTGCATGGGGTGAGAGAGGTATACATAGTGGACAGTATTGACAGGCATAGGTTACAACCCTCTGCATGCTTTCTCTTTGACTTTTATCTGTCATGTCCCTTACAATGTCAAAACTGGATTCAAAAATCTTGAGGTCACTGAGATTTCAATTGGAAAATTCTTTATCAGTGGGAGCTCTGCTACCTGGTGATTGGTGGAATCCTTAGGAAACATTAGTGTGTTTCTGAAATAGCATTATTTGTGAAGGAGGGAACTGGGAAGATATAATGTTTTTACATGGTGTAATAAACAGAAAATTTTGCATTGGACTTTCAACTGCAACTCTGGGTGATTTAAGAAGTCAGAACTGCAGATTTTTGAAATGAATGTGACATTAATCATTAAAAGCTACAGAAAGATAATTAAGATGTATAGGCCTTTACAAAAGCTATTGATGTTTTTGAGCTGACAAAATGGCCTGTACAGTAATTTCATTGCTAGTACTGAGGTCACTGTGTTCAAAGCAATCTTTTGGGACATCAGGTAATAAAAACAGCTGTTTATATTTGTTTGAATTGCTTTGTCCTTTAATCAAATGTTTTAAGACTGAAATGTATGGTAAATGGATGTGGAAGTACAAAATCACTGATAAGCATCATGTTGATTTTGTTTTTAAGTGTTAAAGGCCAAATGGCAATATTTGAGGAGATGATAGAAGATGAAGAAGGGCTCGTTGATGACCGTTTGCCCACCACAAGTAGAGGGCTGTGGGCAACCAGTGAAACTGAACGTGCCTTGAAAGCTATTCTCTCCTTTGCCAAAGCTCATCGAATGGATGTTAAGTTAACTGAAGAAGGCAGCATATTTCTGGAACTCTTTGAAGCATGGAAAAAGGAATATAAGGTATAGTGAATGAGATGGTGACAGAAACAGTTGTGTAGTCCATATGATGTAATATGAACAAGTTTAAGCTGAATATGAAAAAATCTAAGTTGCATTCCTGAAATTAGGGTTTGCCTACACAAAGCATTGTCACAGTGCTTATTACAGGATTTGATTCTAACTGGTTCATATATGGTTTAAGAGTTTCTAAAAGCTATACTGGCTACTAAGCCAATTAGTAAGTGATGTAATTGCATCTGTTAAGATAGTATACAGATTTAATTATATGTTTCGTTCTGTTGAGTTAAATCAGAATTTAGCAAGACTCAGCACATTGAACATTGTTCTGTTACGTAATTCATAACTGTAGCCATTTCTTTTGTACAAAGTCAGAATTTACTTTTTCTTGTAAGAATTGAATCTGATGTTATCTTCACCTTGTGCTTGTCTGTGTCTTTATCAAGATCACTCAAACTGTTAACATTTCTCTAAAACACACTTCATCTGTAAGAGGCAGTATTAGCACTATAATAGCTAGCTGTTTAAAATTGCGTAATCGTTTTTCCTTATTTTATTCAGCATTTGCTTAGTCTTCTGAGGTATTTTGTTTCTGAACTTTTAGTTACGTTAGTTAGTGTAATAGTAATAGTTATAGAAGAAATGAGAGACAGATATTTATAGTTGTTCATAAAGAGAGGCTGGAAAAAAAAGCAGGCGAGATGATCTCTGTACTGGTTGTTTCCTTCATATTTTGTTGTTGTGGCTGTAAAGAAATGTTATCCCTTACTCCAAGAAGATTTTTACATTGTATAATGTATAGCCAAGTTAGATAAAGGGAACTCAGTTCTGCTACTAATTTGTTTCGGTTTTTCTTATAGTTACTTCATGAATATTGGATGGTACTCAGGGATCACGTGTCTGCTATTGATGAACTGGCAATGGCTACAGAACGGCTGAGAGTGCGTCATCCTGATGAGCCAAAACCAAACCCGCCAGTTCTTCACATCATAGAACCACATGAGGTAAAGTACTTAGCAGGAAGGAAATGTGTTGTGGGGTTTTTTTGGGTTTGGTTTTTTTTTTTCCCTAAAAAAACCTAGCTCCTACAAAAATAAAATTGATATCTAGGTCTAGAAGTTCTATAATATGCCTCTGTTTCCATTTCAGGAAGCCTTGGTGGAATACAGAGTTCATACCTATTTCTGCATTCAGTGTATGGGCCTATTTGAGCTTGTAACTCCTATTTTGATATTTTTGTCAGCCTTCTGACTGTAAGAGTGGCATGTTTCCAAAGACTGCTGTCCTACCAGCAGAAGGTGAATGGCTCTGGGACCTTTTTCTACAATTGCCCAGTTTTCCGAGCTAGTGGAAAATTGTTGACCTGATTTCTTGCCTACATTGCTACTTTCCAAAAGGACATTAGAAACAGCATTGAAAAAACCTAAAAGACAAGTATCTTTTCAGTATCTTGGAATTTCTGAGCACACTCCGGCACACTTTCTCTCCTGTTCTGAACATAGAGAAAACGCTGGGTTGATTTAACTTCTTAATTATATATACTTCTGTTGGTGCAAAAAAAAGTTGTTTTCAGAATCATTTTCTGCTTTTTTCAGTGAGATTCAGTGTTAGATAAAAGTCCTTCTTTTCTTTTTGTAGGGAAGTAGATATTTCGTCTTTGTATTAAAGCAATTTTTGAAATGGAGCTCTTTCCTTAATAAATACCTTACAAAGTCTAAGATTTATGTATGTATTTGCAACTACAAAATAAACACCCATTACTTTGGCCTTCATCCTTTGGGTGCTTGCCTCTTCTGCAGTATTAATAACTACACCACTACTAACTGTGATTAATCTAAAAAGGAGTCAGCCTGATGTTTATACCCTTGTACAGGTCAAGTGAAAAGTATAAGCATCTAAAAAGTATGAAGAAAGTAATTGTTTCTTACATGTTGTTTTTGGAATCAGCTATAGAGTCTAGGATATATTTGTCTGTAAGAAGATAAATGATAAATTGAATGACATTTGAAAAAAACTTTTTAAAATTTGTTATTTTAAATTGGTTTTGTATCTGGAAAGAGACAGTAATGCAAATAAAGCAATAGAGAGCAAATTTGTATACCTCCTGGGTCTCGGCCTGTTCACAGTACTGTGTTCATGCTGGGTACAAGAAAAGAACAGATAATTTTGTTTGGGGAGAAGCACATCTTAAATTTGAAGCATGACCTATACTGTCTGTTCCCCGCAAATTATTCAGTTGAATTTTGCCAAAAAATTAACGTAAGCCTTATTGCAAAACTTAACTATTTTTTTTAATATGTGTTTAATACTGTTTCCACAGGTAGAGCAAAATCGAGTGAAACTTTTGAATGACAAGGCAGTTGCCAAATCACAGCTTCAAAAGAAATTAGGACAACTTCTTTATCTCACTAATCTGGAGAAAGTAAGGTTTATGGTTCCTTGGTCATTACCAAAGTGATGTACTCTACTTACCTAGCTGAAGCAACCTACCATTATTTTTATTTAAAACTTACCTTTCTTTAAAATGTATTTTCTGTAAAGATTCATTGCATGTTGAAATTCAGTGTGTTTTTCTTTATGTTACTGTGTAGCCATAAAGGTACTTATTATATATTTTGGCTATTTGCTTAATTACCCAGTTATAAAACTGTGAACTAGTTTTAGATGGTTAAAACTTTCATTAACACTGACAGGGTCACATTTAGTAGAAGCCTTGTAAAATTATGTACTCCTCTGCATACCCTTCCTATTTTAAGAAGAGCTTACCTTCAACAAACCCCATGTATCTGACATTATTTTAACAACAGTGTTCAAGTAAGTACAGTTATATTTAAGGAAGCATAGTTAAGCATGATTATTTAGGTGTCTTTACAACATGGTGAAGCTGGTAGAATATGTGAGGAGTTTCTTGTTTGAAGCTTGTATTTTACCAGGATTTTTCAAACCTGTAGGACAGATGTAGATGCTGTCTGAAGAACCATGGTATAAACACTGCTCTTTTACTTACCGTAAATTATTTTTTTAAACTCCTCAAGATAGACTTATTTATTCATGAATGATGTGTTTTAATTTGCTCACACAGGATTTTTTAAGAATTTAATTATTCATTTTTTTTAGAAACTTGTTTTGAATATAGAAAAGCTTTTCATTTGTTGAAATACGAAGTCGGTATTTTTCTTTCTACTTTGTAGTCTCAGGATAAAACTACTGGAGGAGTTAACCCAGAACCATGTCCGATCTGTGCACGTCAACTGGGAAAACAGGTAAGACATGTAGTCAGCAGGTTTTGTTTCCAGAACTTTGTGTGTCAAAGTTTCAACTACTTGTTTTTAAATGAACATTGTATTGAAACAAGGAAATAAACCCTTTCTTGTCATTTACCAATGAGTCTCTCCCCTGAAATAACATCTTGCTTAAACACAAGTACCTATACTTCTTATGTGTTTTGACAAAAGTGTTCCAAAACTGTGCTGTGATTGGTTTATAACTCTGAAATTTTGTTTTCATACTGTTGTCAGAAAGAGTTCTTTGCCATTTATAACCTAGTAGAATGAAGAAATAGGTAACCTTCTGTAGTATACAACTATATTTTATTGCAAATGTTATTAATAGTATTTTTTTTCTTCTAGACTTTAAAGAAATGGATATTAGCTACTTATGCAGTGGTAAAAAACTGTAGAATAAAGACTGGCAATTTGGATCTCTTTCCCCACCACTTACCTGCTGAATTGCAGTTTAAATTTAAGTGAAACAGTAGCTGTTTCAATGTGTCTTACCTTTTGTTAGCTTTACAGATGTGTGTAAGCACATGAACTGGTGTCCTGCCATGTTTCCAAAATCCCCTCTTTGCTCTTCCAAGGGTGATACAGGGTTTTACAGAGAACAGTTGTTAGCCCTGTTCACTGCCATTATGCTTCATCTGAGTTGCAAGAGCTCACTGAAAGGAAAAATAATCTTTAACTTCGACCAGGATTGCCCCTTTAGATGATAGTAGCTACTATGTTGCAAGGAACTTTAAAGAGTACTTGGCATCCTGTTTCTGCATGATTGAAAGAACCTTACAAAGCCTAGGAGATCTTGCACTTAATAATCAGTCATTTAGTCAATTCCCTCTGTTACTTAGGATGATAGAATCATTCTGGTTGGAAGAAAGCTTCAAGATCATCAAGTTCAACTGTTAACCTAACACTGTCAAGTCCACCACTAAACCATGCCTCTCAGCAGCACTTCTAAACACTTTTTATATATCTCCAAGGAGGATAACTCCACCATTTCCCTGGGCAGCCTGTTCCACTGTTTAACAACACTTTCAGTGAAGAAATTTTTTTCCTAATACCCAACCTATACCTCCCCTGGATCAACTTGAGACCGTTTCCTCTTATCCTGTTGCTTTTTTACATGGGAGACTAGTCTTACACCCACCTCACCACAACCTTCTGTCAGGTACTTTTAGAGAGTGATGAGGTCTCCCCTGAGCCTCATTTCTCCAGGCTAAACAACCTGAGTTCCCTCAGACACTCCTCATAAGACTTGTGCTCCAGACCCTTCATCATCTTTGCCTTTTTTTGGACGTGCTCCAGCACCTCAATGTCCATGTAGTGAGGGGCCAAAACTGAACACAGTATTCGAGATGTGGCATCACTAGTGCTGAATACAGAGGGACAATCACTTCCCTAGTCCTGCTGGACACAGTATTTATTCCTAATACAAACCAGGATGCTGTTGGCTGCCTTGGCAACCTGGGCACACTGCTGCCTTATATTCAAGCAGCTGTTGACCAACATCCCCAGGTCCATTTCTGCCAGGTAGCTTTCCAGACACTCTTCACCAAGCCTGTAGCATTATATGGGGGTTTTGTGACCCAAGTGCAGGATCTAGCAGATGGCCATGTTGAACCTGATCCCACTGGCCTTGGCCCATCAGTCCAGCCTGTCCAGATCCCTCTGTAGAGCCTGTCTGCCTTGAAGCAGATCAATGCTCTTGCTTAACTTGGTGTCATCTTCAGTCTTACTTAGGGTGCCCTCAATCCTCTCATCCAGATCATTTATAAAGATATTCAATAGAACAGGGACCAGTACAGAGCCCTGGGGAACATCACTTGTGACCAGCTGGCTTTAATTCCATTCACCACAGCTCTTTGGGAGCTCTTTTTTTGTCCAGAAAAGCATACTCCAAACAATGAGAAGACAGTCTTTCCAGGAGTATGCTGTGGGAATGTGTCAAAAGCTTTTACTAAAGTATAGGTAGACTTGGACCCATAAAATCTGTTTTGGTGCAAAAACACAGGTTTACAAATTACTTCTCTGTTATGGAAAGTCATAGCTGACATGTAGATGTTCTAGGCCTGCAAAGGAAGAACATCTGCAATGCAATCTTTTGTTACTAATGCACTCTGTCAGAAGAAGATTAAGCCTCCGTTTAAAATTTTTTGATAAATCTAAAAATATTGTCTAGGGCTTAACAATAGGTAAAAATTTAGGCTTTTCTTTAGGACTTTATCAAAAAAGACTGATCTAGTACATATGTATAGATAAAGACTTTTACAGAAGGACAATACAAACATTTGTGTATTTTTTTTAATGATGTAAATATTTATGTGTACTTAAGAGATACATTAAGAATCATCATTCTTAGACATGAAAGACTGACTGTAATGTCTTTCCTCAAGTTTAAAACTGGGAAAATGCAAAAAATGAACAATAAATGCAGAGGACTTCTGTGGATCATGAATCTTTCTTTTCTGGAAAACTTTGAAATCCAGGCAGATAGACTGCCAAAAATTCTAAAATTCTTCAGCTTTGCTCTAATAAGTTTCATGAAAATAATGTTTCTATGAAAATAGTACACTGTTTTTCTCTTGCATTGATCCAAAACTGATACTGTGTTGTGTTTTTTTTTCTAATTCCCTGTGTAGTGGGCAGTGCTGACGTGTGGACATTGTTTTTGTAATGAGTGTATAGCTATCATCATAGAGCAGTACAGCGTCGGCACCCGCCGCAGCTCAATTAAATGTGCCATTTGCAGGCAAACAACATCTCATAAAGAGATATCCTATGTCTTCACTGCAGAAACTGCAAATCAGGAGGATGATATTCCCGTGAAGGTACGTTGTTTCTGGGAGCTTTGCGGCCCAAACTGTCAGCAGTGAGTGTTTGTTTTGTTCTATCACATACTGTGATTAAGCAGACAAATCTACCATACAGTTACATAAGTAGCTTCACTTTTGTAATTTGTTCTATTTATAACAGGTATAGTCCTTTCTCTTTTGAAGTGGACATGATGTATATAGGCCTTTCTTACAGTGTAATCAATGTTTTCGCATCCTTCCCAAAGGAAGGACACGTTTTACTGTCAAGTAAGAAGTTTTTATGTTCAGTTTTTATTTTGAGTTTTTTAACAAATCCTTTTCATAACTTTTGAGTGCTTTGAAAACAAAGCATGAAAGGAAACTGTGTGAAAGAGGGTATCTTTTTCACGTTTACTGTTTCAGTGTGCCTGAGGAAAGGCCCTGTAGATGGATTACATTACTATTCATCTGTTAAAGTAATGCTATCTTGGAGTGGATGGTAGAGACAACAGCTTTTGCTGAGCTTTCAGTTGTTTGGGTTTTGGGGGGTTTTTTGTTGTTTGTTTTTTTAAAAACATTTAACACTGGGTAGAAATCAGTGCTGTTTGTATGCAGGTGATTAGTTTGGTGGGGTTTTTTGGTTGGTTTTTTTTTTAATTTGTTTGGTTTTGGGGTTTTTTCATTGTTGTGGTGTTTTTAGCTTTTTGTATCTAAGGAGAGAGGAGGCATAATTTTGCTGTTTGCTTGAAATGAGTAGTTTGAGAAAGCTGCCTGTCTTATACTGCAGTTAGAATAAGGTAAGGTTTTTAAGTCTTCATTGTTAGCCAGAGAACATAAATACTGATTCTGAATTTAAAATTAGTCATCTGTAAAGTTTTTTGAACTACCTGAGAAGTAGAGTAGTTGTTCTGCATTTTGCATATCTGTGTAATATTGTCTGCTGTACCAACCATAATTAGGAGGAAAAAAACCCAACTATTTGTTTAATAGGGGTAAATAAACATTAAAAACCTGAAGGGAGATTATATCTATGCTTTCTTCATCTAACTTGTTCACTATTAGTGGACAGGTTCTGATGAATATATTTTGTAATTTGACCCAAAGTTTATTCAGTAATAAATCATATCACAGTAGAGAAAATAGGAAAAAAAAAAAAATCCTGTAAAAATACTGTTCATCAAAAGCAATGCTTTTCACTGGGATATGTTGACCATAAATATGTCCTTTGGAGAAAAGTTTCTCTGGAGTGATGTTGAGGACATTTATATTTTCTCTTCCCTATAAGCGTATCATCAATAACACAATTGTGAGGGGGCTTTCTTCAAGCTCATCCCCAATTCTTTTGATCTAGTTGTGTGGTGTAAGTTGTTTCTCCATATTCTCGATGAGTGGTGACTCTGTGCAGCTGGACACTCTGCAAGTATCCTTTCTGGTTTTTTTCAGTTTGTTTTTTTTTAAAATCTAAAGGCAATCTCTAGAAAAAAATATTGGTGCTTCTTGCCTATCTGCATTTTAAATTTGTTGATATTTGGTTAAAGCCTTGCTGACTGGATACATATACCTAATGAGAAGGTGATGGCTGAATACCAAGTGAGTTTTGATCTCAAAATAGCTCCCTGCCTGGGCAGTTTATTTTGTAAGGCTTTTCAGTGAGAACGTACAGCTCTGATGGATACTGGTAGCTGTATTTTCTACTGTGACTTTCTGTGTTTATTTGTTTTAGACTGGCTTTCTGAGGAGACAGGGTCTTTTCATTGACATCTTAGACTTCTCCTTTAATTTAGCAACCCATTAGATCATTTCAAACAGCTTGACAGAGTTTGAGTTTCAAAGGTGATTCATTTTCTACAGGTTTATTAAAGTAGCCATATACAAAACGTGTCGCCTACTTAGCAAAATACTGTGGCTTGACTTTCCCCTTACTTCAAAAGATATCTGAAAATTCAGGTCTGTGTGGGAGACTTTATTTGTGACTTGTGTGCTGTCCTCATGATTAAAGTTCATGAACTTCTAGGCACAAATGTGTAGGAAATCATTCCTGATCGCACTGTTTTATCTATTTTTCTTGCTAACAGAGGGTTTTCATTGGATTGAAGGCTGGGGTGGAGAAAGACACAGCATCTCCATGAGACTTTAGCAATATTGACACATATGTAGTGCATAAGTACATTTTTGCTGACCACAAATCTATTGTAGTGTTAATCCAAAATCTGTGGTTCTTGCAATTGGGGGGGGGGGGGGGGGGGGGGGGCGGAGAGAGAAGAGAGGATTATAGACTAAAATGCAATGGCAAAAGACTAATATTGGCGATATTTTGATTTAGGTGATACTGTTGTCTTTAATTATTATTATACCAGTATATAGATGGACATACCAATCATAGCTTTCATCTGGTTAGTATAGTTAAAAGTAGTAATGAAGTGGGCTAACAAAGATGGTATCTGTGCAAGTCTCCTTGAACGCTGCGGATATACTAGTGTTGCTGCCCTGTACTGAAGGCAATGCTACCACATTCACATTAGTTAAGTCAGCCTCTCTGGATAACTGGAATTCCATTGTATGAGTACATGCTTCCTCACTCAAATTATTGGATTTGAAGTAGTTGACAGCATATGGCACCAGGGGGAGTAAATAGGCTGTGTTTTTGAAGTGCTAGTTATTAGGACCTTGCTTCATATGTGGTTTTTAACGGATTATTTCCTCAGGGTTTAGAAATATCACCGTTTCTAAAAAGAAAATTGTAAATATGTTTCATAAATTATGTTAATAAAATAAATAGAATAACTAAATGTCATAAATAAAACACAGAAGGAACTTGTCATCTACTGTTCTGTATAAAGGATTGTAGTGTTTTCTTGAAGTATTTCTGCATCAAAAACTTAAAGCAAATGAAAAGTATGAATTCTGTGTGAATTCGCATGTCATCTTGAGCAAGGCCCATTCTTATTTCATGAAAAATTAACAATTTGTGCTTTAGCATCCCTCTGTGTAGTGTCAAAACAAGCAGCATTGTTAGAAATAAAAATTTCTACCTTTTATCACTTAAAGGACAGTTAACAAAGAATAACTAACTTATGGTTTCTATAGAATACTGAGGTTAAGATCAGTATCTTGCAGTATATATATGAAAATAGTGTGATATATTCAGTGTTTATATCTTCATCTGAACTTTCTTGGCCCCTCTGGTCTCTTTCAGTATTCAGTACTTTATTTTTTTCTTTTTGTTGTGTTTTATAGAACTTGCTCTTTAATGTACCAGCACTAGCCACCTTAAGTTAATGCCTTAGGTGCAAAAAGGGTACTGTAAGTAGGAACATTTTATACTGAAAGATTAGTGGCATCCGTGCATGTTTTGGTTCTGTAAACGCTTCCAGTGTCTGGTCAGTATTACAGTGAGTATTGCCAGCTTGTCATCTGGGACAGAACGTGTGTTAGCAGTTTTGATTCTAATGTGTGCTGTCCCATAATTAATTAGAACTAATCTGTTTATAAATACTCATCTGCATATTCAACAAAATGACAAACTCAAGATGGTACAGGTAATGAGCAGGGTAACAGCTTTTAAGACATTGAAACCCAAGAACCAAGTAGCAAGGGTACTTCTATCAGTTTCGTCTCTCCATAAATATGGAGAATAAAATTGACTTTTTTTGTGTGCTGTGAACCGAAGCTTTAGTCAATTGTTAGTTCAATGACAACTCTGATGTAGTTTGTCTAATGTAAGCAGAAGGATGAAGAATTTTGCACGTTTAGTTATCTTGTTTAAAAAGCAGAACAAAAAGACTCTTAGACACTTCATTGTGCTGGTTTTTAATTCGCCATAGTTCCTCTGACAGATCTTTGTACAAAGTCACATTTGTAACACCTGAGCTGCAGGAAGTCTGAAGGTGGAGCTAAAGCTAGTATCGTTTGTAGCAGAGAAAAATAGGACCTCTGGTAAGGTCTAAAAAAAGTCTCTGAGGAAAAGACAGAGCAGATGAGCCAGATTGTCATCATTGAATCAGACATGAATGGTATCAGAAAAGCACTTAATGACCCTGGAATATATAGGAAATACCAAAAGATAGTCTTGGATCTCCTAACTGTAGGTGTCTGTGATTGCCAGGCAGCTGCCG
Organism: Todiramphus chloris collaris; assembly: GCA_025345505.1. Classification (NCBI taxonomy): domain Eukaryota; kingdom Metazoa; phylum Chordata; class Aves; order Coraciiformes; family Alcedinidae; genus Todiramphus; species Todiramphus chloris. The sequence goes on from JANVCC010000020.1 coordinate 2,459,737, forward strand.
TAGGGCTGCAAAAGTGTCGTTCATCCTTGCAGATCATTACACCTACTGACATAAGCATTTCTAAACGTCTGTCTGACTTTTGGAAACTGTGTTAATGCCTATCAGGTGGAACAGAGATTGCATGTAAAAAAGAGGTTTATTTCTGTGTCTATGACAGAGTTGGAAAAACTGTGGAAGACCCTGGGAAATAAAATGGTACTGTTTATTGCAGCCTTTGGTAAAGCAGTCTGCAGAAAGTCTTCTGTGTGTATTTCTGGAGCATTCATTTAGCTGCATAACATGTGAATGATCAAGCAGCCCAGCACTGGCTCCCAGCTTGTGCTTAGACTGCTGACATCCTTCCACACCAATTCTGCAAGCAGCATAACTCCAGTGAATTTGATCTGTCATTGTAGCAAGCCAGCATAGTTAATTCAATGTTCAGAGGACAGGTGCAGACAGAAATAAAACAATATTTGTCCCTCTGAATCTAGCACAGCTTGAAATTACTACACATGTAAGAACGAGTAAGAAATTAAATGAGGGCTTCTTGAAAAAACTCGTTAGGTAAAATTGCTGTAATACAAAGTATTTACTGAAGGAAATAGTGGGAGATACTAAAGAACTGTTCCTTAGAATCATCTTCCTGACTTAAGGGGAAAGGAGGGAGCACAGAAATCAAAGTGGACAAAAATTGGAATGTAGTATTGGATTCATTAAGCACTGAAGTACTTCTGAATGCAGAATGATGATGTCTTCATTGCAGCACGCAGTCCTTCAAGAATTAATTTAATTATATTTACCCATTTCTTACTATTTTAAATATAATTAACAAGCTTCATAGTACTGAGTGTAAGTTTGGTACTGCCAGAGCGAGGAACAAAAGGAACAGAAATAGCTTTCAGGTAGGTTCTTTCATTGCCAGTTTTCAAGAGGTGCGAAGGGAGAGAAATTTCCATATGCATTTCCACAATCTTTAAAGATTTATCTCCCCACAAAGTTAAACCTCAGGCAGCCTACATGGCATGCTTGGTGCAACTGCACTTCTTGGGCTATCCAATCTGCCTCATGCTGAACTTGGTAGGTGTATCTGTGTGGCACTTCATTCTTCCATCTACTGCACATGCTGTAACACACCACTGCTCCTATAGCAGTGCATTATAAAGGAGATATAAAAGCAGTTCTGTGCTACTTAACCTGCCCTTTCTTCAGGTTGCTTATTTTTCAGTTTGCCTAAGTTATGTAAGAGTCGTAACATACCGTTATTTAATAAAGCAGTGAATGGGGAAGGAGTTGTTTAATAGCTTACTTTACTAATGCTCTTCTTTTACTTTTCAAAGGGAAGTCACTCCACCAAAGTGGAAGCTGTGGTCCGAACACTGAAGAGAATCCAATTTAAAGATCCAGGGGCTAAATCCTTAGTTTTCTCCACGGTATTAATCACCATTTTTTATCTAGTGTTTGTGTGCGAGTTTAAAGTGGTCATAACATTTTCAAGAATTAGTTTTGCCAACAAAAGGTTGAATTCAGGCAATTCATGTAACTGGGACATGAAAAATGATCATAGTCAACATATGTGAAAGCTTGTTTCTTGAAAGGGAAAACACTTAGATTTGTATGGAAACATTAGAAATTCTACATATTTTTAAATGTAATGTCCAGATATTTTTGATACATTGTAAAACCAGTTTTGTGGTGGCTACCAGTTTCTCTTATTTAAGCTGATTTTTCTGATCTTTTAAATTACATTTCTTTGTTAGATTTAGGAAAGATTTGGTTCCAGGTACACAAGTTATTGTGTTTTTTTTTTTGGTTTTTTTTTTTTTTTATTTTACCCTACTTTTTAAATTGCAAATGGTAGTAATTTGAAAGGACATTTTTTTTTCTACTCTTAGGGAAGTTAACTAGTATATTTTAGTTTCATTGGTGTTTGTAATGTAGAGTTACTTTTATTGTGTTGTGTGCTCTTGTTGTTTGTTTTTTACAGTGGCAAGATGTGTTGGACATAATTTCAAAAGCTTTGTATGACAACAACATGATTTTTTCTCAGATCAATGGAATTAATAAATTTCAGGTAAGTAAAGGATATTTTACTTCTAATTATTTTCAGTGGGGAAAATTAAAGTTCATAGAAGTTCACTTGATCCTTTTACTTTATTGCTTCATTTGAGAAACTGAAACTTTGTTTGGCAGCAGCTTTGTTCTCTAACTCAGTAATTCTAAAAATTGTAATCACAAAAAGACAGAGTTTAAAGCCTTTGGGGATAAACAGTACATTCCCTTTTGAGAGAGAAGCATTGACATTGATGTTAAGGATGAGGCATACTGATCAGTGTTGCAAAAAGTCCTTGCCTCCCTGCTACCTGTCAAGTATCTGTTCTGGGATGATGAGTCTTGGATTAGGCTGTAAGATTTGTCACTCTAGGGCCTATAGTAGCTGCTATAATTACTTGAAAATATAGAGTGGTCCCCTAGACTCTTTGTTGAGGAACTTTTATCATGCTGCTGTGGTGTTTGCCTTTTAGGAAAATCTCTCTGCATTTAAATATGATCCAAACATAAATATTTTGCTGCTGCCTCTTCACACTGGTTCCAACGGACTAAACATCATCGAAGCAACTCATGTTCTGCTTGTGGAACCCATTCTGAATCCTGCACATGAGCTACAGGCTATTGGCAGAGTACATCGTATCGGCCAAACAAAGTAAGAGTTAAAATTCCATTGAGTGGTTTAGGTATGGTCCAGAATAGAACTGCATCCTGTAATCGGAATAAATCTTGTTCACTGAACTTCTCGATTTTGGAGATCAGGATATACATAGGAATTCTATTTTTAAAGATGGTGATATAAGGGACAGAAGGATTAAAATTTGCAGGGGCAAATTGAATTTAGGCATTTAGAAAGAGTGTAGGCCTTTGGGTCCAAAGTCCTGAAAAGCCTTGTTCAGCTGCTGACCGATTTTGTATGTGCCACTGATGCTTTAGTTTTTAAGTTCGTCCAGAAACACCTTAACTTTGCAGGTGTGAGCAACTCACCTTTTATGTCATACTGGGCTATATTTCGGGCACAGCCCTTCCTAGTTTCCTTGAGAGGCTCCTTCTAGCTGGTCATTCCCACCTCCAGATTAAGAGCTGCATAAGCTGTTGGGGTTTTGGGGGGTTTTTTTGTGTGGTGGTTTGTTGTTTTTTTTTTCTTTATTTGCTTGTTTTCCAAAAAGGAAGTTATAGCACACACCTTTCAGAAATTATTAGTATTTTTATCACAGTTCTGCCCTCACCCCTGTCTAGATCTCTATGAAGACATTAACGAGTTTGCATATCATTTGTTTGTTTCACTGTTGTAGTACTGAAAATTAACAAATGTTTTGGAAAGTTTGTGATGGACAGATAAGATGTTTGTTTTTCCTTAGGTTTCATGTCACTTGAAAAAAACAATTTAAAAAGCCTGTATATGATGAAGAAAAATAGCTGGAATCAATTCTGGAATAATAATATTCTAGTATAATAGTGGGTTTTTTGTTCTGGAAATGGAGGCAAAGATAGAGGGCGTGAATAAGTATGTATGTGAAAGAATGTTTATGAACAGGTGGATATTTGTGTGTGTTGGTCAAGATTTTGAATTAACTGTGAGGTCCTAGGAAAGATTGATTGCAACAGCCTGCATTATAATTTTACATGATGCTGGCACAAAAGGTCTGACAAAAACCTTGCGTTGAAAACAGCAAGAATGTGTGCTGTAGTTCTTAAGAGTAAGAATTTAGCAAGGCTTATTTGAAAAAGGGCTGTGTACAAGTACAGTGAGTACCGGGGAATACTCTGCTTAGTTTCACTGGTGCAATTATTACCGGTTCAGTTGAGGTCTTATTTACTTCTCTTTTTTTGGGTAGACCTTTGCCTGTGAGTCACACAGTATTCCCCCAGCATTCCTCTGTGTAATGTTACCTGCTGAAGTTGCAGCTTAAGATCTGAAATCACTTTCAAGGGTTCATATCTTAAAAAATGTTTATACTGGGCAGCCTGGAGTGATTTTTCAGTTTTATCTTTAGAGCTGGCTTTTTTCCATTTCACTTGCTTATGCCTGACATTTCCTTTTTCAACAAGAAAGCTGTAATAAGACAAACAAAAATTTTGTATATGTAGTTCTCATTTTGTTTCATGTTCATTTACATTTTGGGGTTTATATTTTAGTGCTGTTTACAAACAATTTCACGTTTACTAAGTACTGACTTTAAAAAAAACACCAACTATTTTGCCAGGTTCAAGAACAGTATTGTTAAAACTCTGGGAATGAGCTTTAATTATCCATTACATTGAGATCTGGACTGACTTGTGACAATGCAGTATAAACATTGTGTATAACCACTGGGCCAAAGTAATGTCTTTAAACAACAGGGTAGGCTTTTGAGGACTGTTTGTTTATAGTAACAACACAGAAAGCAGAACTTGGCCCAGCATCTGGTTGAGGATTTTAGTACATAGAGCTTATATTCATTTAGTATATGGTCCGGACAAGTGGAAGTGTGTGTTATGAGAGGCACTGAGCTTCCTTAAATGTCAGTGAAAGTTGTTAATCACCTTGTAAGAGTTTTTTTCCTAAAATACCGAGGCATTTTTTTAGCACTTTTATGGTAATTGGTATGAGACAAAAATGTGATCTTGAACTTTGACAGTAACAGCGTAACTTCTGCTCAATTCTGGTCTTGTTTTCTTTTTCTTTTTTCTTTTTTCTTTTTTTTTTTTAATGCATTCAGATCTACCATTGTTCATAGATTCCTGATAAAAGCAACAATAGAAGAGAGAATGCAGACTATGCTGAAAACTGTAGATAGAAGGTATGTGTTGAATTTTTTAAAATCATCATTATTGCACTGAAAATGAAAAGGTGGTTTTCCATTACAGTTCTTCCATTACAATTAGGTATGCATAGCTTACACATAAACTTCAGCTGTTCTTCAGATTGTTTTGATTGACAAAAAATGTTTTAGGACTTAAAAAACTGATCTTTTAACTTGGTTCCAGTAAATTGAAGCTTAAGGTATTTTAATTCTCTGGAGAATATTTTGCTTGTATTTTGTATAGTTTATTTCAGAAAAGTTTGATTAATAAATTCTGTGTTATGGTTTATCTTTTCAGTTACCTATTTCCATTAGTATAAAAGCATTGCAATTCACGGAGTAATATTAACCCTGCCACTGGACTAGCAGCAAATGTTGTAAGCCCTAATACAGGTCATTAATTCTTGCTTTCATTATTTCTAGCTTCTGTAGACCTAGTCTCAGTGCTGTGTCACAATGGTTGGTTTTGCAGTCAGTGCAAGAGTTGTCAAGATGCTAGCCCATAAGTCAGCCTGGTATGCAGACACAGAAAGCAGTTTTCACTGTGTTATCTTTTCAAAATCTATAATCAGTGACAGACTAGGAGTTGGACAAAAAAGGATATTTACTTTTTTTTTTTTAAATGCAGAAAGTATAAAAGTTTTCTACCTCTGACTATATTGTATATGCTTGACAAGTCTAGGAGGAGGCCTTAGTTTAAGAAAATTAGTTATTTTTCCAGTTTTTGGGCTGTTACAAATTATGAGATTAAAAATTTACATGCATATCTTTGATTGTAGTTATGAAAGATTTCAGCTTTGGAAGGATGATTTAATCAGTTTCTGTATCTGTAAAGTAGCCCTGCTTTTGCATATAGAATTCAGATAAATACACAGTGGTTGAATGATCCAATGAGGGCTAATGTTTTGAAAGTAGTATCAAACCTTATGCTTTGAAGCTGAGGCCAGTCGCTTAAATATGAAGAGGGCAAAGCGGATTAGCCCACATTCTGCTGCGTCTGCAGTGTTTGGTGTTGACCACTGTTAGGGACAGTAGATGGACTTTGTATCTTGCCCAGAACATGCAAGAGAAGTAGCTGCTCAGTGTGTGTGTGTGTGTGTGTGTGTATTTCCCCTGATGAACTGTGTTTTCCTTCTGAGCTTCAAAGCTGAAGAGTTATTGGACTCTGAACCGTGTGGTCTGCCTTCAGTGCAAACAACTTGTTACTTAAGTTGATTCCTTCTCTGATGTCTGCATCCAACTTTTTCCCACAGCCACACGAGCTCTTCCATGAAACAGTCAGAAGCCTCAGTTCTGACCGTGGCAGATTTGGCCGACCTTTTTACAGAGGAGACTGAAGAACTTGAGTAAAAACACTGGGTTGGCCTAATGAAGTCAGAAAATACCTGACCTAATAAGCACCGGTATATAATCCACTTGATCTGTCATTCCTGTAAACATCATCTAACATTTGTCCATAACAGGGCTGGCTATTGGAAATCAAAAAGTCTTAATTGCTACTGGTTTATTCTGTGATGTTCTTAGCAGCACACACTTTAATAGCACTGGAGATAACTTGCACTTTGCACATTATACAAGACCATGGATTTTATTCCCAAAGAGCGTTTTTGCTGGATGCTAAAACTGAGGTCTGGGATCCTTGGTGGAGAGGATTTTTACCATCAGGTTTTGATTGGCTAGTAGCTCAGTCTGAAAGCAAAACTGTGTGGGTGGTTGGGTGGGAAAGGGATGCAGAAAAACACTAATCTAATTACTAATCTAAATTTTTTTACTGTACAAAGACTTGTTAGAAAGAATGACTGTAAATTAATATTCTTCTAGAAAGGGCTTGTTAGCATTTAATGCAGAGTTACGGAACGTCTAATTGTAACACTTTAAATGACTAATCTTTACTGATTTGGATATTTGTATTAGGCTTTTAGATATTCATAAAGACTTGTGACAGTTAAAAATGTCATTGTTAATGCTCACTCACTGCAAAATTATGATAATTAAATTATACTTTTTGTATGTGTGTTGGTCTGGTAATCAGTTAAAAAATTCAACATTGTACATGTTTTCATTTCTTGGGCCCACGGACTAATTTAGTGCTTTGTTTTTAAAAGAAAAAATCAATGCATTTATTACAGAATTGTGAAAAAATATTAATTGGTCAAGCTGATGATCCCTTTATAGTTATTTGGTGCTTGTGTACATTTTCTCACCCTGATTTTATTTGTGTAGTTCTCCCTCTTAAAGATGCAGCAACCTAAATATTCAAAATAGATGAAACTAAGGTAGGCAGTCTAATTATTAGATACCTAGTCTAAGATAATCAGTGGAGAGAGATGAAACTTTTGTGAAACTTCACCCTTAGATATGTGAGATCACTCTGCCCAATCTCTGTTGTCAGTAGAGATTTTAGAAAACAAATCTGGGATAACTTTTAGACTGCTGAAAGTAGACAATATAAATTTCAAGCTTTTTGGCATAGGTTATGGATACACATTTACTTAACATCATTTCTGAAGGTATTACAGAAGCAAGCTCAGTTATGCAGTTATGTTAAACACAATTTCATGTTTACAGACTGGGCAAATGTATATGCATAAGCAACAGACTAATTCCCTTCGATTACAATCTTTACTGTTTCAGTAGACTTTTTTTGTATATTTTAGAAATTTTACTTGAGGTTGAAATTAAAATGAGTCCTTGAAGAAATGTCATCTTAGATTTTTTTTTTTTTCCTCTAATCATGTCTGCTAAATTGCTTTGCCATATAGTTATTGAGCTTCTTGAGTTCAGTTTTCAATCATGCTACATTTGAGCTGCACTGTTTGGATATTGAGTGCATCTGCATAGCAGACAAGTTTTCCACTGCTGACAACAAATGTGAATAGAATTTACATGAATAATATTGTATCAAGAAGTGGGGGTTTTTGGCATTTATAATCTGTTGTCCTTCTGGACCAATTGGATAATTTGTTCTAGACTATTTGAGTACATTTACAATGTATCTTTACTTCCCATATATGTAATATTTATACATTTTGGTTTGGAGATTACTGGGTTTTTTGTAATTAGTTTGCAGCAAGGGAAACAGGCAGACTTTTTTTAATGTGAGATTGATCAAACAGTTTGCACAGAGACTGTGACATCTCCATCTTTGAACGAATTGGCAACTCAAGTGACCCTGAGGAACCTGATCCAGCTTAAAAGTTGACCCTGCTATGAGTGGTGCGTTGGACCAGATGATCTCCATGGATCCCTTCCAGCCTAAATTATTCTACAGTGTACTAGAGATCACGCTGTACAGACACCCCAGGAACAATGCGAGCAGCAACATTCCAGTTTCCTCATCGTCCTCAAAGAATTTTAATATGGTACAATATAATTCAACTGAACAAGGAGCTGCTCTTCACTCTGAGAAATTATACATCTATGTTAAAAACTATATAAGTACTTAGTGTTTACAGTCATAGCTCCCATCCTGAATAATTAGATGTGGGAATAATAGTTATCAGTGAACGTGAAGACAGACAAGCAAACTGAAAAATATCTGCTATGAGAGGTTTCCCAAGCTCTGCAAGTTTTTTGCTTATTTATATAAAGATGGTGATTTCATTGTTTATTTGCAAAAAAATGTGCCTTTTAGATTCCTAACCAAAAGCATAGCTTCTTATCAAGCAGTGCATGAGTCTAGTCCTGACATTGTTTTATGCTCACATAACAGCATGGAATGACAGGTCCTAGGTGTTCTCTCAGCTGCCTTGAAGCACCAGGAGCATATTGGAAGGTTGAACCATTGAAGTATATAGTGTGTGTCAGTAGTAAAACTGATTTTTCAAGTTTCACAGTTCAGAGAGTAAATTTAAAGAATTACTTTGAAAAAGAAGTCAAACTTTCATTTAGTGGTTTTTTCCATTCTTTTCAAGATTTAGTATTTTACAAAGGTTTTCTTTCAGACATCTTCAGGCACCTCATGAGGTGAACTTTTTTTCTTCTGCTAAGGGTGCAGCTTGTACATCTGCAGTGTTTTCTCTTCTCAAAGCGCAGTAAGCCTGTTTTCATGGTGCTGCCATGATTTTGCTCTCTATCAAGAGAGCACTTTTGAAAGACAGTATCTTCACTGGTAACAAACTTTGCCCAATTGCAATAGTTCCAATATATTAATAGAAATGGCATTTTCCACAGAAGACAGAAATCTATAAATACCAACTGCAGTGTTTACATAACATTTGTGTGGAAACGTACCCATAGTCATGTACCAGATTCTCATGTGTTCTCCTGCTAAAATAGTAAAAAAGATCTGAGTTGACTGTGTTGTTTATTCAGTGAAGTCTGTCCCCTTGAAAAACGAGGCTCTGATTCCAAAGAACTCAGTGCTGACCTTTCACCTCTTTCAGTTCTGTGACAAATAATGGTTTAAGTTTTTTTGGTTTTTTTACTGTTGGTGAAGATTTCAGGACCGGTTTTTCTTAGTGGATATAAAAGTTCAGTGCCTTGTAGAACAGAGATGGTATTTTGTATAGGTATCTGTAAAAGCTCAATGCAAGTAGTAAAGTTCTTTGAACCACACAATATGATTGTGTTGGAAACTAAGGAGTGGATTCCCTGATGGTGTTAAATTGCGCTCTGTGAATTTCACTGTGGATCTTTACATGAGTTTGTAAATTATAATTCTCTTTGCCAGGAAAAGGTTTTAATTTTAACCTGTTAGGTAACTTTTTAGCATACTAATAAAAGTCCAGGGTACACTATAGTTTATATGCAGGTTAGAAACTACAAAAGAATATTTACCTCAGTCTTCTCATGCTTATTAAGGAATGGACATGAGAGTCGATGATGCTTTTTCTGAGCAAAGTCTTCCAAAACCACTTTTCTGCCAGCAGCTGTAGATCTGTTCCAGTTGTCTGCCAGCAGAGCACCCTCTACGTCTAAAGCAATGGTGCTTCAATACTAGTGTGAGTGGGATCCTACAGGAAAAAAACTCATAGTAGTTTCTGCTTAAAACCATAATTAGACATACTTCCTCCCAAAAGATTCTGTCTGGATTAGTGGCTAGGAACCAGTTAATAACTCTCTACCACTGTCTTCTGTGATGCAAACAGTGCTGTTGTCTTTCCATTCCTTTTTGCAGTCCTTGTGACTACATTATATTTTCCAGGAGTCCCAGAATTACTCATTTAATTAGCAACTGTGCTTCAGTTAAACTGGAGGGGGAAAGTCTGTATTGGTGTAAAAAAACAACCAAACAAACAAAAAACCACAACCTTGAAATTTATTGCTTCCCCAAAATAAGGAATTAGATGAGTTTCTAAAGGAAAATCTGTTTGGTTTTTGGTTTTTTGTTTTTTTTTTTTTTTCCAGCTATAAATGGAGCATGTTTCTGAAGCTTCATCTAAAGACTTGCTGCTTAAAATCTGTGTGATAAGGCTTTCTATAGACTGAAAGGCTAGTTGCAAAGCAACTGTGCCTGTGCTTTTCGTCCTTTTTTGGTTGCCTGAAATAAGCAAGGTCTTTACAAGATTATATACTATAAATATAAGTTAAAGGAATTTCATAATGGAGAAAAAGAAGATACAAGACATCCCTGTCTCTCCCTCTCATGTCTGTCTCTGTGTTTCCCTTTCTCTGTGTATGTCATCCCATCCCCCACCCACTCCCAGTTTGCTGAGTTAGTTACAAAGAATGATTGTGCTTGGTCAGTAGAAGTAGTGTAAAAGTCATAATCCATAAAATTGCTACAGTAAAACTACTATATTGTGTCAGAGGAAAAGTGTTGGGGGTGAAGGGGATTTTAGCCTGGTATAAATTATTTTTTATACTTGTAATATCTTCGTTTATCCCTGTCCCTCACCACTGTAAAAGCAGATGTTGAATGTCAGTCTGTTAACTTTTCTATTTCTGATTTTATACTGTACAGCTGACTTTATATAAAAAGGACCTGGTGATCTAATTACTAAGTAATCAGAGAGGCTTGCAAGTTTTTAGTTGTAAAGTCTATAGGTTTTTTGATTCATAAAGTGCACCTGAACCACTATCACAAGTCCTGGTGCATCCACTGTCTAGTTTTCTCTTCTTTAAAGGGGGAGATAAAAATAGGTAATTAGTGAATCACTGTAGTATTGAATTCACATCCCAAGAAGTCATTCTGCATATTCTGCAGTCATACACAGTGTAAAGAGCATGGTTAGTTGAACTTGTAGCTTTCAAATGTAGTTAGGGAATCAAGTCTGCTTGAGGGGGACATAAATGTTATGTAGTGTTTCTAAATACTGTAGTACTTCTGCTTAAAGTTGGGATGTATGTACTGAGCATGTCATCTTAACAACCAAGTAATTACTATTAAAATTGCATATTGATGTAGGGCCACTGCTCCACTAGGTGCTTCATATGCACCTATAAAAAAATGAGCTTTGGGGTAGATTGATAAGGTAGAGAACAAAGCCATTATATGGCTTTGGACATGTTTCTTTCTGATTCTCCCACTGTGACATTTTTTGTTTTCCTTCTTCCCTGCATGTAGTTGATTTGGTTTGTATCCTGCACTGTAGGCTTTGAAGCAACACTTGGAACAAATGGTGAAGGAATAGAGGGCACATTTGACCAAAGTGATGAGCAGCTATTTTTACATCACCGAACTGGAGGTTTACTTAAGCGACATGAAAGTCAGCCTAAGTATTTTTATGTAATTTGCAAACATTACCATACTGTGTTGAACTGTGGAGCTGGAGGCATTCCTGGGAATGCCTCTTCTATGCTCCCTTTGGCAACCCAGGTCCTGCAAAGGGGAAATCTTGGTTGCAAAAGGTTTCTGATCTCCTGTTTCTTAACAAAAAGGACATTTCCTGCTTACAAAAGGGCATTTGCTCACAAAATGATAAATATTATGGATGTTTATATTTTAAGAATGTAATGTAAGCAGCGGAATTAGTTTCTATTCCAATTCCTCCTAACATACTGAAAAGTAACCCAAAGGGGTACAGGCAGTTGTAAAGCTAACCGCTTGTCCTGCAATGTTTTCTTTGCTATGGGACACTTTTAAAAACATATACACTATTTGCAGCAGATATACCTTAATATGACAAGCTCTTCCACAGTGTCTTGAATGCATACCACTGTAATAGTGCAAACCTTCAAATACCACACACAGAGAGAGAGAGAGAGCATGCTGAGTTACTGGTCCATGCAGGAAAGGGACCAGCAACAAGGAAAGGCCATACTTGTATTCTTCTAGTCTTCTACAAAGTCTTAGTAAAGAAATGTAGGTCTTTGTGGGAATGATTATATGGCTAACTGCTGCTACCACTGTTAGGTCCTGAAAGCAGAGCTACTGAAAAAAACCATTCCATCATACAGCTCCTTTTAGACAGGTAGAAAGCCCAGAGCATTTCACCACCAGCCAGAAAAGAGATGGAGGAAATAATCTCTGAGTCACAGTGATCTATTAATATCTGGTGCTGCTGTTGCCTGTGTTGCAGTGGAGCTAGAACCTGCGCTAGGTGGAGTTGGAGGAGGTGGGGAGGAGGTTAGGGGGGAAAATTTGAGGAATAGCTGTGAAACCTTCCTCTAAGCATCATCCTGCTGATTCTCCTCTGGGAGGAACGAGTCACTGATAGGAGCAATGAGTAAACAAAGGGTAAAAGATCGTTAAGTGTAGAGCTTAATACTCATCTACATGCAGTGGCACATTTTTGTGTTTCATGATTTGAGATTATGGAAATTTTCTTACTGATATCTTAGGATAGAAATAAACAGATCTTTGCAGTGGTTGAGCAATTAGGAATATTGAAACATTTTACCCCTGTGATACATGTTATACTGTGCACCTGAGATAAGTCATAGGACTCCTTAGACAAATTTATGCTGTAAATTTGTGAAGGGTAGCAATTCAGACTCATAAGATACAGATTTATAGACCTCCCTGAAATAAACTGTCAAGTTTTGCTTAATAGAGGAAAAAGTAATTAATCAATTCTGCTGTAAATGCGCAAGTGTCTCTGAAGTGGCAAGACAGGGACTTTATAATTGCCCCTTTCACCTTCCACTGAACTGAAAAAAACCCCCACCTTTTATTCCCACCAGTGAAAATAGTTGGAAGGGTAAAGATACACAGAGGTCTTCAGAGATATCCTGACTGAACTGCAGAAGGAAGTTTGATACTGACTGCTTTGCAACATGTTTTCTGGTTTATTTGCTGTATCTGCACTGATTTAACTTCAGCAGATGATACTGACATGGGAGAGAATGAAATACAGATTTTTCTTGAAGAAAATGCCATCACTGATTATTGCAAGAAGGTATTTCCATGGAGGACCTGTAGCAACACAGAAACCCTGTAAGCCAGGTTCTTATCATATGCTGATGTAGGTGTCAACTTGAAAACTTGAATCTTAAATCAGACTCCATCACAGCTGTGTAATAACAGAAGACAGTCCTTCCTTAGTGTCATCCTGATGTACAGTGGGATGTAGAATCATTTTAGATAGTACCAAAACAAAATTTCTTTCATAACCTCTGGATTACTTTTCTACTGTAACTTTGTTCCTTACAAAAGGATACCTAGAGCCTTTGTAATGTTTTAAATATAGATACAGATTTTAAAATAAAGTGGTCAGCTGCCTTAGTGTCAGTTGTGCCAGGTCTTCATTTATTCGTGTTATTACTTGGTTACTATAATAATGTTACATTTAATAACAATTTGCCAATTAACCCTGAGCTAGATCTTTGTATTAGATTTAAATTTTTAATATTTTCAAATACTGCTTTGGTGATCAAGTTACCATAAAGTCTATAAATTACCCACTTTTTGATAGAAAATGTTTTCTTTTTTTTTTTTAATTTAAAAAATGAATACTAAAAAATACTTTGTTAGGTATTTGCAAGCAATTTGATGTCCTGTAATTTAATTACAGATTTCAGTTGGAGATAGAAAATAATTGAATTGTTCCTGTAACAGAATAGTGACACAAACAAGCTTTTGCAGTGGCAAGTTAATGACTTTTAGAAAGCAACCCATGGAGACAAAAGAGCAGTTTTCAGTTTTGTTCCAAAACTGAAATTCCCGGATAAGTCAAGAAGAAGTATTTTGATTACCTGATCTGTTTTCTTGCATTATACAGATACTGTAATTTCAATGAAATAGTTTTACTATTGTCTAGATAAATTAAGTTTTTATTTGAATATTACCAGGGATGGATAAATGTACAAATTTATGTATCCTTGGTCTCTGAGTAACTTAATGTTCCCATCAATAGCCTTTTTTTGCATTCACAGTTTGCTGTCAGAATTACATCATACAGTCTCTTAAGCTTTGCAGTTATTTAAAAGTCTTTGTGAACACAAGTTTTCGTTTTATTTTATCCTGCTACTGAAATATCAATTGTAATATTCATTAAATATTCTTTTTCTTTCCTGTCTTTATGGTTCGTGGAAAAATAGCTGGTGCCTCTTCTGAGAGACTGCACTTAATAATTTGTGTTCCTGTTCCTCAGTGTGTAACTGAATTGTCTGATAGATGTTACCTGTTAAATAGTAGCAACTAATGGGAATGCTCTGCATGTGTAAGTATTTGTTATTCAAAACTACAATTACAATATGTGTAGAAGCCCAAGGGTCCATAATTATTATTCTAAGTGTGGTTGGTTGAGCCCAGCTCCAAAACTGCTGCCTCCTGAAAACACTTCTCTACAGCACTTCTTCACTGCAGTCTCCTGCTCCATAGAGACTGGGCCTGTGACATCTCCCAATAAAGTCATCTGCTGGATCAGTTGTATCATATTGTCCTTCCTGGAACTGTAAATCAGTCCTGGGCAATCCCAATATGTACAGAACAAGTTTTAAGGGTGTGTAATATTAGGAGTCCTCTTAGGCCCACTGCTGCATTGCAGTCCATTGTAACTTTTTCTAATTCCTTTTAATATTTTCAAAAATGAATAATAAATAAAGCTTTGGTCAGCTAGTTATACCCAGACATAACTAAAGAATGAAGAAAATAGCTGCTATGTTTCAAAAAACCAAAACTTCTTCATAAAGCATGAAAAATTATATTGAAAATAAGGTATCTTAGTAGCACTCCAGCAGGTCCTTATTTTTCTAGGCACTAAACTGCTTGGGTTATAATCCAAAATCCAAAGCCAAAAGGGGGAGTCTTCTATTGAGTTCAGTGATCTGCGGACCAGTTACACAGGGCCAGAGAACCTGCAAGCAAACCACACAGAAGCAGCAAGGGATGTGAGGGCTGTGAAGGCACTTGCCCAAACCTAGGTGCTAGCAAAGAGGAGACAGGAACCCTGTCCCCTCACATCCTGTGAGGGAGGCCAGGTGTGCCCACCTGAGCCCCCAGGCACGCTTGTGTTTGGATGCCTGTATCACACAGAGCTGTTGGCACAGTAACTGTTGGAGCTATTCAGCACAAGCTGTTACACACAGTGCCCGCTGGCACGCAACAGGATCCTGTTCCTGCTGTTTACTGTGGTATTGTATATTGATGCAACTCCACAAAGCCTCTTGTGACTTGTTGGGTTGTTTCCTTGCAATGCTCCCTGTCACCCAGTGTCATGTGCAGGCAGAGCAACATTGTCTGCCATGTCCCCCACACCTCAGCTGGCAGCTTTCAACAGCCATCCTGCATTGAGAAGCCTTCCTCAGGAGATACCGGTTCTAGCAATAATGTGGAAGAAAGTGTGATCTTGGAAAAAACACCACATCTATTAACAGACCAGAGCCTTTTATAACCTGGTACGCTGAAATATTTATGCTGTAAATAGGCAAGAGATTAATTTTTTCTATCAAAAGGCAGTACACCAATCAAAAATGCTTCATGTATTGATCGGGGTTTTTACAGATCTGTTATGAAATAATGTGTTAAGTATGTGTTAAGACACTGAAGCTCTTTGGGGTCCAGTTATTAAAAGATGATCTCACAAAAAGCCCATAGTGGTGGTTTCATTGAATCGAAAGGAAACTGTGTTAGTGACATACAGACTTTAAAACTATCTTATGACATCACCTGTACCAACACTTGCATTAAGGAAGGGGGGGGAGGTGTTCCTTTTTTTTTATTAAAGAAAAAATATATAATTGCTTTCTACCTTGCTGGAGAGAAATCTCTTTCGTTTTAAATGCTGTAATATAATGTATGTGCTGAGAAATGAAAAGTAGGATTTCAATGGAATAACTGAAAACATCCATTTCATGTCAGGGTTCTGTTGTGAAGGAGTCAGAAGACCCCTCTGGCTTTGGGAGCCTTGCTGGCCAGAGTTCAGCCAGTTGGAGATACATTACCTGTGTGAAGTAGAACTGCAACGAGAGAAGTGGGAGTGTCTGGGTAATGCTTTGGGGAGCAACTTTTTCTTCCTAACACACACAAAAAAACCCCAGAAATTAGTGGTACATCTAGTTTTCATTTCCTTAGCTATCTATGGTATCCTGAATAAGGCAGATGGTGTGTTAATAGAACTAAAGTTGTTAGGTGAGGGGGAAGGAAAAGCTGGATTTCTGACAGAGCTAAAAGCTAAACAGAAGTTACAGCTGGAGGAAAAGGTCAAAAGTTAAGGTGTGCTGCTGGCCATTTCCAACAAGATGTTTAAACAAGTTGGTTCCTTTGAGTAAGTTTCAGTATCTAGGGACACATTTTGCTGTCAGTCAGTCCACTGTAAATCTGGAGCTTTATGGAGTTTTTCTGTGCTCCTGCCAGTGCAACTGAGAGTAAACTTTGGCTTGGGTTACATCCATCTAGAGCAAGCTGCAGCTTGCCTTATCCACAGAAGAATTCCTGTTGGCTTCAGAAAGTTTTTCATGAGCTGGGACATCTGGATTTGGTACAGTAACACTTAACATTGGGATGTTGCTGTAAACACTAGGATGTTTACAGAAATGAGAGACGAATCAGACCCCTGCTAATTATTTCACAGGAGCATAGGGTTTCTTCCAAGAAAAATATCTGAGCACTGTAGGTCAGCATCTGCTCCCAGCATTCTGTTCTGCAGGAAAAGCTACATTCAAGAAGATTAAATTAGCATCCCTGGATTCCTGTATAAAACTGTCAGCTTGAGAACCTCCTCTGTACCGCAACTGCTAATTGCACTAATTCCCTTAAGTGTCAGTGAAACTGTAATGGGCACTGAGCAGCTGTCTCCCATCCCTTGGGAGTTCCAGCCTTAGTCTACCCCCAGCCAGAGCACACATCATTTGATAATTAAACGTTCAGCCTCTGTTCCAAATGAACACTAAGCAAGCTACTATGAAACCTGCGGATGAAGATGATGAATATTTAGAAAGAGAGAGCTGTCTTTTAGATACCCTTCCCTTGTACCCAAGTCTACATTTGGGATACTTTCTGAGTTATATATGGTGTATGATTGTATTTCTCTTCCTTAGCTAGACCCCTTCTTAAATACAAATCATCCATTCAAGGCAGAAACTGATTTAGACGATATTTCTACCTCCTGCAAGCTCACAATCCACTCCAGCACATAAATTTAAAACAAATAGCCACCGTAACAATTTGGAAGACAATTAGTGCATAAAAACCTTCATGATCTTCTTCAGTTACAATAAGAACTGGTCATAAACCAGCAGGAACTTACTGTCTGCAATGTGGCAAGGGTGTTTGCAGCTCTCTGTGACAGAGGTTAGTTGGCAGCAAGAGGGAACTGCTGAAGTGGAATTAACTGGCTGAAGCTTACGTGGATTGGTCAAATTGATGCTAAGCTGGTGACTCAGTGGCAAATAGAGAACTGGGGCTCTCCCTGTGCGAACCCTGCAAGCACAAGAAATAATCCTCTCTTAATTTTGCAAAATACCAGCGGTTTTATAAACAATTGCAATGGTCATATGGAAAACACTATGTTTTTCACACCCTGACTGGTATAGTTAAAACGCTCCCTGACATGATTGCTGCCTTCAGATCTTAACACCAGCCTTGAACCTGGGATGTTGCTGGACAGGTGTTGCTCTGTCCCTTGTTTACCAGAGGGGGAAGGACAGTAATATTTGCTGGTGCAGTTTTCAGCAACCCCACTGGAATGGTTTCACTTGCTTGGGAACAAAGCCCCAGTGGATGAGTCACACTCAATTAAAAAACTCTTGTGGATGGAGATCATCTCTTTCACATCACCAACTGGATTTGCCATAACAGGAATGTGAAGCTGAATAGCATTTGTTTATTATTAGCACAATATTCGGTATTTCCTTGTTAGTTTTCCTAGAGGCTTCATATATAAACTGAAGGAGGCAAAAGACACAGCAGAACCTTCCTCTGTCAGATCACTTTTCAGCTTAGAGGCTGCTCTTGCTGCATGGCCAACAGGAGGAGAGTACACCGGTCTTCTCTGGAAACATGTGTAATGTCACTGCTCCAGTGCTTTGGGAGGCATTTTTCAGCTCAGGCCCTCTGTTACTTGTCCATAGCTGCCTTGCTGACAGTTCACCTGTAGAACAGAGCGAGCTGTGCATGGGAGGAGGGTACTGTTCAGAGCTGTTGTGTACTGATGTGGGGTGATGCCAAGCCATCATTTGTGTACTGTGTCCAGCAGTAGCTGGGAATCCTACCTCACTCACTGTGAATTTGGATAGATAGCATATTAAATATAGATAGATTTGGATGGATAGAATATTAAAGTCACAAGTCTTTAAATACACAAAAGCCTGTGATGAAACCTTGGCCCTATTGTAGTTCTATCAGTATTTCTAGAAGGCTAAAAATTTTCTTTGCAATTCATGCACTTGAATATTGCATCTGTCTCTTTTCTCTTACTTTCACATAAACAGACACAATCTTTACATCCTGTATCACAAGTGATACAAAATACACACAGGTCAGTTTGTCACATGAAAATCCTTCTTTTTCCTGTATACTTGAGCTTAATTAAAACGTGATGGTGGGTAAAAGGCTTCTACTTTCCCACTTTGCTACATATTTTGCTGAGTTGTGAGAGACTTGCATTCACATTTGTTGACTGGCTATAATCACTAGTGTACAGGGACTTGCATTTCAGGTTACAAGAAGAAATAATGTGGAAAAGAACAGGAATATGGTAAAATATCGTGTGGTAAGAAGAGGGGCAGAAATACACATCTTCAGGTTGAATTTTGCAATGTGCTCCAGTCAAAACCAAGGAGAACAAAATTATGAAAATACTGAAATATTTTTCTTTGACATTTTAATGACTTGTTTCAGGTTGGAAAAGTAAAATAAAAATTATCCCGATGCCTTCAGAAAGAAATGTGTTCATTTTAAAATCACATTTCTCATTTTGCAATCACTGTAAGAGAAAAAGTGGGCATTTTAATTGATTCAAAATGTTCTTGTTTGTTGGTCTGTTTGTTTTATCAGAGATATAAATCCATTTAATTTCTATCCAGACAACTTATTTTTTGTTGTTGTTTTATTTCTTAAGTTTGGCAGTTGATCCAAAAACATCTTTATTTGTCCAAACGTGCTGAGAACATGCAAGTTATCAGAAATGTCATCTGTTATGTAAGAAAACTGTGTTTTGCAGCATCAACCAAACAGGAAAAGAAAAGAAAAGAAGGGTTTATACTGGAGCTCCCTAAATCAAGCTCAGATGATTTTATTATGGCTGCCTTCCAGCTCAGATGAGCCAGGAAGATGATTAGACACAAGAGATTTTCCCCTCACAATTCAACAGCAAAAATCTGCAAGAAACAGTCCCAGTGCTTCTGCCTGCATTACTCCAGAACTGTGCACAGAGCCCAAATGGGGAACTCTACTCAGCTACCAAGGAAATTGTGGGTAACTGGGGATATAAATCTCTTGCTAGTTAGTGTTCTTCACCAGTGCAGCTCCTAGCCATCAACTGTGCATCCCCTGGGTCTGCAAGCCAGAGTTATCCATGCTGTGGTTGAGGGTTTGATGCTAAGAAAAGATCCAAGCCTCTGTTTTGAGATTTTGGACCTATGTTCTTTCTGCTGTAGTGCACAGCTAAGATTAATAGCTCCTTGTTTATTTTATTCTTTAGAAATGAAACGTTCTGTTTCAGAGCCTTGAATATGTGTATATAAGGTAATGATGGTGTAGCTACAAAATGAGCTGATGCTAACACGTAACAAGCTGCTAAAAACGATCATCTCATTCCAGATCTCTGATTTACACTGGAATGACCCCGAATGCCACAGTACTGAAAAGGGAATTGTTTACATGTTCAGCATTAAAACCAATTTGACAGACTGTGGAAGTAGAGTGGTAATATGCACAATGGCCTGCTTTTGAGAAGGAACCTTTTTTTCCCCTAAAAGCCATGTTTATTTCTTCTGTTGCTGCAGCTGGGGTGGCTTAAACTACAGAACAGCACACGTGTTTGACAATGAAGCCTACAGTTCTGTGTTTTCTCTGTCATTTATTGCTGCTGCTTTCCTGTATTTGTTTCTTATTACTCACTCGAACATCAGTGAAGACTGCTGATGTTTCCAGAAATTTTTCTGACCAGAAAGAGCTTGCATAAACTTAATACAACATTTGAATAACTAATGTCATTAGTAAGATATTAGAAGCATTAGGCAATGAAAGCAAGTATGCCTATTCTGCAAAACTGTAAACTTTCTTTAAAAGACTGACAGACCACTAATCATGAAGCTGTTGTTGCTCAAAACCCATGGGAATAGATCTCTGTGTAGACAAGAATGAAAACTTGTTGTATGCACAGTTTCAGAATATATATTAAAGAACCTCAGAGCTACAAAAAGGTCAAATTCAAAAGTTTTTCCATAGGTGCAACTTAAGAGAAAAAAAAAACCAAGGCGCAGCATCTTTCTCCACTTACATTCCTCTAATTAATAGCCATAATTATAATTTGCAATGTAAATTAATGAAATATGCAAAAAATCAGGATAAACAGATGTGCACATTAGGGAAAAGAAGAGAAAAACACCTTCCCAGAAGCCAGGGCATTCTGCATGCAGAAGGAAGGGGCATTTGAGACTGCCTGAGTTTTAGGTTTTAAACACCTAGCACCAGAAAGGTGATGTGTACTGTTGGCTTCACTACCTTATCCAGTGTGAGTTTAATCATGTTCTGGCACCAGCTGTTAGTTTGAAATTACTTTAATGAATGTTCATTTTCTCCTCTTAAGCTGCTCCACTTTGAGAGCTAACAAAGCCTGTCTCCTTCTGCATTTGCACGTCACCTCCTGCCTCCACTCTGCTGCTGTAGCACCAGCCTCTGTCAATGCCTCCACCACAATGTTTTGTCTCATTTCAGGTTTTATGGAGCTTCTGCCTTCTGTCAAGCATTCAGAGAATCCACCCCACTTGGGCTGGAAGGGACCCTGGACACCATCTGATCCCAGCTTCTGTTGAAAGCTGGTGCTTATTCAGCACCTCATCAGGCCAAACCTGGTGTGTTCCTTCCCCTAGACAGTTGCACAGTGATATCCTAGCTCTCCCTCCTATCCCTTTTGGTCCTTCACCAGCCCCTCCATGCATTCACCATCCATGCCATCATGGTCTGCACCAGGATGGGAAGCAGCATGGGGCTGGTGAGCCATGTGTTCATTGGGACAACGTGCCAACAGGGCTGCCAGCAGCCTGCTTCCAAAGAAAGGGGAAAGGAGAGACATGGCCCTTCTCCCTCTCAGCACTGACAAGGTTTTCCTTCTCCAGCTGGGTGGTTTTTTCACAAGAAATCAGGAGCAAGCCTGGAACATGTGCTAAGGCTCCTCTCAAACTACCCCATTCCAACACCCAGTCTCTGTCTGCATAGCCATGGCTAGGCCATGTGCTAAGGCTGAGAACCATCCAGAGCAGAGCAGGCTGTCTGCAGTTGCAGTACTGTCTGGCTCAGGGAAGGAGAGGTCTCTCTTTACGTCTCAGCACTAACAAAATAAACATAATTGTTATTAATGATGATTGCTTTTAATGGATCTGTGTGGTACACAATGAGGGAAACATTCCCATTATGAAGGTTTGTACAAACAGCAACTGCTGACAAGTCTCCTTGTCTCCTAGTATCTCTTTATTAGTTTTCAGACTTCCAATGTTGCACATATTGTCTTCACAAACACAATACAGAGCAACTTCTCCAATATAGTTTCAAGAACCTTTATAAATATCATGTTTTCTTGCCAGTACCCATTTAGTTACACGGCACAACAGTCTGACAGGGACAAAAAAATCAGTGTTGACAACAGGTAATTTTATTTTTCCTCCCAACTGGAGCTGTTAGAACAAACTGTTCTGTTTAAAGATCCACTAAGAAAACTGCAAAATTAAGTCTAGGGATACTCCTCACCTTAAAAAGAGTGCCTTCTCACATGGCCCCTGTAATAAAGAACAAGGCCAGCAGAATTTGCTTTGGTCTGCTTCAAACTGTAAGATCTCTTGATTGGTTTATGTATGTATGATCCTTACTGCAGTGGGGTTTTAGCTTCAGTTGTGGCCTCTCTCCAGGCCACGCAGCCCTACAAATTTTCAGTACATTTACTGGGATCCCATCGATCAGAATCTTGCAGTCAGAAATTTCTTGAACTCATGACTTAGTTTACTGCAGGGATTTTGACAAACACCTAAAGCAGCTGGTCAGACGTGTCCCCCCAGGGAAGGACAGAGAAGCCAAAAGCCTCCCTCGTATTCTCAGCGTGGCTTCTGTAGAAGTGCAGGCACACACTGCTCGCTGCAGGGCCATGGGTGCTCTTTGGCCCAGCTGGGCACTGCAGCCACAAACACTGACTCCAAGAGGCACAGAATCAGCTACTTTTCAATTTAATGGACAGACCGCAACCCCCATTCCTCATCCCCCTGTGCTGCTGGCGGTGAGGAGGTAGAGAAAATGAGGAGTATAGTTAAGCCCAGGAAGAAGGAAGGGGTGAGGAGAAGGTGTTTTAAGATTTAGTTTTTATTTCCCTACTCTGATTTGTTTGGTAATAAATTAAACTGATTTCCCCAGGTCTAGTCTGTTTTGTCCAGGATGGTAACTGCTGAGAGATCTCCCTGTCCTTATCTCAACCAATGAGCCACTCATGGTGTTTTCTCTCTTCTGTTCATCTGAGGAGGGGGAGTGATGGAGTGGCTTTGGTTGGCACCTGGTGCCCAGCCAGGATCAACTCACCACAGTGATTCATTTTTTTTTTTCAAATACTACTGAGGTGAAGGCTGCATGATAGGTGCTGATGCCAAACAGCTACCACCACCATTGTGCTAAAAACAACCATAGAATCATAGAATCATTTAGGCCAGAAAAGGCCTTTAATATCATCAAGTCCAACCTTGAACATAAGGGAGCTCTCTCTAATATTTAGTCAATTTAATCAAGGGAAGAGAATTTATAATATAATGAATAATTTCCATTGTTAGGCACAGGGCTGGTTATTTTGAATAAAAAATCTCAGTAAGAGTGAATTAAAGAAAACACTTTGAAAGGACAATGGCAACCATGTTTCCTGTGGGGCCACAGTGCTGAAATGGCAATGAGACAGCAGAGAAGATTATGACTCATAAGCCTCTGCCATGGGGTCCTGTGCTTTTTGTGTTCCAGTAGTGACTACCACCCAGACTACTCCAAGCTACCAGCCGCAGGTCCTTCTCTGGATTCCTGTTCATGCTTCCCTGTTCATACATTGTTCTGGTTCCTATAGTTTTCTCTTTTCACAGAAAAGATCCATTATGAAGTCAGATCATGCTTTAGATGATCATAATTCCTGTAGTGAAAGGACGAGGGGTAACGGATTTAAATTAAGAGAAGAATAGATTTAGATTGGCTATCAGGAAGAAGTTCTTTACAATGAGGGTGGCAGAACAGTGGAATAGGCTGCCCAAGGAGGTGGTTGAGTCTCCATCCCTGGAGATATTCAAGGTGAGGCTGGACAAGGCTCTGAGCAGCCTGATCTAGTTGAGGCTATCCCTGCTCACT
Organism: Todiramphus chloris collaris; assembly: GCA_025345505.1. Taxonomy (NCBI): domain Eukaryota; kingdom Metazoa; phylum Chordata; class Aves; order Coraciiformes; family Alcedinidae; genus Todiramphus; species Todiramphus chloris. Next base: position 2,483,401 of record JANVCC010000020.1, read on the forward strand.
GCAGGGGGGCTGGACCAGACGGCCTTTGGAGGTCCCTTCCAGCCCTAGCTATACTATGACTCTATAATTCTATAATAAGTGATGGGAGTGATGTGGATTGCATCAGATTTGGACCTTCTGACTTTCCTAGCCTGATTAGACCATATTCCTCCATGGGTAGGCCAGTGGAAGGCACCCTTTGTTGTGTTCCCACAATGACTGAGGTAGTCAAATGGAGATCAAGACGAAGAATAAAACTACTTGTAAGAGGAATACATTTAAAAGCTATTACACATAAAGGATACTGCCAGAGAGGTTGTACCCTCACCTAGCTGGTAAATAATGTATGGCTTTTGGTAAAAGGAGGAGATCACAGAGGATGAGAGGCTTGAGAATCACAAGAGCCTCATCTGACAAACCTGCTGTGGCTGACCAACAGAGCAGTCATCCTTGCTGCAATGAGTCAGTAGTGGAGTCAGGCCAAATGGCATCTTCACCACTTTTGTGGTCCATTTCCATGTGGATTGTCTTTTCCCTTGTCTCTGGAGCTCTCTGTCTGGCTTTCCTGATTGCTGAGCAAGACATGTTCCCACACAGAAGACCTCTGTTTTGCATTTCTCTGTCGATACCTGCTACCTGTTCACTGTGTCTTTTCTCTGGCTCCCTCCTCTACCCTCCCTGGACACACACTGACAACATCGCCGCCTGCACTCCCACTGCTTCTCTGTCCCCAGCAGCCTGTTTCCAGCCACAGCCCCTGTGATATTCAACTTCCAATGGCTGATCCATTTCAGTGGTGGATTTCTTTTTCTCAAAGTGAGATGAAGCCATTCTGAAAGAAGAATAAAAAAAAAAAAAGATCTGTTTGAAACAAAAACATTTTAGTTAGCTTCAGGTTATTAAGCCATTTCTAACTTTCAGTGAAATTTAGATTTCTGAAAAAAAAAAAAAAATTATATTAAATGTGAGAATTGTCACTCTTCATTTTGAAACTGTTACAAAAATGCTGGAAAAAATTTCAACAAAGTCCCTTCTCCCTTTTGGTCAAAACTAGTTACTTAACTGAAATGAGTTAGGTTCAGCCTCCTTCCAAAATGAATTTCAAGGGTATTTTTTTATAAAGGACTTTCATATATAAAGATACATAAACTCAAGTGAAATTTTGAATCATTTAATAATATAAGAATTTCTACCTAACAGTAGCTGTTCTCTCCTCTTTTCAGTTTGTCACAAGAACCAGCTAGGTGAAGGCACAAAAAAATATGCCTTTAGCTTTGGAGCTCAAGATTTCTAATAATCACAAAATTATATCTGTTTCCTTGCAGGTTCCAGGATATTTAATAATTCAAATAAAAAACTTCTAGGTTACACCAGCGAAAGTCCCTTCCTATACTGTCCAGTACTCCTTTATAGAAGAAAGGTTTCTATTCCTATATCAGACATTAAACATTATTCTGAAACTGGCATTGACTGAAATTTTTCTGAACAGCATATTTTTTGTTAGAGAAAATATTACATGAAATTGAGTATTTTTCCACAGGAACATACTGACTTTTAGAAAATAATATTTGAAATAATTATTGCTTTGATGAAATTCAGTGCGCTTCACTTGGACTTAATAGGTTATGAATAAGTTTGAAGCTATTCCAAACAAAGGTCCTTACTTTATGAGATGAAATACTTCAAAAAGTCCCGTCTGAAACTTTCAACTATTTCCTTGAATTCTTACTTCATGCAACACTTTGAAAATTTAACTTTTCCTTTCAATTTATGACAAAAGGAAAAGTCGAAGTAGAAATGTTCCATAGACAATAAATTCTATATATTGACCAACTCTATTATAAGATCATTGGTTACTATATGTACAGTCTGACTATGCAGTCATACGTATTTTCATATTACTAGAAGTTCCCATGTAATTTTATTCCAGAAATTAAGAATGCATTAAAATAGTCACTCGGTAATGCAGGTGGGAAAGAAAACTTTAAACATATCAAGTAAATGCAGATTTGCACTGTGATACCTCCGTAAACCTGCACAAAACACATTCTTCTGCAAGGAGCTTGCAGCTCATCTCTGTGAGTTAGTAAAATGAAGACTGATAATAATTGATATATATTATCTTTTCACGGACGATAATTTGAGTGGAAACACCATGCTAATGTGTTTATCTTCTGGTAATGAACGGTATGACAAGCCAGGGATGAGCAATAGCTGGTGCTGCAGACTGTAGGGACAGGGATGTGGGCTGCTGTCTGACAAACTATCAGCTGCTCTTGATCCAAGTTCAGATACTGCTACATTGCTATCTCCCAGCTCCTCAACATGGTTTCCTATCCAAATCCTCACCTCTGCTGGTTTACTAGCTCAGCTGAGAGCTCTGGGTTACAAAGGGAAGCAAGTATTTTACATAGCAGCGGGTAGTAATTTGGACCACTGTGCACAAGCAGGTTACTGACTCATGAACCAAAGAAGCAAGTTAGCAGAACCTGTTCACCCCCTGCACCAGGATTCTTTATGGTGTGTGCCCTTTCCCTTGGGGCTTGCAGCTGGATGCATGTAACCCTTCATGTAATTTTTGGTGGGAGCACCCAAATACTTTCTGGAATTAATCCAAAACTGTGAATGCCAGGAATTTTAGAGTGGCCTGTCTTGCATTTTTATTGGTAAACCTTTCAATAAAATGATCATCACAGCTTCCACTTTAAGGGGCAATTGTAAAGTTTATAGTGTGCAGGAAAGCTAACATGTACAGGGCTTGAAATAAAAAATGAAATAAGAGAAATTGAACATTTCAGCTAGTGAAAACCTTGTTCTTTGAAGCAAATGTATTTCCAATAGACGGTCACTCTTCCCTGCCCTTCTCCAAGTATACTACCTTTTCCATATTTCATTTAAAAAGCTAAAACATGAAACCTTGATGTGGGAGTCAAGGTCTGGCGGCCGGAAGATATCGCGCTGTACGGAAAGATAGTGCCCCTCTCAGATAGTGCCCCTCTCCTTAGTAGCCAATAGCACCTGGCTAGTGTTGTAAGCAGACGGAAATGACATCGTAATCTTAGGGCTATATAATGCTATGTTGCATACTAATAAACGCCATTTGCTATCCACCACACTGGTGTCTGTGAGCTGATGGACCGAGCGGCCTAGGGGTGGCCGTCGAGTCGTTCCTGAACCAGGTCGCCAGCCTCCGCAGAGGCAACACCTTGAATCCAAAACATTATGATTCAGGATGGCACTGTGTTCAGAGAAGTTACAGTTTGCTTACTTTGTGATCCAATCCTCCTCTACAGACAAGATTTTTTTGTCTGAGATGAAATCTGCAATGTTGCCAGAGAAGCCAGAATATAGGGTAGTAGATCTAATCTCCCATTACAAGTCAGTATTGTCAGCCATCCACCTTCTGATAGTATGATAAATAACAAAACGTAAAAAATATTTTGCTGATATATTTCCATGAATTTTTTTTTTCGTTTGCAACCATCAAATTGCCCCAACAATAAACTTTTTGTTTTGTTATTTTCTGTTGATATGGATTGCTTACAATATTGGATTCTTCTCTAAAATACAATAAACGTATGAAATGATGTCAAACGTGCCTTACCACAACATAAATATTTGCTGCACGTCACACATCAAGAACGACTGAAGATAAAATAAGCTCAGGATTTCACTTTAACACTTTTCAAGCACTACAACACTTCTGAGGTCTTTGGTCACTTCTAGCATTAAACCACATCAATGTCAGCAGTGCAGCATCAGGAACGACACAAGAGAGGTACGTAACCTGCTCCAGACCCTGCTGCAGCCCTCTTGGCTGTCCAGCTCCAAAGTGAGGGCCAGATGCCTGGGAGAGATCTCTGAGCATTGGACAAACTACAGGCAAGGCAAGGGGTGGCAAGAAATGTAATAACACACCTGGCACAAGTCAATATATGACATCCAGTGGCCAACAATCTTAGAGGGATGTTGTACCACAGAAGCCACCTCCCCTAACCATCTCTTATCTAGCTATCCTCCCATCTCAAAGTCTTAACACCCCACTACTTAATTTACGTTAAGCTACCCTTTTTACAAGCAGGCACTAGAACTTGATTCCTTTTGGACGCCCCACCTGAAAGGTCAGATTTATAAAGGTATATCTGCCTCCATCCAAGATTGAGCTGGCAGATGCTTAGATGCCTCTCTGTTCTTAAAATAAGATTTTGTGATCCCACCTCAGGAATTTTCTACTTGTGTTTTTCCATTTTATTTTACTGATCACAGATGAAAGAGCAGACAAGAGAATAAGAAATGCTTTTTCTTTCAGTCCTTCACTTTTTCTATTCTCTGGCAATTATGGAAAAATTAAAAACATTTAAAAGGTGATGTGAAGATTAAAAATTATTATTTAAAAATAAAGTGGGAATTGGAACTTTTTATGGAGAAATCTGGTTAGTAACTAATTAGAACTTTGAATAAGAAACCACTTTGTTATTATAATTTAGTAAATTAGCACTCAGCTCTGCTTTTCTCAATCTGATTTTGATTCTTTTAATTCTAATTTTGATTTCTTTATGGGATGTACGTATATCAAATCTAGCCACTGGAGCCTGCTGTTTAATTAAATGCCTTCAATGTCTGATACAATCAGTTTCACAGTCTAAAAGTTTTGTGATCTTGGATCTAACCGCATTGTATCTTTTATTTTATATAGTTAGCCACAAGTTGACAAGGATGAAACCCTGTCTATACTGATGAATGGAGAAGCAGAAACAATGTCTAGGACTCAGATGTTCAGATTTGGTCCTGTTTTTCACAATTACATTTTTCTGCACTGCAAAATTAAGATTTGCCATGACGCTGCAGCTGTTTGTGTGCCCGTAAGTTCTGCGAGTGTGATGTGAAGGTAAAGATGAAGTTATGTTACTGCTGGACCAACCTAAAACACTGAGAGCAGGTTCCTTACACGGAAGTTTCTGAATCCCAACTGCTGTCATTTAGCTGGTGCTTAGCCCTGAGAAGTATTCAACCACGGGGCTTTAACATCCCTGTTTACAAGAATAACAATTCTTACTCCAAGCCTGTGCAATGATTCAGCAGAAATGAAACTGAGGAACAACCAGCAAAGCTTTCTATTTTAGCCTTATGCTTAGAGCTAGATAGCAAACTATTTAACTATGATTAAAGAGGCAAAAGCCCAATCAAAAACAATTTGTGTTTTGCCTACAATATTTGGGCTGACACTTTATATTTAGAGCAGCCTGTCCAGTGTTGTGCATAGAAGATCCATACTGATGGTAGTTTAGAGCTTAAATTACACACCTGTAGTCCTGAAGGGAAATGAACAGCAAAGAATTGGCCTCTCTGTGATCAGACAATATAATGTGGTACCAGAAAGCACACAGTATTTACTCGCTCCTAGAGGAGTTAACTCGGTGACATTACAAGCATTCAGCTAATGAATTACAGGCTCTTGAAATTGGAGTTTTCTAATGGAAGCACTTTAATATTTCATCCAGAAGAACAGAATCTTTTATGTTGAGGTATCCTATATTATTATGATAATATCAGGAAGATTTATATTATTCAAAGCCCAAAGGGAAAATATTTTGTATATCTGAAGAGAAAATCTTATATCGGGTTTATTATATAAGGTTTCGTGAACTGGTTTGTTTCTTTAAAGATATATCTGAAATGACACCAGGTTGACATTAAAGGAGAGAAGAAATCAAAGCAGAAAGTGATATGACATTTTGGAAATGGGACTCAAAACCAGATGCTAGGTCTGAAAGTCACAAGATGTCAAATGCATTCAACAAGCAAAATCTGACAAAAACAATACTAGGGTTTCCTTCTGCTTCAGACCTTGTTACATAAGTTGTCTACACAACTTCCTCTAAAAAGACAAACCCCAAAAACTTTAGCAACATGTGATCCTATTAAATCATCGCTTAGTTTATCTTGTGATTCCAAAATTGGCAATCCAATGTTATCACTTTTGAAAAGCATAAATAAGTCATTTACTGTTGCACCTGATTATTTCATTTTTCCTACTAGGACCTAATTTAGCCTCATCTAGTGCTGGGGAAAAGAAGATCATAACACCACCCGGAACAGGGCATATTCCATACTGATCATTGCTAATGTGAGAAACAAAGAAACCTCAGGATGTATTTGAAGAGTGGGTCTTGATTTGAGCACAGAGGATTATCCAGTTGTGGTTGTCTTAATGGTACTTGAATCTCCTTTTGTGTGTATTAGTATAAATGATAGCTGCATTGCATTTACTCATCCATATAAATAAAACTGATGGAGTACAATAAGAAAGCCTTAAAAATGTATGGCTAGCTTTAGATCTTCAAAATGTGCAGCCTAATAATGTCAGCAACTATTCACTGTAGCTGACTCCGATTTGTCTTCATGGAGTAAAGTAGAATTTTGCCATGAGGATTTTTTAGGTTTTGGAACAATGTGACATTGAGTTCTTAGTCTAATGTATGGGCAGATGCCTTCCTCTGGGATGAAGGGGATCAAGGGCACCCTCAGTAAGACCGAAGATGACACCAAGTTAGGCAGGTATGCTGACCTACTTGAGGGCAGGGAGGGTCGACAGAGGGATCTGGACAGGCTGGATTGATGGGCCAAGGCCAATGGGATCAGGTTCAACAAGGCCAAGTGCCGGGTCCTGCACTTGGGTCACAACAATCCCATGAAACATTACAGGCTTGGGGAAGTGTGGCTGGAAAGCTGCCCATCAGAAACAGACCTGGGTATATTGGTCAATAGCTGCTTGAATATAAGCCAGCAGTGTGCCCAGGTGGCCAAGGCCAACAGTCAACAGCATCCTGGTTTGTATCAGAAATAGTGTGGCCAGCAGGACTAGGGAAATAATTGTGTGAGGCCACACCTCAAATGCTGTGTTCAGTTTTGGCCCCTCACTACAAGAAGGTGAACCGTCTAGAGAACAAGTCTTATGAGGAGTGGCTGAGGGAATTCAGGTTGGAGAAAAAAAGGCTTAGAAGAGACCTCATCACTCTCTACAAATACCTGACAGAAGGTTGTGGTGAGGTGGGTGTAAGACTAGTCTCCCATGTAAAAAGCAACAGGATAAGAGGAAACGGTCTCAAGTTGATCCAGGGGAGGTATAGGTTAGGTATTAGAAAAAATTTCTTCACAGAAAGGGTTGTTAAACAGTGGAACAGGCTGCCCAGGGAAATGGTGGAGTCACTATTCCTGGAAGTATTTAAAAGACATGTAGATGTGGTGCTGAGGGACATAGCTTAATGGTGACTTGGTAGTGCTGGATTGACGGTTGAACATGATCTTAAAGCTCTCTTTCACCCAAAACTATGATGTTATGATTCTTTGATTCTATAATCTTTAACTGGGACATTCCCAACGTCCAGCACATGTGTTTTTGAAGGAGAAGAGATAGCTACAGCCCTAGTAACTTCCCTGCACAGCTGTGACTGGAGGGAATTATGGGCTGAGAGCCCAATCGGTGAAGCAAAGTTTTATTTTCGTCTCTGCAGCTGACCTGGATGTTCAGTTCTGGTTATGTTGCAAGGGTGTGAAAGGGGTAGAATTTCTGAATCCTGATCTGTTTTATTATGGATGGTGAGAGTTCTTCCTCAATCCTCAGTCTTGTTTTTCAAGTTTACTGTTTTTGGAGAACTGCATCAGAACAATGCCACACATATCAAGATCTTTCCCCAGATGACTGAGCACTCTGGGAATTCCCTTTCCCATTCCAAAGAAGATGCTGAGAGATTCACCAGTATTGCTCAGTGGAGTTCCCCAGCATCAGTCACAAGAACTATATATAGGTCTTGGAGAGAGGGAAGGCTTTGTCCTTGGAAAAAGGGAGTGTGCAGGATACCACATTTGACCTGCAATTACAGGCAGAAGCATTTAATATGAAACAGTGCCCTATTTTCTCTTTGCAGAAAGTCTTGGTTGAATCAGTCTACTTTGAAAAGAAAGTGTGGAAACAGGGAAATTACTATAAAATGCCAATTTTCCAAATAGCTTAAAAATACAATGTTACTGTACATCATTTTGCCCATATACTTATAAATCTGAGGATTCGCTGTATTACTGCTCTCCTGGTTACACCCTCTTCCTACAAGAACTGTTCTCTTCAGGATCACATTGACAGCCCTGTGTCTTTCACTGCCATGCCAAAACTGCCTCTGGTTTATCTGCTTATGACACATCTGTCAATTTTGCCATGAAGAGCCAAATACTATACTGACTGTACTAGCCATTCTTTGAAAAACCACAGTAGTTGTCCTTGCATCTGCCAGTCACCAAAATTTAATCCATAACTCAGAATTTCTGATGCATGTGAAAATTTGCTCCATACAAGAGCAAGTTCTGACAGGAAAAGAGTATTTCTATATAATATATAAAAATTCTATATAACTCTATATAATATAAAAATCTTATATATAAAGCTGTTATAAATATATACTATTCTATATAATAGAGATGGAAAAATACACCTAAGCAAACAAATATCTCTGTTTCCTATTGTCATATCTGCAAATACTAGGGACAAAGAAACACAAAACTTTCAAGCTCACAAAGTAAAAGGGTACGTTTCAAGCCTCAGTTCAATTCCTAAAGTATCTTCTAGTATGTCTTTTACCATCCTAATGTTTCACACTAATATGTACAAGTAACCTTTCACATTTTGGATGTGACCAGCATTGCTGGTAACAACTCTGAAACATAAGTAAAGTTGGGCAAGTCAATAAAAACCTGATGGTGTAGGAGTAAAATGTCCAAGTTTAAGTCCTGTTAACTTACTTTCACTGTTCTGGTTGCTGAGTGTATTCCTTGTATGACTAAAAGCACACGTGATTAGGAATTAATTCTCAGAGAGACTGCTGGTACCTTTTTGTGAACTTACTCTTGCAAAGAAAAATCACTTATGCAAAAACTACATTGATCTGTAGTGGTAGAAAGAGAACTCTGGTATAGCTATACTTGTGCAAGCTGTCCCTGGCTGTCTTCAGCTCTGGGTCTTTGCAAGTTTAGGCCACTATTGACCTCAAATGACTTTGAATAAGTCTGTCTACAAAAAAAAAAGTTAGTGTGCCACAACAAGTCCTCTCAGTAGCAGTTACTCTTGCTTTGGCTGCCGGACAAGCTGTGTCTTGTGTCTCTGGAATACATGAGGTATTGGTTTGTATATATAGGTGTCAGGGACCTCTCTTGAAAGAAGATAGCTCCTGTGCAGGGCCTCACAGAGCTGCTAGAACTGTTCCTTGTCTGTCTTGGTCAGCTTTTGTTTCTAAGCAAGCAGTTTTGTGCATTAATTAATATACGTTTTTTAGAGAAAGATAGACAGGCCTGATAATTTGACATTCCTTTTATCAGAGTTATACTAATTATGGCAGAATGACCAGAAATAAGAGACTCAACTCCATTCCCCACTCACGTGGTCTTTTATGGTCCCATTAAGTGAAAGTTAACAGACAACAGAGAAGAAACTCCAAGTAAGTGATTCATAAAGCGGTTCATCAGAAACAGAAAAAGTTTTATATGGGCAGGTGCAAATCACCAGTATGTTTTTAAAGTGAAAAATGTGACACTGCTTTGAAGTTGGATTCTTATCACTGTTCAAAGAGATTAAAATGTAAGTCCACTGTAATTCAAAAACTTAAATGTACTCATGCATGCATGTCATGAAGGGGCTGAATTTCCTTGCCAGTGTACACTTTTGGATTAGCTTGTACGTGCACCACCCAACCAGATGTTCCTGTATGACTAATACACTGCTTCATGATCAATTCTCATGACTGGGAGCTACCATGCCTTACTCTCCATAAGCTATGCTGAAAGAAAAAAAGCTGGAGGTTTTGGGGTTGATACTGTGGCACCAACCAGCCCTAATTGCATTCCCGTTAGTCCCGATTCTCGTTGTCCCCTATCACGATGCTGCCAAAGTCAGAAATAAGCTATAGAGTTGCACAACAGGCAGTAGTGTGTGTTATGATATTTTGACACTTACTTTCCCTTGCAGCCCTTCACGGCACTCCCAAGTTCAATCATCTGATGTATTTCTATGACTTGCCGTTCAGCTCCTTTCCCCCTCAGATAAAACACTGAAGTGGCATTTATCACACTACCCATTCGGTTTAGCAAGGGAAAAATGAAAATAAATTAAAAGCACTAGCAGCTGACTGAATCTTGCCAAGTCTTCAATCACCAGAGTCAATGCTAGCTAACATTTTACTTTTAAAATAGAATAGCTCTCAAATGGCACCTTTTTATTCTAGAACAAATTAGGTAGCTTGAAAACAATGAAAACAGAAAGGTTACACATGTGTGGAAAAGCTGTCTAGTAAGAATATCCCCAAACATACGAAGAAACTGAAAATATTAATAGATAATTGCTGTAGTATAGCTGTATAAAGAATCTGTCACCACCAAAAATAATGAAACCTAATAAAGGCGTTGTATCATTGTTATTTTTGTTTAATGTCCAACTCCATCTGCACTAAAAAACAATTTTCTGCTATTAAGCCCAGAAAGTACAATGATCCTCCTGAGTGCTACAGCTTCCAAGCCAAACTTGCTGCAAGCTCAGAGAGATCTCCTTGATGCTGCCCCATAAAACTCAGCTATTCATACAGTTCCTTGCAAATGCGGAGGCAAGAGGGTCAAGCTCTTCCCTCTTTCCACTACTCCAGGTCAGGTACAGCTCCGTCATGCTCCCTATGATTACGGTGTTATAAAACTTAGGCAACTTAAGGAAGTCCTAAAGTGCTGTCTCACCTAGTTGCCACCCATAAGGGAAAATACCACATCACACGGTGGAGAGTCTTCCCTTCAGACTGGAGACTGATTCATCCTCTTAGCTGGCTTATGGAGGATGAAGCCTTTGTGAAACATCAGGAGAGACCCGCAGGGATGAAAACAGCCTCGTCCCACCAAAGGCAACCCCTGAGTTGAAGCAGCATATCAAATCCCAGACAATTGCATCCCGCATGTACACATAGCACAAAAGCATTCTGGGTATCTTTTATCTAGAAGACCACCACTGTCCCTTGCTTCTCTCCTTTAACAATCCCACTCCCTATCTCTTGCCTGAATTATAAGTGAGAGCAAAAGCAAAAAGTGATGAGAATGTGGCAAGTCACAAAGAAATCATCTTCCCACGCATTCAAACTCTGTCCTAGATTATTAACTGCTTCCTCAGAACTTCAGGTGCAGTACCCCTTCTCCAAGTCAAATAAACTGGCACATATTGTTTCCATACTGTCATTTCACTTGAGAACTATTCTTTTATAAATGCTTTTGAATTGGGGAAAGCTGATCTATGCTGAGATAATTTACTATCAGTTATATCTCACTGTAAAATGCTCTTTTGTAAACAAACTGCCTATTGTTTTCTCTACAAAGTCAAACTTCTGCCTGTTGAAAGCTTACTTCCTGAAGGAGCACTAAGGGCAGTTTTCATCATACCTGGAATCTTTGGAGGACATTTATTTCAACTAAAAAGCACAAACCCTTCTACTCCAGTGCACCTGGCTATGACATATTTTCACAGCTTGGAAATAGCCTCATTATCTGCAGATTTCTCTGCAATTTCTTATAGTTCTTGGTCTAAATCATCACAAGAGATCGGGAGGTGCCACCTTTAATTAACCATTAAGTTTATGGTTTTCATTTTGACGTAGTTGAAAATGTCAGGGAACTAGTGTTTCAATATTATGTTTATTTTCAGACCAGCACAGTTTACTAAGAAATATAGACACTGTAATTTATTACAGATAACATTGTTGTGCGGGAGTTTTGCCCATGAAAAAGTACCCCAAACATAGCCCTCATCTAACAGTTTACACTTCTGTCTTAAAAAGAGGTGGTTTTGTGCAAAGTTTACACTTTTGTCTTAAAAAGAGGTGGTTTTGTGCAAAGTCAATGCCAAATGACTGTTGGAGGTCCCGAGATAGTGATTCAAATCATTAATAGGATTAGGCTTCAAAGATTGTAACGACATATTGAAGTATTCATTAATACAAACATTCCTGAGATTTATAGACATTTCCATGCAACAGCACATTATTTTTTTTCCACTCAAAGAGAGAAAGCATTGATCCTTTCTGTCATGCTACTTCATAGGTCTATAACCAAAGGAGTCCAGTTGGGCAGGATCAAAGCTTTATTGACTTGAAGGTATTTATATCCCAGTACCTGAGTCAGAGCACCAAGAATTCCCACAAACCATGTGTAGCACCCACCCACTGCAGCTTTCATGTTTGTAACTAGGTAGGTGGGTAATTATGCTGACATTGAGACATCTGATCCCCCGTTAGTGCAGATTCTCCCACCAAAAAATCCTTCTCATACTAAAGATGGAATATGACAAAACACCAAACCTCAAAATTCACATGAGCTTCCCTGGCAGCTTCTTTTATGACCCATGTTCCAGATGTTCTAAACGATCAAATGTTACTGCCATCAAAAAGCTTTATGAAAGAGAATCTATGCTACTTTTAAGTCTCTAGGCTATTGAACAACAGAAGAGGTACCTTGGTAGAGCAGAGAGGCTTTGCTTGGAAAGGTATAACCATAAATGCATTAAACTAAGTATCAGATGTCTTGATGGGCCGAGGTGGAAAACACAAAAACAGGAGGTGCAAAAAACTTACTCTGAGGTCTCTTTTGTTTGGAAACATCCTCTCCCAAAGCTGCGCTGTGCAAATTACATATGCGGCTTTGTGGGCAGATCTCAGCTGTGTATTTTTACACACTGTTAAATACGAACGCTCACGCATTAGTAGATCTCCTTGCAAATGCATTTCAGAAACATTTGTGATTTTTTTCTCCCTCTGTATCTCCACGTAGAAAGAATTCCCAGACATGAATACCTGCCAGTGAAAAACAACTGTGATTGTTAGAACTTGAAAGTGCTTAAATCATCCACATTTATTAGAGAGTGACAGCAAACAAACTGCACCTTCTACAACCTTTGGAACAAATTTATTTATTTATTTTATTTCACATAGTTACCAGCTTACAGGGGATGGTCCACACACCTCCGCAACTGCATTGGCATTTGATACATGCTTTGCTTCAGATGAGGGGCAAGACCCAAATTACACTGCCGTAAGAATCAATTTACACTTCACTCTTCTGTTGACTTCAGTGACAGTATCGGGTACAGAACAATACAGGACCAGACACAGACACTCATTTTCCATTTATGAGTAACCAGAATGAAGTTTCATTCATACTGGATTTAAGTCAGTAGAAAATAGGCTCTCCAGTTCCTCACCCACTGAACCCTCAAAGAACTTCTGGCTTGTAGGTCAATGGTACTAAGCCAAATTGTAGGACTGCAACTTGCCTGACTATCCTAAATAGTAGTTCATGAGAATGATGACGATTGTCAGGTGGGGTGGAAGGGACTGTGCGCAAGTATAAGCACTAAAACATTAGAGAAGCAACAGATTCTTCCCTCAGTGACCTAGTGACCAGAGGAGACTCAGCTGTGGTATGAGAAAAGAAGTCCAAGCCACAGAAATTAATTCTCTTCACTCAAAAGCAGCAATTAAAAGGAAAAACAACACCTCTGTCATAGAAGCCCAGTCTCAGTACACAGAGAAAAAAGCATTCCAGCACCCTGTGTGATTAATACCTTTGCACCAGGTTGATCTCAATCAGCCACAGAGTATATATGACTGTAGTGAGAATAAGCAGTACAGCAAACTTCACCTGTCCCACAGAAGACATTTCCAGCAAAAGGCAGTTATAAAAAACAGTGACTCTATACAGATTCTGCCCAGCAATTTGTGTAATTGCCTGCTGAGCAGATTAAATTATTTTGCTTGGCTTCTCTGAGTCACAGAGCCAATCCCTACCATCTTCTGGAGCTCACTTGGCAGGATGATTATGTCCTGATCCTATAATCAAACCTATGAAGTTAAAAAATGGACTGTCCTTGGCATCAAGGAAGATCAAGGCTGTAGTATAAGGGTGTGGCAAACCTGAAAGTGCCTATTATAGGAAAAGCTGTTAATGATGCCTCCTATTAAGGTCATCTTAGGCTTTGTCTTACATACCCAATATGAAAATGATGGCTTACATCTTCCATTCATGCTTGCTTACTTTTAAAGAAAAGGTAGAAATCTTTTAAGATGCTGTGTCCAAACTTGCAAGTCACCATCTTTTACTTACTCTACGCTGAACTTGGGTTAAGTACCGGGAGTCAGGGAATGCCCTGGGCTCGCTATTAAACGTCTACAACCTCTCACAAACAGAAACTTACACAGGGAAATAAGGACTTTGGAACCTGGGGCAGACAAGGTTTTCTACTGGACATTTAAAGAATACTACTTTTTGTGGATTAACAAGCCGACCTTCGCACTCTGTACATTTATATTAGTTTATTCCTTCTGAAAAAAAAAAAAAAAAAAAAAAAACCGGTGCTAAGTAAAATAACTTTTCTCTCGGGACCACAAGACACACTGTACCCCCTCAAAACATGACGTGCTTATCAGGAGTAAGGACCCTTAGAGCTTCAACACCCTAAGTCATTCCTGCCTGACTACAGCCCGCTTAGCACTTCATAGGCCTCCATAGCCCGAAGAGCTGAAGCTGCGAAGTTTCTGGGAGAAGCAAACCCTAACCGCATTTTGCTCGGCGCTCTAGAAGCCGGCAGGGCGACCGTTAAACCGAACAGCACCGCTGCCCCACAGGCCGGGCGGCTCCTCCCCACGCCAGCGGCCGCCGGGTCCCGACCCAGGCCCGAGGGAGGGAGCCCTGCCGCCCCTAAGCCACGCCCCACCCCCACATCCGGGCACTCCGCCCCTGCCCCGTCACCCCGCCCCTCCCGCCGCGCCGCGCGCGCTCTCGGCCCGCTGCCCCGCCCCCTCCGGCAAGCAGCGGGGAGGGGCCCGCGCCCGCCGCCCCGCCCCGCGCGCTCTG
>JANVCC010000020.1:2498701-3093477 GCA_025345505.1 Todiramphus chloris collaris
GCCCTGGCGCGCGCCTGCCCGCGCGGCCGTTGGGGGCGCGGCCGGCAGCGGGGCCGCGCGAGAGCCCGGCGGGCGGTGAGGCTGAGGCCAGGCCGGGAGAGGCGAGGAGAAGAGAAGCGAAGCGAGGCGTAGCGAGCGCCGCGGCGGCGAGAGCCCGTCGGGAGAAAGTGCGAGGCGAGGAGTCAGCGCAGTTCCCGCGCCTCTTCCGCGCCCTCCTGCCTGCCGAGCGACGGGGACGGGGTGAGCCGCAGCCCTCCGCGACCGGCGGGGCGATCCGGGGCCTGCGCCCCCGGCGGAGCTGCCTCCCGCTCCTGGCCGGCGGCGGCTGCCTGGCAGCCGGGTGGTAAACAAATGGCGGCCCGGCGGGGGCGACCTCCCAGGGTCGCGGCGGGGCGGGGTCGACCGAGGCCCAGCGCCGGCTCGGTCGCGGTTCCCCGCCGTCCCTGACAGGTCCCGGCCGGGAGGCGGGGGCGGCGCGTCCCGCAGCCAGGAGCAGCAGAAGGCCGCGGGGGGCTTGGTGTGCGTGTTTCGCCGGTGTCCCCTCCTCCCCGCCCGCCCCCCGGCTTCCGCAGGGCCCAAAGTGCTGAGTGTCTGCCGGTGCTAGCGTACCGTGTAGGGTAGCCGCCGGCCGCCCCGCCCCTGCGCCTGGCCCCCCTCTGCGGGCCCGCGGCCGCCGGGAGCGGGTGGCGGAGCGAGCCCTGCCGCTTCCTCCTAGCCCGTGGTGCTGCCAGCGCTATCCGGGGTGTCGCGATAGCACGTGGGAAGGTGTAAGCTGGGAACTGCCTGGTGCCGCCGAGACTGCAAGCGGAGCGTCTCCTTTCTGCATGGGAGGAGAGGGGTAGAGAGCAAATAATCCAGAGGTATTGCTGAAATCCTTCCCTAATATTCCGTGTTTGTGCATTTCGAGTAGCTGCGCTGAGATCGTGCGAGACGTGTTTTGTCTCTTCTCTCGAATCCTTTTTTGATGGTTGTTATCGATGTGCACTGGAACCGGTTTTTCCCTCCTTTACGAAGGTAAAGAAGGTTGCGGCGCTGTACTCCTGTAAGACCACAGGTTGGCAATCAGGAGCGCATAGGGAGATGACAGCAGCTTGTTGAACGGCACGCACCTTGAAACAGTGGTGTGGCCTCACTTCTAAAAGTTCTAGCGCCGCTGTTTGCAGCATGTCTTCTCAATTCACCAGGGGAAAATCACCCGTGGGCCAGATTCTTTTGTTCTGTGAAGTTCTACTCGGATTTGGCTGAGGAGCTTTACATAATCCTTGTTTCCTTTTTGGTAGTTACATTGTTAATATGCCAAAATAAGCATGTGTTAGCATACTAATCCAAAGCTGGGTCTGTGCTGCTGTAGCAACAGTATCACCTTGCTTGTGCTAGCACTTTAGGCAGGAGATCTCCTGCTGCTTTCTCTGTTACTGCTGTGTAGCACTTGATGGTTAAGTCCTTCCCTTGGACAACTGATGTCTTCTGTTGATTGTTAATGTCATACACCTTAGCTTGTACTGTGATCTGGTTTATGCACCCCTGCTGATGAGGATGTTACACTTATTTATGATCTTCCTCTCTCCAGCCCTCTCCTGAAAATACAAAAATATTATTAAAAGAACTTTGGTTGGTAAGCAAGTTAAATACCTGGAAGACTGAAGAATACACTAGCAACTTTAATCTGTCTTTGACTCTGTATGTATGTAAATATCTGTGTGTAATCTCTCCATAGTGGTCGAGTTTCAACCAGAGAAGAAATAGACTCAAAGGGTGAATTGGGGTTGTATTGCAATCTGAGACTTTTTGTGAGGTCTCTGTCTCATTCTTTTCTGAAGTTAGAAGGTGTTCAAGATCAGGAGAATCCCAGCAGAATGGACAAATGCTATGCCAAAGCAGTGGATTTATTTTGCTTATTGAATGTTCTTTCTTTTGCACCCAATTCTTCTTTTATTCAATTAACTTAGTAAATTTGGATTATATTTCCCTTGCCTCCTACTTTGATATTAGAAATCCAATGGGCAAAATAGGTGCTGATTTTAAGTAGGAATATCTGGTTGGAAACTTTTTGGGCAAGATGTCTGCACAGTTTTGGACAAGCAAGTGTTTGACTAGGGTGGTAAAGAGTGTCTTGTAGTACCTTTGTGAAGGATAAAGCACATGGCTATTAGTCTTTAAGTGAGCCCCTGTAGCTGTGGATTTCAGTTTTGTAACAAAACTACACTTTATGTTCAGTACAATCAATCCAAAATCAACAAGTAAAATTTCCCTCATATTGATAGACCTCTTTATTTGGTGAGCTATGTCTCAAATGAGGCAAATGCTGTTTGCTTCTAGCAATGAGATCCAGTGCAATAAAGATGGGATTAGGGAATCGTTTGTCTAGTGATCATAGTACTAGTGACAATTCTCTTTCAGTTTTCTTATCTGTAAAATAGAGTATTTGTTGGTGAGGTGGTTAGATTATGTAAAGAGCAAGTATTCCTGAATGGACCATAAAAAAGCAGTTACATTATTGAGGGTTAGAGAGGAACCTTATGTAAGCTGTCCTAAGTGTCTGGGTAATATGTAGCCTCAATATTAAATGAAGGAAAAAGACAGAAAAATCTTGTAAACTGGTCTAGAAGAGGCCAAGAGAACTAAAATCTCAGGAAAGCTGTAGATTCTGTCTTATTTCGCAAGGTACTGTTTTTAGTAGTTTCTGAGGTGACAGCTGATGTCTGGTTTTAATTTTATTGTAATCTGTTAATGCTACTTGAAGCTACAGTACCCTGAAAATTCTTACAGTCTGTAGAGCATCGAATCGAGTAGACTGTGCTGTTGTTTACCAAATTCAAAACAATGATCTAAGCTCTTAATGTGAAATCATGATGAAAACCTGATAGATCTTTAAGGCATGAGAAGGAGAGCCACAGTGAGGTAAAATTCTAAGTGGCATAGTTATAGCTCTTCATATAAAACTTAAGGTAGTTCTTCAGGCTGGTCATTCAGTAGTGATACCTGGTTCATACTTGGTAGCATAGGTGCTGGAGCGGGGGTGGTGTTTAGTTTAAGTTTAAGCTTTGTGTATTTGTCTTATTTAGAAGCATCTCTAGCAGAAACTTACAGTTTTTCAAAAGTTCTTTGTGATAGAGAAATTTGTTGGAGTGGTTGATTGCAAATAGGATCTTTTTAGGAGCGTGCTTTATTGACATAGCTGTAATGCTCTTACAAAACCTTGTTTTAGCTGAGTCACTATTGTCATCAGCTATGGAATGTGTTTGGATGGGAGTGTGCAGCTGGAGTCTTTGGGGAAAAAGTAATAGCACCAAGCCTGTTGACATTTGGAAAAGGCAGTCTAAATGGTATTAGAGAACAGAAGTTGATGACTCATTGTACATCCGAAAACCCTGCGCAAACTTGTGGTGCAGATCTCTGTGTTTTCCATTTCTTCGTTCAAGTTCAAAACATACTGAAAGGGCTGGTATAACACGCTCAGGACGAGATACATTCCCAGTTTCCTGTCAACAGCTATTTGAGATAGGTGAGTTTTTGTTCAGAAAATAGTTTTCTTGTTCTGCTTTTAATTTTTAAAAATATTTTACGACAAATGCCATCTTTTCTACTTTCGTATTATCTGATACAGTATGACGAGGGATATGATAAGGTTTTTGTGTGCCATGTCTTTTTGCTGTACAGTGGTCAGACCGTCTACTAACAAGGGTGTATATTTAATATAAAAAATAACGTTTTATGTACAGAGTACATGGCATCTGCATTTCAGTCAGGGAGCTTGGAGCGAAGTTGTATTCATGTTCCATTTACTGTAAAAGTTGTTTTCTTGTATTGCTATGGGAACTGGTTAAACTTTTGTAGTAACAACTGAAACAGTATACTAACAAGATTTATGGCTTGATCTTTGTAAATATACAGAGGTCAGGAATTCTGCAGCAACACATATGAATTAAAATATTATGTACGAAGAAGGATTTGTTTTCAGTTTCTTTCGGGTGGCTAAAACTACCTACTGTATGCAGTACTGAATGCATTACTTTTTTTCCAATAGTTCTGTTTCTGAATTCTGAGAAATGGCTTAATTTATTTTCTGGTTTTCTGAGGGATTTGTGAGAGAATATCTGTGGATAAGGTTATCATTGTCCCTTTGGGTAGATCACATCAGTTCCACTTCTGTTATGTTTTGGTGATAATCCATAGCTATAAGCACATAGAAGAAGCAGCTTGTTGTAGTAAAGAGCTTCTTAATATTAAGTAACTGTTTGTCTCAGTTCTTGTGGCTGAAAACTGAAGCTGGACAAATTTTAACTAGACTAAAATGCTGTTTGTAAGAGAATCTAAATTTATTTGTATTTTTTAGTTCTCCATCTGTTGCTATCTTTAATTCAAGCTTGGTTTGTTATTTTGTTGGCTTTGGTTTTGGGTTGTTTTTTTTTTTTTTTCTTTCTTAAGTGGTTTCTGGTGGGCCAAACCAAAGAATTAACTGAAGTAGGTCAGAATAGTAACTTTTAATAATCTCTTCTAGCCTTAAATATAAAGAGGTAACTATCTAGTGTGACTAACAGCTAGCAGTAAGCTAAAATGACTAGCATTGCACTTGCAAAGTCTGTTAAAAACTTATTTTTCCATAAAACCTGCAAAATATTTCAACTTTTGTAGCTTCAGATAGTGTAAGCACATGACTTTTTCAGAGGATTATACATATGGAAAGCAATTTGTACACCTGAAATGAAACTTTACTTCTGATCTCATTTCTTGCAGAGTCTGCAGCAATCGAGGAATCGCTCTGAGTTCAAGTACAGAAGTGCTTTACACATGAAATCTACTGGCTCTCTAGCTGATTCTGCCCTGTCACCATCTCAACAGGTAGAGTGCTTTTGTGCCTGAGCCATGCAACAAGTGTAGCTGTTCCTGGTGTGGTTGTCCTGTGTCAGTGTGTGGCCAAAGGCACACTGACGCCTCTGGGTTTTTTCTTTGGGAAATGTATCTAGGAGACAAGAATGCATGGCAGATCTGTCACAAAAGTACTCTAAGGAAAACCCCTAGTAGTTTCAATTTTTAACAGTCATGTTGTTTAGTAGTGATATAAGAAAGTGTTCTGTCATTCCATCAGAGCTTTTGTTCTAAACTGGAACAAAGCCAGACATGGGATATCAGTGGAGGGTCCACTTTAGTCAAAGCAGTGTTTTTCTTTGGGTCACTTTCCCCTTGACTTCTAATTTTTTTTTGTCTGCAGTTATTTGGGAGGAAATATTTCACTGAATTCTCTAAATGGGAGGAAGAAGGTCTGCTACTAGCGAGAAAGGAACTTTCTTTTGAGAAACAACAAAAGAATGCAAAATATGGGTCAGATCCATTAATAGGATGTTTGGGGCAAGAGTAGGCGGGGAAAAGCTCTTTTTCATAGGGTTGATGTAAAAGATTTGCACTTCCTTATAATGCTAATGCTCACTATTTTTGCTGTAGTTGCAAATTTCTTTTTGTTTTGTTCTGGTTTGGTTTTGAGGTAGATGGATAACTTTAAATGTATGCTTCAAAAAGCAGGTAGTACATACTTCTTCAGTGCTAGATCAATAAAACTCAAATCTTTCCAGAACCACATATCCTCCTGAGGTGTTTATTGTGCAATAAGAAGCCATGTTTTAAGCCTGACGTTTTTCTGCCTTTTTTGTGTAATATATGTAAATTGTTGTAGACTACAAGGATAGTTAGAAGTAGCATAGTGCTTGTACAGTAGTTTGGGCTTTAGTAATTGAAGCTCCTTCAATGTGTACAGTGATTAACAAAAACATAATGTGGACTCATTCTAGTACGTCCAGTATGTGAAGTCAGTACCAGGCAGGGAAGATGCTCTTGCCTTTGTTGTGGATATTAATATATAAATTATGTTTGAGAATTTGTCTGTTCAATTGTTTTGAATATAGTTTTAACTTCTCTGATCTGCCTAGTTGTAACAGAATCCAGGGTTGTCCTGATGAACCCAGGTTATGTTTGATGTAAACTAGTTTGAAGAAATATAAAGCTTCACAAAGTTCCTTTCAGGAACTTCTCTTTCAAATAAGAAAAATTGTATAAAAAGGAACAATTGCTTAAGATATTAAAATATGTCCACCTGTACTACTCTACCTGTGGGAACTGAAGGACATAACTTTACATTTGTCACCTCTTAGTCACATTGTTTCTTGTTAATAACAGGCAGCATGGAATGCTGTTTGTTCTTTTGAGTTTACCATTTTAAAGAGTAGTTGGAAATTAGTGTATCATTAGATTAATTTGCCTTTATGTCCCTGTTTCCTGCCTTCCCAATGCTATGGAGAGACGTTTAAGCAGGATTTGAGTACCCAGCTCCCTAATATGACAACGGCTGCACTGGTGTTGGAGAAGCCTCAAGATGGGGCTGTTTAATCTTAGACTTTGTAGAGTCTTGAGGGGTAGAGCTAGAGCATCCTAAAGCAGGAATGACAACTAGTGGTGGCACTTGCCATTCTCCAGTTGAAACAGTGTCAGAGACATCTTGCTGAACCTCCAGTTCATGTTTTTCATTGGTTATTTGAAAACTGATAAATCAAAGAAGTTCTCAAACCAATCAACCCAAACACCATCACACCCAAAATTAAAAATGGAGCATAGCACAGAAAGTTAATGCAGTCATGCTCTTGTAGTAATAGGCAGAGGTGTTGGGTTTTAGATAGAAAAAATGTTATACTTTTTGTGCAGGATATGGTTGACAAGACAAGAAAAGTTCACCTTCTAGAAGTCTGCAAAGCTTGCTTAAACATTCAATAGTTAGACCTGTTAGTCAAGGTGAATGGTAGTTATTTTCCTTTACATGGTAGAATATAGAAAATTAAAATAGCTTGTTCAATAATTATCTATAGTACTGCCAGTTCTATTTTGGCAGAATATTCTAAGTACTTTTATTTGGTTTTTTTAATACTACTGTCTCATTCTTGCCTTATTTTTACTTCATCTTTTTTTTTAAAAACCACCTATCACTTAAATCTCTCTCTCACATGGCCATTTCCTCTCTGAACATTTCTGCATCTTACCAAAATTGTTAGCCCCTCTTTTAGCCAGATTTTGGCTAAAGATAGAAGATTCAGAAATATGACAGTCTCTTCTACAATCTCCAAACCAAAAGGGAATTTTTTAGAATGGTTTGCATATATTTGACTGCTTGTGGGTGGATTTGTATGCTCCTGGGAGTTTAAACCTGTAGTACTACTTGTGTCTCTCTATTCTTCTACTTCCTTGAACCAGTAATCTAAGAACCTGTTGGCTTATTTAGTCGAATTTGACAGAGGGGAAGAGTCTCAAAGATAGCTGAGCTTTATAGGTTTGGTCTGAGTAATGGAGGATTCCAATAGCAGTAATAGTTGCTGTGATTTTCTATCTTATTGGCACCAAAGAGTTCATGTAAAGGAGAGTAAGTAAGCAGACTTTGGTTTGATAATACTAAGTGCAGGTCCTTATACTTTGTGGTGTAGAAGGAACTAGAGCTCTGACTTGAAGCTGAAGTAGTGTGTTGTGACTGAAACCCGTATAATGCTATTTTAATGTTTGTGTTACAACAGCAACTGAAAATCATGTGGCTGTAGCAGCTGGAATTTTAATCCTTTTAATTATGACAGATTTTCAAAGCATGTTCTGGCTGATTTGGTCAGCTGACTGTATAGTATGTACAATAACATCAAGTGATTGCACAGATTCGGAGAGCAGTGGTCACCTCACTGGAACAGGATGTATTTTTAGGTTTCTCTGCTAGTAACAGTCAAGTGTGTATACTTAAGCATCTCATATGAACTGAAGCTAGTTGCTGATACTACACTATCAGAAAAGGACAGCTGTTTGTTCTTGCTATAGTCATTGATCTGACACTCTTATCTTCTCACCAAATTGTGGCAAGGAACACACCAGGTGTAAACACTGTAAATATTATTTGGTGCATGTTTTAATGACAGATATTTTTCTCAGGTCAGCCTTTTCAATGAAATGAAAGCACTTTGTTACCTCCAGCAAGAATTTTCTTTATCTCTTGTTTACTGAACAGGTTTTTTTCCTTTACAAGGCAATGTTTGGGAAGAGGGTGGTTCTTGTTCTCGATGTAATACCATTGATATATTGGTTATGGTTCTTCAAAGGGAAATGGTTCGTATTGTGAATGCTCTTAATAAATCGGAGGTGCTAAGTTCTGTGGTTCACAAAAGTTAGCTTACAAAATGGAGTGAATGGTGTGAAGAATGTTCTAAATCTTGACATCTTAGCCATTTATTTCAGCAGTTTGATAGGGTCCTTTTTTGGTTTTTTTTGTTTGTTTGTTTATTTTTGTTCGTTTGGGGTTTTTTGTTTGTTTGGTTTTGCTTTGTCTTGTTGTTTTTTTGCCTGTGGACTTCATTTGCGATTTGATAACTGAATTATATCTAAAGCCTTAACTAGTTCAAGCAGCCCAGGAACTCATGACCACCCAAAACAGTTGTTGAGTTTGAAGCTGAGTTATTAAAATTAAAACTACAAAAAAGGGCATTTAATAGATATAAAAGGGTTTTGTAGTAGGCTATAAATAAAATGTGACATTCTGACTAAACTGATGTTCTGCAGCAGGTGCTGTGAAGTTAAGGCTTATAAGCAGGACACAGAATTTTAGTGAATGTCCTGCTGATGCTTTACTGATGTGCAAAGAGACTTTAAATTATGTATTTAGTTAAGGAGCCAAAGTACTTGAATTTTGCAAGAAATGGCAACTAATACCTAATTTCTTAGTGACCAAAAAATTTCTTAAGAACACTGGTTACTTCAGCTGTTTAACTGATCACCTGCATAACTGCTGCTTTATAAAAACAATTGCAAGCATCTGTTGTAGACCTAAATTGGCATCTACCTATTGATAAAACATGGTATTTTAGTGTCTGCCCTGGCTTTCATATACTGTCTGTTAGTGATATTTGATGTTTTCACCAGGTTTTTGTCTCCTTCTTACACACTTCAAAACTTCCTTTGCTTGTATGAAGTCATGAAGTTTTGATTAATATTAGTTTGTGTGAAAGGAGTCCAGGAGCCTGAGGAAAGCCAGTATCATCATGCCACTCAGGTTTCACAATCTGGCTTTTAAGGACCCAGATAGCGTGCTAGGAAGGAGAATGTTTTCCTTTCTTAATAGAATGTTCTGTGTAACCTCACATAGGCTATTTAAAGGTAGTATTTAATGATGGTTGACTAATTTAGGGTATGTCTACACAACTGGTGCAGACAAACATGAGCTCAGTTTGACTGTGTTCTGAGCTGTCTGCATGTGGGCCAGCTTTGGCCTAGAAGCAATAGAACAGTGCTAGCATAGCAGCGCGTGCTTGCTAACACATCTGCCTTCTGCTCTGGAATTGGCTCACTTCTGGCCATCTTAAAGTCAGCAGGGTGCATAGCTTTTTGCAAAGTAAGTAAACAATATTTGTTTTAACATTTTTAAATATTTCAACATAATAGTGGGTAACTAATTAAATTAAGCCTTACAACTACCAGACTGCTGTTTTATTGGAGCAGGACTGCATTTAGATGAAGTAAGGGCTGGGCTCTGAGGGCTCTTGCATTATAAACTAGCAGTTGTCTTTTTCAGGGCTGTTTCCATTTTGTGCTAAGTGCTTTCAAATACACATATAACCTCAGAGCTTCCTTTTGATCTCTGCTCACCTGTTGACTTGAGGAAAACTAGAGTTTGGTTTCAGTATTGATGCAAAACTCTGAAATTTTCTTTGGTCTAGCAGCAGGTAGGTTTCTCTATTTGGCAGAAATTACTTGTAGTTCTTCTAGAAAAGCCCTCTCTAAGTATTTTGGAGAAGTCAAATAGTTTCCTATTTTTCATTCTTTCCTGAAAATATTCCATCTCTTTGCAGTAGATGATACCTGACTTAATATGGAAGTTGAAAGCAGGTTGTGTGCCAGAAAGGTTTGCTAAAATGTTTAACAGGTCAGTCAGTCACTGCGTTCAGTGACTGATGCACTTGACAGTGTATTCAACACTCACTTGTTACTCAGTATGTAAATACTGAGGTATAGTGGGGAAAATTCAGCTGTGTTTTGCCTACTGAGCGTAGCACATATGCTTCTTTGTTAGAAGTGTTCTGGAGAGTGGGTGGCTGAAATATTTGAGTTATCCAAATTACGACGGATGGGGGAATGAGGACTGATTGCTGCTTAAAGTTGGCATGAATTTCAAAGCATTAAAAGAATACAAGTGAGTGAAGTGTCACATAGATTTCTATTTAAATAAATTATTTAAAGTGGAGTATCTAAAAGGCAGTTTTGTTTCCTCCTGCCTTCAGTTTGAACAAAAGGAGTAATACTAAGCAGGTTTATTTTTACAGTTTAGAGTATTTTTAATTTAAGAAGCTTTAATGCATTAAAAGTGAAGTGTTTAATCTTGAAGACAATGCATGAGAGCACTTATTAGTTAGTAGAATAAGATAAAGAGCCTTTTCTATTAATCTTAAATTCTGTAAGCATTTTATTTTTTAAGTAAATTGCTGGAAGGTGAGGAGTGAGGAAAAGATGGAACCAAATAGTGTATTTTTGACACAGTATTTTGAGATTTGTCTCTGTGCGTGTCATTCTTTGCTATCTCTGAACTGTAATCCCTAGTGGTATTGCTTCTGAGAGGGAGTTTGTTAGAGCATAGCAGAGAGCTTGATCACTTATGTGGGCCTGCACTAAAGTTAGTGAGCAGTTCCAGGGCTTCTCAAAGATGCAAAGTTTACTCCCTTCTTTTTTTTTTTTCTTTTTTCTTTCTTTCTTTTTTTTTTTTTTTTTCCCTCTCCATACTGCAATAAAGAATTGAGTGTGTGTGAAAATTAATTGCATCATCTACTATAACACATTATTTGGATTTTGATTGCTTTTTGGACATGTTATGTAAAGCTGTTGTGTTACCCTTACACTTTGAACTGCTGGTATTGTAATCAGGATGGCCATAGGATGCATTAAAAACATTACCTTTTGTGGATTGAACTGAAGGTATAGATAGGACCATGTCGGGTAGTAAAGTTTTACGTATAAGTTTTCAATTAAATAAACAGAGTTATTTAATGTGTAGTATAATTGCTACCCTAGTGCAACAGCTACTATAAAAATAAGGGAGGAGCTATAGGTTACGGATGAATCAAACAGAAGAGTGAAGATCTGTTGTCAAAGGACTGCTGTCTGTCAGAAGTATGGAGGAGGGGAGAATGGGACACACCAGGGCACTGAGATACACGCTGAGGGCTGCAGGTTGCCTAAAACAGAACTGTATGAAGAGGGTGTCAGAGGCTTAGCTTGTAGGAAGCAGCACAGGGAATAGGTTGTCTCTGTTTAATTTAGAGAACTGGAGTTGAAAATGAATCTGTCTTCCTTTATTTCCTCTCCCTACTCTATAGAGTTGTATGGCTTGTGACTTTAGGTTGCAGGCCATAGTCAATGAACATGCTTTATTTTTCATTGGATCATTTGTTTGCAATGGGCAGTGATAAGGAGCTTTTCCAGAAGGAAGGATTATACAACATTTTAACCTAAATTACATATATTACACCTGGTGAATAAATGCATAGACTACATCTTGTACTCTGATACAAATGTGTATCTTTAATTTTCAGGTGAACTTTTAAGTGACATTTCTTTGAGATAGTGTCACGTTCTTGTTCTCTTAAAATGGCTACTGATCAGTTCACTTTGTGTTAACATATATCTCTTTGTACACACAGAAGTTGCAAAACTTCAAGTAATATTTAGTAAATATTATCAGTATTGAGGTAATATTCTATGCTTTTGTCTCCTTTCTCTTCACTCAGAATTGGATTTACAGTCATGGAGGAACATCAACAACATTTACACTGTGTGAACTGTGTCAGCCGCCGCTGTATGACCAGACCAGAGCCTGGAATTTCCTGTGATTTGATTGGCTGCCCATTGGTTTGTGGAGCAGTTTTTCACTCTTGTAAAGCTGAGGAGCATCGCATGTTATGTCCACTTGAAAGAGTGCCTTGTTTGAATA
The DNA here is from genome assembly GCA_025345505.1 of Todiramphus chloris collaris. Lineage (NCBI taxonomy): Eukaryota > Metazoa > Chordata > Aves > Coraciiformes > Alcedinidae > Todiramphus > Todiramphus chloris. The sequence continues at coordinate 2,510,694 of JANVCC010000020.1, forward strand.
GTGACTTTGGATGTCCCTTCATAGTAGCCCGAAATAAAATTGCTGATCATCTAGAAGTTTGTCCTGCAAGTGTGGTATGTTGTACCATGGAATGGAATAGATGGCCAGTCAGTTACGCAGACCGAAAATCTTATGAAAATCTGAGTAAAGATGTCGATGAAGTGGAGCAGCTAGATATGGCTTTAGCCCTTCAAGACCAGCGCATGTTATTAGAATCACTTAAAGTAGCAACTATGATGTCAAAAGCAGGTGATCAAATACCAGAATCCAGAGAGCAAACCTCTGTGAAATCAAGTGCCCCAGATACAGTACATTCAAATGGATTGATGCCTGTAGATGAAGAGTCCTATGGTGCTCTGTACCAAGCTACTGTAGAAACAACAAGGAGTTTGGCTGCTGCTCTGGATATCCTGAACACTGCTACAAGGGACATTAATATGTTAAATTCAAGGCTCTGCATTTCACCACATGAAATGAAAGAAGATACTGAGGTTAAAGAACAAGCTTCTAATGGCATTATTCAGGATAAAAAGTCTGACCATGAATATCCAGATGAAGGTAACATAGGAGCAGTTGGGGGAATTAACTTTGATAGCCGGAGTCAAAATCCACAAATGGAGCAAAATGGTTCTAGTGATATTTGTTATGATGTAGTGGGGGAACATGACTTAAATCTAAACCTCAGTAACTCCTCACTCTTGTGTAATGGCTTTCATGTAGAAAATGAATGTTCAAAGGTGTTGGACCAGAATGAAGACCTTGGTGCATCTAATTCAAAACCATCCAGTGTAGCAAATGGTGAATGTACTGCATCTCATGATGATGAAGCATTACAGTCTTGCAGTTCCTTCCCTGTAACAGCACAACTTAAAGAAGTAGTATCAGCTGATCACTTGCTTAATGGCAATGTTAATCATGTGCTGCTTCCCCATAATGCTAATGAAGAAGAAATGTTACAGAGACAAGTGGAGCAAGAAAGATTGAGAAACGTCGATGCGTTTTCACTTTTACGGCATCAATCATACAAATTCCTTGTTAACCACTATTGGCTTACACCAACAGAAGACAAAGCTGTTGATACATCGGATTTGGAAATAACAGAAGATCCTATGGGTCTTCAGGGGATTGATCTAATCACTGCCGCTCTGTTGTTTTGCCTAGGAGACTCTCCCGGAGGTAGGGGAATATCAGAAAGTCGCACTGTCGATGTGTATCGCGTTGACTTTGGGACCCAAACATTTTCTCTTCCATCAGCTATATTGGCCACAAATACAATGGTGGGGGAAATAGCTTCAGCTTCTGCATGTGACCATGCCAACCCACAGCTCTCAAATCCAAGTCCGTTCCAGACCCTTGGACTGGATTTGGTATTGGAATATGTGGCTAGATACCAAACAAAACAGCGTTCAATGTTTACATTTGTTTGTGGACAGTTGTTTAGGAGGAATGAATTTTCATCACATTTTAAGAATGTGCATGGTGACATTCATGCTGGCCTTAATGGCTGGATGGAGCAGAGGTGTCCTTTGGCATATTATGGGTGCACATATTCTCAACGAAGGTTTTGTCCTTCGACACAAGGGGCAAAAATTATTCATGACCGCCACTTACGGTCATTTGGAGTTCAGCCTTGTATATCCACAGTATTAGTAGAACCAGCAAAAAGCTGCTTAATTGGACTACACAATGACCATCTGAGTAGTCTACCTTTTGAGGTCCTGCAGCACATTGCTAGTTTCCTGGATGGCTTTAGTTTATGTCAGCTATCAAGAGTGTCACGTTTAATGAGAGATGTGTGTGGGAGTCTGCTTCAAGCACGTGGTATGGTGATACTGCTCTGGGAGAAGAGAAAGTGCCCAGATGGAAGTTCTTCTTGGCAGATAAAAGAAAAGGTAAGTTGTTGGTTTTGGTTTGGTTTTGGGGTTTTTTTTCCAAAGGTGAAAGGGAAAGTATCTCTGCTTTTTCCCTTAATATTTTCCCTGACCGCTATCGTTATTACATTTTTTGGTACAGTAGGTGGTGGAGTCATCATCCCTGGAAGTATTTAAAACACATATAGATGAGGTGCTTGGGGACATGGTTTAGCTGTGAGACTGGCAGTGTCAGGTTAATGGTTGGACTCGGTGATCTTTAAGGTCTTTTCCAACCAAAAAAATTTTATTATGATTCTATTATTTCACTTCAAGAAACATTGACCTGTAGAACAACAATTAGTGAAAATTGCTAGCAGGTTGTTTCAGTCTTCCACTTGAAGAAGTGGAAGTTGAAGTAGTGTCTGTCTAGTTTCTACTTGATGTAAATAAATAAACCTCTGTTTTCCCCAACATTTTAAAATCTTAAATGATTACTCCATGATTTTCTTTAATATCACTATTTCATAAAGTGGGAAAGTTGCCTACAAAGTTTGCTTTTCTTGCCTTTATACTGTTCACAGATATTTTAAATTTTGCTAACCTGTTGAGATTCTATCCATTGCTATGATATTGAATGTATGTAAAGTATGTAAATAATTCTGAAAATCTTTCAGTAGATGGAAAACGTTGCCTGAAAGTAAAGCACAGACACGTAACTTCCTGCTCTGAGTTCAGGGGTCTTAAAAACACTTTGAGCCTAAGCGCGTCTTATTTTCTAGGTTTGGCGCTTCAGTACAGCCTTCTGTACTGTGAACGAGTGGAAGTTTGCCGACATCGTAAGCATGGCTGACCACTTGAAGAAATGTAGCTACAATGCTGTGGAGAGAAGAGAGGAGGCTGTTCCGCTGCCATGTATGTGTGTAACACGAGAACTCACTAAAGAAGGACGTTCACTGCGCTCTGTTTTGAAACCAGTACTTTAAATATTGCAACCACTCCAATTGCACATACACTCAAGCACCTGATATAACCTCGGTAATATTACATGACACTTTATTAATGTACTAAAGATACTTTCTAGCTAAATCTATTCTGTCACTGTGTATATAAGGTTTGAAGTGACATTTATTTTTTATAATACTGTTTAGCTGGAAAGTAGTGAAAGTTGCCTTAATGTCTAAAAAATTTGGAACTTGCTGGACAGGGTAGTTTTATCTAACTTATATAATTTAAGAGCAAAATCCTAAGGTGTGTTTTCTGATTCACTGGTGTCCATGTTGTTGTTGACTGATAAAATTTCAAAAATTGTCTCTAAACCGTATGAGCATTTAGATAGGAAACACTGAACTGTATTGAGATAAAATCCTGACCAAATGAACTTTCTGTATTTGGTCTTTTTTTTTTTTTAAACAAATAATAATCCAAATATTGGAATGATAAGGAAGAAATCAAGACTTTGTAGTAGATGTCTCAAACAGCTTTTAAGCAAATCTTGTCTCATGAAATCAGTGTTCTAGTGATCTTCCTGGTAAATGGGTGATCTAGGATCAGCTTTTTTTTTTAGGAATGATCTGCGCCAACTCAGATTTACAGCAGCTTAATTTTAAGTACAACTTTATTTTGACATGTCAACAACGATTATTTGTCTTCTGAACTATTAACATTTCAGTTTTGGGAGCAAATCTTTCAGAGCTAAAAACATGGAATACTAGTTTTTACTCTCACACCTACAATGACATTAACATAAAATATTGAAAATGTTTTTCCTTGTCCTGCAGTTGGCTGAGGGTGAAATTGCTTGAGCAGTCAGAATTTCAAAGTATGTGATGAACAGTTATGAATTTATAATGCAGCTAATGAAAGGGCTTTACCTGTTCTATGGTATTGTGAGATTTATTGTCTCCTTTTCTGTTAATTCTTCTATAAAAATGCTGCTTTTTTGAGGAGCATTTTAAATTACTGGTATGTATAGCAAATGTATCATCTTCATAAGATGAGACATGATTTGTTAATTGCATAAGGCATATCAGAAATATATGTTCAACTACATCTGTTAAACAAACAACTCCAATTTGCTTCCAGTCTTCCGTAATAAAAGAACCTTACAAAGCATTTGTGAACAGAGAATACATGATATGAAAAATGGCCTGGTATAGCAAAACTGTAATAACTTGAACTGACTTTCCAACTCGCTTGTGTTAATGTTGGTGTGTAGCCTGTTGCACTTAGCAACTGTGCCTCAAAGCTAAAACAGAAACAAAACAGAGCTTGGAACAAAGAAATACAGTACGTATTTCCATTATAGGAAAAAAATAAGAGATTATTAAGGAGGAGATGTTTACAAAAATGGCTAAATTTATTACTCGTAGTTTCTGTACTGGACACTTGTTTATGGCTAGTCTGGCTGCAGTTCACAACTTTGGTATCTGTGCATTTCCCATTCTGGGTCTGGTCCAACTCAAAATTCACTGCCTTTTTCTATCCAGAGTACTTACAGGTGCCCAGAAAAAAAAAAATAAACCTAGTTCTTCAGTGCCATGAATTGAAATTACAAGAGCTTGAACAGGAGTTCTGCCTGGATCTTCAAACCACACGTTCTCTTTCCACACTTTCTCTTTTTTTAGTTTGGAGAGAAAAAATGAGTAAACCCTCTACAGAAGTTAGCAATATTTGCAGTAATTCTTAGCTGTTACCAGAGTTATCTGGAAAGGATTATAGATCCATATACAAATCTGACTGTACCAACTTGGATCACTTAGTGATTTTAAACACCCCCTGCACCTGTTCTCTGTATCTGTTGAAATGCTCATTACCCACAGATTCTTCAGTACAAGGCAGGAAAGACTTTCATCAGTTCTTGTCTTTTAGCTCTAATGGCTCCTTGCTGCTGCTCTCCAGTGTCTAAGAGTAGCTGTGTGACTGGAAGGATCCTGAATGTTGAGGAGTTTATGGCTAAATCTACTTTAAAATATCTGTATTGGGTTACTGGTATTTTTTAGTTGGCAATGTGGTGCTTTTGGTACTTGGCATTCTTTCTAACTACCCAGAACCCTGATAAGTATGGTAGGCAGAGACATGTCTCAGTTGCCTGGAAAAAGGTGTTCAGTTAGAGGAGCTGGTGTTGGTAGAACCTTGCTTGTAGCACAGTGCAGATCTACATCTAAAGTATCATCAGTTGTTGATCTATTAAAATGAACTTTTTAAGTACTTGGTGTTCTTTTTAAGAAATAACACTATTTCTCAAAACATGCACTTTTGTTTTCAAATGTAGATACAGTCTTTTTTGTTAAATTAGTTTATTTTTTATGAGAATCCAGAGCTATTAAACTATCAACATTGTAAACAAAATCTCTGCCTTGTAAACTGCTCCAAATGCAGGAATATAACATAGCTAGGATAATTTTTTTTAATTTTTTTTTTTTTTGTACACTGCTATGCAGTTTGTAAAACATCTATGGTGTATAGTCAGTCTATCAAAATGTGGCTTGTTCACATTTGCCCTTGAATTTTAAAAATGTCAAATCCTTTTTCTGGTACATCTTCCTTACAGCATATATAGAGAGCTGTTCCAGTCTTTCTTTTACTTGATACCACATTACTACTTTGTTTAAAATATTATGTTTTCAATCATTATGCAATATTTTTTTGCAATGTCTGTTGAAATCCTAATAAAACTTTTGGAGTTTCTCTTTTGGTATGATTGTACTTTTTTAAAAGCTTATCAAAAGCCTTCCGGTGTTCAAACATGGTGCTCAATGTCTGCCTATAGGATTACAGTAAGTACTCAAAAAATCAAGTTACATAAAGGAATCTATTTACAAACATGTAAGCATTCAGTGATTGCATAATTTGGAAACAATTAATATGTATTCACTTTCACTTCAGTATGAAGATTGGTCAGTTCTTTATAGACTATACACACATTTCTATTGCTTTGGTCTAGTATGCATCATAGATTTCCTTCCACAATTAAAGATTTAAGTACATAACAGTGAAGAGTCACATTTTACCTTGCAGGTTTAATTGTTTTTGCTGAATAATAAATTGGAAACATTACCTGATCAATCTGATACACACGCTATGGGTTTGCCAAAAACATTTTCAGTGTGTTGTCTCGTAAGTGAAGTTTGCTGTACAAAGTTGTTGCTTAAAATGGTACAGAAGCAAAAATTTAGGGTAGTTTTTAGATAATAGTTGTAGTTCCGACTGTCCAATGTCAAAACATAACCCAAAACCTTATTAAAATAGAAGACTGCCCATAAATCGACCTTTTGCCCTGCCATTTGCTAATATGAGTATGCTAATAGCCTTTAAGAATAAAACTGTACCTATACTACATAAATCTGGTACTAAATTAATCTAAACTGTGTCAAGTAATGTGATGTGACTCGTGGTTTAATTTCAGCCATTACAAACTTGAGGGTATTTTACTTTTTAAACAGGCCACGTTGGCCTCTTGGTTTTGTCCCTCTGTAAGTGGATTAGATATTCTACTGTGTGAGGAAATATTTTTTTCTCACTTTAACTTTCTTACTGCTTAAAGCATTCTAGAGGATTTGCCCCTATGTTTTAGGCTGTTCTTCTAAGAACACTACTGCTGAAACTCTCTTCACGGGCTCATAATTGCTGAATGTGCTCTCCTAAAAGGAGATTTAAGTTCAGTGGAGAATTTGATACTTGCTGTAATAGCAGAAAGCTGATTTAAATTCTTACAGTTAGAATGTCTGTTCAGACATCTTTGCTCATCTTCAGATGAGCAAAATATATTAGTTGTTTACAACACAGAGAAAAAATAGCATTCAGTATTTATAAAAAATTATGGCATGTAAAGCAGGAACAGTCTGAAGAATGGGATTCTCATAATGTGACTGCCCTGTGGTGAATATTGTTGCAGTAATCCAAACTGGAGAGGAAAACTGGATGGAGAAGTAGCCTTGAAGTAACGAAGGCATCCAGTCCCAGCATAGAGACTGTTCTGAGGAACTGTGTTTGTGAGACAGCTAGGAGTTTCTGACTTGTGCATGCTGCAGCTGTGTTTTACTGGTGATTTATCAATCTTCCCATGATAGTGGGAGTTACCCTGCTGCTACTTTAGCTCTCATCTGCTTTAGTTGTTAACTGTCTCCAAGCACTGCCTGCGTTCCTGAGTCAAGTATTGATTAAGGTGAATGCAGTCCTCTCTACTGAATGTAAAGGTATGTATTCAGTGTAGGTTCTACGTGCTGGTGATGTCAGAGGCAGTATTTGCTGAGAACACAGAAAAATAGTGTCCTTCAGATACAGAGATTCATCTGCTTGGTTTCCATCAGTATTTGCCAGAAAAAAAGGGAAAAATACGTCAGGGAATACAAGGAGCAGAATAAGAAGACTGATAGCATTCACTATAGCTTGCTAATGGCCTGGTAGTTGAGAAAATATTATTAATCATCATTAGATGCACTATGAAATGGGGGAGCAAAAGTCCACGCCTCTTCCATTTTGACAAACCAAATTCTACAACACATGCAGTAGCAGGTATGCAAACTGATTATAGCCTCAGGTAGTACAAAAATGTCTGCAAAATAAGCATGTGTGATTTTTAACTGCAAAATACAGAAAAATAAAAAAAAAAGGTAGGGTGTGAATTCATATAAGGCTAGATTCATAGAATCAATCAGAAGAATGTGATTTCTTCCTTGAGGATATTTCAGTGTCCTGGTGACTACTTCCATCCTACGCTGTGTTGACATTTTCATATTTATTTTGTATGAATGAACAGCAGAAAAATGGTAGTAGGTAAAATTGCAATGACCTTTACAAAATTATTTCAGTTTGACAGTGTCATAATGTACTAATGAACTCAGAATTTTACAATATGAAAAAAATTGAACACAAGAAATAGATTGTAATTTATGCTTTTAAGATTTGCCTTTTTTCCCCTAAGGTATGTTTTCAAGCATGTAAAAAAAAAAAAAAAAAAAAGGGAAAAAACCAAAAAAAAAAGCCATTTTCAAGCTTATTGTGATTTAAATGGGTATAATTCTGCTGGCAAGATGGAAGCTGTGTTGCATTACTATTTTCATGTGAACATCCCAACAAAGGGGGAGGCTGCAGAACAAAACTAATCTGCTTATGTGACTGCTTAGCAAATGAACAGTCAATGACCTGGCACAAATATATATTGGACTTCATTCAGAAGTGTTAGTGTTTGATCATTACATGTGTAATCTCCTGAATATTGTGTACTCTTTAGTATTGTAATTATATAGTTGTGTTCCACATGTAGTTCTGGAAGCCTCTGCCGCAAACAGGAACCGATGTTCCTCTTAATGAGATTTGAACCTTGGTTAAGGGAAAAATATGACTGCTATGAACTGTGACAGCTGTTTAGGAGCATCAGCTACCTGGAGTTTCATGTCATTGAGTGTTTCTAGAGTGGGGATGAGCAAATGCCTCATTGCCTAAGCAAGGTGGCTTTACTTCTGAGCAAGAAAACTTCTACTTGGTAACTCACTGCACATGGGTTTTGATAAGCAGGTGAGTAGGGTGTTGTTGAATTAGCAACGCAGTCGCACCTCACGTCGGTGCTTATCTATTTAATGTTTTGCATTTCAAGTCTTTTTTTTATTTCAAGTACTCTGCAGGTTTCATAGGAAAAACTGCTTTTGTACTTAGCAGGGAATGTGACAAAAAAAACATCCTGGAACACTTAACTTTCTCTATGTTCAAGGGTTCACATTTCGGGTAATTTGGAACATGTGCCAGATGGGTGTCACAAACTAATGTTAATTAATATCGAAACCATTACCTTTTTCCATCCAAGGTGGGCCAAATCTCTGGATCTTTAGATATATTTCTCATCATCTGGTTAGGGTACTGGAAGAAAGTCTGTCTTTTTTTTTTCAAAGTGGTAGAGGGAAGAGGCAGACTACTACAAAAAGCCCCACAACAAGCAAACAAAAAAACCCAAACCAACCAACCAAATGAAAGCAAAAACAAATGGGGACCCCCCCCCCCCCCCAAAAAAAAAAAAGTTCTAATTCTATCTGAGGCAAAAAACCCCTGCCTTATTTTTAGAACTTCTTACAGTCCTGCCCCTTGATTTAATCCATGAGAAGTTATTTGGGGTTCTGTAGGTACTCATAAATTTATCTCCTTTGGAAAGTGAGTCATGGCAAGTGATGTCATGTTCAAGGAGTTAAGCATGCCTGCTCTTCTCAAAATAATGACATGGAGGCAAAAGTTTAGCAACTCGGTCTGCTTTGGTTAAGTTGAAAAATTTCTCTTCAGTGCTTACATATGACACAGTCGCCATGATCCTTGGTTATCGATTGGGTTCTAAGAATAGAAAGCTGCTTTTTCAGAGTTTAGTAAAAGTGCATTTAGCAACCCTTTACACCCCAGCAAGGACCATTCTGTGGTTTTTGCAGTCATGTTGCAGGAAAATTTACTCAAGGACTTTATGTGCTGGTTCTGCATGCAAATTCTGTTCATTGCCAGGTTAATATGATCCTGCATTTTCATGAGGACATTTTTTGAGCGTGTGACCATCTGCCTGCTTCTGTTGAAGCCAACAGCTTTTTTGGTGGCTGTGATTTCCACTGAATGATATTAGAAAATGTGGCCTTTATGGCAGAATCTGTTTATGCAAGGTACCTTCCCTCTCCCCAGATAAACGTTGCCCTATGCACATGCTTCAAATTCTTCCCTCGGATATTGTCTTGCAGCCACTGAAATCGGAGTTGACTCCACCTGATTCACTCTAAGGTATGTGTATCCAAGACTGAGGCATTACTTCATGACAGTGTCAGATATACTTTATCTCGAACAGGACTGTGCCAGGTTTATGTGACAAGTGTTTGGTACTTGGGAGCTGGAGGTAGGAACCTCTGTGAGAAGAGACTAGAGGTTGCTCCGTACTGAACACAGTTGGTTCTAGATGGCTCTGCAAAGGACCTGACACTGAGCACATCAATGAAGCTGGTGGTGCCTCTGTGAAAACATTTAAGGAAGGGTAAAAGCTACTGTGCAGTAGCTATGAGAGAAGAGTGACAAATGTGAGATAAACAGCCCTGAAGACACCAAAGGTCAGTGAGGAAGGAGGAGGAGGTGGTCCAGGCACCAGATCAGAGATTCCACTGCAACCTGTGGAGAAGACCATGGTGACTCAAGTTGTTCCTCCTTAGCCCATGAAGGGCCTCATGTCAGAGCGGGTGGATATACCTTGAGAGAAGCTGCAGCCAGTGGAGAGCCCACATAGGAGTGGGCTCCTCAGGACCTGTAACCCATGGAAAGGAGCCCATACAGGTTGCAGTGGAATCTGATCAGGCACCTGGAGGCCATGGGAGGGATCCCACTCTGGAGGAGTACAAAAGCACAGGGAGAAGCTGTTTATAAACTGATCACAACCCCCATTCCCCTGTGCCATTTGAGGGTGAAGGAGATAGATGAGTAATGAATTTGAACCTAGGAACAGGAGATGTGTGGGGCAAAAGATGTCTTCAGTTTTGTCTTTGTTTCTTACCGTCTTACTCTATTTTTAATTGTCAATAAACTTTTTCCCCAAGTCAATTATTTTTTGCCTGTGATGATAATTGGCGAGTGATCTCCCTGTCTCAGCCCACAAGCTTTTCCACCTTATTTTCCCCCTGTGCTGGTGAAGAGTGGCTGGGTGGGTGTCTGGCAGCCAGCCAAGATCAAGCCCCAAGGACAAAACCCATTACAAAGCACTTCACATTTTTTGTCTGTGTTTCTCAAGTGTGCTTGTCTCCACTCAAAAGCAGAGATCGTGTGCGTGTAGAAAAAGGTCTGTTCTGTAGTCACAGCAAGGCTACTTGAGCTGTACTGTGTGTGTGTTTATGCCTTTTCCAATGGGGGCTGGAAGCTGGAAGGAACATGTAAGGGCTTGGGAGGCTGAGGTACAGGGCTGACTGTGGTGATTTATACCATATATGAGGTGAACAACCTGATCTAATTGTGGGTTCCCTGCTTACTGCAGGGAAGTTGGCCTAGATGACCTTTGGAGGTCCCTTCCAACTCGGGGCAATCTGTGACTCTATGATGAGCTCCTGCGACTCATCAAGATAGGTGAGCACCACCCCGGCTACATGAGAGGGAAAGCCCTGACTATATTATGAAAGTCCTAGCTCAGACTAAAAAGTATTTGGTTTGGAATTACTGAATGCATATGTACTCATAGTATGAATTAACAACCATAACACCGCTCAAAAGCTTTAGCTTCTTAATAGCCAGCTTTCCTGCTTCCTCTTACTCAAGTGGTTGAGTCGGGGTTTTAATCCAGAGTAGGTGTTGAAGCCTTATTTAGATTTGTCATCAGGGTTGCAGTGTTAATGATGGAGTAAAGTGGGTAATGTCACTCAGCAATATCATTCAATTGGAAAGCCATAGTTCTATTTTATGGGGGAAAAAAATGGGGTTTTATCTGTATTTTCCTTCTGCTTTGGAATGAAACACAAACTTTGTGGGTTTATGTCAAGAAAGCAAGCACAATACAGATGTTCAGCTGAATGGTTAGGGCATTTCATGTGTGGAAGATCCGGTTTGTCTTATCTCCAAATCAAGCAGAGAAAGAATATTCAATAATAAGGCGCTGTTTCTCACATTCTGATCACTATGAGAGCTGTTTCTGAGTTCTCTCTTGCATTCACCTTTCTCTCCTCATAGAAGGAATGATGTTAAGTTACTGCACTACACTAAATGGTGCCAGAACAACACGGAGAAACCTGTATTTGGTTACCTTGTAACCTTTTAGCTGCGTTAAACAAAGTTGGGCAAAACACCCATAGGTGAAATAAAATGTCACTAAGAAATCTTCAAAATAGTTGGAGAATATGGAATGATTTATGCCTTGACAATTAGTCAAGATAAATTGTAACCAGTCTTTAATTTTGCTCTGACCACAGGTATGCTCTCAGCAAAAGTGGGTTTCAGAAGCACTGCTCTTGAGAGAGGTAGGGCACAGCCTGCCTTTGGAATATTCTTTTTTGAACTTTAAGTCATTCTTAATTGACTGAAGTTGGATGATCATCTTAGTGTTAATTATGGTAGCTCCTGAGAACAACACACAAAGTGTTTGAGTGTTCCGTGGCAGTTGTGATGTTCTAACAGAGCTCAGGGAAGAGTTACCAAGTGGCCAGCTGAAGCATACCGTGCCACTCTGGATGTTGAGCAAGTACTTGATGTTTACATGAAGACCACGTGAGAATGTTTTTCTTCAAAGTTTGATGCAGCCTGTCAGGTTAGAGTGACTTCTTGCATCCATGGAGGTAAAATTTCTGAGTTTTGCTCAAGCTGAAACTAACCTGAGGAAAGACTGTAGGAATTACCAAGAACATTACCAGCTGCACATCATTATCTGGAGACTCACCCATGATAATGGAATTACCTGCTCCCAGATACATGTGACCACATAGCTTATAATTGCAAGCTACTGCAGTATAATGAGTTGCCCATTAACCAGCTAAGACATCAAGGTAGTGTTAGCAGATGTGTTGTTTTGCAGCTGGAGCAGATTGAAAGAATTTATCTGGTCATTTACCACAGTTTAGCTTGATGACACATTATTTCACAAATACTTTGAGGAATTGCTACGGGATATGCTAGGAGGTTGTACTGTCAGTGATCCTATCATTGCCAAATGCACTCTCCCAGCATATTTACTGTCGCTTCTGTTTCCTTCTGTGGCATTGAACGCTTGCCTCTTGGATTTTTACATCAGTGTAAGTGGGATTAACACTAGCTGTAACAATTTTTTTAAAAACACTGCTTGACTCTGATATTCAAGGCCTTTAAAGTTGCTGTTTAGGCTTCAAGGGGATGTTCTGATGAACTCACCCATATCGCAATTTGGATGAGAAAAAAAAACCCACAACTTTTTATTTATTGCTCCCTATGGATCACATAGGTGCAATCACCTAAAAATTAAATGAGATGCTAAAGGTATGACTACAGCAATTCTGTGAAATTCATACAGAGTTCATTTTATGCTTAGTTGGATCAATATATCAAATGTGTCATTTTTTAATTTCCTTTAATTTTATGTGGGTAGTAACGTTTGAACAAAAAAAGATGTGCTACAGCAAAGCAAGTATTAATAAATACAGAATTACAATTGTAATATGAAGACACTCATTCTCTACTGGTATGGACAGAAACCTTAACAGAGCTGGTCAACTTAGGAAGGACTGCCAGGAACTTGTTTCTCTGATTTACAGGCACTTGAGTGAAATGAGATGCCAGCTGGATTTGTTATGTAAATACAACTTTTAACAGATTTTGGAGTATTTTTGGTTTCAGTAGAACAAACTTAAGTTTGTTAGCTACAGGGATATTCATGTTCTGGCATATGATAACACTACTACTAAATTTACATAAAAGAGGTGTTTGTGGGGAAATGAGTGGATTCATTTGACTTCTATGCAATTTTCAGACTGTTCTAATCCAGGTCATACTTGTTGGTGCTTAAAATGTGTTTCAATTCTAAAAGAAAGTGCTAGTTCTACAAGTCTGAAATACACTCTTCTAGGTGATAATGTGAAATTCACCCATCACTCTATTCAGCTGCCAAATAACAATTCAGTAGCTTTCCCTTTTATAGCTCTCTGGTTGATGACATGTCCCTAAAGAAAAAGGTTGTTATATTTGCAAGCATTTATGAAAGGCAGAGAAGAATTGAGATCTTAAAAAAAAAAAATTATATAATATCCAAATTGGTAGCTGAAATTTAATTTGCCCTTTAAATTTTTAGCTGATTGTATGTGAACTTTAATGAAATCTATAGAGCTTTACATAAAGTGTGGCTGAGAGCAGCAGCAGAAAAATTACTATCCTCTCTCGAAGTCTAGGTACTCCAGACAGTGAACAGCTTCTTTGCACTATTCCCTTTCTTCTTAATTTGTTATTTTCCTTGCATTGTTCTAAAAATAATATCCCAATGGCTTTCCCCAGTGAGACTCCTAATTTTCAGTCATACTAGTCTGAATTACATATATAAAAGACCATTATTTAATATCTTTATAAACAGCAATTAGTTTATTTTCATGAAGTCTTCTGTTGAAACTTGCACCAATGTTAAATACCCAAATATATGGTTTAAAAGCATAGAAAATGAAAAGTATATTTCCAGAGGGACTTAATCCTTTATGTGCAGATAAAATCAATGGAGGGTACTGTTTTATCTGTTACCTCTAATAATTAAAATCTTAGCTTTCAGATTCCAAATCAGACTGCTTTTGATAGCCACTTTCTACTAGGAAGTGAAGACACCAACAGTCAGCATTTCTTATTTTACACTTCTTATATATGAAGATAGAAACAGCTGCCTTCCAAGGTTTAGTGTTTAAAAGTATCAGAGAACCTCATTTGGTAAGACAGATCGCTTTAACTTTCTCTACAAAGACATGGAGGCCAGAATGTTATGAATAGTGGTTTGTGCTCTCCTTCAAGATCTTAAAAGGAAAAAGCTATTTGAAGATAACTAATGTAGTTGTTCCAACAGTGTATGCGCCCTTTGCTCAGTTATTTTGACAGGCAAAGAATGGTGGACTCAGCTTTTGCAGTCTTAAGTCTAGAAAGATGTAAGCCCCGTGCTTGTTCAGTAGAGGATCTTTCTGGAATGAAATAATACTGAAGTTGTTCTTCTTCAGATGGTCGTTGTGTATGAATGTGGACAGGTCTGCAGTTGCCATCTCACCTGCGGTGCTTGGCTCTGAGCATGCTGTAGCATGGATTATTCAACTGGCCACACGTGGCAACAGGCTTTATTTTTTTCACAGGTATTCATGTCAGTAACTTTGCCAGACTGTTTCCTTCCATCCCACACTAGTATGGTAGATACAAACGAGTATCTGTAGTTACTAGGAACACACAGATCCATGTGGAAATATCAAACGTGCTTTCTGTGTGCATGATCACTTCTTAGAATTACAGTTGAAGAAAACCTTGTCAATTATTTTAGCTTGTTTATTACATATCAATAGAATCTAAGTAGTTTGAAAGTAATGGGTGCATACTTGAAAAGGTAAAATAAGTGGTCTGCTATACTTGGAACACAGTCAGTACCTCACTTACTAAACTGTTGTTCCTGGTGAAGAGCAACTGCACAATAGCACCAGTGACATTCACTAGGTCAGGACTGATACTCTCAGCAGTTATGATTATGGAAGGAATAAACAGAGTTACCACACCTAGATCTTTCTGAAATGATGGAAGATGCAGCTTATTTTCTGTGCCATTTATACACAATCAGGGTAGTGAACAGTATCAGTATCATTGATCACTAAAGTAAAAAGAGTTACTTTATTTGCATATTCATACTTACAGTAGAACTGAAGATACAGAGGTTAATTGTTGCTTTCACTTTAAGTCATTTGAAAGTGGATACTTGCAAAGGAAATGTAGTAACTGCTCATCGAGTGCTTCACTGTGCTGCCCTGTCAAGCCAGCCATCACACCAGCCTAATAGTTCTATTCCCTTTCCTTTTTCATCCTTAAAAAATACTTTAACCACTGGGATAGCTGGAATCAGTAATAAATTTAAAATACTCATAAACGTATGTAGTGTAAAGAACTGTGTTTTAAACAAGATTAAGCTCTTGAGAACTTGGAACATGATATTCTACTACATGTGTTTATTAAGGGACTACTACACGCCACAAAGAATGGTTGTTTGGCTGGCAGGAACTCAAAGAGTGCTTGAAGTCTGCATGGAACTAGTTCCATGAGAGATCAGATCAAAATCTATTCTACAGCTTTCCCAGACAAGGATTTTGCTATCACATAAAACTAATTCTGATACTTTAAGAAAATAATTCCATTTACCTGGAATTTGAGGTCCTGAGTGAACACTCAAGAACTATTCAGTTTTGGCCAAATTAATGCCTATTACTAATCAGTGGATCGATGAACTTTTCTGTTTAGGTTATCTCCGAATAGGAAAAACTTTTAGCGACATTATTTTCTATAGCACTAAGCCTTCCATAATGATCTTAGCTTGAGAATATTGTACTATGTAAGTATGAAGATAGCTTAGTGTATACAAACAAACCAAGAAGGAATCTGTAGGTAGGACAATTACATTTAAGTGCTACTTTTCAGTAAACTTAAAACCACTTTGGAGGGAGAAGACAGAAGTTTGAGACAGCCTGTGTAACATTTTCATGCAGTAAGAAGCAAAATGTAAGTACTGAGAAAGATGTCATGTGAAAATGGAAGTGTGCTCACAGCTGTCCAAGACAATGTAGTGTGTATGTGTAATACAAGTGTAACTCTACAAGGAGGCTATTTGAAGTACGTATTGTGCTTCAAAGGCTATTGTAGTATATTAATTAACACAACTGATCTGTTTTCAAACTGATCTCCAAACTCCATTATTTCTTCAAAACAGGTGAAGAAAAAAAGAATTGGTCAGCCAGTGACTTAGGGGGCAGGTACAGCTCTTGAATAGCCAGCTGTGGCTTCTGTGTAGTCAAGGGATTATGCTAAGGGACTGGCTGTGCTAATGGGAAGGCATCTGTGGGAGAACTCAAGCTGAAGTGGAAACAGGTCACTATGATACACAGCAACATACACACACCAAAATAAGTAGTAGGAGTCCCCTGTCTGTGATCTGGTCTCCAAAGTATGTCATACACTTCTTCTGGCTCTTGTCTGAGAGCTGTTGCCATGACCTGTGGAAGGTTGCTAAGTTGCTGGCTGTTTACACACTCCTCCTGGACAGCAATTCCTATTTTCATGGGTTTCTCTATGGCTGGATGAAAACAGTGTTTGTTTCTCAGCAAGGATTATTTGTGTGTCAGGTAAGTGAATTCACTGAAGCTTGCCAAATCAGTCGAAATAAAGTTTCATTAAAAGAGAAACAAGAAACGTACACTTGAAAACCTGGTAACTACATGAAACCAAGAAGATGAGGAAGCAGCAGAAATATATTGGATTGATACAGTGATACTGTAACATAACAGGAAAGAAGGTAATGGAGTACATACTCTGTACACTATTATACACTTGTGCATTACATTTGCTTCTTTATTAGATTTGGCTGATGCTACAACCTCTTCCTATGGTTTGTGTGTGGTGGAACTGTCAGGTAGAAAGCAGGGCTGTTTCTTTTTTTTCTTTCTGCTGCCACTTTACATAGACCTTAAAGATAAGTTACTTCTGGAATTATTAAAAAACCCCAAGCCCAAACAGTTTCAGTGTAAGAAAAAGTCCTTAAGTTGTTATTATTCTTTAATATAATTGGAGAAAGAGAATGATTGGTAAGGTCAGTCACCAATAAGTTGGATTTCTTGTGTTATGAGAATCATCTAATAACAACTGAGAAGTGTATACTTAAATGAACAATCATGTCTCTATATTTCATCCTCTGTTCCCTTCTCTGTTATATGGGTCATGACTTGAGGGAAAGCATCCCTCAGTTTGTTTATTTTTTCTTTTTTTTTCTTCAAACAGCAAAGGGAACAAAGCTGTTTAATTATAATAAAACTGGTTCTAACTTTTTAAAAATCTAATCAGAAAAATTTTTTGCAAGACTGCAATTTTTTTTTAATGCTGTACATTAGGTCCCAGTAAGCTGTGGAGCTAGAAATGTATTGCTTAAGAGCATACTGAAAAGAAACTTTTCTTGTTTAACTTTCTTTCCCATGATTGCTTCAGCAACTAACAAGTGCATTCTCTCACCTTTTACACAACAGCAACTGGATTTTATTGTTTCTGAATTAAAAGATCAATAACTTAAGTCATTTATATTCTGAGGATAGTGCATTATGCATAACTTTAATAATAAAGTGATGCTATGATCTTAAAGATTGTGCCAAATGTTTTGCCTTCTAACGCTGTGTGTGACTTTCTTGAAATACTGTTAGTCATACATAAAACACTTGCAAGAAAAGAAGTCTGCATAGGGAAAAGTGAACAGGAGCTTTCTATTAAAATAGTCATTGGTGTGTAATATACAGGAACTTTCTATCAACCGTTTGTTGGGGTCCTAAGATCACTGAAACCATGCTCAGTTACAGGTGGTGCATCAGACTGGAGCACAGTTATTAGGGTCAGCGTGCATCTGCTTTGGAAAATGGAAGAATTATATAAGTCTGCAGAAAAAAAGGCACATTCTTCTACTTAAAAGTTAATCTGTCATATTGCACATCAGTTTAGGGTCAGATTGCACTCTTCTAACTAATGGAATCATTTGGGTATTCTATACAGTCAAGTGTTTGGTTTTACACTGTACCTTATTTCAAAAGGGCTGAAATATCTTCCCCCCCCCGACATTAAACTTCCTTCCAAGTAAACCCTGTGCTCTCTTTAGTCCCCTGGTGCCAGGCAGAAGGGCCACATTGCTATTAGGGCTACCAGAACACTGGGTCTGCCTGGGGACACACAAGCCTGGTGGAGACGCTCCCCAGGTATGTGAGACTGGCCTGGAGCATCCCTAGAGCAGGAAAGGAGCTCTGTGCTGGGCTTCTCTGCTGTAGTTGTTGACATCTGGGCATTGATGAGGCTGATGTTGCATACCGAAAGGGCCCTCTGCTGGGACTTTCTCCAGCTCCCAAAACATTTGAGGCTGGGGAGGACACAGGGATGACTTGTATTTTTATTGGATTTTGAAAAAAACAAACCTACCAGAACAGTTATTTCTGTTATGTGTTCCTGTAATGTTTACTGTAATGTTATTGCATATTTATGCTGCCTAGTTACCTCTAAAAATAACAAACTATTTTTTTTAAGGAAATATGCTATACAAAACTGTGTACAAAAGTGAAAACAATCTTCTGTAGTGTCCTATCTATTATTACAATGTAATTTTCCAATATAATTCCTAAAATGGTCAGTTTTCCCAGAACTTCTGTAGCTTACTCTGTGTAAAAGGCTGCTACTAGCACTAGGCAGCTAAACCAGTTCAGGCAGTTATTGCTGCTCTGATACGGTACCAAAAACTTAAAAATAAGAATAGCAGTGCTTCTCTGCTAACAGGTTCTTAAACTGCTTAGTCTTTTTTCAGTCTTCAGCCTATAAAGGTAAATCTCATCTTTTCTTTTCTTGGCTGCTGTACTGTCAAATTGGATCTCACAGTGAAAGTGTTAGTTCATACTTTTATCAAAATTATCACAAGGACAGTTAGATTTCAATTAGAAGGTTTGGATACACAGACCACTGATTAACTTAGATTATTAATCAATATAATCAACTTGCACTTAAAACAGTGCTCTTAAATTATTTGCATTAAAGGGGGGGAGGGGGGGTGGGGTGTTCATATTTAATTCAGTCTTTTCGAAGAAACACAAGCCATGTAAATTTTCCAGCAATGAACTTTTTACCTAAATCACTAATACATCTAAATCAGCTTAACCACATAATATAAATGTTTTCCCTTTTACAAGCAAGACTGTAGACTGTGCTGCCTTTTTCTTTTCTATAATTAGCACAAACATTTGGAAATTGCAGTAACACTTTCTCCGTATCTTTACAAGAAAGAAAATGACCTAAAAAGGGAAGAAAGGCTACTCAAGGAAGGAGCACAGCTAATCTAAACATCACCCACAACTTGCAATCAGGGACACCCCCAAACCCCTCCCTTCTCCAATGAGATCCTTTCAGTATTTTGAAATATCTGTTTTGTTTTTGTTTTTCAAACTCTGTCTTCTCTACAGATTTCCCTACTTGGAAATATTACTGTTTGAGATCACTGTACAGCAACAACAGATAAAGCTGCGACAAGCAGCAAACTGGCCCATTGTGTAGAAGTTTGTAATTGATAAAGAACACATACGTGACAGGCACAGGCTACCCCAACATGGAAGTATTAAGGTCATCTGTCATTTTAGTAGTGTCCACCTTGTTCAGAAAACTTAAGAAAACTGTGAGGAAAAACATGATTTCCCACTCGTAAAGCTGAATTTTGGACTGCTGTATACTGTCAAACTTCTTGTCTTTATTATAATTTCAGCCAGCAATAGTTTGCCCAAATTTCCTGCATGTAACAAATGGTTCAAAACTCTTGAGTTCACAAAAATACCAGAACAATTCCATGCCAGAAACAGACAGTATAAGAAATTAGAGGGACTTCTGTAGCATAAGGAAACCATGAACATGTCTTTTCTCTGGTTAATCACCCACAGAAATGGTATTTGTATGGACAGAGACTTTCAGTGGGGACCTATATAGAAAGTCAGATTGTGCGGTTCTGCAGCAGTTTAGTGCACAAGCAACAGAAAATGCCTTTAAATGTGTTTTACATGTAAGTAAATACAGTCACAGCTCAGATTTTTAGACATTCAAGCTTTTCCTTGGAACCCCTTTAGCTGCAGCAATTAGGCAGAAACTGAAGGTATAACTGTTGATGTTAAGTTGGTACACAGACTCAGTGATTCCTCCTGTGAAATCTCCACCACCTGCAGGAATTTTAGGTAATAAACCAGACATAATGAGTAATTAGCTGGAAACCACATTAGGCTAGACCTATCAGTACAATTTGTGAGAAATCCCACACAAAAAAAAAGATTCTTGCAGAGACTGCGATCTCTAGAGCCCTTTCTCAGATACTAACCCTGGGGAAAAATAATCTTTTTCATACAGTTTCCCCATCTAGTCAGACAGAAACACAATCAGCACTGACAAATGCCTGGGATGGTACCAGTGACAGACAATATATTGAAGGCTTTAAAATAAAAGTTGGCACAAAGCGTCACTGTGTTGCTAATTTACTCTTACATTTCAGGCAGATTGAGGCTTCCACTCGGTACGTGCTGTAGGTTAAGTATACTGCTAGATCCTACACAGCTGTTAAGGATACAAAGGTATGATTATTATTACCATTTAGACAAACCACTAAAATGGTAGTTTGTTCCCACAGGAGTGAACAGTTAACAACAGTTTCTTGGACAGTTAAAAGCAACTTGATTATTAGGATTTTGGCTCCTTTATGCCAACGCTTTCTGATGGGACCTGTAAGGCTTGCCAAGTTGGAATCAGGACTTAATATAGCAAAAAAAGGGAATGGTCATGTTTAATTTTGTGGCTGTAAAAGATGACTGGATTATAGGGAAAGCTTTTATGCTTGAGAATAGCGTTGAGGACTGCAGGAGAAAGAGCACTGGTGCCAAGGTTTAGGGTCATGGCCATCTACTAGGCCTGTAACAGATGCTCTCTGTTAACCCCTCTCCCCTCACAAAGGGGAAGAGCAATGGAATAAGGGAGAGACACTTAAGGGATTGGAAAAGAAAACTAAACCAGCTTTAGTAAAAAAATAATAATAGAACAGAATATATACAAATATTTTTATAAGCAATAACAAACCCACCCCCTCTGATGGCAATTACTTCACCATCACCACTGATTCTATGGAGCAGGTACTGGGTAATCCCAGACTGGACTCAGGAGCTGGATTCTGGAACTCAATTCAGGAACACACGAATTGGGATCCAACATAGAACAGAGACCTCTTCAGATGCTGGCCATTGAAAAAGAGACTTTACCCTTGTGATCGCTCAGCTTTATACCAAACATGACGTCTATGGGCTGGAATCCCTCTTTGGTCAGTTTGGGGTCACCTGTCCTGGCCACTGTTCCCTGCAGGTGCAGCCTTTCACTTTCTGCACCCGCAGTGGTGGCACACAAGACTTGCCAGTGCCCTTGGTCTAAAAACCAAATCCTTGGTAGTAACTCCAATCATTGAGTGTTATCACTGCTAGAAGCTGATGCTGTCTGCAAAAATATACTACCAGCTTCAGACAGTGCAGTTAAGTTAGAAGAGACTGAGCTAAAAAGTAAAATCACTGAACAGAATTTGTTCTGTTCTCACTCAAACCAGGACAACTGGTCAGGCAGTACTAGGATAAGGGGTCATTTTGGCAAAGGAAAACAGTTTATTGCTAATTTCTTCAGAGCCTTAGGCTGACACTTAAAAGTCAATTTAGAGTTATGGCAATGGCCCAAAAGTGAAAGTACTTAATCATCTCTTGTTATCCTAAACAATAACAGTAAATGTAACATATCACAACCCTCCCCCTCCTGCCTTTACCCTAGCTAAAATTCTAGTTTGGGAGGTGACAAATCCATAGACCGTCCACATCTAGCAATGGAAGAGACACACATTTACCTTTGCTTATGAGCCTAAACTCAAACCTTACAGTACCTATAGCTCACCAGTCTCAGATCAAACAAAAATCCACTTTACCCTGTCTACAGCCCTTGCTCAGTCCACAATTTCATCAATAAAAATTGCTCTTCTATTCCTACTGTCTCACAGCCATGGGACTTCTGAGTCCCAAGTCAACCTCCAGTTCTAGTTTTTATCCCAGTCTTGCTGGATTCAGCAACAATTTTTTTGTTTTTTCAGCCTTTCTTGTTTGATTTCTCAATGCCAACTCTAATCTGAACTAGGAGTTTTTGAGGAAAGAGATAGAAGTTTGTCACTTCCTGTTATCATTAAACTTAATCCAACACCCAATATGGACAGGCACAAAATGGCAGAACCTAGGAAAGAAATGGATTTGAATATTTTTAAAGCTAGTTTTTGGAATACCAGAGACTAAAGAATTTTTTTTTTTTTTTTTTTCAATTGTTCCACATGGCTTACAGGTCTAAAAGGAAGACTCAGTACTTACAGGCACAAAGATGTTAACATTTGTCTAAAGCTACACATGTTGCTGGTTTCTCTTTACACTGAGGCTTAGGCAACTTCCAGGAAGTAAACTATCAATGAGATGTATTGTTGGATCCTGCAGTTTCTTAGACTGTGACTGGAATGAACATAAGCATATAGCTTTACATAGACACAATATTCTGGGGTGCTTTTAGGCCTACTGTCAGGTTTTAACTTTGGGATTTAACCCCAAAGTTCACTTGGGTTACAAAGTAGAATCTGTATTGCCCATAATACTAGAATGAAAGTGTAATGTAAAGGGGCAGACATTTGAAAGACAATGATGAGACAGGTTATGGGTAGCTCGACTGTAAGGCTGAGCAAAAGCAAAGATTAAAATATAATGCTCTGTTCCACAAAGGCAGCAGTGCTACAGTGAGGACTGGTGCCAGCAGAAATGCATGGAGGACAGCCAGAATTCCCTGAGCTTTGGTTATGCCTGGAAAAGCAGCAGTGTATCACTTACACAAATTCAATGAGAATCAGTGAAAATGAGCTAAAGCGCTCTTAAAAATAAATTTGGCAGCACATAAACTTCAGTGTGTCATCACCCCTGAACACAGGAAACAAGCAGCCATCTTTTGAGGCAGAATTTCTTTTGACTCATTGAAAGGCCTTCATCCTGTTCCCAGAACTTGACCTAAAAAATGCTACCACTCCTCTGTTTCTGTCCTTAAACGCTTCTGAAATGGGTGTATTCAGACAAGGAGCGCCTTATAAGCGCTTGGATTGCATCCTCTCTCTCAGTCTTTCTTGCAAGCCCTGAATATCGCTAGCCATAGGAGCTGCCAAATCACCGCCAGATGGGCGGAACAGAACGCATGCAGTTGGGAGCTACAGAATTTTTTAGAGAGCTTTCTAACCTCCCCCAAAATTTCACATTTCTGGTCTCACCACGACTGGCTGGCTGCCTGTATTCAGAAAAGACATAAACATCATGGACATTTCAGTGTTATTTGAGGCCAAATCTTGTTTGCAATGCTGCATGCATGGCAGCTAGTTAATGATGAGTTTGCTGCGCTAAATTAAGTCTGGGCTCTCAAGAGTAATTGCAGTAGCTTCATTTAACGAAGTAGTAATACTCACTTGCTCGAGTCAGTACACATATCGTGTAGCCTTTCGCAACCTGGAAACCTGGTATTTTCCTGCCGAGATAATTCTACGTGCCAGTCCTAATTTTAGGAGGCTAGCCGGGGTAGGTGTTAACTCCCCAGTCTGTATTTTGGGAGGGCAGTCCCTTCAGCTACGCTGCATGCGGGCAGGCAAGCGACGAAAAAACCCCAAAGAAACACCAGGCAAAGCCCTGACGGAACGAGACGCTGCCCAGACGCCGCCAAGCCCGGGCGCTACCGCCCCTCCCGCCGGGGCGGCCGGGACCCGCTGTGGGCCGAGGCGGGGCTGGTGTCCCGGGAACAACGACCCGGTCGCGGCCTCGGCCCCGGCCGGAAGTGCGGCCCAGACGGGGCCCCCTGGCGGCGGCGCGGTCTCACGGCCGAGGTTCCCTTCGGACAGACACCGGCTCCCACCGCGGCCGGGCCACTGCCCGTTATGCTCTTCCGCTTCGGCGTGGTGCTGCCAGCCCGCATGACGGAGGGCGGCGGCGTGCTCCTGCTGGCCGGCTCCCGGCCGGAGCTGGGCGAGTGGGACCCGCACCGCGCCGTGCCCATGAAGCCGGCGCGGCCGACCGCCCCGCTGCCTGCCCAGGAGCCCGCGCTGTGGCTGGCAGAGGTGGTGCTGCCGGACGAGGACCCCTTCAGCCCCTTCTGGTACAAGTTCCTCCGGCGGCAGCGCGGCGACTTCCTCTGGGAAGGTAACGGAGGGACGGGCGGGTGGCGGAGGTCAGGCCCGCCCCGCCGCTTCGCACCCTCTCCTTCCTTCACCCCCTCAGGCGCACGGACCGCGAGGACGTGCCCGCGCTCCCCAGGCCGCGCGCCGGCGGCTGGGCGGGGCAAAGGCGGCGGCCCCGCCCCCTCTGTCTGGAGGGGGAGACCCCCGGCGAGGCGCTGGCGCGCGGGGGCCGCTGCTGCTGGGGGCGGGTGGGAGCCGCGCGCTCGGCCGTTGTCCCCGGGACGTGGCGGGGGGGGGGGGCAGTGGCCTGCAGTGGGGGGAGCGGGAGCGGGCCGGGCTCGGCCCTCAGCGGGCGCAGTGCCCTCAGGGGTCGGCCTGGAGGGGCCAGAGCAGGGGCCTTCTTGAAGGATCTCTTGCCTTGCTGGCGCTTCCGACAGCTCTGCCTCATGGCCGGTGCACCGGAGCGTCGCCCGAGGGCCGGGAGGGGTGTCCCCCGGCAAACGGGCTGTTCCCTGAACGTGATGCTGCCGTCTGTCGGCGCAGACGGCGCCGGCCGCCTCCTATACAGGGAAGGCCTGAATCATGCTGCAGGTAGAACCTCCTAGGCTGACATGACATGACATGACATGACATGACATGGACACTCGCTAACAAAAACATTCTTTAACTGTCAGTTGAAGGAGAGTGAATGCAGAAGGAAACTGCACTTCTAGGTTAGTAAAGGATCTTTGAAACAGTTTTAGTGGGGGTTTTTTTTAATATTTTGGTTTTTTCCAGGGTTTGGTTGGGGTTTTTTTTCAAAAAAAAAAAAAAAAAAAAAAAGGTAGGGTAAAGTTCTGTCATGGCTTTAGTTTCCATGTGCTGTTCTAGTATATTTAAGAATCTTAACTAAAAGATAACGCTCGTACAACTATATGCCGAGTCAGATAAAATGCTAAATATACCTCTTGTCACTGAGGAATGGTCTCTGTGAAAGGAAGACAGATGACTAGGTAATTTGTGAGCGTGTTTTTTTTTAAACTTACAGTTTTATAATCCATATACCAGAATAACACATTGTAGAGCAGTTGTCTCATCACCCGTTTTAAGAATATATATCACACTTTTAAACTGCCATTCTGTCATTTAAGACTGAAACATGCATGTCATCATAACTGTTGGCATTTGTTTTTTCTTCCTTATACTAATAAAAGACTATGTGTTAATAGTGCATTCACAGAAGCTTACATCATGAAGTACTATTTACATCATGTGATAGTAATTGTTTTTATTTAGCAGTGAAAAGAAATAGCATGTTCTGCCTGTTTTAACCATGTTTTTCTTTTGCAGAAATTCAGGAAAAGTGTGAGTTTATGGAATAAAAATCTTTGCATCTGTCCAAGGAAGCAGAATTGTGTCTCTTTTGAAGGTGCCAAGTTGTACATAATATCCCAGTGATATTGGTATATAAAGAGGTGTTCACCACACAGAATATAGAAATAATAATAGAGTGTTCCAGTCTGTAGAGAATCTGCAATTCTAAGATGATGGTTACTGTCTAGTCTGGAGGTAATGATATCTCAAGATATTTGTTCACACCTGGGACCCCATTTAGTAAATGTAGTCTTGAGTAATAAAACATATTCTGGTTTGACAGTCGTGCTATGATGCGGTGCTAGGATTAAGCTGTGTGGGATTTTGTTCTCGTCATTGGTCATTGTGAATGCTCAGCAGTTTGAGCATATAGCATAGCTAGAGCGATAGAAAACAAACGGGCATACCACCTGAATGCAGAAGGGGCTTTTAATTAGTCATTCATATCAACCAGTGTTTTCTAAGTTGTTATTTACAGGAATGAACTGAATTTAAACTGTGAAATTTATTGTTCCTCATGTATTACACAAAGGGAGCTTAAGGGTTTTTTTTTTTCCTCCAATAATTAAGCAATATTGTGCGGTCTTTTTTTTTCCCAGCTGTAGATCAATAAAAGTTTTGGCTGTCATCTGTTCATTCTTGTAAAAATCACAGTTGGAGCAGACAACTACCTTCTTAAAAAGAAGAACAGATTTTTCTTTTATGATAACTAAATGCTGTACTTTGGCTCTTCAGTATTCTGTGTGTTTAGAATTAAAATGTGCTTTCGGAGAGATTTAGCAGGTACAGAACGTCTGCAGTTTTGAAGACGTGGTTATAAGGGATAGAGCAAAGTGCAGAATGATACTCTTAAGTTTGTGAGTTGAGGCATTCATCTGTAACCAGAGAAACTCCTATCCAATTATGGATGTCAGGTGTTTGCATATATTGGATGTGAAGTAATGTGCCATATTTAGAAAATTATTCCAATTTTTTTTATCAGGATACTTTGTGTGAGAATTCCACTGGTAAGGCACATTTTTTAATATTTTTTTTTAAATACTACAGTACATGTTGCATCATCTGTTTTGAGTCTAAATTTAATTCATCCTTGCAGCCATGTCAGTGCAATGGGGAAACTGAAAGATAAAGTGAGGGTGTTTCTTTCTGTGGGCTACAAGAGTCAAAGTTGCAGGCCGGTGTTCTGTAGGTTTTGGATTCTGCCAAGTGGTCTGGTAGGAAGTCTTCAGGCAAGGCTTGCCCTGCAGGAGCTGTGCTGGATTGTTTCTTGTGTCTAAAGGGAACTAGTTCCCCCCTCTAGGAGGATGAGGTGGGAGAGGAGACTCTCTTGTGCTCCTGAAGAGTCTGATGCTGTCCCAGTGTGATGATGCTTGCCTGCACCAGGGCCTGTCACTGAAAACCTCTGGGCTCTTCTGGCTAAACTCACATGATATCTATATGCTCTCTAGCCCAGGTGAGGTTTCTTCAGGGTTGGTGCTTTACTTACCTGCCACGAGCTCAGCTGAAAGGCCTGTTATCCAGGAGGATTTTTAACTGTGTTACAGTGCCTGTGGAGAACAGGTTGGTTATGTTGAGATACAGAATCTGAGAATGGGGGTACCCATTAGAAAAAAATAAATGAATGTATATACCTTCCCCCCTCCAATTGCATCCTGTGTGTCTTTCTATTTGCTTTAGTTTTGATATAGATTCTTCAGAACTGGGCTTATATCTCTCTTTCATCTTGGAAAGTAAAAATATATTGTGCCTACTGTCAAAACTAAATAAATACAAGATGAAACTTACGCTTGATCTTGTGAGTTTTTGCTTGAACGCTCATCTATGCCTTTAGCCCCTTTACTCTGGCCTAGATAAACTGTAGGTACTGTACAGGATACATGTTCCGTAAAACAACTATGCCCCAAACCTTATTTTGAGATGATGGAGTACAGTCTGTTGACACCTTACATTTTGGTAAGAGGAAAAATAAATACATAAAATGTATAAGCTTATATTCTAAAATGCTGATCCATTTTCACATAACCATTAATTTGATGTAGTTGGTGCTTCCTTGAGTCTTGACAGTACAGTATCACCAGATAAAGCTGAAAAGCACAGTTAAAGCAGGTGAGCAGAGCCTTATTCCTTCAAAAAAATCCAATCTCTGGTTTTGGGGAGGAGAGAAAAGGAGGAGCCTTGTTTCTTGGGGGCCCCAAACAAAAAAACCAATACAACACAGTTTGATTTAGAAACAGGTTACACACACAGCTTGGTATGCTGGCCTTCCAACATTTCCAGTTCACGCTTCTGCAAGCTTGTTAGTTACAGTTTAAGCCATCTGTTGAACAACATACACTTCTGATGATAGTTCAAAAAGACTGGTACATTTGTGGAGTAATAAAGTTTTTCATAATACGGTAAAGTAATTAGTGAAAATAGAAGGAAAATTTGATCATAGCTTTCCAGGGCTGAGCATTTGGCTGAAAATGCTGGTGATAGTAATGCATATTAAAATCTCATTTTAAAAGTGGCAGTGTGTGGAAACCTAAACCAACCTCACTTCTTGGCCTCAACTCCATGGAACAAAACAGGTATAGTTTCTTATTTTGAAGGGGGAGATTCTTTAAAGGCTGTAAGAGAAGTTAATACCTACTTGCCATTTTCATTGGAGAAATTGTAACAGAGTAAGAAATACTTGGAGCTAAGCCACATCAGGATAAAGCAAAGTAAGGCTTTGCTCTTTGAGGCCATTCTGGAGAAGTACAGTTGGATGCAACATTATTTTTCTGTAACTGAGCTATATCTCTTTTTCTTTATTTCCCAAAGGTAGTCTACAGATCCCCAGATTAGGTTGCTTTTTTTTTTTTCTTTTTTTTTTTATAAAAAATTTAAAAAAAAAGAAAGAAACAACTGGAGAGGATAACATTTCTTCATACCTTTTTTAATGCAGATATTTTATGTAGTATTGTCCCCACTGGGTGTCGCCGTTTTACCTGTATATAGCCAGCGGCTGCCTAGCTTGCTGCAGCTACTTGCACATTTCATCAGTATTTAGCATAAACTGTTCTGCTTTTGAAAATAATCCAGGGTTTTACTTGCTTCCTCCATCCCAGTGTTGTTCTGAAGTAGGTAGTGACTAGGAAGGAGCATTGCGCATAATTGGATGTTGATAGTTATAATTGTGCATAAGCTGCATTTTGTTCGTGCGAGGCTGTTGCTTTCTGTACAATGCTAGATGCCACAACACCTCTCAAGTGTGAGGAAACTTTATGAATCAAAGTGGCTAACTTTGAAATCTACTACCCAATACTTCTTTATGAATGGAGAGAAACTTTTGTATACAAAGTGCAATAGCTCCTACTGTTTTGTTCTTCAGCCTCTCAGGACATACACTTAGCATGGATTGTGGTATCATTAATTGGTAGTGGTTTTCATTACTTCCTATCTATGCGTATCTATTAACCATCTTATGCTGAGCAGACTACTGGAGGGCAATAAAACAACAGAGTTGCCCATGAAACTGCAAAATCAGAAAAATAAAACCAACTATGTACACGTGTTCCTTTGGGTTTGGGAGGTATGTTTCATTTCCAACCCTCGGAGATAATCAGGGACCAGCTCTGACTGCCCTGAGAGCTTAATTAAAACATTTGTGGATATAATGGTAAAGTCACAATAAATTAATTGTTTATGCAAATACTTTATTTGTTCACTACTTTTCCCATCCCCCACTTCACTCCCTGCCTTCACTTCCAAGTGACAGCAACATGGGATATGGGTTGAGAATTTGTTTTCAATGGCAAGAAGCACTGAGAAGTGATAAGTAAAGTAATGGGGATGATACTTTGCTTAAGCTTTTTCCATGGTTACTATTTTGATATAGAATGTTTCCTGCCTATAGTTCATCAGTCTTTTATGGTGTGGTAGAAAGTAAAAATCAGTAATATACAGTACAATGCTGTAGAGAGTTTCCAAGCAGTTAGGAAGACTGTATAACATTATGCATTTTGTATTATTCTATCATCTGCATTTCCTTTATTCTTATTTCCACCATCTGTGGTGGAACCTCTTTTTTACATAAGCTGAATTCCCTTTTAGTTGCTTATCTCTGTCTTAATCCACATCATTTGGTTAAAAACTCTTAGTGAGGTAGCAGCTCCCACTGAGAAACACCTGTGCCTAGGCAGACCTAGAGAGAGAGATAAAACACATGTTTTTGAAAGGTGCCTTTGAAAATTCTTTATTTTCTCATCTCTGATTTAAGGAAAAAAAAAAAAAAGGAAAAAAGCCTTGCTGATTAACAGCAATAAGTACCGAGGAGGGCTTTCTTGTAAACCATTTAGTTCTAATTCTGGCATAATTAAAAAAAAATCTATAAAAGGAATTCTCTTAGGAGTAGATTAATAGACTAAAAAAAAATCTCAAATTTCACTTGGATTTGAATAGATTTAAAACTTGTTTCCTTGATTATATATATCATCCCTACCACATGAGAAGTTGAAACAGTCTGCTTGAAGTCTGGTAGAAAATATATGTGCAGCATATGATACAAATGGTATTATTGGATGTCTCTTTTGGGCTGGCGAATGCAAGGAAACGTTTCTGAAGAAGGAGCTGATGAACTAGATGTGTCAAATTAACAATTTTGTCATGTATTAGGTAGTTAAGTAACACAATAATCTGTTTTAAGAATCTAAAGAGAAGACAGTTTATTGGCAGCAGAAAAAGTAGCATTAGAAAGCAGAGTAAGTCTACTTTTATTAAGCATACAAGTAAGGGTTAGTATGTGGCATACAGAATTCAAATGTGTTATTTGGCGCTATTTGTCAGAGATGTGAAAACAAAGGGCAGCTATTCAGGGGCTTTGCTGAGACTTGAGGAAGAGGGATTCCAGCGTAAGAGCCTGTGGCAGACTCAAACTGGCAAAGTACCTGGCTTCACTCAGTTACAGTGAGAGGAATTCAGCCTCCCCTACCTCTGTTTGTTAACAATCAGTAGCAGCAAACAATTCAGCCTTGTTGAGATTGAGACAGATCCTATTTCAAGACATCAGAGATCGAATTTTGTTCAGTTAGTCAGCTGGGAGATTTTCATGACAGAATATGGTGTAAAGCGTAAGTAAATATGAATATTTTATGTGTAGTGAAGGAAGTACCAATTAGAGTAATGTTTGATAATGATGCCATGCAGTTGCACATTCAGGTAACTATGAGAATTATGTCCAAAGCAGGAGTTGAGGCTTTTCTTTGTTGTTATGTTGATACAAAAGGAAGCAATCAAGCAAATACTTCATCTTTTAAATCCTGCATTTCAGAGATTTTTTTTTTTTTTCCCATGTGTTTCCTATATTTCCTGTTGTTCAATTATTAGTATTTTTTAAAACTATTCCGCAACCCCTCCCACTTCCTCTGCCCTTAGGGTGTTGATACCAGTTATGATGAAACTAACCTCTTCCAAGAGAATTTCTAAGTGTGAACTCAAGATGTTAATTTACCTTGTTATAGAACTTCCTTTACTATTGCAAATGTAATTACTTATAATATTTAGACATACTTAAAATTTTGATTTAACATGTAAAGCCTGCTGGTTCATGCAAAATTTATGACAAAGATTAAAAAAGTATGTCTTTGCTCTTACTGATTTGTAAGTAGGTGATCTGAAAATTGCTTGACCGCTTGCTGTTTGGATTTGTTAGTTGCCTTGGCATCCACGTAGCCCTGTGGTTTTTCAAAGGGAGCAGTGTACTTAGAAACATTCTGGCCTTGCTGTACTTTGGAGGTTGGAAGTGATAGGCCTGTGGTGTAGGGTCTGTCTAATGCAGGGATGAGATACACAGCAACTCTACAGCCGTTGCTGTGCCCTGGAATTTCTACATACCTTCCCTCACATAGGAAAAACAGGAAAAAAAGAAAACCCAGCAAGGTATGCAACAAGCTGGTAGCTGGGAGAGCTTTGCTGCAAAGAGCTCTGCAGAGACAGTGGAAGAGGCAATCTTATTTTTCTTGTTCACCACACTTAATGGTGCTAAGAAATTTCATTGACCCAGATTTTACTCATTATCTTTTAAGATCAAGCTGATAATTTCACCAGTGTGACCCTTCCAGAACATTATGCAATCTGTGTGCAGTTGTCCTTTGTGTCAAGATGAGTCTGTGCTGTTGGCAGACTGTTGGATTATGCTTTTTTCATGTCTTCAGTACAGCCATAATAAAATAGTAACTGAAGGTTTTTCTTGGTACTCTGTTACTGTATGCGATTAGATCAAATTTCAGAAGATCATCTTCTGCTCCCTGCTTATTTTCTTCCAGTCCTTGATCATTGGACAACTTTTTATTACTATATCTTCATCTGTTTTTCCTTTGTTTTTGTTCTCCGTCTTTTTGCTAGTGCCATTTATCAGTTATGTGGAGATCTTTGGTTTTAATCTTCTGTTCGGTTGGTTGTGCAGCCAGTTTCCTTCGTATGAGACTTTGATCATCTTTCATATGCGTGAAACCAGGAGCCATATGTGCAGTCATGCAGGTGTTGAAAGAGCCCTCTGTGAGGCTTGAGCTGTAAGCGGGTCTGCTGGTTGCTTTGTTTTCCAGCAGTGCCCTACCTCTATCAGTGGATTCCACTGTGCAGTCATCTGCAGTAGAGAGCAATAGGTGGGTCACAAAAGCAACTTTATCATTTAATACCTAGAAACTTTATTTTTACATTTGTCTTTGATAAGCATTTTTTTTTTCTGGGAAGATTCGCAAAGATGTAGTATAAATAAAATCATTCTCGACCTTATGGAAGGAAAAGGAATGCTATCATTTAAACTAGGACTTGTATCTTCTACTAAACTTTTAGCTTCCTTCTTTAATTAGGAAAGTACACAGGATCAATCAGCAGGAGGATCAGTACTGTTCAGATATTTAACTTACTCTTTTTTATGGTTCAATCTTACATGTTTTCAAACAACCGTGTATTTGCCTTCCAAAAAATAAGTAGTTGAAACGATGTTTTGCTACCTGGAACAATATGAGTAAAACCAAGATTAAGAAAAATAATAATTTATAAGTGGTTTGAGCTGTAAAGCCATGTTTTCTTGTGTATTGCCCTTTCTCAAAGAACTTTTTTACTTCTTTTGTTTTCTGCAAAGATGGGCAGGTGAGTGGGAAATGTGATTTTCTTTGCTTTACTGCTGGCTCTAGGAACAGTTTCTGTTGATTTTTTGAAATTAATTGAAATTTTGATTTAATTTTGATTTTAATTTTGAAATGAATTGAAATTCTGTTAAAATCCCTCACACATCTTAGAGACTGCACAATGTTTTCTTGACTATAAAAATTTTAAATTTCTCCCAAATAATTGTTTATTTCATATTAAAATTACCTGGAAGCCTATCCAGTGGTCTGGTGTTGTGTGCTGTGAACTGAGCAGTATGTGCAGGGGACTGGTAAAGATGTGAGTGTACTTCTGGTCCTGGGAGCATGTTGGATTGCAGCAAATTAAACCCTGGATGTTCTCTGTGCCATGCCAGGTGGTGATGTAGAGGCACTCTGAAAGACTTCATTGCCTAGCATGGTCAGGGTGCCAGTTTGTAGATGAGGCCTTTAGGCTCAGATGAAGCTTTAGGTACAGAAACTAAACTTCAGCACTAGGCCTTCAGTTTTGGTAACTTACTGTATGAAATGCTTCGTGTGTTTGAGAAGCGATCAAGTAAGTTTCTGTGGGGAAGGGCTGCTGCATCTGACTTCTTCGTAAAGTCACTTAGAAAAGTGACCTTTCAGAGAAAGCAGATAATGGGGACCTGTGGGATGCAACAAGGTTTAAGTGGAGTAGGAAGTTGGTGGGGTATGAGCAGCTTCAGATGTGAGCCGGCGTGTCCAGGCTGTGTGTACAGACAGCCACATGGCACTTATGACTGCACTGGCCACTATCTTTTCTGCCCTGAAGAGAAGGTAAGAGGGTAAGAAATTAGAAAGGGCAGCAACACATTTCCGATCCACTGAGTCAGATTCTGCTGAGCTTGGTCCCACTGCCTTCATCACATGCTGTTTCCTCTCAAACTAACCAGTCACATCAGCAGCCCTGGACTAGAGAGCAGGCAAGGAAGTGGTGGTCTTTCCATCTGTGGTGCTGTTGGTCACTGCCTGGAGCTAACACCCATCCCAACTTGCTGTCCTGGCCACAGGAAATTTCCCATGCTTCAGGGATCTAAATCCAAGAAGGACTTTGCTTGGCCTGTGGTGGTGAGGGAGGGGAGAATAAATGTTAAACTTGATGTGCAACATTCTTATCCTGCCTCTGAAAGCCATTTTGTTCTTAGCATGAGCACTTCCAGTGCATGTGAGAAGTCTTGGGCTGGCTCGTCTGAGTCTGACTCAAACACAGTGGAGAGGCATGGAGTCTCAGCAGAGCTAAAACGGCTAAAATGAGACTAAGGCACCTCTTGCCTGGACATATGTCATACCATGGGGTTGATGAAGCTTGCTTCAGACAGAGGAAATTCATGAGGAAAGGTTTGAAAAGATAGGGGTGGAAAAAGAAGGAATGAGGGTTATCCAGCTAAAGATTTTTGCTCATCACCCAAGCTCTTCTCATTTTCCTAGCTATATACATTCTGCAAATATATAGCAAAACATGTAAGTGATACTAATTGTTTTCTATTTAAAACATGGTTTATGATCAGTTACCATGAACGAAAGCTAGTTTAATTGGCTGACTTTTATTTTTTATTACATTACTCTGGAAGATGAAAGTTGAGAGAATTCAATCTTTTGCCCTTATATAGTAGCTCTAAATTATCAATGAGTTCTACATTACTCCTCCAAACTTAATCAGCTGGCTCTACTTCTGAAACTGTTTCCTTGCATTGGTTTTTTATGGCATCCAAAATACGTTTTTCCTGTGACAAACCGTGCTAGCAGAAGTATGATCTGAACTGTTTTCTCTTTTTTTTGAATCATATGTGTTAAATGAGTCTTAAGAAGCAAACTGGTGAGAAGCACTTGTGTACCACTTAGATATTTCTTGGGTAGTGAGATCCTGATCATTTGTGGTAATTGCCTGCTTTCATAACTCTTTCAAGGGGAACAGAGAATTCAGAATCCTGAACACAGTTCAGTATGATCATACTGTTCTCTAAATTAGTATTTCATGGAGATGGTAGCACTTTCCCCTCCTATCTGAAATTATGTCATTGTATTTGTTGAATATATATTCAACAAATATATATATACACTCAGATGAATATACATATGTGTGTACCCTTAGTAACTTCGCAGATGACACTAAACTGGGTGGAAGTGCTGATCTGCTAGAGGGCAGAGAGGCTCTTCAGAGAGATCTAGACAGACTAGATCAATGGGCTGAGGCAAAATGTATGAAGTTTAATAAGGCCAAGTGCTGGGTGTCAAGTTCCACTTTGGCCACAACAACCCCCATCAGCACTACAGACTCGGGGAAGAGTGTCTGGAGAGATGCTCATTGGAGAGGGACCTGGGGGTGTTGATTGACACTTGGCTGAATATGAGCCAGCAGTGTGCCCAGGTCGCCAAGAAGGCCAACAGCATCCTGGCCTGTATTAGGAATAGTGTTGCCAGAGAAGTGATCCTGCCCCTGTACTTGGCACTGGTGAGGCCAGTGCTGTGTTCAGTTTTGAGCCCCTCGCCACATGAAGGACATTGAGGCACTGGAGCATGTCCAAAGAAGAGCAATAAAACTGGTGAAGGGCCTCAAACACATGTCTTATGAGCAGCAGCTGAGGGAGCTGGGGTTGTTTAGCCTGGAGAAAAGGAGGCTCAGGGGAGACCTTATTGCTCTCTATGACTGACTGAATGGAGGTTACAGAGAGGTGGGAGTAGACCTGTTTAACCCAGCAATAGGTGATAGAACAAGGGAAAATGAATTCAAGCTGCACCAGGGGAGGTTTTGCTTGGATATTAGGAAGAACTTCTTTGCTGAGTGGGTTATCAGGTGTTGGAATGGGTTGCTCAGGGCAGTGGTGAAGTCCCCATTCCTGGAGGTGTTTAAGAGCCGATTAAATGGGGTGCCTAGGGATATGGTTTAAGGGGTAGACTTGGTAGTGTTAGGTTGATGATTAGACTAGGTGATCATACAGGTCTTTTCCAATCTAGATACTTCTGTGATACTATTATATATATATATGTATGTATATATACACTTTCTGAGGCCTGTGTCTAGTGGAGTCCCTCAGTGGTCGGTACTGGGACCAGTACTATTCAATATATTCCTTAATGACCTGGATGAGGGAACAGAGTGCACTGTCAGCAAGTTGGCTGATGATACAAAACTGGGAGGAGTGGCTGACACACTGGAAGGCTGTGCTGCCATCCAGAGAGACCTAGACCGGCTGGAGAGTTGGACGGGGAGAAAGCAAATGAAATAGAACAAGGGCAGGTGTAGAGTCTTGCGTCTGGGAAAGAATAACACCATGTACCAGTATAGGTTGGGCATTGACTTGTTAGACAGTAGCAAAGGGGAAAGGGACCTGGGGGTCCTGGTGGACAGCAGGATGACCATGAGCCAGCAACGTGCCCTTGTGGCCAAGAAGGCCAGTGGCATCCTGGGGTGTATTACAAGGGGTGTGGTTAGCAGGTTGAGAGAGGTTCCCCTCCCCCTCTACTCTGCCCTGGTGAGACCTCATCTGGAATACTGTGTTCAGTTCTGGACCCCTCAGTTCAAGCAGGACAGGGAATTGCTTGAAAGAGTCCAGTGCAGAGCCACAAAGATGATTAAGGGAGTGGAGCATCTCCTGATGAAAGGCTGAAGGAGCTGGGTCTCTTTAGCTTGGAGAAGAGGAGACTGAAAGATGACTTCATTAATGTTTATAAATATGTAAAAGGCGGATGTGTCAGGCAAATATGTCAGGAGGATGGAGCCAGACTCTTCTCTGCTATGTCCAATGATAGGACAAGGGGCAATGGCTGGAGCATAAGAGGTTCTGCAGAAACATAAGGAAAAACTTTTTCACTGTGAGGGTCATGGAGCTCTGAAACAGGCTGACCAGAGGGGTTGTGAAGTCTCCTTCTCTGGAGACATTTTAAACCCACCTGGACACATTCCTATGTGACCTGCTCTAGGTGATCCTGCTCCGGCAGGAGGGTTGGACTAGATGATCTTTCAAGGTCCCTTCCAACCCTTAACATTCTGTGATTCTGTAAGAGGGTTGTTAATTCATAGATCAGTCTATAATGTAAGAAGTAGCAAAGAGCTGTGCAAATCTCATGAAAAATGTTATGAATGCAACCTGTTATTGCTTACATGAGTATTGCAGTCAAATGGAAACATACCTTTTGAGATTCCTGTTTTACTGTAGGCCACAGCAGGAAGGTGAGGTTGAGTGGTGCAGAAAAATCAACAGTGATAAATAACAATTAGAGAAGGAAGCTTTTCAGAATGAGATTTGACAAAACCTGTTTGAATGAACAAATGTAACAAATGAAACATGAAACGAAACAAATTTACTCTTGGCCCCTCTTTCACCTGTGGCTAGGTAAGGGAATGAATGATGAAGAAAGTGAAAAGGTTACAAAGCAAGGATGTTGCTGCCATTTAAGAAGGCAGATGATAGAGAAGTAAGGATAAAAACAACCACAAATTAAAACTGGAGAGGGGGGATGGACAATAAAACTGGGAAATGACAGAAGTACATGCACCTCAAGCAGCAGCAGTTGGAAATGGGAAAGTAGGAAGCATATAGTGGTGCAGCTGTGACCATGAAGACAAAGAAGAGCGAGGTTTTGTTGTCTTGTAGGGCTGACTAGTACCTCAAGAAAAGAAGAAATTAATCAGGAAAGAGAGATCATAAATTGTGATCGCAAAAATTCATGCAGAAACCCTGTTGAGAGAGGAGGAACATCTGTGAGCAATGGAAGGAGAAGTCCTTGAGGGAGCCAGGGTGGATATAAGGGTGCCAACATACAGGGAAAAGTAGATCTGGGAGTAGCAAAAGAGCCAGAAATCTAGTGAGGGCTGGCAGCTTTTTGGGGAGTGGGGACTGCAGGGACATCCCATGGGGCTGTCAGCCAGGAGCAGGCAGCCAGGGACACTGGGGCAATCCCAGTCCCAGGCATTGGTTGCCTACCTGGGGACAGGGCTGAGGCTGGGCTGGAACATCTGCCTGTGGTTGGGTGGGATTCAGGATCAGACATAGCCTTGTGATTGTAGAGCAGGGCTATGGTGATGTGCGTAGCTACAGACAGTTGTCAGAGAATAAAATGGGGAAGGCAAGATGTGTTATTTGTGGTTGTAAAGATTTTACTGAATACATGAAGCCAATTAAGTGTCATAAACATCCATAGGTTCTGTTATGTTGTTATATTTGTCCATGTACACCGCCGTCTTCAAATATTGTTTAAAAGGGATAAGAATGTGTAAACAATTAGAAATGTGAGATAAAAATATAGTGGTAGGTTTTGTAGCTTCACGAACAACATACTGATCTTGGCCACCTTATTTATCAAAAGCTGTCTGTTTCTTACCAGTGCATATGATGCGTAATAGTTCAGCAACATAGAAAGAGAAAATAGTTTTCTTACTAGTATTTCCTTTTTCTTTTTGGTAAATAATAATATTTCACAATAATGATAAAACGTGCTGCATGCCATCTGGAAATAAGGAGACTGTTTGAGTTTAACTTTTAAATGTTAGTCCTAGTCTCTGTTCATTGCCTTAACACATCTCCCCAAATGCTCTTGCTTTATCAAATTTCCTTAAAAGTGATGCTCAGAAGCTGGTCATGCATTTACGTGCAGCGTGAAATTGGAGATATTCCTTTGTGCACAATTTTACTCAGAAATGTTCTAGCATCATTAATAATGTGTAAGTGCAACAGGCTGACATTAAAAGTAAGCCATAGACTAGGTCACTTCTAATCTGCACAGTAATTCCTACATGACAATTAGTACTGCAGTAAGTATGTAAAAATTGGCAGGGTTGGGGGGGAGAACATACAAGTACTGAATTTTTGCAGGCTAGATAACCTTTTGATTGATGTCTTGACCCGCTTTAATTCAAATTGCTTACTCTGGCATGGTATTAAAACTGGGTTTTCTGTACTAAAGCTCACACTATTGCTCTAAGAGAAGAAGAGGCAATGGATGTTAGATAACTGAAACCCTTAAGAAAAAAGTCTTACTTTAGACAAGGCCATTTTAGGTAATTGTGATTGCTCACCATTGCAGATGTAACTGTGCCTCTCCTTGTCACTGTAGGCAACTTTTGCTATTTATGAACAGGTTGCATAAGTGGGATGTGTGCATCTGAAGAGTACAAAGTGATTGTTTATTGGTTAGCAAACATGGGAAGATGCAGGTAGGATTTTATGAGCTCCGTAGTCAGGATGCCTGAAGAGTCATTGCTGTCCAGGCAGCTGTGAATGAGGTGGAGGAAGACCACCCTTCTTTGCTCCCTGAAACAGGTCTTCATTGCTTCTGGGTTGCTGACTGCCACCTGCTTGCTTTTCTCCTTCAGGACTTGGTGTCTTTCCACATTGGCGTATTCCCTCTTGAATCCTTAAGCTGGTAACAAACCCAGTGTCACCAGTCCTACCCTTGTTTGCAGTTTTGCCTTTCTGATCTCGCACGGCGGTACTCTGTGCTTTCTCTATGGTCTTTCTCATAGCTTGGCAATTTTCTTAGAAGTAAGCTTCAGCCAAGATGCTGCTGCTGTGCCGTGTCTGAGTTAGACCTTGAGCCACAGCAAGCTGGACCCCCCAAAGGGAGGTCACACAGCAGGAAAGTGAAGTGCTGAGATCACATATCAGACATCAAATGAGGAACTTAAATGAAATTAATTATTGAAATTTTAAGTGCCTCACATCTGGGAGACATATAGCTTTAATTATTTTTTTTTTAATAATTTACAAAATTTTGTTTTAATGCTGAACATTTGCTTTGTGGCAGCACTTCTGTTTCAGGTGTTAATAACATGTTCTAAGAAATGTAGTTTGAACAGACAGCAAACACCACTCCTGGCCTTAAAAACTCAGTACGCATCTCCTGCAAATCTTTCAGAAGATTTTCTGGTTACACAGCTTGTAATCATCCTTTCTTCTGTTCTAGGTAATGGGCCCCATCATGATCGAGATTGTGTTTACAACCAGAGCAACATAGTAGATGGAGTTTACTGCCTCCCCATTGCACACTGGATTGAAGTGTCTGGACATACTGATGAGATGAAACATACAACTGACTTCTATTTCAATATTGCAGGACATCAAGCTATCCATTACTCCAGGTAAAAGAAAAGAGCAGGGCTTGGCAGGTGTCAAGTATTTGCAATAAAATGTAACTTTTGGTGATAAAAAGGAGAGATTCTTAGTTCAAGAATACCTGCAGCCTGCACCGATCTGTTAAATTGCATCATATCTGAAAATGACTAGTAGTAATTTATGGGTAAATTTATGAGGAACTGTCATTTTCAAGTGGTTGTCCATGTACATATGTAAATATACATGTATATAATGTGCTTGTTTGGGGATTATTTTGCTGGAGAACATCCTCTGGGAAACAAAAAGAACATATTCCAGCACCAGAACTTTAGGGCATCACGTTATCTCTCGTGTGTGGCAGCAACTGCACTTAGTGACAGCCGTTATAGATGACTTCTGCTTCTGTGCATGCATTAAAAAAAATACTAAAACTTAGTTCTTAAAATGTTTGTGCTTCCTTGGTGTTTGCTTGAGTCCTCTGTCTCATCAGGGAATCATCTTGGCCTGTGCTAGGAGACAGTAAAGTTTAAAGAGAAGAGAGCACCCAGCCTTTTGGACTCCAGATAAAGCAGAGGCTTTAAAAATGCCTGCCTTAGCACTGGTGGTTAACAAAGTTTCACTGAGGAATTTGGGACCATGTGTAACTTTTTCCCCATCTCCAGTCATGGGTGTGTAGTGAGTTTGTTAAGTGACAGTAATTGCATGAATGCTGGCAGCCCTGATACACCATGTGAAGCTGCTGTTGATTACAGAGTAGTTAGTGATCCCAAAGGGTTATGTAGTTTTTGAAGAAATCCGACCACTTTGTACTTTCCTTAGGTCTTAACACTGCTTTGTGTGAATTTCTCCAGACTACTGTTGCAGCTATGCCAACCTCACTGTCTTGTCTCCTCTTGCTACTCTTTTGTCTCCACCCTGCCGCAGGACAGGAAGCAGAATTGTCTTTTTCTTGTCAAAGTTGCAATGTTTGAGGCAAAGACTTCCTTCTCTTGGTATCTTTTGGAATAGTACAAATTCATAAACACTGTCAGGCATATGTGCGGCTTGGTACCTTTTCCCTGGGACCCCCTCAAGCTATATAATACAACTGACAGAATATACTGTTATCTGTACCTTAAGCATCCGTTTCCAACACCCAATCAGAGAAAAGATCTTGTTTATTCCAAAGCACAACAGACTTGTCAATCCCAATTAATCTTTGTTTGGCAGAGGAAGTTTGTGAGAAAGAACAGCTGTCAGAAAGCGAGTATCTAAGTACCAAAGGCTAACTTATCTTCCTTTCCAGAGGCTGCAGTGATCCATTTAATACTGCCTTATCTGCTTGACTATATGTTTCCAAGATTAGGTAAAAAGCTGCAGATTCCACTAAAGAATAATTTCAGAAAATTTTCTGAGATGTGTACTCTTTTCCATGTGAAGATCTCCTCCTCAGTTCCCCTCTCACACACACATACTCTCACTGCAAGACAAGACAATGTTATTTGTATATCTTCAGTAAGCAATACTCATTTCTTTGAGCTATATTAAGTGAGCATACCCCATAACAGTCGTGTCACATAATTATTTTTAATACTTTGAAGATATGCAGCCTTAAATGACTTTTTAATTATTAACATCTTGGGATAGATTTACTGTTCTGCAGGTTATAACAAAGCGGCCCAAAAATACTGTCTAATAAAGAATTATCTTTAGCAGAGCAGTTGAAGTGAGCTGATGAAAATGCCTTCATTTTGTAAGGGATTTATTGACTCAGAAGAGTAATATGGAGATTCATATCACCCAAAAGAAAAAAACCCACCCCCAAACAGAAGCAAAGAGCCAGTCCCTCTGCCTGTACAGTTAAAAGCTAAGTCTATGATGAGAACATAGTTATCCAGCTAAGGTTACTTTTTTCCCCACTGTAACAGAGGCAGCAATATTGCAGGGACCTTTACGAGCACAAATCACGAGTCCAGTCAGCAGCTGTAGGATCTTTACAGAACAGTGCTGTCTGGAAATAAATGATTCATCAAGTGAAAACTTTTGAAGTGAGCCCCTTCTCAACATCGCTCCACTTAATAGGACTGCCATGCGCGAATTAGCTGCAGAGGAAAGTTTATCTCTGTCAAAATGGCTACCCCTGTGAGCCCTTGGACTGATTTTACTTGTCATCTGTCTAATCACAACAATTAGAAACAGTTGCTCTGAGCTTCTCTGCCACCTTGCTTCTTCATAAAACATGTACTTCAACTGTAAATGGGCTGCAGCAGGATGAGAAGAGCCTGCTTCCTGCTGCTGCCAAAAATCATTCTGAATAATGCTGAGCCTGATGGCAATGCTCCAAGGAATCAGGTTTTTCATATGTGATACAGAGGTATTCGCTCATAAATCAGTGAATGTTACATTTAAACTTATATTTAAAGAATTCACTTCGTGTTGGTCATTCAGGTTGTAGAGTATATGATGTGGTTTTTAAGCATTGCGGGATCTGAATTAATTTTTTTCAAGTGTGAAATGGAGCTTGCCTGCAGCTACAGAGTCATGGCTGATACCTTGGTGACGTTAATGTTCACTTGTTTTGGACATGTAATGACACATACCACCAAAATCTGAT
Organism: Todiramphus chloris collaris; assembly: GCA_025345505.1. Taxonomy (NCBI): domain Eukaryota; kingdom Metazoa; phylum Chordata; class Aves; order Coraciiformes; family Alcedinidae; genus Todiramphus; species Todiramphus chloris. The sequence continues at coordinate 2,553,107 of JANVCC010000020.1, forward strand.
GCAGGAAAAAATAACTGTCCTGTTTTCATTCGTGTTAGATATGACTCCAATAAGATGCCTTCAAATGGCAGGAGGGTTCTCTCAGGATGCAGTAAATTTCCAAAGCAAATTAGAGTTATTGTAATCTTTTTTTTGCAAGACTTTAGAAAATTTGTAAATCTAAGGCGTCTTAGTCCATTTTCAGTTCCATGTGTGCCAGGTGGATCTTCCTAATTCATAGGTTTTATATACCTTATTATTTATATAAAACCCTCTACAATTCTCAGAAGAGAGACATTGCATAAGGGCAAGACAGGGAATGACACCTGAAATTACAAAACATATTGAATAAAGCGTTGGAGACAATGATGCTCAATGGCAGAATTAGGTGCTACGGGAATGAATATCACCAAAGGAAAAGCCATCTAGTTACACTTTTATATTTTCAGCCTAATTTTGGGGTCTCAAATCCACCCCTCTTAAGTAGTGAGTTCCCATAGTTTTTGACTACTCATTTGAATATGCTGTATGACCATCACGTCTTCATTTTAGGACATATACTTTGATGCCATTTATAGTGGCTAATTTTAAAAAATATGTGTTTCAAATTTTCTGTCTTCATAACTGTAATTTCATTTGCTGTTTGTGCATTTTGTAGCTCATATTTCCTAAATCTGATGAAGAAAAATATTTTTACATGCTTTGCATGTACAATACAGCTAAACTGGATTCTGTATACGAATTACTGAGACAACACTAATATCTAATTGAAGTATTATTATGGCTGCTAAACATTTTTAAGGAAGATACACAGTCAGCTTTAAATGTAAAAGAATGGGGGAGTCATTGCATGAGAGTAGCTATGGATCTTGACAACAATTTTTGGAGGTGCAGTTTGTATACTAGCTTTTTTGCACCAAAATGTTAAGGCCATTAAATCTTAATATTTCATGTTTATGGAGCAGGTGGGATGTTCCTGTAACTAGATATAATCCAAGAAATTGTGAAGCTGACAAATGTGTTGCTATCGTCAGTGTTTATGTCCTTCTTTTTTCTCCATAAGACAAAATATAGCAAAAAGATAAAAAGAAAATAAACCCTTGTGATTGGAAGTACTATGTCTGTTTCTTGATGGTTACAAATTAAACTTAATTTATGATGTGTTGTAGCTTGTTGGTAAGACAGTTTCCTTCAACACTGCCATGGTAATGTAGGTTATAACCTAGTTATGTGTTAAGTGGGGAAGATCAGGAGAGTCACATAAAATACGTGCTCCTGAATTGTACTAAAATGTTAACATAGATAGGTGAGTGGATGAGGAATGATCCAAGGCAAAATCCAGATGCTTCTTGCTTATCTTCTGGAGGCAGTAAAACAGTATTCTGCTGATGAGCATTGAGTTTCCTTTTGTCCGTGGTAATTCTGCTGTGAAAAATATGAGTGTTTACTTGATAGAAATGCATCTTTAATTGGTACGGAGAAGAAAAAGCTTGTTGAGTGTATTTTTGCATGAGAATCATTGGAGGAGGGAAATACTGTAACATCTCTTCATTTACTTGGGTCATACAAGGATGCAGTTACTGCTATTTGAATATTAGAACTGTGCTGGGATTAATGAATGTAAAGATACACTTAAAAGACACCAGTGTTAGGACTCAGCTTGAGATAAAGACAACTAAATTCGTACGCCTATATACAGCAATTCAATTCACTGGTTACTAGGTGTCTACTTCAGAGGCAATTGAAGAATTGAATTGGTCTCCAAACTCCACTGACAATGCTGATGACATCTCTATTGATTTATAATGCGATGTTAAACATGCTGGCTGGTTGCTTGAATGTTGACGTCTAGTGTCATTTAAGATGCTCTAGAGTTTATTGTCTGGCATCCAGCTGCCACACTACAGGAACATGGTTTCTTATAGCTTGTTGGCCCTATCTGTGAGCCCCATCCAGATGTTCCAGATACTGTAGGATATCTCAGATGTCAGATATCCTTAGGTGATGCACTGAGCATTGCTATGCCTGAAAACACCTGTTTGTAGATAACTAGGGTTAGGTTTCTTCATCTTGATCTTGTATTCCATACATAGCCTATATTAATGAATAATGTCCATCTTGGTTTAATATGAAGTCAGAAACATTACCTTTGAATTATGCACCTGTAAAAAAATACAGGAGAGAGTGCTTTTATTTATTTTTACTCTTTAACTTACTAGTTCTAAGTGCAATTCTGAAGTATTTTTTTTATTAGTGAATTACAAAAAAAGCTTTAAAGAGGAAGCTGTCACACAAGAAAAAGTCAGAGTGCAGTGAACTATGCTACTGTAGTAGAAAGCTGAAATGATACTTTATGCCTACATTATGAATTAAGAGGTCATGATGTCTACAGAGATTAGCATAATTAACATTAAAAGCTGAGAGCTAGCTGTCCCCTGTGCCTAAAGTACACTTGGTAACAATATGAGAAAAAAGAGTAAGAAATAATGAGCTCTGGAACAAAAGTCTTCAATTGTGTTCTAATAAAATAATACTGATTAAAAATACTTAACATCAATAGGGGTTTGCCCTTTGATTTCAGTACTTGGGGCTCTAACTGTGAAGTTAGCTGGCCCGTTAAATAATGAAAATATTCTAAGCCACATTTTGTCATATGTTTATCCTATAATCCAGGACGTTTGACCAATTCTTGGAATTTTGGTCTGTTACAGTAAGTTATAGTCTTAAACTAGTCTAAATGAGATCTATTGTTTACACCAAGTGGAATGATCTTTTATAAATTTGGTTTAAATATTAATTCAATTTATTGTCCCTTGTATATCTTCTTTTTTTTTTTTATATCACTCTCAACTGGAGCTGTGAAATGCTTTACTAATCTCTTCTGTGAAGAAAATAGGTTTCAAATCAGTATAAGAATAATCGCTTTTAAGCGATTTTTAATTGAAGTTATTGAAAATTAAGAGACAGTGTGAGGAAATAGGAGCAAGAGTGAGAAGACAAACATGAAGTCACAATTTTATCCATTTTTAAAGTCTTTATTTGCTTATAGTTAATTAATCTGGATGTAACCTGCATTGGGTAAGAAATGCATTTTTCTTCCACATCTGTTGCCCATCAAAACAAAAATGTTTCTCCTTTCAGGAACTCCCCACACTACACCCATCCTAAAAATGGCTAAAAACTTGAAAACTGATTCTGCTTTTCTAAGTTTTGTGATTTTGCATGGGCAGGATGGCAGCTGGCTGGGCTAAACCAGGCTATCAGAGAGTTAGCTACAAATCCCAGTCCTGTGAGCTGTGCACAGGAACACAGTTAGGTTGCGCCAGTGGTGAAGTCACAAGTGGTGGTACCTGTGTAATCTGTGGATGAACTGGACTGAGGAAAATAACTTTGCACATTTTGTTTTTCTGAACATTAGAAAATAGCTGTTGTCAGCACAGCCCTGGTTCACTCACCATGACCTACCATCTGAGCACCCAAAAGGAATTTGAAATGGGAACTCCTGGATCTCAGCTACTCCTGTTTAATCACATTGCTTATGAATGCCACAGTAACAAGCAAAATCTGTCATTTAAATGAGTGATGCTAATTTTGCCAGAGGAAAAAATCATGGAGCGTTTAGATTAAAGGTTTTTCTCATGACTGTCATCAGTGGTTGAATTCCCAGTATTACTTCTACCTACAGTGACTGGTCTGTTAAATCTGAGGAGTGGCTGCTAGCCAGCATGCAGCCAGGTGTGTGGTATACTGTAGTGGATGATGGACAGAAAATAGTGTCTACATTGGGATGACACTGTGAAATAATGGCAGATGAATAGTAAATTATCTCTGTAAGTATGACAAAATTGGGGGAGGGAGTGATTTTTGGCAGCAAACAGGACTGAAAGCTGGCAAACTTGTGAACTATTAATATTTGTATGTCAGCAATTTTTCAAATGGCAGGCATAATTAATATTCAGCATCTTTTCTGAGCGTTTTCTCCTTTTTCTATAAAGCCACAATGTATATTGTCAGCATTATTGACAAATTAATAATTTTGACTAGTACATATATGTAATATAAACAGCATAACATTTTAAAAGTGATTTATTGTGGAATTTTACTTTGCTTTAGGTTACAGAGCGATTAGAATAATTCTTGATAGCTAGTAAGGGCAAATCACACTGATATATGTGGATTTAACTTTTGATGAAAATCAATGTATTTCTAATGAAACACCAAATATTTTCACAGTTCAGAAACTGCTGAATCCCTCAGAGTAATACCTACCACTCATCCATACTAGAAAGAAATGGCTTCCAAGGCACTTTCAGTATGTCTTGTTTGCTTTCGTTATACTCCTCATGAAGGAAAGCAGAGTTGTGAATTTCTTTCCGTTCCTTATCCCTGCAATGAAAGATAAAGGAAATCTTTTGGATGTTACACATCTGAAAAAGTTTTGGGTTTTTTTCCCTTCCTAATCACAGTCTGAATCATACTTGGACATAATGTTAAGGCCTTTCAAACTACCCTGTGGCTCCGCCGAGGAAGAACCAGTTGGCTTCCCTAAACTTTGGTAGTGAGGGAGGTGGTATAGATATGTAACAATTTCCTGTCAGTATTACTAAAACCCCTAAACAGTAATGCCCCCTGGCAAAATAGAGCTTTGGCAGCAACAAAGTTCTTAATCATCTGTTATGGGAATGGGCTTTATGGGTCTTGCAGAGTGTCACTGCCAACCTGCCAGCATGTGCTTGGTGGCAGGAGGAGGAACGGGATCTCAGCAAGAGTCCTGGTGCTTGTAACACCACATTGGCACAAAGCTCTTATGAGTGGCAATACTTAGATGTGTCATTCCTCTGGAAACCAAATGATTTATATGTAGAAATTACACATATGAAGTACCTTGATCATGGCTCAGTGTGGTTCTAGTGAGCTTGGTTAATTTGGCAAATGTTAACATTTTTTAAGCATTATTTTAAAAATATTAAAAAATTAAAATTATAAATTTTTATTTATGAAGTAAATAAGTATGTTTTATGTATTTATTTATGAAAATTATTTTTAAAACCTAGTATGACATGCATACCTGAGTTGGACTGAGTCTTGCAAGATGGCAGAGGGAGAGAAAGCTACAAAGACCAGTTGCTGCTTTGTGGAAGCCACTGGTTTTTGTTGACATACCAGGAGCTTGTGGCTTGCAAGGTGCTTAAAAAGAAAACCTGAAATGAGGGTTCAACTCAAAAGAGCTAGTAGTAATTTTAACCAAGTAATTTCTAAATAGGGAGCAGACAAGAAGACACGACAAACTAAATGGGAGCTTAGTGTCCTGTCTGGATCATCTTGTGAGTTTTATCTGGACTTCTTTCTGAAGTTTTCCTTACCATTCTGCCATTTGTATCTGGCATTTGGGATAGACATTTGATTGAGAATTATTTACTTAGAGAGGTGATTGTTCAGGAATGACTATTTTGTTAATAAAATGTCAGCAAGTAGAGACTGGCTGTTGATGGCAAGGTGAACACCCTTCATCAGCTGACTGGTAATGGGTAATAGTTGCTTAAAACCACTGTGGCTTGATAAAATGGATTGTTTCATAGGTGTGTTGCTGCACAAAATTATTTCCTTATTTCTTAAGAAAAACTTTCAGTTCTGTGTCCGTCTGGGAGCAAAAACCAGAAGGAAGATTGGGAATCCTCCGTGAAAAAAACCTTGAGGAGTAAGCATACTTATTTGGTCTGGTTTTCTCTGTGGAGACAAATGTTGATAGTCTAGTAAATATGAATTTTATGTGGGGTATCACTGTTAGGGAGGAAAAAATATTGTTGCTTCTCATTTCTCTTTCTGTTTTACTGTGCCTCTCTGTCCCTTGTCTGCATTTCTTCTCGAGGTCTGCAGCCCTTTTCCCTGCCTCTTTACTCTTTAACATTCAGGATGTGAGCGAGGGAGCAAAGTTCCGTCTCCGTTGGAAAGCAATTTGCTGGTGTTACCGGCTGTGAACGAAATTGGCTGAGTTTGTGAAATCCTGGGCAATTTAGCTCACAGCTGGGATGATGGGGAAGGGGCAGCATCACTCTTTCACCAACAATGATGTTCCAGTTGTCTCACAGGTATTTATTTCCTCTTAGCCTTCACATGCATTTGTAAGGTGGCCTGTAATCACTGACATTTCTTAATATAGTTTATGTAAAGATAGCAGAAGCTCTTTTTCAAAAGCAGAGATTGTATACTCAACCTTACTGATATTTAGTTTACCAGGAGGGAGCAAATTCAGATATTTGGTTGTTATTGGAAGAGGTTCACGAAGAGAACTCCATAATTTAGAACTGGTAAAACTGTTGAACTGGGGACTTACATTTGCAGCGTAGACTTACTCTGCAACCCTTCCCATGTTTTGTTGCAGGCACAACTCCTAGGGCAAGTTAGCCCACCCAGCCTGCAGTTGACTCTTACAGAAAAAAGTCTCAAAATGAGAGTTTTCAGTCCCTAAATGTGAAAGGTGACACCATAACACATTTTATTACCACCAGCTGTTTTGTTGTTTGCTTGCTTGGTGTGTACTGTATTTCTGAAATGAGTCACCTGTAAGTCAGAAAAATCTGAAATAAACAACTACATAGTTGTTTCAGCTCAAAGGAAATGGGAGAAGTGTAAAAGATACTTCGTTTAAAAAAGTAGCAAGGTGAAGCTGAAGTTCTGAATTCTACCTGTAAATTCAATAATTTTTCTAAACGCTGCGAGACATAAATAAAATTTTTCATGCTTAAATGCTCTAGATATCTACCAGATAATGTTTAAAAAGCTCCTCCAAATAAAAATATGGAGAATCTCATTTAAAGGATAAAAATGTTTTATTAGAAAGGAAACTTGAATGTAGCTCTAGTTTCTTTGAAGTTTGTGTCAGAATCATGAGTATTTTATTTCCCAAGAGTCAGTAGAGATTATCACATTGCTGCTCTATTTTCCCATATATATAATTTTCTCTCTGCAAGAAAAAAAAAACAAAAAACAAAGGAATTAACTATGTTTGTCTTTCTAAGAAACATATTAAGAGTCTGAACTGAAAATCTCTTGTTCCCTCCATTAATGCTTGTACTTTGGGAAATTTAATTTTAGGGAGTCAGGTACATAATCCCTGCTATTGTTCAGAAGTTTAATATATATTCTCTTGTGAACTATGATTAAAACTGAGTCAAATGTCATAGACATTGCCAAGTTATGAGAAATATGGATTTCCTCTTTATTGGTTCAATAGACACTCTGGTTTGTAAGTTTAAATTAAATGTCTTTTTTCTTTGATATGAAAACCTTAATAATAGAAAAGCCCAATTCATCAGCTGTGGGCCAGCAGCAAGACATTCTGTGGCTCAGTCTTTCAGTTCTGTGGCTGAAAGGTAGGCACTACTGTCTATCTGTTGGTGGTGGTGGGCTTCTGTAGCCTTTTTTAATCACTTTTTTTTTTTAAAACATTAATCTAGCATCTCCAGGACTACCTTTTCAAAACTCTTCAGAACAGTTATATCTCGTGCTTGCACTTTCCCAAGGTAAAGATTGGATAAGGAGAATTAGCAGCTTCCCTAATGAAATAATTTCTGTACTGCAGTCCTGCTGCCGGTTTGAAGAGTTGTCCATGTGAAGACCATTCCAAAACACAGCGTTAACTGCTGCTTTCACTGCAGAGGACTGCATTGCTCAGCTTCCTGTATTACTGAGGTGCTTCAATCTGAGAGAATGAGATGAAAGTGAGGTGAGATGAAAGGAGGAAACAGCTTCTTAAATATATTTGTGGTGTAGGTAATAAGGCTATCCAGTATGAGTAATGTTTTACAAATTTACAGAGTCAAGATTCAGCTGAGAATGTAAACACATTTACATAAATATTAGTCACAGTAGATCACTTTAATACATTTGTTCAAATGCCTGCAGTTTAAATTTTCAAGCAGTTGAAATGATATTGATAGGAAAAGCAAGAAACCTGGAAAAAAAAATGGTAGTTTGAAACAATAGACAACCCTTGGTAATGCTTCTCAGTCTTTGGGCTCCAATAAAAACTGTAGCACTGCTTGCTCATAAATGATTTTTATTCCCTTTTGATATCCAAGACTTCTTCAAGAGATCCCACTATATTTTTCAGTTCTGTGTTAAGAGAACTTACGTAGGTCCTTCTGGGGCCTCTCAGTAGCTCTGTTTACAGTCTGAGCCCCAACTTTTGAGGTTGACAACTCATCCACCGGGGTTATTAATTTTATGGTTATAATCTAGTTACCAGGTATGTTAGCTAAAATAAAGTTTTCTGACAATTTTATTATGGTAGCACCAGGCAGCTGTTGTCCCTTGGGTTGTGGGAACACATTCTGTTAGGTATTTATATATCTGACGGTGTTGATGCATCGATTCAGTTTTTGTCAATATTTTTAAGGTGTTGTTGCCCAGCCTGTGGTACTCTAGATTGTGTCTATCCCTCTTTAAAGTTATTATAAATGAAATGATGCAGGTTTAGAAATTCTTAATGGGAATGGGCACAGATAAATAACCCACAGATAGACTGTTTTATTTGGATGGTACCACAAGGGGTGGATGTTCTTCTTCCTCTGACTATTTCAGTTCTGAGGAGGTTCCAGCATTTTGTATGTGCATATGTGCTGCCATGTGGATCACAAGGCCACCATTCAATAAACTGTTCTTTGCAATTCTGTAATTGTAATTAATATCTGCTTGTTTCTGAAGCATTGGAAATCATTTCCATTGGATCTGCAAAGCTGCATTTTGAAAAGTGGATTCATCATTTATTATTTTCACAGTCTAGATTTTTAAGCAGCTGCAAAGAAGTAAAGTCTGAAAGAAGACAAAAGATATTTTTACCAGTGATTCCTGAAACTTCTTAGGCACTAACTTAAAAGTTCATCTGTAGTGATTTAAGTCAATTTTGTTAAGATGCTTTAACTTAAGGGTGCCAGCAGTGGCATCGCTCCCATTGCTAAGCATTAATGTTAGAAATTCTCATTCCTAATGCCAAGAGATTCATCGCTCATTATGATCTGGCTTAGTTTAACAGCCTGTTGTTCTTGTGTTTCCAAGTATTTGTTCTAATTCAAAACAAATGGAAATGCTGGCAACTTGTGGAGGCATATGTAGGAAGTAACCATTGGCAACCATGAGTGCATGAGATAAGATTCTATAATTGGAGCTTTTAAGTAGTAATCCTCACAAGCCATTGAAGGAGTCCTTTCCAGGTTGTTCAGTACAAGCCTTGGAACCTGATTGTGTTCTCAGGCTCTATTTTTGTAATTGGCACATCATTTGCTTCAGATAATGTTTATACAGATGAAAATACAAGAAAAGTCATTCTTTACAAAGGCAAATCCCACTTTCTGATGCATGCAGTATGCTCCTTGGGCATCAATAGAAACCTTGTACGTATGTTTGAAAATAAAGTCTGACTAAATCCTATAACACTAGATATGGACACCCTGTCCTACAAAGCATTGGTGTGCTTATGAATGATTATTTTCTTATCTTCACAGTAGATATACATAGTGAATATGACATAAGATATTTCACTTTGAATACAAGGAGGATAAAAATTTTATCTTCCACAATTTAGTTTTGGCCATGTACATAAAGTCTTGTGTGACCAAGTTATTTTAGATCATATCTAGAGTAGAGATAAAATAGCTTATAAAATATGTATAAGCTATAAATTCACTGGCTTTAAGCTTTTTAATGGAGTGAGGTGATTGAGGGGGGAGAAGGGTTTATAGTGTGTTTTTTTCCCTGTATAGATTCAAATGTACTTCAAGCTCAACAAGAGCAATTCCATTGAATTTATTGAAGCATGCACACTTATCCCAGAGAGAAAATTAGATAAATTTGATCTGTTATTGTGTCAGAAGAACAAAGGTGGTTTACAGTGCCTTTTGCACTTTCATTTCCCAAGGAGGGACAAGTTTGGAACATGCTTTAGTTGTGGCATGGAAGAGATCATCTCTACCAGGATGGTTTATCTCATCTATCAGTAACTGACCTTTGAGGTAATGGTGCAATCCCTGTTAAGGGATTAATCAACTGCCTCTTTTGTGTTGCCTTCTTCAGAGGAGCTTTGTGGTCAGGTGATAGCTTGCAAAAAGAATCCCCAAGGTTTCTTATTAGGAGAACTTTACATCCTTTGCATCATTGGAGGAATCAAGTAGCAAATTTGGTTTTGCAATCCCATTTAAAATACAAAATGATGTAGCAGTATTTTTTCTTCCTGTGTCAGGGGTTCCCTACCATAATATATGCCTTCATCACAAACAACAGTAAAAAGTTGAGATACCTGAGATAACTTGGAATGAACGAGGGCATTTTCCACAGGCTGTGTAGCTTTTATGACACTGGACTTGGAGCAAAATAAATTGGCTTGCAAGTAGGTCTGGCACTATAGCTTGACCACTTCTAGTGTCTGAGGTAGACAGCATAGTTAAGTGAAGGCTGAGAAAGAGGATATATTACTGTTTGTAAAAGACTTTCAGGAATTAGTACAAAGGAGGAAGAAAAATTATTGAAATTGAGCCTGCTTTAAGATTAAATGGATATTAATTGCTTCTGAATTAATTTAGAATGTAAATTAGGACAAGGTTTCTGACGCCAAAGGAATGATTTCTGAATTTGGGCATGACCTTTCAAATAGGGCAGGAAGGAAAAGGAACTGAAATTATTTCAAGATGGAGCTTAATAAATTAATATAGGTAGTAATCCCAGAGATGGAAATTAAAGTTTATGATTATAGTATCATAGATCATAGTCTCAAAGAGACGTCAAAAAGCATCCAGTTCATTTCCTTGCTCTAACTTAGTCTCTATTACATTTAAATCATTCCCAGTTTAGCTAGCCCAATCTTAAATATGCAGCACACTTGGAGAATCAATTAGTATCCTGCCTTTTCATAGCCATCTCTTATATGCCTGGAAATGCCTTTTTCCCAGAGTCACAGAGGGGTTGAGGTCAGACCATCTCAGTATTTTCATTTTGATACTAACCCTCAGTTCTTACAGTCTTTTTTTTCTGAAAACTTGTCTGCTTGTTCTGGTACTCTCTGCTGGGCTCTCCAGGTGTTTCTCTTCCTTCTTCCTGTTCCTCCTGATGACAATCTATCGGTACTGAATACGGCAGGATTTTTTTTGTGACTCTCAGGCATAGTGCTACTGCTTATTTATCCAAGTATTATTGTCATTTTTGCAACATGGGATGTGATTTACTTTCCAGTTCTCTAGGTGTTTTCATCAAATATGTTCCCTGCTGTGGCAGGGTACAGGATGTTAGAAATATCCTTGATATCTGCAGCTGTCCTTATGAGATACTTTTGTGAATTTCTTTGTTTAGGGTTGCTGTGGAAGGAAAAAATGGATCATAAAGAGACAGATTTGTGGATCCATGTAGACTAAACTTCTCTTATATGATTGAATTTAATCCTTCTTATCCTGTGTCCCTGGTGCATTCAAAGCTAGTACAATCCATAAAGCAGAAGAGCCTACAGGCCTTCCCCCGAGTCAGAATCTACCAGAAGGTTATGACCGAGGAGAGCTTTGCTGCACTTAGGCATTAGCCTGGTTGTTCCTTGTCTCACAACCTGAAGAGTGCACCATATGACCTGCTGCAAATGCAAATTGGTGAGTGAAGAGGGGACAATCAGGCCCTTTTGTGCCATCAAGTGAATGCTATGGAAATCTCTTAAAACAGCAGAACCTGAGAGCACTGTATCACAGGAACTGCTTTCTAGCTGGGTATTTGGGTAACCTTGTATTTCAGTTATTGGTTTGATATTATTCTTACCTGTTTTCATTTTAGCACATTGTCAGTTTGAGGTCAAATCTTAATGGCATATTTGGTCTGCATATCAGCAAATGAGGTAGTTTGATGCTACATTCATGCATAAACTTGTGAACATGGAATAAATAAGATACTATTAAGCCTAACACTCAGAATTCAAGAGCTTGAGAAATTTTGCATATTGCTAAGCCGACAAAGTGTTGTTCTAAAGAGATAAAAGCAGGTGTTTCTTTTTAGTTGCCAAGTCTGCTCCCATGTGAGAGGCTAGATAAGTAGTCCAAATTACATCTAAGAAGAAAATTTGCCAGACCTTAATTACGTTTCATCACAGTGCCAAATAATAATGATAAGAAAAAACACCACCTTGGAACTACATTGTAGTCTATTTAATTCTCCTCATTTAAAGCCCTGAAGTACAATTCTTAATTTCACAATAAACTGTACTCTTTCAGTGGTAAAACAGAACAAATTTTTAAGAGATGACTTGTACTCCTTCTACATTTGTCATTTAGGTTACAGTAATTTTTTTGTTCAAAACTCCTAAGAAGTTTTTACAAGTTCTGCATCTGTGTCGTTTCAGTAGATTATAGTTTTATCATTAATCAATGCTTTTTGCTGATGACTTCTGCTAAGGTTATGACCATTTAATCCATTTTTATTGATAAGCATGGTCTTATTAAGCCTGGCTATTACATCTTGGTGTTCTGTGAGTTAGCATAGAGTATGACCATAGTATCATCAAACTTTGCTTTCTTGCTCTGGACAGTAGTACTTGTCTGTGTGCTGGGCAATTGAGTGCATCAGACTGTGTTCAGTCAATCCTACTTAAGTCAAGCCTCTCATCACAAAGCCTCCGTCAGCTTGTCTTCTGCAAGGAGACTTTATCAGTAAGTCAGCAGGAGAAGGGATTAAGACCACAGCCACCTACCCACGTGCCCTCTGCTATGCGCAATGAAATGTCAGTGTCATAACCCCTCAGTTCTATGTTATTATTGGTAAGGACGCATTTTGCTGAGAGATCTCTCTATCCTTTATTTAAAAGAGAATGCAATGAAACCAGAATTCTTGTACAAGACCAAGTCAGGGAGTCTGCTGTTTTGATATCTGCCTGTGTTGTCAGTATTTTGGAGGAAGATGCAAGATTAAAAAATATGATTAAAAAAAATCTGTCATTTTTCTCATCTCTTAGTAGACGCTTTATACATAAAACTATATGGAAGTTGAGATTCCTTTATGTAGATAGGACCAGTTGATTTGCCCCTCCCATATATTTTATCTTAAAGCAGTCATCCAATTCCCTCTTAAACTGATAAATTCTTAGTCTGCCCTCATATGAAAGCATTTCCCAAGAAATAGCTGTCATCTCCTGTATTTTGAACGTTTTCAGTTTTCTGTATCTTTTTTGATACAATAAATTGGCTAATAGAAAGTTCAAAGTTGGAGTGCATAGGATGGGATTGTTGATTTTCAGAAGGTTACTATCAATTTTCTGTTATTTTCAGTTCACTTCTAAGTACAGACTAATATTGCCACTTTGACCTCTCTATAAAGCAACACTTTCACCAAGCATCACTGCAAGCATGTACCATTTCCCTTTCTCATTGATTATATTTAACTTAAAAACCAGTGATCTCTGTGAATAGCTCAGTTAATCTATTCCAAGACGTATTACTGAGACGCATTCATCAAGTGTGAATTTCATCTGCTCCTTTGCTGCATATTCAGTTAACTTTATTTGGTACTACTGGCAGTTGTAAATAATAAAGTCTTAAATAATTCTGTTTTGGGCAGATTTTACTCTCCCCTTGAGTAGGCTTGTTTCTTGTGAGAGATCTTAATGTACAAACAGAATTCCACGTTGAATACAGGTCAACAGTGTCATGATGCAAAAATTATAAAGGAGGATATAAACTTTGAGTCTCAGGAACTAACTAGTCTTCAGTTGTGCTCCAAAATGGTGAGAACTCTTTCCAGTACCGGGTGTAACATCTTAAGAAAGATGTTGACCGTCTGGAGAGTCCAAAAGCAAACAAGAATCATCTTATGCTTTGAACACAGGACAAGCAAGTATGTGTGTGTGAGGAATACAAGGCTGTGTGGGTGTGTGTTAGTAATTTTCAAGTAGGTAAAAGGATTTTGTAGAGTGGAAGGGAATAATTTGTTATTTGTGTCCCTTATGGAGACAAGAAGATGTCACTGTGACCTGTGACTCCACTATTCATATTGGACATTAAGAAAATATTTCTGAAGGTGAGAATAGTCATCAGTGTGCTTTCTGCATATCAAATATTTGAAAGTGTGCAAATCTTCCACATGAGAGCAGAATTTGATAATTTGAAAATCTTTCTTTGTAAATAAACCTGTTACAGGTTCAGAAGAAGAGAACGAGGAATGCCCATAAGAGAGATGTCTAATTTGATACTTCAGGGAAGGCATGTGTGTAACTAAGAGTAAGCTGCTATACATTGTTAAAAGGATGCCAGTGGCAGAAGACAGAGCACATACAGGATGATAGTTTTGGTTTATCATAATCCAGTAGTATCACCATTTAAAGTGATGTGCTTTGTCACGAGGCAGAGGGTAGAGAAAAGATGAAAGAGCATCTCAGCTACAGCTGGTAGGATTTCATATATTCTCATTTTGAATAAGCCTAAAGCAATACTTCTGGAAATCTGTTTTGTGTCAATGTGAGAGAGGGAAAGGGAGGTAGGAGTTTTGCTGCCATCCCCCTCTCTCACTTTATTTCTCATCAGACATTTGGTCTTTGAACTACTTTAAATTTGGTTAAAAGTAGAAAGTTTCAATACAAGCTTTTGGTTCAGTCAGATCATAATTTTCCATTAAAAATCCACCTTATAAAAAAATTCCAAGCCAGTTCCTACTCCAGTGCCAACAGGGGAAGAAATAGGAATGGACTATAAGCGGAAATGGTCTCCATTAGTTACAGTGCTACAAAAAACATCTCTAACTGAGTTGTACTTCATGCCTACATTCCCCTTGGGCTGCTTGCTTGTAGTGGTGGTAGGGTAATAGCACTACATCAGTAAAAAAACCCACTCTGTATGTACATAAGCATCAGAAAATGCTGGGGGTAAATTGAATTATATATGTTGCTCTTCCAGAAATGCAGAATAAGTTTTGCTATGAGTTATATGTCGCTGTAGTTGCACGCTACACCTTTAGGAAATAAAACCCTTAAGGGAGGACACAGCGATTTAATCATTATTTTGTTTGTTGTTTCAGCTAAATTGCTCTGTCTTGTTATATGTATATATTAGCACTCATCTTGCTGTCATGAGATGCTTAGTGGGATCTAGGGAAGACTGATGCAGACAACCCAAGTGAGTTGAAAGCTTTAACATCAGGCTACATCTTGACCTGGCACTGAAGGATAAATCAATCCATCACTTTTCATTTAAAATAATATGCCAGACCTTGCCTAAAAATATTGCTGACAGAAACAAGTGGCATGGCTGATGGGTCACTCTGTTGCCAATAACCAGTGAAAAATACCTTAGTATTTTTCCTTAGTTTGGCAGAGTCCTCTTTCTTGATTAAAGCTGGAAAGTATAGGGATAAAAGGACATCTGAAATAATGTAGTTGATAGATTATTCTGATGAAATGTGTTCCCCAAAGGTTTGAATCCTACCCTTTTTTATAAGAAGTGTGACTCCTTAGAAGGGTTGACTGATTTTAGGAGAGATTGTAAGATGCCTGCTTCTGGTACACTGATGATTGAACAGATCTGGAAACAGCACCTAAGTCATCCCAGCTTACAGACCAGCATTTTAAGGAAATTTTAATTTGGTGCCCATTTGCCTTAAACCATTATCAAGCAGCATAGACATCTGTGTCATGGAAGAGGAGCTGACTGCCAGATACAGTAACCTGGTATCTTCCCATAGGGGAGATCACCTGTGAATCAGATCCCTACAGCTACAGTACTTGGTTTTGTACTATCTGTGGAAGTCTAAGATTAAAAGTGATAGTGCATCACACTTTGGGAACATTTCCTCTAGGCTGAAAATTACAATCTGCACCATTAAAAACAAAAAAAGTATCAGAATGCTAATCTTTCATTGCCTCAGACTCATTTTCTCTTAAGGATGGGAAGACTATTTGCATATGCATTGATTAAACAGAATGCATTTGTTGTTTCAGATGCATTCATAGTGAATTGTTATAATTCAATCTAGGCTATGCAGGGTCCTGGAGGGAAGCATCGAAGTGCAATATATATCTGCATCATTAAAAATAATTTCAGTGTGATGGCAGCTGGAAAATAACTGTACACATGATTTCAGCGTGTTCCATATTTACTCCCCGGTAATGAAAAATTGTTGGTTTTCTCAGTTTAGAAGGCAAAAGGCAGGTTTTTAACAGGTCAGCCTTCAGTCTGGGCTCTGTAAATCAAGTAAACTAAGCAGACACCTGCCTAACATTTAGTTCTTGTTACCACAAATTCAAGTTCCATGAATTAATTTAATTTCCAAAAGTCCTCTTAAGGGAGGTAAATATTATCTCCATATTACTGATGGAGAACTGAAACAGAAGACAGGCTGAAAGTAACTTTTCAGAAAGTAGCCTTAAAGAAATGGCTTTTAGACAATCTTCAAGTTTTAATCTCAGAAGTTAGCTGATTATTTTTGTTGTTACTCTATGTGATTTCTTCACTGATAAACTGTCTCTGACTGAATTGACCATGTCTTCTGGGACCAAGCATGGCTTATTATCCTTAGTAACACAGGGATTTAACATGTGCCGTGACAAAGTAGCATTTTTATTTTAAGACAGAATTCTAAGTAGATTGTTTGTAAAACAACATCCCATTGTGATGTTTGGGGAATATGACAGGGGTTAATGGCTGAAATTATTATATGTTTATCGATTACACATAATCCCTGTATGTTTTTTGAACTGTACATAGGGATTCCTCAATCTGCTGCTGGAAAATGGCCACATGTGAGCTGGAAGGCAACAGCAGTCAGAGAGCTCAGAGCACTGTTACGTGACAGTTGAGAGGGGAGAGTAAAAGAGGTCTCTTTCCTGTGCCAAATACTCTTGTGGCTAAAATCTAGCTACCTAATGAAGTAGTGGAAGCTTAAAGAAAAAAGGTCACATTGGAAAAGAAAAAATAAAAGTCATATTTTTTACATCTCTTTTGCTAATAATATATTACCACATTCTTGCTTTGTTTAATATGTATGTTTCCCTGGTCCTCAGTATAACTGAGCCCTCAGTAGGACTATCAATAATCAATAAATAAAATATAGCTGCTAAACTCAGTTTCTATACTTGCATGTGCACTCACCCTTTCATTCTTCCCTTCTGATGTAAGACAGAGTCAAGACATGAACTATATAAAGCCAAATGGAAATATATTCCGTAGAATTATCCCAGAGCTTTTTCATAAACTGGCCAATAGGACAGGTCTGCAGTACTGTTTTCTGCATGGACTGTTTCCCTGGTAAATGAGTGGTTAAGCCTTGTCCAGGACAACCAAGACTTTACAGTTATTTGAAGGTGGGTAAATAAGGGACTTGAAGAGCAAGGTCAAGGCTGCATCTTGATCCTTTGAAGGCTAATCCCTAGCACCTGAACAGAAAAATAATTCATGAGAATTGGCTGTTCTAAATAAATTTTTTGGTCTGTATTCCATGACTGGTTTGGTTAAACTAAACAGGGAAAGACAGTGATTAAAATGTGGTAAGCCCATCAGATTGTTCAGTAAATCCAGTTGTTGTTGTGCAATACAGGAGGTCTTGTCATGGACAAAACCTTTTAGGCTACAAGAACAGAATAAACAAATGATGTATATCCCAGTGGTCTTGCAGGTAGCACAGCTGTGATGTTCACCCACTAAATAATCACTGTGGAAAAAAATGGTAAAGCCTTGATTTGTCTATAAACAAAAGTACTACACAGAATTTTATTTATCTCAGGAATGCTTTTGTTACTCCCGATTCGATCAAATGATGGAAAACAAACTTTTTCTTTCCTGTCAAGGTAACTTACTGTATTAGATGTTTCCCAAAATATCAAGAGAATTACATATGTATGAGGAAAGCCTTTGAAGGAAGGATACTAATGTTCTTGTTCTTGAAATAATATCCTCATATTGTCACACAGTATTAGTGATATTGCCATTTTTCTTTCCCAGCTATGGAGTTTTGTGGGCATTGCTCATCTCCAGCCGTTCATCAGCATCTGTTAATACACTTTAACTTACAGTTGCCCCCTTGAAATGCTCTAATCATGGCAGTGGATTCCTGTGGCAGAAGCCTGACAGCAGTGACTCGGGTTAGGATGGGGTTTGCTGTGGGACTGGCATGTGGGAAGTGAAGCAGTGAAGCAATTGTTGCAGTGGACTTTCACTAACCCCTCTGGTCAGTGGGAATTTGTGAGCTGGTTATACTGGATTTTGGGCAGTTTTGAGAAGCTCCCTTCCTGTACCATTATGCCTTGAACATAATGAAAATGCACAATTGCTGTGCTTTATTGCATTTCCTTCAGGTTGCTGTGGAGCCCACTGTTGACTGATTGTTGATATTTCTTAGTATATGAAGTGGATTTAAATTGTTGCTTAAGAAATCCAGAGCCTGTGTATTCTTTCTTCCCCTGTCTTCTCTCCTTTATAAAGGTAGCATTCACAATTTTGGGAAAAGTGACAAGCAACTTCAAGGTGTAAATCTTAGCTTCTGAAACTTTGAATTAAAGTTTCTTCCTGCTTAGGAACAAATGCATTTTCTTTGAGTAGTGGGAAATACTCTCATTGAAATCTAGACCCAAACACGGATGTGAAACAACAACAAAGACAAATCTCTTCCGATGATCTTAGTGTTGAAACATACCTGGGATGGTTATTTGCTATGCAATATATTTGTCTAAATTGGACTCAGTTGACCTATACTGAGATCTGATGTGTTATCTCACTGAAACAGGAGCCGTTAAGGCCAAAGAATGTGTCTGTGTGGTTGTTCGGTAACCCACTGTGGATACAGGTGAAATACAGGAAACAAGTGCTTGCTGGTTTTGAATTTTTCTTTTTGACAATCTTTCGGTAATAACATAGCAGGATTTAATCTTTGTCAATTACAGGTCTTAATTAAATGCTAGTAAGTACTTAGTACTGTGATAGTGGAATGGAAATAGCTACCTGATGATTTAAGGGCTGTTTATAGAAGTAACTGCTCCTGAATAAACATAAACTTTTTCTTATTTGTCTCTGAAATTAAAATTAAAAAATACCATAAGAAATGTATAGCAGGCGTTTTATTTTTGAGGATCTTACTTCTGCTGTAGATTGACTTAATTTGTTTTTTTTTTTGCAGCTAATAATGTTGTCAAAGTTGTATGTTTGACTGAATGGATATTTTGTGTAGTTGTTGGATTGTATTTTCAAAATAGATGTTTATGCAAACAAAAAAAAATATAGTAGATCACTAATAATCTGCACAGGTAAATAGTCCATTCTAGATAGCATCAGTTTAATTGCATATACAGATTAAAAGTCCTCATTTAAAAACAAGCATCTTGAATATTCAGTTTATATTTATGTCAAAATCTGTTGAGACATACAATAGTTTTATGATAATTATCAATGGGAAAACTGTAGAATTCTTGAAGTTTGATGTAGATAAGTACCAGAAATATAGATGTTTATCCATCCTACACATATTTCTTGAGTTTCCTTCCAAAGTTTCTGGTTCTTCAGGCCTTGAGAGAAGTTAGACATGTGTTGTAATACTGTACTTGGTTCCCAGTAGGCTCCACAAGAGCAGAGAAAAAGAAGAAAATTACTCATTCATTTTTGAGTTTCCTCACAGAAGGGTAGTTTAAATTGGTTTTTTTCCTGTCTACTTTCCTCATTATAGTGGTAGCTACAAAGCTGGAAGAGTTCTTTGTTTGACTTATTACTAAAGTAATTCAGATCTGGATCATGCAAAACTTGTAAGTCTATTTTTTTCGTGCAAATTGCATAAATCTTCAGAGTTTTCTAATTCTAATCTGTGATGTTAGTAAGCTTCTACTGCAAGCTTAATGAGGGATGCCTTGGAGACCTGTGCTACTAATTATGCTCTAAAATTATTTTCTGAGACTGTCTGGCTCTTTGTGGTAGGCTAGGAACTTGATCCCAAGCATCAAACATTAACAACTCAACTGTAATGAAATAAGAAGCTTCTGGCTGCATGACATGAAAAGGCTACACATAGCCGTGTTTGTGTGATAATGCTAAGCAGGTTTGGAGGTGGAACGCCGCTGAACTTGGCAATTTCCTTGTTAAGATGTTTTAATCAATCCTACTTCAATGTTTTCTCAATGCTAGAATTCTACCAAACCTCTGGCTGGGAAGTTGCCCTCGGCAGCTGGAGCATGTGACCGTCAAGCTGAAGCACGAGCTGGGTGTTACAGCTGTGATGAACTTCCAGACTGAGTGGGACATTGTTCAGAATTCCTGGGGCTGCAACCGCTACCCAGAACCCATGAGCCCCGAAATCCTCATGAAACTGTATAAAGAGGAAGGCCTTGCCTATGTCTGGATGCCAACCCCGGACATGAGCACTGAAGGTAAAGCTCAGGCCACTCTTGCAGCAAATTAATAGTAACAAACCCTTTCAGTTACTAATCTGTGACTGTTTGGTTTGGTTTTTGTTTTTTTTTGGTTTTTTGTTTGTTTGTTTGTTTTTTGTTTGTTTGTTTGTTTTGTTGTTTGCTTTTTTTCCCTCTATAAATTTTGCTTAAAAATATAGCTAACGCGCAAGGTATAATTTCTGTATGTGTTGTCTCTAACAAATTATTCATATTTTCTTGTAGGCAGAGAGGCCACCTTAAGTACTTTGTGTCTGGCAGTATATGTGTAATTGAGTTTAAAGCCATCTGACACTGGTAACTGTTCAACTGTTTTTGCTTTCAGCCTGAATTCAGCCTGTACAATGAAAATATGCTGTGTAGGTGGAAGACTGCAAGCTTTCACAGCAGGACAGCTTGCCATCCATGCTGGTTAAAAATGGAGAGACAGTGTTATATGTCTGTCTCTGCTATCCCCTTCTGCCAACAAACAGATTTTAAGTACAGTATCCCAGTCCAATGAATCACCATGGATTTGTTTATATAATTATCTGTAATTCATTTAGAATACCCGTAGTACCTGATGTTGTAACATGAATTATTATTATTTTTAATTCCTCTGTTGGAATGCTCATGTCAAAATCTCATTTCCAACCAGCAGGTTTGAAAGTGTGCATGGTTTCAAGTGAGTAGCCCACCAGTAGGAGAGAGTCCTTTCAATAGAATGAGATACTGCTGCCACAAACAGAGACCAGTCATATGAGTAATAGAACATCAGGAAAGACAGGAGACCTTAAAGCAGGGATCTGAAAGGGCTTGTCAGTGCTCATCTGTGCCATGAGGAAAAGCTGGGCTCTGATGTAACAAGGGAGAAAGACATGGGGAAATATGGTATATTCATCCCTTTGGGAGTGAGAAAGGCTATTCTGTGTTGTTTAACCATATGTTTAGTAGACAATTAAACTGTAACAGTATTAAGTAGTATAGGAAAATACTTTTCCGCTTTCCCTCCCTTGCTTATTATTGGTGTAACAGCCTTTATTACAATATTCTCAAAAGCAGCAGTATGTAGGTTGTTTCACAACCCTCTGGTAGGTACTAAAAAAAAATTCATTTTTGGCTTGCTAACTTTAATGCTACATGAGATGTGTTGTCTGAGGTAATTTGCTGCCTTGTTACAGTCCCTGTGAAAACAAGCATGCCACGCAGATCAGTATATTTATAGAGAGCTTGGAGTATTATACATATTTTGTGTGATCTGAATCTACGTCACAAGAAAAAACAAAGTTAGGGTAGAAAGTCATTTGAAAAAAACAAAAAAAAAAGAAAGAAAGAAAAAGAAAAAGCCCCAAATATGTCAGGTTTGCCATTAAGATTCACAGTTCATCAGGCTGTACAGACATAATCTCAGGCATGAATCTAGCTTTCTCAAATGCAAAGGAACATGCTTCATTTTTAACCACAGGACGAATACAGATGTTGCCACAAGCTGTTTGCCTCTTGCACGGGCTACTGGAGAATGGACACACTGTCTACGTTCATTGCAACGCTGGCGTTGGCAGGTCTACAGCTGCTGTCAGTGGCTGGCTGAAGTACGTGATGGGATGGAGCCTGCGGAAAGTGCAGTACTTTTTGGCTTCCCGGAGACCAGCTGTCTACATAGACGAGGAAGCTCTGAACCGTGCTGAAGATGACTTCTACCAGAAATTTGGGCACCTTCGTTCCTCATGCAAAATACAAGAGTAGAAAAGAAGAAAAGGAAAAGGAAGGTGAAGAGGAATCCTTACATTCGAATCCCAAAGACTTAGAAATCATGAGTCAGATGCGTGCCTCTCTTCTTTAGGTTATAAGGTTGTCATAAAAGTTGTGACAATTTTATTTTTAAAGTGCCTTTGTGGGGTTTTATTTGCTTTCTTTAAGCTGATATGATTCATGATTTCAAGCTTTTTGCTGTGAATATGAGACCTAGAAACTCTGCAAAGGAAACACAGATTTTATTTTAGCCGCTTAATCTGCAGGAACTGCGTTTTTAGGGTGGACACTAAATAAGGCATGAGGTGAAACAGTTAGATTTGGCAATATTTTAGTGACAAGAAAGAGAAGGTATTCTCAGAAAAATATACAAAGGTTGACTGTTCAGGTTAGGAGGCAGCTAATGACTGTCAAAGCTGTTCAGTTATTTTAGGTGGAGTGCACATTATTGAAGTGTATTCTAGTAACTTTTTAGACAAGTGGTATTAATGAGAAAGACCAGAAGGAAACTGATTTTCAACTCGGTTTCTTAAACAAAAAGCTGATGTTGTAATGCAGTGAATTAAAATTTGCTCTCTTTGTCTAGCTGGTTAAAGGTAAATATTATTAGTTACAGCTATATTCTTTTGTGACATTGAGGTTATGCTGGGATGTGGCATGAAGAGAAGAAACAGCTTCGCTTACTTGCAGTCTTACTGGGTTGTGGGGAAGGACTACTACTTACTACATTATCCTAGGCTGTGAGATCTCTAAGTCAGAGATACATTTTGCTCTTCTGGTCCCTGCAGTGCTATACAGTATGGTCCCTAGGTGCCAAGTCAATCTGTGCAGTAACCACTGGGCTAAATAAAACAGGACCTATAGGAACTGCGTGATAAGCATCTGCACATCACTGACACCACAACCTCTGTGTTGTTGACCTAGATTAATTTCTTCACTATAGTAAAAGTCTCTCCTTGTGCAAGCAATGTGTGGGTGTGCACAGATGCTAGATTTATCAGATCGAAGCTGATGCTGAGCTACCTCTGGAGTGAATGAAGAGAATACATTCCTCTGTAGGAGCAAAGAGCAACTCCGAGGAGGTATTTTCAGGAGCTTAGCCTCAGAAGGCATTGTGGCTTTGTGGGTGATCCCTAATGTTTTCCGGTGCTGCTTAGTCCCTTAGCTAAACTAAGCAGTGGCAGCAACAGCTTCCAGCCCTGCTCAGGTAAAACCAATATGCTGTAGGCTAAGTCCAAGAAAGAAGAGGGAGAAAGCATCTCCTAAGGAATAGATTAAGGATGCATAATCATTAAGAAATCTAATCTCTGTAGGTTTATTCTTCAGTGAAATCTCATTTTTTCCAGACAACTTGTTCCTCTAAAGATGCAGTCAGTGCCAGAGTAGATTAACTGATATGTATTGATTATCTGAATATTTAATGGAGAAACTATTAGATATGAACTGCTTGTGGAGAATGTCCAGAATTAGATAATACATTTTATTTATTCTATACTTCCTATACTTCAATCATCTTGAAAAGGAAAAATGGTTATTTAAGTTATTCTATATGTGTGGTTTTAATCATGGGTTTGTTTCTGATTTTTTTTTTTTTTTTAAATAACACTGCCTGTTTAGAAAATGGATGAGAAAAGTTCTCTATTAAATAAAAACATAATGACAATTCCAACAGCCCATTTTGTTGTTATGTCTTTGGCTTCCAATTTCATGAGTAGCAAAAAGGGTTGTGACTGATATTTCTATATAGAAGTGGGACCAGTCACTTTAATGGTAACAGTCCATTTCTTGTCTGCTATATTGTGTCTGTTTTGATGGGCTCCTGATGAGGAAATCTCAAAAAATAGCACAGCAAGGAAGTGTGGATGATATGGTACCTCTGGTACCTTCAAAGACAAAAAAAGAGGATTTCTTCTCCTAGCTCAATGCAGAGAGCAGAGAGAGTGTGTCAGTTCTCCTGCCTGGCTTTTGGGTTCTCATGCAAATGTGCAGAGCTACAGCTGACTGCTCAGGAGTTACCTGGTTTTGACCCTGTTACCCGGTAGCTTTTGCTATTGTGTGCCTCTCAAAATCAAGTGCTGAGAGGAGAAGGATTGTGCAAGTAGTAGACAGTAGACCTCATTGAAATTTTACATTTCTGTTGAGATATATTTGAAATTCCAGGCTTAAAATGTGTCTCCAAGCATCCCCAACAAACAGTCCTTTCTGTCAGATGCAACTTGTAATATATGTTGGGACAAGTACTTGTGGGCTCGGTTCCTGTTCCACAGCTAACTGAATCTCTCTTTTAGGGTCTTGGGACAGAGCAGTGCATAACATGGCACAAAACAAGCAGGCATATGACTAACTAAGCTGTGCTGTATCAGCTCTTTCCTAATTCTGATTTTATCAGCAAAAATGGAAGCAGACAGGTGCTTCAGGTGTAAGGCAGGAATTCAAATGATACAGAAGCCACAGATTCAAGGAAGCCCTAGCAAGGGGTTCTTAATTTGTTATTGTTATTTCAGCAAGAGGTTGTTGTTTCATTGCTTACTGTCATTTCAGTTTGCCTGTCTGCTGAACTGCAGAGGGACAATATCATATACAGATTGCATTAGCTGATGAACTGCATGAAAGCAACTTGCCAACATCATGTTAACAAAGAATGGAAAGAGATCCCATGGCTTGCAGTTGCTTTGTACATACATACATCTGCAGCATACTTTTTTCCTCATTGCCACCTTCCTGCCTTCTTCACTGAAGGCCATCCTGTTCAGTAACATCCAAAGCCTTGCCTGCTGAATGCAACTAGGAATTTAAATGCTAAAGACATCATTGTAAGAGGCTACATCAACAAAAAAAAAGCAATCATGTAAAAATATTCCATTTCTTCAACTGTATAATTACATGATAAATCTGCAGCTAGAGAATATCTATTAGTATTCCAATTTGTAATATGTTCTTATGCTGATTGGATCATTAGCTCTTTCTACAGACTAGCCTCTCAATGCAATTTGGATGACAGGATGAAGACAGGCTGTTGTTTATATACTTGTATATGTCCTTGCTACTTTAGTCATAAAAGTGCTGCAAATTTTAGAGAGGAACAACAACTCTAGAAAGAATTAGAAACAGATAAACAGTAACAGTTGTTTTAAAGTGGGCACAAAAGCCAAATCAATACACACACAATAATGGGAACCAGAAATAGTAATATTTTGATAACTCGTCACTGAAAAGCATCAGTTGAGGAAAACGGTTTGCTGCTGGTATGAGCATCAGAATTCTCTGCCCTGCTGCATCCTGGTTTATACCTCTGTAAAAAGAAAGTAGAATTCGCTGCATGAAATGGAAAAAATTATAACTCCAGGTACTTAGAGTATTTCAATGTCATTATTAGGCCAAACAATGGTATATTTTCTTTCCCAGGACTATATACAAGAAGGAGCTAAGCAATCCTTGCTCTTAAGAGTGATTTTGCAACAAACATAGCCCCTTGAGGAATGAGTTGGTCTTTGACTGATATAGTTCTGTGAATAATTTTCATTTTGACATCAGAAAAGTACTAATGAGAACCTTCTGCATGACATTTTTTTAGGTAGACAGTGCAGCCTGGTGAAAGAGGACTGGCCTAGCTGGCACATCTGTTGAATAGCTTCTTTTCTGCCTTACTCCTTACTTGTTTTTTGACACTGGTTTTGACTTTGGTCCCTTTGGCACTTGTCTGCTGTAGTTGCTTAGGTTTCAAGTTTATGGTCTTCCCTCTCTGTTTGTACAGTACCAAGCGCAGTGAAGCTCTGGATGCATCTGGGACTGCAGATTTTATACCAGGCTGTATTCTGGAGTAGTTGTAAAGTCTCATACCTGGCAACTGAATTGTGTGCGCTGCACAAAAACATGTGCAAAACAGTGTCCCTACTCTGGAGTGGAATTAAAGTTTGAGACTGCCAGCCAAGCCCTCTTAGGCAAAGATAAAGGAAAATGGTAGTCTGTGGCTTGTGCAGGAGCAGGTAATAATATCTTGATTTAAAACAAGAATGCAAAAAGTCAGACTTACTCCATTACCTACTATGATGGCCTTTTTGAGTTCTGATTTATAAAACCCACTGAATTTACTGGTCTATAATTGAGAAAATAAATTGATTTTAAGTAGTCCATGACATTTGCCATAACTGTATTACCCTGTTGCTTCTTTATTCTTCATTAAATTGCAGTGAGAGGATTCAAACCAATAAAAAATTAAAAAAAAAACAAAACAAAACAAAAATACTGTGAGACTGTGCAACAGGAAACTATGACGAAATATTTAGAAGTGTAATAGCAACTGCAAAAGCCTATATTTGGCAAGCAAGCCTTACCTTCTTGAAGGGTAATGAACATGAGGCTGCCCGTAGTTAAATGGAATTGGATTACTGTGGCAGGGGACAGGGTATAGATGACTGTCTCCAACTCCATTTACATTCTCAGTGGCAAATCAACACCTCTGCAGTTGCTTCTTTAAAAATATTCTGCTGGAAAAAGTTGTGGTTTATTTTCCATGTATATGTAGTCTAAAGGGAAGGAGGCCACTCTGAGGGAGCAGACTTTGGAACAGTGGAAGTATAAAGGAAATAATTCTTTTTCTGTTGCTCTTCAACACAATGACATCACCAACAGCAAGACCAAACCATATGACCTCATAAATGATCTTCCTAAATTAACAGAGAAAAGAATTTTTATCAAGGACAATGACATTACCATATATTAGCATAATTGCATAGTTGCGGTATAAGCAACCAAGAATCATATTGTTGGCCCTTCAGTTAAGCTAACAGTGAACTTATAGGTTGTTCATTATTAGATATATTTTCCTCTTTCTCTACCCTTTAACCTCAAGATCCTTCATTCCAGTCTTGACTGGTTTAGAAATGGATTTGTGGCTAAGATTTGACACATTTCTAAAGATGAGAAGTAAGTAATTTATTAAAACCTTTTTTTTTTTTTTTTTTTGTATATATATGAAGGCTTGTCTGGGAATAAGGAAGTAAGAACTGTTATACCCTCTAAACCAGGGTGGTGACACTGTGAACCTTAGCCCTACATAATTCAAATTCTATGTGCTTAAACATGTTGTCTTATTTGGGAGATTGAATTTATAGACATTGCAGGATAATGTCTGTGATTTGATAATTACTTCAATTCTGATGTTGTTATATTTACATCAAGGAAAACAGAAGGCCCCTTTATTTGTGACCTGGTAAAATATTAAATGATATCTCATTCTTGATTTAGGTGATGTGAGGAAAAGCATGAAACAGCTGCCAAGAAAAAATTTCTAATGCTGGGCAGGTTTCTATGATATTTACTTAATGTCATTATAACAAAATTTGTTTTGTGGTAATGCAGTTTCAGCAGGGAAATAAGTAACAGTCAGGCCATCATCCAAGGGTAGCAGCCATGGTAAAGTTGGGCAGCCAGCCCAAAGTCACTGCAACAAATCAAATGGTGGAAATGCATCCAATCTTCAAGAATTCAATAAAATACAGAAACAAAAAGGTTAAGAAATTAATATAAAGATTGTATTTGAAGAAAGGCAAAAATATCTAAAGTATAATCCTAGCTAATGTCAAAGGGAAAAATGTTTTGTAGTATGATAGCAAACACCACAACTCACTTGAAAACATAATCAATATATTAGATAAAAGTATAGCTTGTATTTAAAGTTCACTAACCAGTTAAAGCAGTACCACCAAACTATTTAGGCTTAAAATGCAGTTGCAATATTTAGCTGTATAAAGAGATGTGGAAGGGTGAGCACAAATGTGGAAGAGTTGGATACCCTCACTTGGGCAACTAACTCATGGAACATACTGAAGCTTGTGAAGCTTTATGAGGACAAAACTCGTTGCTGGTGGACTGTGGTCTGGCAGTCACGTAAATCCCTTGTGTAGAGATGTGTTGTTCTGGAATAGGATCGATGTGGGTGTGCTTTAGAAGAACTAATGGGAGTGGCACCTCCTAAAATATGCTTAAATGATAGATCCAGGTGGAAGTCTAAACAAACATATGCTTTGATGGAGTCTTTCTTTACACCTGTCTTGCTGAGACAGTAAAGCCTCTTAGAGGCTTTTTGCCTTGCAACACCTGTGCTTATAGCCAGAGCACCAGAGTGGGAAATTGTAACAGTGAGTAGCAGTGGCCCTGACACCAATTAGACTTTGCAGATGAAATGGATTATTTACTCTCTATACCAGAGATATTCTCTTTCTCAACATGAGGTAGTGAGGTGGGAGAACTGCTGTTATCAATTCTTCCACCAACAGTAGGTGTGTGAGTGCCTGCAAGCACTTGATCAGATACTCTTTCAAGTACTTTGCATCCCCATGTTTATATGGTCTGAATGATTGGCTTCAATTTCACTGGAAGTTATTTGTCCATGTAACCAATGTACTTTCCTGGCACGTGTATGGGTATTGCAGTTTGATGGTACTCACAGGCAACAAACAGTCTACCAATAAGAACCAGGACTCTGATCTGGCCTTTTTCTCACTTAGAAATACCCAACTACAGACAATTCAATAAGAAAATGCTGCTCTGAGTTTTTGACAACTTCCACCCTTCTTAAATGCATTATTCTGCAGCAATTTCCATGCAAAGGACTACAAAACATTTCATAAGGCTATAACTAGATACACTAGACCACCAAATAAAGATTTAGAAGCAGGAGCAAGAAAATATGTGAACTGCAGAAAGGAGTGGTCTGCTGAGATGAGGTAGAGCAAGTAGACAGGTGGCCTTCCTTCCAGTGGTGTCATGTCATATGGAAAGAAGCAGAGAAGAAGGTGATGGGTTGTGACACAAGCTGAGGACAGGGAAGGAAGGCAGTCCAGGCAGAGCTGTGTGAACCAGGAGCATGTGGGAAACATCCAGGAAATAGCACAAAAACTCAGACACGAGATGTAAGCAGAGCGTGCTCCATGGGGGCAGTGGTTTGACTGTCAGTCACATCATCACTCTTATTTCATTGCATTTGGAAGTATCTCATTCAGCAGGTAGCAGACGCAAGCATAGGGACTGAGGAAACACAGCAGTAAGACACAAATATATCTGAGAACCCAGCAAACACCAAAACCGTATAATATTCACAGGAACAGCAAAGCCTGGCAAGCTATTTAACAAAATCTGCCAAGATCATTATTTTTGAGAGGAAAAAATTTGATTAGGTTCTCTCTTGATTGCTGGGAACATGACTTGAGTACACTTTGGAAAATGCTGAGTTCTGCCATTTGTATATTTCTGCTTATGGGACTGAAATCAATAACTTAATTTTAGCTGTAAGCATGGTTTTATTTTGCTTTCCTGAATAGCAGTAATTTCAAGGTGTCTTTCAGTGGCACTCTGATTTAAAAAGAAAAGAAAATGAACCCCCGAAGAATATATCAGAAATTAATATGAATGAAATATATATATATAGGATAATTTCTGTTCTTTTTATGATGATCATCCTGGTTTATTGGGGTATTACTGAGCTTAGACTGTGCTGTTATATTCTTTGTACTCAACTACTGTATTATATTCCAGACTAAAACATATGCTTGGGTAGCAAAGAAAATATCAAAACCAGTTAGGATTGAAACTGTTTCTGAAACTGTTGTTTTTGTGCTACTGTGAAGATCCAAGGTTCACCATGTTAAAATTTGTGTTAAAAACCCCACACCTGTAAAACAAACATTGGTGAGAAATGCAGTCAGTAGTTACCAGGATGTTTATCCTGCTGTTACCTGCTTTTCATTTGACAAGGCAGGAGAGCAAATGATTTGGAAAAAGTCAAACAGAAGACACGCTTCCATACATCAACAAACCATTTCTCCATTTTTTTACCAGTGAGTTCAGGCAGATGGTCTGATTCTCCTCCAGATTCTCTGCAAGGCTCTGCTCAGGGGACACCTCCTTTAGATAGAAACTGATCTAACAAAGCACTAACCACTTGTGGAAGTTTTAAGTACAAGAATAGTCCTGGGGATTACAAGTTGAAAACTTTATATGCGGTGCCTTCTCCACCATGACTAGTGATGACACAAGTTCTAAATTGGTGCATTGCTGCAACTGAAATGCCCCCAACAAATGCCATGAGACCTTAAAAAAGAATAAGGACACTTGCTTGTTATGTGGCTCTGTGATTCAAACAAGCTGTGTAAGGTGGTAAAGTGAAACCATTTAATTTTTCAATGGAATGGGTGATAATAGGGTGTTGGAATTTAATAACAAACACAGTATCTGACAACTGTGTTGTGCACACCAGCAGAGCTGTCTAAGCATCTGTGTTCATGTGCCACATGGCTGCCTGAAGAAGAAATAAAATGAAAAACAAGTCTACCAAAGGTCAGTTTTCAAGAAATTAAAAGAATAAATACGTACATGCCAGATATGTAATGTCTGGAAAACCAATGGCCTCTGCAGTGTCTTGGGGAGAGCCTGCAATTTTTATCAGTATTTCTGTTGTTTATGGCATGAGTATGATGTTTTGTAGTCTGTATACATTTACTCTCGTACTTCTCTGCTTGCTTTCTGCCCCTACTTCTTCTCCTATTTGAAACAGACTCAAATATCACAGCAATTTTGAGTGATATTCTGTGACTTGTTCAATTTTTATTCTCTGTGGGCTTCCTTACCCTATCTTGGTAACTGCTCATTCCAGATTTGAAAAATACCTGAGCAATTCTATATCTACTTCAGTGCCACAACTCCTTGTTTTTACTTGTTCCTTCATGGTTCTTGAACCCAATGGGGAGAAGCAGAAAACTGTGTAATGATTTTGTATGGCTCTGGATCACCTCCAAGAGATGTGCAGAAACCATAGCAGATAGATAGGAGCCTCCCCGATGAAGAATCTGAAAACTAAGTTGAGCATGATTTTTCCATTAGTCCTTCTAGACATAACTTGAACTAACATGTTTTTTCCCACTATTTTCCCACTATTTGCTATTCAGGAAACCCTTATGTGTTTCTTTCTTCTTCAGTTAAGAGAGCTAGTCTTGAAGAATGCTTGGCAACTTGAAATGGTTGTGAATTATCTTTTGGTCTCATCAGCACACAAATACTACCAAATTCTGATGTTCACCTCAAACAGAGGCCTTTGAAGCTGCATACTAGATACCAGAGCTACAGCAGTTTCCTATGAATGGATTGCTGCTTATTTTTTATTTGTCTATATCCGGTTCTTTCATTGCCTATGTTTTGGCATGGATGTGTTGAAGCTGCTCGCTGATTACTGTTTACAGAACGGCTGCATGAGGTCACACTCAGGGTTCACTCATCCCAACACCATGACTTGTACTTGCAAGCAGAAGCCAAGGGCAGAGTTACACCAGGGAAAACGTAGAGGATGCTATGTTGCCCCTAGGCTCTGGCCACTTGTAGCTCTAGGGATTTCCAGAGCTGGTGCTATTTCCCTGTTTAGTAATCTGTAATATATTTCTATTCAAGTGCTTGTGTTGTCTTCTCTGGGCATAAAATTCAAGCATTTGCAGTGGCCTCTGGCAAGAAACTCCACAACTCTGCTACACACTGGAGGGAAAACCACATTATTTTGTTTGTTTTGCAGTGCATTTCATATCCCCTTGTTTTTGTACTGGAAGAGTCAGAGTGTAATTAATGTCTTCTCCACCTGCTCTGTCAGAGAAGCATGTGCTCTGTTAAGCGCACACATAACAGAATATTAAGCACTTGATGAAGTCCAATGGGAATAAACAAAACCTTAACCCAAATCTAAACAGGAGCTTGTCTGCAAATGCTTTGCTGAATGTGAAGGCTCTAACAGCATTGCTGTGGTGTTAAATGCATTTTGTTCTGTTTTAAAGTGGAACTACCTGCTCTGAGTGAGTGTAACCATAGACATTTAAAAGGTCACTTCTAAACCTCTGCTTTCCTTGAGACAAATTCCCTGTTTATTATCTGCTGCCTCAAAAACCCTCTGGTTTATTAAGGTATTAAATAAAGCGTACATGCCATTCCCACGTATCTTTCATTATTTTAACTCTTGCTTACCTCTGATTTCTATTTGTTCACTGATCCTGGTCACAAGCATGAAGGGGGAAGTGAGCACCTCACCTGGCCATCTCACAGGAGCCTCAAGAGGCAAAAATCCTGTAGGCACTAAAAGGGTGCTTCTGAGTGATTAAACAACTGAGTGAAAACATTAGTTACATTAGCAGTGCTGTGTGACTGCTCTGGAACTTGCACTATTGTAATACTGCTATATTATTTTATTTATAAAAATCCTCATGCATATATGCATAGATAAAAGACAAAAAACAATGGAAGACAACTTAAAGGAATGAGAGTCTTCATGTATGTGCCTAAGCATCTGATTAAATCCACCTAAAGTCCTTGTCCCAGTCCCCATCCCTTTCCCCAGAGATATATTTCTGGGTATGTGACCTGCAGCAGTTGTAATACCCCAGCTACAGAGCAGGCAGCAAAATGTTTCTTAATTAGCTCTTTTTATTACCAGCCGCAACCTGAATCAAACCATGTAAATTTTAGGAACCAAATACAGCTACAATGTTGGGTGTCCCAGAGCCCATGTGCCACCTGCATACTGCCTGACAAGTCACCTGGAGATACCTGATAGAAAATCAGAGGGCAGAGGCAAATCTGACACCTGACCTGAGGTTGGGAGAGCTTCAGGTAAGCACCTCTGCCTGCCTGGGACATGGGGCATAACTTCATCCCAGGAGAAGTTACCTTTACTTTGTAATAAAGTTGGTGACTCATCCTTGTCTTTCAGGATGATGGGGAGTGGGTGATAGCTGTAGTGCTCATTGTGGTATCCGGGGCTTAAAATATTGGCCTAGAAAATGAGACCCTAGGCTTAATTCACTCTTCTGCCCCAAATATTTCAGAACCATGTCTCCCAGGACGTGGCCCTAGACACCATCAGGCTCCTTGTCAGATATCAGCATCCTGGTATCTGTATCTCACCATCACCATCGCTGTTGTGCTTTCCCATTCTCTGGCCCAATGAAACTTCAAATCTATTCTGCACAGTGGCACAGATCCATCATGATGCTGGGACTTGGGGTGAGTGGTTGACTTAATCCCACCATACTGCATCCTAGCCTAGAGCTTATTGGGAAAGCAGCTTGCAGATTTTATGCTCATTTCCAAAGCAAATGTTCTTATGAGTAGGCTATTATGCAAAAGATATCACAACAATCTCTGGCATTTCAGAAGAAATGAGAGAAGTAATGGTGTATGCTGACATCAGCATTTAAGATACCCACAGCCAGTAAGTGATATTTGTGCTCTGAAGTCTAAACTGTCCAAAGTGTCTACAGTGTTGTAAATCCCATCCCTGGTGGCTGATGTATACAAGGTGTGGAAGTGCTCTGTGCTGGCACTACTGGTGTTCCAGAACCTAAGGGGGTTTTTAAATCTCAGCTCCATCTGAGGCTGTCCTCTGTTATGAGAGGCAATGGAAGTGTTTCTGTTCAATCCCTATAATTTTATTCAATAGCTTGAAAACCTTTGCTAGAATGAAAAAAAAAAGAAAAAAACAAAAAAAAGGGGAGAAGTTGGATGCTGCCTTACCAAATGGGAAATGTTTCCTTTCTTCCCCTTCTTAGCCCATATAAGATTATACATCATATATATTATACAGCAAAAGCTGTAGTTCAGAATGAGGAAACATTATAGATTTATAAAGTAAAGAATTGGATTTTCTTGTTTTCTTTTTCTTCTTCTCCCAAAATGATCAGACCATTACAAAAAAAAAATGTAAAGGACAAAACTGTATCTTTAACTGCAGAGCAGTTAAAAAAACACCAGTTTACTGGTCGTTTTCTAAAACTGGTAGCTATGATGGAAAGAAGAAAAGGAAAGAGAAAGGGCATGTGTCTTTGCCACCATTCCCACACTCTTCATCTGCAACCCTCAAACAGCTTGGGCCACGGTGGGGGAACTCTGAACTAGGCTGAAGTCCCTCAGGAAATATATTAATGAAAAGCAGGACACACAAAAAATCATGACCTGAAAGTGGATGTCAAGGTGAGGGATGATTTTTCAGCTGCTGTGGGAGTTCATAGCAATCTGGGAGAGCTCTGTCATGCACAGACGGGCTGTGCCTTCCTGTTGGGAAGTGCCTGTGTGCCAGAGGAGCAGATTTGAGTGCAGTCTCACAGAAGAGACCAGCCCCTCATCTCAGAGCTATAAATGATCTTAAAATACCCTGGTGTCAAACTGATGCATGCTCACTGTGGGTGCTGGTGGTCTAGAGTCCTCATCTGGGTCATCTGTCCTCTTCAAGGAGAAGGGAGAGGAGAAAACTAGAGCAAAGTCAGTGTAGGGAGCCCCTTGCTCACTGCAGCATGCCCGTGCATCCTTCCGTGGGGATTAGTGTTAGGCAGAGTTTAAAGAAATGTCAACTGTTGCAGTCTGGCACAAAACCAGTCATCACAAAATGTATGTAGGATATCATGATGAAATACTGCTCAGCTTCCTGCCAACATGTTTCAGAGGGCAGTGGAGAGCCCCAGCCTCCTGCCTGCCCACAAAGCTGGCCCACTGCCCATCAGCAAAAGAGAGGCAAAGAGAGATTCAAAGAAAAGTTGCAATTAATTTTATAAAAATGGGGTAGCTGAAGAAACCAGCTTGAAAATGAAACAAGAGACCTGGTAAGTGAGGCAAAGCACATCAAGAGGAGAAACTACACAAAAAACCATGTGTGTAATTTAGCAACTCTGACAGATTATTTCCATCATCTCCAAGAAACCTGGGGAAAAAAAGACTCTTGCTTTGCAGATCCTGATATTTGTGGGCTACTAATAAAAAAGTTTGTCACTCAAATACTCACTGAAGTTTGTTGTCCACATATGGGCCTAAACATAAAATGCAGTTTCTTGTTTGGGTTTTTTTTTGTTGTTCTATGTCTTGACAACTAAAAAAAAAAAAAATGTGATATAGGAGAAATGTGGAAATCCACAGAAGATCTCTTTTAATACTGCCTTCTGCAGGGATTAGTTTGCCATTGTCATGGGTTTGTTCTGTACTGTATCATAATGCTTTTGCACTTGGCAAAAAGCAGCCATTTACCCTGCAAGTATTCATATTCTAACTGACAAATTTCCTTAAATTCGGCTATATTCTCTTCTACTTCTATCTAGGATATTTCTGAGGGAATAATGCATTCTCATATCATAATATTCCACATTATAATATATGTAAGTTACTACAAAAGGGAGGAAGGATGAACCTTCCCTACAGTTTACTTCATATCTCATGTAATTTCTGTGATCAACTCTCCAATAGGGACATTTTGAGAAGAGAGTCCAGGGATCTCCAGTAACATTTTGCAGGAGAAACACTTTGCTGTGGAAAGGGCAAGTTCCTGAGAGATCCACCTAAAAATGTATTTGTCTTGATCTTACTTGACAGAGCAGACTGTGCCAGGGCTACATGTCCCTGGGGCACCATGTGGTTTAAGAGCAGGTTTCCATCCTCACTCATATTCTTTCCCTGGAGATTTCAGGTCACTAACCTCAGCAACACAGGATTTATTTCCTTTGTTCCTTTTACCTCTTTGAAACTGGGTAAAAAATAATGTACCTATAGAAACCTGTATTTCTTTGTATGGTTTTGGACAAGGACAATTGTTTTTCAGCTCTCTGTCTACAGAGCAGCCAGCGCAATGGGCACCTCTTGCTGCTGGAGCTGAGTGGAATGTCTGTAAAACAAACGAGGATGTTGGGAATGCAAAAAATAAGCATGTCTCAGGTGCTTATGGAAAAATCCAAGCAGTTCCCTCATAACCTGAAATATTCTTTTTCAGTTGATATTCACCACACTTGAATTGGTCACTCCTGGGCATACTGCCCTTTCTTCTGTATCATTTTATAGTCAGTTTGTAGAAGAATGTCAAGCTGCCTGACTGGAAATCTTTGCTGTAATATATACACAAAGGGCAGATATGTAAACCCAACAGGGGAGCAGATATTCACACAATTCATTGCTTCTGGCTTGGTTACAAGTAGCGAGGTGAAGAGTTGGTTACTGCCGGGATCAGGGAATTCATACCCTGCCACAGGTGGTTGCTTTACTCAGGATTGTAAAGATTAACACATGGAAAAATTATGACATCCTGCTTTGTATTTCAGGTTAAAAGTTTCATTGATCTCGCAGGGCTTAGTGCTGCTTTGAGTATGCCACGTCTGGCCTATAAGAAATAGGAACATATGGATTTGAAATAGATACAGTGTAAAAAGCAAGAAGTAAAGGATAAAGCTAATAGCAACAGTCTACCAAAAGTATCATGGATTTAAATGTTGATCTACACTTCATCACCGTCTTTCATTACTGACTGATGTGCAGAACCGAGAGTGCTGGAAGAACATTCATATTCTTTGCTTAAAGTATCTTCCAAATTGACTTGACTTCATCTCTATCTCGCCTCTCTCTTTACCTTCTCAAGTGTTCCCTTGCTATTCATTTATTGTAGTTTTAAGTCACTGCAGTTTCTTTTGGTCTTTGAAGAAAAATAATATGCAGCACCCACATACAGGTTTGAACAGCCTGGCTTGTAGGGCTTCATTTTTTAAGGATGTAAATGACAGTTTTAAAGAGTTTTTCTTGTGGGACTGTTGAAGACTTTTTTTCCTACCTTCATGAAAAAGTTCTTCTTTTCATGTTTTTAAAATGGAATTTTCATTTTCATGTCTATTGCTTGAGGAAAATGAAACTGAGCACCAGGGAAGGTGACTTTCCTTATTCAGATTAGATAGGTACAGTTTCTCATAAAAAAAAAAAAGATTAAATCCTTGACAGTGCACCCATATGAATCTTCCCAGATCTTAATTTTTTTGAGGATGAGGGGTTTTGAGTTAGTCTTTCATCAGACTGTCAGGACATTATTTTCCCTTATAAACTATAGGTTCTGTTTGCATTTCTGTGGCATCTTCAATCCCAAAGAGCTGACAGCACTTCACCTTCTATCCATCTGGTCTGTCTTCACCCTCTATTGAAGTACAGCTGCCACAGTCTCAGGAGCACAAATTGGAAATGTGTTTAATTGTGTATAACAACACTGTCCCACAGTGAAGGACAGAAGCAAAGCAGAATCCAGCAGAAACAGCAGGGGACCTTCAGATAAAAGTGTAGCTAAAAATAATTATTAAACTAATGTAATTTTCTGAAAATGAATCTCACTTCATCTCATCCCTTACCTGTTTTATGTTTCTTTCTATTACAGGCATCATGTGGAAGGTATCTGGTCTACCTGTCACACCTTATAGCTAGCATTTTGATCAAAACCCACTAATTTTTTTTTTTTTTTTTTTTTTTTTTTTTTTTAATTTTTGGGGTTTTTTATTTGCTTAGGTAGGGTATGTTTTCTGAGTCTCAGAGGTGCTCGTGTCCTTGCAGAAAACCAGTGGGTACTGATGGAGCTCAGCTCACAGGCTCTCTAGACAGCCCAAGTCAGGAATGTCCAATGAATGCTTACTCCTGCAAACTTTAATCATAACAGTATGACCCTGCTAATGCATGATGGACAGGTCAGAAATCTGGGCAGGCTCATAACAGCCTATTCTACCTAGTAAAGAAGTTCAGGATCTTAGATAACTAGAGGTATTCAGGGTTTACAACTGCTATATCCGATGGCACTTCTAATGGCATAATAGCAACAGTGATCTGTAATTCAGAAACTGAATGGACAGTGATAGAACTTAGTGTAGCTTCTGAATTGCTGTCTGCAAGAAAACAGGACTCCATAGCAGTCCAGAAACTGTCTTCAATGTGCTTGCTTTTCTCAGGCAGAGGCTATTTTAGTGGTGAAGGGAAGAAAAGGGAGTTGCAGTCTGCTGACAAGCACTGGCAGGGCTTCTTGGCAAACATCCCCCAGAGTAAATGGCCTGTTTACATGGAAAGATTTCAGTCTCAATTAGCTGAAATTGTAGGGAAGAATGTTCAGCTAGTGAAAAAGAATTTGAAGGACAGAAATTTCCTGAAGTCAGTGAAATGCTGTTTGTTTAAAGCAGATGAAAAGGTGTTTAAGGTCATTTTCATAGATAGCTTCTTACCAAGGTTATTCCAATTTAATAAGACCCTGCATCTCCATGGTGAGGCCACATGTGGGGTAGTGTATGCTTTAGAGTCATCTTTAGCATTGGCCATTTTCCTAATCATTCCTGAACATGATTTGTAGGTGAGCTAGTCTGCTGAGGAGATTTGGTATTCATGGTAGTAATCCTTTTCCCTACCTTCCAGTCATCTCAGAGGACTCATTTGGTGATGTCTATCACATACAATTATGTTGGAACCCCATTAATTAAATAATATTAGTTGCTAATGGTCATGCAATTAATTGCATTTGGAAGGATATAAAATTGAGTAAATAACTTCAAAGTGTTGAGTCCTATTTGGCAAGCTAATACAGCTCATCCTGCTCAATTACACTGATAAGATTTTAAACTAATTGAGCTCACACTGTGCCTCTCCATTACCTGACATTCAGCAGCACACAGAGAAGATTAAAGGGATTCAGGAGATGGTGTGCTTGTAAAACCAGGAATAGTCACTCCTGGTTTTCATTTAAGCACAAATACATATTAATTCACAACTGAACAATACTTTATATGGAGGTTGCCATAGAGATGAGCATTTTGAGAATTTTGGGGCTTTTGCTGGCATTTCAGTTTAAAAATAATTACCCGGGTTACTCAGGACCTCATTACACAATGACAGGTGCATATCCTGCAATCCAACCGATTGCTCACCATGGCACCATAGGAGCAGAGGGCACGCCATACCAGATTAAATCATTTGTTCATCTAACTTGACATTTTGCCTTCTGCATCGGTATTTTTGAGGAAGGTGGAAGGCTCCCATAATACCTATTACCTATCCAATTATGCTCTGTGGTGTACAGGGAAGAAACATCCTCCCAAAGCCCTTAAGGCAATTAGCTTACACCCAGAAGCATGATATTCAATTACCCTTATTATTTCAGCATGCCAAGCAGCAAGAGGTGGTTAATGATTGCAAGAAATTATACAGCCTTTTTAAAAGATCTAGTCAAAGTTACCAGAACCTTACATCACATGCCAGCAAAACCCATATGAGACCCCATAGCAGCAGTAAAACTGAGGGAAGCAGAGTGACAGATTATTCACTTGTATGGCAAAATTTGTCTTTTCGAGCCTCTTGTTCATATCCATAGAATCAGTCCTGAGGGACATCTTACAGGATGGTAATGTTCATCCAGAAGCAAATCTGTTACCCTCCCCTGCGGAAACTCCTGGCTTTTCATTTGCTGTACAGAATCAGCTATTTTTCAGAGAAAGTTTTCAACTGCCAAGTTCTCAGATTCTCTTGCAGTACTTTGGATTCAGAAGTTGCTGTTGAACATATCTATGGTATGCTGACATCTTCTGCCAGTCACCAGACTCCCAGCAAAAAAAACCCCATAATAGTGGAGAGGATCTGAAAAATCCTTAAGTGTTGTGAAGAAATGCTTTTAGAGGATTAATTATTTTTCATTGAATAAGAATGGTCAGCTGAACTAATTAAGTGATTAACTCCTTGAGGAAGAAGACTAAAATTACTTAGGTAGAACAAACCAAGCATTGAAAACTGAGTTATCTTTCAACAACTGTCTTTTAAAAAACTTTGCAGTACAGGTTGCACTTGAACCGGTATTTCCATTGCCATGGAAAAGTGGGGCCAAAGACTATACAGAAAGACAGTATAAAAATGTTCCCATTGATCAACAGTGATGGGGTACTGTATCAAACCATATAAGAAAGGGGGGGTGTAAATAATGAGTATAACTGCTGTGAGATATGCTTGATACCTATTTAAACCAGACAAGAGATCAGGGCTGGTAACTTTATGACCTTCAGAGAAAGCATAAGGGAGATGATGACGAAATGAATCTGCATTTTTGATGATACCAAACAAGTGCTGAACTTTGTCAAACTGACGTTACAAATGGGCTGCAGGTGAAATTTCACAAGACCTTCATTCTCTGAAGGACATATACTCTGATTAAGATGTATTGAGTCATTACTTATTCAGTAAGAGGCAGTTAAGTTCTTCCTGCTAAAAACATCAAGCAAGAAGCTTTATCTTTAAGACTTAAAGAAATTAACTTTCTTTTAAGTGTCAAACTGTCTACTGAAACCAAAGGTGGAGGGATGGGTGCCTTTTACAGCTGTGGACTGTCATCCAAGAATTTAGGGTGTCTGTCAAGATGTCAGTTAAAATGCAGTCTCATCCTTTTCACCAGTACTGATTGGATCAAATGTATATTCTGTAAATATATCTCTCTCCACCGATGTCCATGACACTGCCTCCATACATAACAGGACTCATTTTGGCCTGTTTCATATTTATTAGGTAATCATTTAACTCTCCAGCCTTTATAGAAAAAGAGTATTTGAATAAATATACTTTCAAAATAAACTAGTAAGAGAATGTGAATTTTAGTCTCTGAAGTAGATGGTGGCGTTTTGGGCACAATCTTGGGATTCACAACGAGGGTGTCATAATTTATATTCCCCATCACTTATTGCTCATGGCAGACAAAAGTCAGCTGCCTCCTCAGGGGTCACACAGAATACACAGAAACAAAAGATCATTTTGCCAAATATGTTTGCTGCAAAATTCTCGTTTCCCTAATATCTCTGTTTCCTGTAGCAGCTGGTAGGAGGATGTGAGACTAATCAGGTAAAAATGCTTTCTTTCCATATGAGGATTAAAATTTCAAGGTGTATTATCAACTAAAATATTCTTGAACACCTACAACTGTAGCTTATTGAATAAAATTAGTGTAAACTTGAAAAATGTGTGGTTTTACTTCCTTCATTAATCAGAGGAATAAATTACATTATGATGTTGATGTTTTCCTGGAACAGAAAACAAATGATTCTGTGAAAGACATATAGGAAATAACACTGAACTGCTGCAAGTGTTCTGGCAACCACTGCCAGGAGCCGCAAACATCAGAGGTAAATGAATAATCACCAACAGAGCAGAACAGCCATTAGACATAATGATAGAAAACCCCCTTTCACACTCACAGACATCAACCTCTCTGTGCAATTATGAGCTGGCAAAAGAAAACAATTGGCTGTAAGACAAGATAAAGAACTATGAAAAAAACCTGGCCTTTTACTTCGAGTGAGTGGACCGTGAGTGAATTCAGCGGCTTTACTTGGAAAAGGGAAGAAATGAGAGCATATGCTTTTGCATCCTTTGAAGAAAATTCACTGTAAGAAAAAAATCAAACTATTTAAAATTCTCATTTCTTAATAAACCAAGCAGGAACTACCCAAAATATCCAAATTTTCTGCAACTGTTTTGAATTAGAGATAGTAGGACCTCTCAAAAGAGCCTTTAGTTTTATGTCCTTCTTGAGAGGGCTGCAGAGAAATGGAAGTGTGAGAGGGTGTATCACTGGCTGATGAACAGCAGAAACAGGATAAGAGGGAACACTGTAAGTCTGTGTCTTCTTCCATGGTATCTATATTGCTCTAGTGGAG
The DNA here is from genome assembly GCA_025345505.1 of Todiramphus chloris collaris. NCBI lineage: Eukaryota > Metazoa > Chordata > Aves > Coraciiformes > Alcedinidae > Todiramphus > Todiramphus chloris. Next base: position 2,594,684 of record JANVCC010000020.1, read on the forward strand.
TGCTATTGACTTCTTATGCATCACTTACACCAGGGAGAGGAACTATGTCATGACCTGTGTGGCTCAAAATGCTTTAAGCGCTATTTGGTTTAATATTTCATTACAAGTTATTTTTATTTTGTGAAGGAAACTGCCAAAGAAGATGAAGGATATTATTTGGGGACACGTAGTAAGAGATACTGACTAAAGAACAGATAATTTAGAAAGAGAGGAAGTGTGCTGGAGACAGAGAAATGTTGATCTGCACTGTGTCACAGAATAAAACCAACATAATGTGACTTTGCAAGGTGATTTCCTGTGGATGCTTTTCTGTCTGTGTGGGTTTGAGAGTTTGAGATACAGAATTCTGGGATTTTTCTGTTTTCCTTCTTGTTCTAAATTTCTCCTAAATTCTAATTTCTGCATCCCAAATCCCTCCAACACCAAGTGAATACACAAATATTTCACTGATCACCATCAAGCCGATTCAGGCTGGGAATATTAGAAAAATACAAACCATATATCTCCTTGTTGAGCAAGAGGGCTCACGGATGAATTTTCTCTATGTTCTTAGAAGTTTTGTTTTTATATTTATGAAAGAAAACATACCTTTTCATTGAGGTCCTCTCCATAAAGTTGAGAATACCTGGAGTATAGAAGAAAATAAAGAATAGAAGAATAAAAGAAAATAAATTACATGATACACTTCAGAAACAGTTTCTGATTTTTGACTATTTCAAGCTGAAATGATGGTAACAGCAGTCCTCTAAGTTTTAATGAAACCTTTAAGGCATTTTGAAATTTCAGAGTTAAAATTTATCATTATAAAACTCCTGCAGGGAAGCAGTTTCCTAAAGAATAAATGACAGAGAAGAAGTAGTTGGTGAGATGTCAGAAGTCAGACTATTGAATAAGTTGCAATGGAAAAGGAGTTTCTTTTTAATATAAAATGTATTTTGACACTTCTTGCTTGTTGTAAGGTGCATGCTAAAGTCTCTCAAACAAAGGAGAAAATGTTGCCATACATAGAGCTATAAACCATTTGTTCTATGTTGAAATACAGCATACAGAGTTTCAGTTCAAACATAGTGTTATATTTCATCTCAGTTTCAGAAAAAAAAAAAAAGTTATATTCTCTGCTGCTGAAGGGTTGTCTTATTATGAATAAATTCAATCTCTTGGAATTCAGGCTATGTGGAAGGTTTAGTTTCAGGACTTCAATAAGATGATAGGTTGACCAGCTGGTTTTCAGTCACTATTTGCATAGTAATATTTTACTGATGTAGGGCCTTTACTCACATAGTTACACTCCCCAGGAAGACAACAAAATAGTTTATGTAAACGAAGAGAAATATAACCCTTGATTGTATGAAATGGCTTTTTAGGTAATCACCTTCACAGCGTCTAGACACTTCAGGGGATTTTACAGTAACCTGAAAAAAAGTGTTCAAAAAAGCGTCAGTGTGACAGAGATGAGATATATTTTTCAGAAAAAGTGTAAGCAGTATTTCTAAAGCACTGACTGATAAAATAGGCTAAACCAAAACAGACTTGTTACAGACAATTGAGTAAATAATATGCATGCCTGAAATTACTCTATGTGCTGAACTACATCTTTACCTGGTGGTTCTGATGGCTTTGCTAACAAGAAGTTATTAGCCGTCAGAAAAGTGGTCATCATTGTTTCTAACTCATTTCTAAACAGAACTAAACACAGACTTGGCTAAATAGCTGTGATAAGGAGCTGCCACAATGTTTGCTGACAGATGGCTTTTGAAGTCCTGTCAGTCCTGATGTGAGAGAAATATCTCTGTATCCTGAGAATTACATCTGCAAGGTATTTTCATACAGGTATGGAACTGGCTTGTAAATTTCCAACTTATACATGTGGTTTTATATATGTATATTTTTCAAAATTTTGTATGTGGAAATTCTCAGTGGTGCAAGATAGGCAGTGAAATTTTCTGTTTTCTGTGTAGTTCCCACAGCCTGATGCCTGAAGACTCAATGCAGTAGATTCTATGTAAGAAATTAATTTTCACTTATGTGAGTAGACCATTTAAATCAGGGCTACTTGTCTGAGCTGTACTTGGCACAGAGATTTATTTACAGGAGGAGAATCTGGTGAAAAATGTATATTCTCTTTATATAGACCTATCATGCAGTCTCTGACTGAATGAATGGTATTTCTAAAACAAACTGCATAAAATCACTTTCCTATTATACAAAACTATCTTTCGTGACATGAAAAATTTTTGTCAAGTTGTAGCAGTATAGTGAAATGCTGTAGAAAACATAATTTGATTATGATTCTTTACTACTGCTTTTTAGTTGTGTTTTTATAGCCTAACTTTATTGCCTAACTATGCAAAAGTTACTTTCCTGGGTTGGTTGGTTTGGCTTACTGTGTTCACTGAGTGAAATTCTAACACAAGTGCTCAACTATTAGCATATTAAGGTATTGCTGTATGGGAAAGCAGTTAAACACTTAAGCATTTTGTTAAACTGAACCACACAGCATAAAATGGTATTACATATTGTCATGGGTAAGTACACAGCACTGAAGTGGATGGAAACACATAGAAAGAAGGAAACTTCTCAGAACAAGTGGGAAAAGATTAGATGATTTCTTTACAGTAGAAAATAAGGAAAATTTAAAAAAAAAAAAAAAAAAAAAGAGAGAAAGACCACTAAATAAACTCCTGTCCTCTTATCTCAAGAGGGGATCAGCTTGATCAGTGCAAGACCTGATCCAATGGAGCCCTGCTGAAGTCATTGCAGAGCACATTCTGGTAGCTGGGCTTTCTACCACAGGGACGACAACCAGCTCTCACCCACCTCTTATGTCAGAGTCCTTTTGAAATGTTCTTGAAAGTTAAATATGCAAATTAAAAAAAGTAAAACTTCTTTGGAAAAGTTCTCACCTTCCTTTTATTTTGGGTTCAGTGAAGTTTTTCAAAAGATAGGCTGTTAATTCACCATGCAGTGAATTCACCTCCCTGTCAGGCTGCAGAAAGTTTTTTCCCAGTGAGCGCTTGCATTAATCAGGTATCATGGGTAACTGGCTGGTCTTTGTTAAGTTTGAAAGTGGAAAAGAGAATCACAACTGAAAGGCTAAGAAAGAGGGAAAAACCTAAGCAGAATAGAAATAAAATGAAAGAGAGGGGATAACAGCAAACCTGAGATTTTAAAAGCTACTTGAATTTTAATAGGTTGAGCATCCTTGCAGTAACTTTGCTTGGTGGGTGCATTGAGGGATGATGACAACACCTCTGAAAAGGAAAACAAATTGCATGAGGTCTCTGGCTTTCAGTAATTGCCATATGAGTGATCACCCTGACCCTTGGCATAGCAATGTCAGAGAAGGACATGGTCCCTCTCACTTCCATCTGACCACAGTGGCAGCTATGTCAGTCACCCATGTATCAAGACAACATTTTAGGTGCCTCAAACACAATTTGCAATTCAAAGATTTTGTCTTCCTACTGCTGTGCTAACTCAGAACCACAAGTGAATCCTTGGAGTTCAGTTTCACCATTTAATTCTTCATGGCTTGCCTAATCCAGGGAAAATAGTTTTTAATTCTGCTTTGCCAGGAAATGGTTTTTATCAACAATTTTACAGGACACATTTGGAGGTTGAGCTTGATTTTCTGTTGTTTTTCTCATTTTTATTCAGCAAAGCACTTAAAACTAGAGAATTTTTATAGCACTTGCCTGCCCCAATTGTAGAGACTCACATAGGGATTTATAGTGTAAACAAATGATAAAACTCCTGGCTAGGACCCATCTTGTGAAATTTGCCTATTTTTCTACTCTCACATTACACTTAACAGTATGTAAGCTCTATACAAAATAAATTTCCTATAGCTTTTGAGCTTGAATCTCTTATTAGAGATAAAGTATCTTAAGTATTTCTTCTCTAAATCTCAGCCTTGGGATTTCAGAGCTGTAACGACACCTTGATTAATCTATGTTACCTGGCACACTCTCTCTCTTGCAGATATTTACATCACTCAGCAAACAACAAGGAAGTAGTTTGACATTTTAAGTTAAAAACATTATTCATACCAGTATGTCAAAGACATTTGATAATGAGATGTTGGTGCAATAGATTTTATAATGTGTTGTTTGCTACTAGCTTTTAACTTCAAAGGAAGGGAGCAGCAGGTGATTTGGTAGCTTTTTTCCTCCTGCTTTTGTATCTGTCAAAGTTTTTGAAAAAAAACCATGTCATTAACACACTCAGCAACTACGATGGCTTTACTGTCCACAAACTGGCAGCCAGTTTGTCTCTTACCATTTGCCGATTCACCACCACATCAAGAAGTCATTGCTAGTCCAAGCACCACCACATGTCAGCAGCATCAGTTGCCTGTGCTAAAGCAGTCATGCCATTAGAAGGTTTCTATAGCCTTCATAATATCTCTAACTTCTGCATGATTTAAATGTGCACTTGACTCTACTGATTAACTGGACTATGCTGCCATCCTGGGCAACAGTAACTTCAAAAAGCAAGTTTGTTCCCAAACTCTGAACAGCCCTAGGCAGATGCTTAAGATCTTTTCTGACTTGTGGTGTAGTGTTTCTTTTGAAGGAGAGTTTTCCTGAGACATACACAATACACTCTTAAATCTCTGTGAAACTGTGGAAGTAGAGATGTAAAGATGCTTATTTTGCCCAGAAGACAAGAAATTAAAGAACAATGTTGTAATAATTAAGACACTGTGAGGCAATAAATATGTGTAAAGCTGCCTCCCTGTCTGTATTTGTGACTGATTCACTTTGTAATCTCCAACTCTGTTTTCCAAAGGAAAGCTCTTAGCCAGTATCTTCCTTCTTTCATTTCCTGCATCCTGCTTCAGCACTGGACTAAGTGCAGATTTATCATTTCCCTCATGCACCTCTTGTGTTGCTCACCTTAGTATTTAAATGCATCGTGTACTTATTGTCATAACAACCAGGTAGAATTGACTGCTGTTGTCACCCTTGATTAACAAGTGGAATACTTAAGTAAAAGGCAGTTAAAGTCAAATTGAACAGACTAGCTAGTAATCATGTAAGGCCTGAGTGATGAGGAGCCTTAGGGAGACACCTGGGGGCTAGTCTTCAAGAGTTTTTTAGCACCTTCTTCTTGCTGCCCCTCCTGCTTCCTGGCAGCATCACCCTCTCCTGTCATCTTTCACATCTTGCTTCACTTTCTGACTGCTGCAAGAATCTCACCTTAAATTTAGGCTGGTCACAAAGGCTGCAGTTTGGTAACCTCATGTAAATTAAAGTGCTCCTTATCCCAGGTGATCCTACTGAATTCAGTAAGACTAGTTCAACTTCATATTTTAAGAAACAGGAAAAAATATTAAATAAAGGAGTTGGAAATGTATTTTGTGTTGCAGCTTGGCTGTGAAAGAAATATGCATTTTCTAGTAGTCAATTCATATTATACTGACTACTAAAACAAATGTATCAGATGAAAAGACCTGAACACAGGCTCATATTTGCAGACAATAAATCAAGCAGGGAGAGAGGAAATATGTGTTACTGTTTCAAGAAAACACAATGATCATGCAGCCTCAGAGCTGGATTGAATCCACAATCACTGTAAAAATAAGGCATTTTTTGGTACCAGAATCAATCTTTTTGTCTCATTATTTATTTGAAGCTTGTGTATGCTGAGCTGGGCAGACAATAAGGGAAAGACTGAGTTGTAAAAAGGAGCCTTCCAAACCTGGGTTATGCTACTATATGGATGTGACATCTCAAAAGCAGCAAAACTTTGGTGTCTTACTTGACCAGCAGTATCCTAAATGAAGGACTGGATTACAAACTGTAAAAGAGGCTTGGAAGAGCTGCAAGGGGAAGGTCCATGCCTTATTTCTTATAAATACTCCTTAAGCATTTTCTACTTTTAACTGCTGGAGTCGGGATAGTACCCTAAGTGGGCTCTGTGTCTTATATTGTATTTTTAGGGAGGGAGGCTCAATGCCTACTACTCAGTCCAATCTAAACTCAAAAGCCAGTTCAATCTTTTTATAGCTACATTAAAAATATAAAAGCAAAAGTTTCAGTTTCCATATCCCTTAATTTATAGCCAAAGTTTTAGATAATTTATCAAAACTATTCAATTCCAATGTTAGATTGTCTACTTCTGACAAGAAGTGTGAAAAGGCACTGCCAAGGTCATGGAAGAACAGCGTATGTACTTAATCAATGCAAGGGGGTTTGCTTGCCCCTAGACTTGCATGAAAGTTAAAATTTAATAGGAAATATCTGTCTCATGCTTCAGGACAGAGATTTTTCATGAACAACTATGGTTAATGACTACAGTGATCAAGACAAACTTCTATACTGAATATCCATCTATTCTGATGTTCTCCAGTGCAGGCAGTGGAAAACCTCTCCTTCTAACCTTTTCAGTAACATGTCAGTATCTTGGGTACGTCATTGCTGGGTTAAAATGCTTTGTTGTTGTTGCTGTCCAGTCAAGTAGCCCAGTAAGAAACATTCTTTGGCTGCATTTTAAGAACTCTGATCAGGTAAACATCCCAACCTTTTCTTTCCACACTTGCAACTTCAAAAAGACCTACTGTTTTCATTGTTAGCTGCCTATGTAAAATTCAGAGTGCTGTATGTAATCAAAGCCTGGGAATTTACACTCAGTTCAAATATAGTGATTTTTCTTTTTGAAAAACAGCTGTAGGTAGGTAAACAGTTCAACATTCAAATCAGAGAAAAGAATCTACTGCTTCCACAAAAGAAGAAAGTGATTGGCCAGGGGAAATGAGAAGACGTACAGGAAAAGGAGAAGAAAGGTTGTTGTATGAAAGGTTGGCTACATGGAGGAGAATGTAAATCAGGGTTGATGTAGGGCTTTACAGTGCTTAGTAGTTTAGGACAAAACTGTTCAGAGCGTAAATTTTCATCCCTGGGTTGTTCCAGGCCACTATATCCCTTAACTACCTTGGAATGCATTCAACTCCCAGACTGAAGCCTTGGTACCCTCTCTCTGAGTTCATAGTCTTTCTGCTGGATGCGAAGCAGGATAGCTTACACAATTCCCTTTGCAGACAAAGATGAGCCATCCAAAGTCAACACCAGCCTCTGACATGCAGTAATGCATCATTACCAGGCTTGTTAAACTGCCCACAGAGCTAACAGCAAGATAGTCACATCTCCTTATATTGTTTAAAGAAAAAACATACCGTTTAAAAAAATATTTTTTACTCAAGGAATAAACCATGTTGTTCTACTTCCACTCTGAAAAATGAGGGATGCTAGGCCAGCTTTTTGGTGGAAACTGCTTTAGGGGAAATATGGGTGAACTTGGCATGTTGGTAGTCTTAGATACTTTCAGATAAGCTTTGATCTTAGCACTCCATGAAATTAATTTTACTTGGAAACCTCACAGGAATTCAGAATTAGACCAATATCTTGCTTTTCCAAGGCCACATAGATGACTAACATCACACTTCAAAACACATTTTTACATCTCTAACTAAGAAAAACCATCTTGGTTATTTTCTTATTTCCAGGTATAATACATAGTAAGTCATGCTAACTACTGCATTTATTTATATTTGGAAAGTGATGATAGCAACAGGAAAGTCTAGAAGTAAAAGAAAAATGATAAGGAAAAATCATACTAAAAAAAAAATTTAATCCTCTCATTCCTTCGGGAAAAAAAAAGCTTAGATTTCAAATGTAGGTACTAGATAAACTGACACAAATATTTACCTTTTAAGTGTGCTATTCTCATCATTCTAAAGCACCCTGATACTAATACAAAATCACCTCAAAATCTGTTAAAAATATCGCCAAATTAAACATGTAATAAATATTTTGGGCAGCATGGTTAAGCATGCTTTTTATAGAGTCCATCACTGGAAAGTTCTGTTACATCACAGAAATGCTTCATTTCCTGAATTGCACAAAGTCAGTGTGGAAGACAACAGCAGTGAATATCAATAAGGATGCTGAAGAAGCCAATGCATGAACAATGCATACATATAAAGTAGAGGTCACATTTTGGTGGTACAAACAAGATGATTGGGAAGAAGAAGTTTGCCTTTTCAGGCTTAAAGACAGCCATGACAAATACTGTGATTTTATTAAAATTAGAAATAAGTCTACATATTTTTCCTTTTAATCGTTCCATTTTTAGTTCATACACTTGGCTTGTTCAAATCTGTCCTCATTTACTAAAGACTGTCTGAAGATATTTTAACAGCCCAAGGGCTTGCCTTAAATATGTACTTAATACTAAGTAAAATTGAAACAGAATATCTGCAATCCTTCATTTTCATAGTTAACATATACAAAGCACCAGTTAAGTGAAAGGAAGTAAAGGGCTGAAGGGTGACTATGGGTCCATTTGCTGCTGTTCCACTCTGTTTTGCTTCTGTACCAACAGCATCATGCTTGCCTGTTGTGCATGATGCCATAAAGCTGTTTCAAAAATCTTGGAAAGAGCACTTTTCTTCTGTAAACATCAGGACAGGAATCTGGTGGTTGCAGAAGGGTAAGAGTTTCTTTAAAATGGGAATGCAGAAAACAGTATTTCTATGTATGTGCTCTAAGCAGATAGCACTTCCTCAGGCAGAGATGTTGGCAAACTTTGATCCTATAGAGGAAAAGGATGTTGGTGTGCCCAATGTACTGTAATTTTGTGTTTTCCATTATGATTTCCTCCAAGATGGATGTAAAATAATGCTTTGTATAGTTTATCATTTAATCCACAACAATCTGCAAAATGATAGATAATGTGCAAACTAAAACAACCTTTAATTTAAGAACAGCATGCACCAAACCCAGGAGCTGTGAGATCAATCTGATCAAATGTGTTCCAGGACAAGATGCCACCCAAACCCATTGGCAGGGCTGGGAAGAGCACACGAATCATTTCCTGAGTTTTCATCCCTTGATGCACTGTCCCATCTATTTAAACTAAAGGTAGCTTTTCAGGACACGATGGAGAGAAATTAGTACCTTTGCATTTTGGTGCTAAATAAGACTTCATGCCATTGTCTTTAATTATGTTGCTTTCAAACAATAGAACAAGCATTGAAAGAAAATGGGCCTATTATTCTTTTGTTCACAGAGGAGTCTGAAAAATGTCCAATGGTGTTCAGTCTCAGACATCTGCTTTGCTAATATGGAGTAAGAAGAACTGAAACCTGTGAAGAGCTTTGAAAACTCAAGGTCTCTGTTTAATCCAGTTTACAGAGTCCCGTACCGGTTTGGTGTTTGTGTCACATAGCCTTCCTGGGTTAACCCCAGCTCCACAATGGTGACTTTTGTTCCTTACAAAGCATCATCCAGAGATTTTTGGAGAGTTTCTTGCACCCACAGTTTTACTCTAAGTTAAGTTACTTCCTGATTAGTGTCACCACTTACTACAGCCTTTATTGTATGGCTCTGCCAAAATTCTTAGTGCTGCTTCTGTGGCCAGGGCATTTGAAATCCTTCCCAGAGAAGATCTAATCCCAGGAGCCAGAACAGCTCTGACTCTTGCTAATCTCCTTCCCCAAGCCCTTGCTCCCAGCCCAGCTCACAGTGCAGCCAGTAGATCCAGTACAGGCCCTCGTTTGCAGCCCACATCCTGGGGTGCGTAGCTGGGCTACGGAGGGAACACCACCACCAAGATGCAGAGCTGCAGGCAGGTGGGAGGGTGCATTGCTCCCCTGGCATGGGCCAAATTTAGAGACAGCTGTGCTTGGCAGAAATGTGAATAATGCTGCCTGTGGACACTCACTTGGTTAGTGCCTGTGTGCATCATTATCCTGGTTTGAGTGAGAACAGAACTAATTCCGTTCAGTAATTTTGAGTTACTACCAAGGATTGGTATGCAGACCAAGGCCACTGCTGGATCTTGTGTACCACATTGGAGAGTGAGCTTTCTTTTTCCCAGGTTACAGAGCTCATTCAAGCTGTCTCATTCCCTAGATTCAATGCAATGTTTTCAGCTGGGTGACTCCCACAGAAGAAGGGGGAGAAGGAAGCATTGCTCTATTGTATATGATATATGAGAAAATACTAAATAAAAAAGCTTAACATCCACAAAATTTCTTTGAATCCTCCAGTTTTCAGGAGGGGCAGCAAGTGCACTAGGAGGTAAAGTTTTATTTGTTTTATCTCTCTTTTTTTTTTAGAGTGATTGCAAGCAATTAAAACCCAGTAATACAAACCAGAAAGTGAGACATCATTTCAAATACATATTTCCATTGTTGCTGAGTCGTCTGATGCCAGAAAACTTTACAGACATTTACCTCTCTGCCATTTTTCACCTTGGATAAGAAAACCAAGGCCTGAAATAGCAAATAGCTGTTCTAATGTGAAATGTTTCAGCAAACAATTAGAGTAAGTCAAAAGCTCCCTGTAGGTGAATTACTTCTTTTTGCTTGGAAGGACCATGGAAGGACCGGTCTGCTTACATCAACATACTTCATTTGGCAATGGTAGTATTTTCTTTCCTAGAGAAAACTTCAGAAAACAGATAAGTATGATTAAGGTCTTGTGAGTACAAATCTGAGGGACCAGGTTGGAGCATGTGAGCTTTTCCACCAGCGCAGAGTTCCCCCGTGATCTGTGTAGTCATCTGCACCCCAAGGAGATGAGGCTGACATATACCTGCATGGGCACTGTGTCTCCTGTCCCCCTTCTACCACAACAGAAATCACTCTGGAAGACAGTCTATTGCAGAGTGCAGATCCTGGCTAACTATTGCACTTCCCTCCCACCTGTATGTTGTATACCTCTACTGATCCATATGATCCCATGCTATGCCATGTTTTGGGGGGCATGGTTCGGTGTAAAAATGAAAGACTGCTCCTTCTCTTGCTGCCTGCTCTCTTCACTAACACCTTCCTCTACCCCTCAGCTGCATGCTGTTGAAAAGGCTGAGGGCAGGAAGTCAGTTTCAGGAAGGTAGTGATATCTCTTTACTTCCAAGACATTAAGCAATCTTAGTATCTTTTCTTCCTGAATGTAACCTTCCAGTTATTTGAAAGAGACTGACACTGTATTTGAATAATCTTTCTTCATAAACCAGTCTCATCACAGAAAGCACTCCTTCCTGCAGCTATAAAATCATTTTTATGTTTCTAATTCTTAAAAAAAAACAACAAACCTAAAGGGAATATTTTTATGTTAAGGTAAGCTTGTAAATTTTAAAAAGAAATAAGGATTGAATTTGGAATATAATTACCAAATGTCCTCTCTAAATCTGATATCTTGACATATTCAGGGGCTCTAGGAGGGGACTGATAGTGAGGAGCTGACAATGTTTTAAAATTTATTGTGGGTGTAACTAACTGAATTTTGCACAGAGGTATAACCACCATCTCCACATGCATGTGTATAATCTGCCTTTCACAACAACAAGGGATAAAGATGCTGCCCACCTTTAATTATTAAAGATCTGATGACATTTCCTACAAGCTTAGTTTTAGCCTTTGTGTTCCACCTCAGCTAATCCAGCCTGACACACAGTTTCAGCCACTTTCCTGAGCCCCGAGGCTCTGTGATATGCTGAGATTGCCTTCTGCACTGCTATGCCCTCCAACACCAGCCCTAAGACCAGGGTGCTTCCTTGGCTGGGAAGAGGGTGTGGATGTGTGAAAGGTCAGAAAAGCACTTCTAACTCCATTTGTTTTCATTGTTCATTAATAAAAAACTTCTGTCTGTGAGAACAGAGTTACTGAGGTGGACAGAGGACAGGGGATATCAAGGACACATCAGGATCTTAATTGTCTCATGAACAGTGGGATAAATAGGAATAAAACTCTATAGAAGTCAATGGGGTGGATTTACTCTATTGCTGGCAAGATGGGAATGATTCTCGTCCCCACAGTGTCATTGCTAACATAGATGTCTGTTTTATAGCCTGGTTCCTGGCATACTGTTGTGAGCGCTGTAGAGCTTTTGATGGGAAAAGAGGGTTTTGTGACTTTGGTCTCATCTGCTATTGCTTTGTGACTTTGTTTTTGTGTTTGTTTTGCAGACAGTTAAATCCTTTCCCTCCAGTGCCACTGAGCCATAAACAAACACCATGGTATTGGGACTACATGCTCAAAGAATATGTTTTGACAGTTTAATCAAAGGGGATGGGGCTGAGCTCTGGGCTGCTGGCATGGTCCCAGGCTAATTCATTTTTTTAGGTGGTATTTCTTTGTTAAGCAGCTTGTATGCTTTCAGACTGCCCAACTGCTGCCACAAGTCATGTCTGACAGCAGTCCCAAAGGCTGCAGGCAGTGTCTTGACTAGGCCAGTGGGAAGCCCCACTAGGTAAAGGAACCTGAAGGGTCCTGGGTGGTTCCATAGTATTTCACATGGAAGAATAAAATAAGCTCAGAATGAGCCTGCCTTCAATCCTGCCTTTGTACCAAAGTGAGAGGCCTTTGCAGAGTTGTTTTAATTTTCATTTTCTGTTTATAGAACTAAGGTGGAGGTGAAAGGAAAACAGAATATTTACACGGAAGGAATTTCCAGTATTTTGGGGTTTGTTTTTTACCTTCAAGCATATTAAAAGATGAACTAGAAATGTTTGTCATAAAGTTTCCTGAAATGAACTAAACAATTTTTGAGCAATGAGTACTTCTGGCTGTGCTATGACACTGTGCCATCAGATATATAGTTTAGGCAGTATGTCCAGAGACCATGGGGTCATTAACTATCTAACAGCAGCACTCATGAAGCACTGAACAACTGAAGAAGACACAGAAATTAATGCTGATGACATGAAGACAAGTTGTTTAATTTAGGTCCTCTGGTAGAAGAAGAATAGAAATAAAAATAATAAATCAAAATAATAATTTTCTTAAGGAAGTTTTTGGCTCTGTGGAAGCCACATATCATTGGAAAAATAGTTGGCTTTAAATCTTTTTTTCTGTTTAGTTAAGAAGCATGTTACCCTTTTTGTCAGACTCTGGGAGAACACGTCTTGTCCACATTCAAGAGAAAAACAAGCACTTGCTGTGGCAGGGGTTAGATCTCAATATGCAGTCAGTCAGGGCCTTCTGTTTTCTTTACCAGAGAGATCTTGGTCTTTGCTTCTTTCCTGACTCTTCGGACACAGTTGGACTTTATCAGTTTTGGAGACCAACCAACTCTTGCAAATGCAGCCAATAAAGTTTTCTCTAAGGCAGGAGGCATAATTTACTGTTTTTTTAAAAAATATTATTTTTTTTAACCTTTTATGTCTGTTGCAGTGTTTCTTCAGCTTTCTTTCAGCATGTGTCTGGGCAGTCTACATCAGTGGATTGTTAGGGGATGCTCCAGGCATAGGTCTACTCACTGGAGGGGAGCTGCACAGAGCCAAGGGGCATTTTCTCCTTTCACTATCTTGTTAGGTCACTCACAGCAAGTCTTGGAGAAGCAGTGGACCACACTTTGACAACAGTCCTCTCTGGTGTATTCTGCTGTAGCACATTATCCCTGGAGCTCAGTAGAATTGTGATCTGGGGTTTATTTGATTCCTTTATTTGCTTTTTTTTTTTTTGTTTTCAAAAGCAAGTGTTGCAGGGCAGTTTCAGGACATGCACGTCTGCAGTGAGAAGAGTGAGAGAAAGTTACTTTTACGTGTGTCTACTTTTTGTCCTCCCAGGGGACTGCATGGTACTCAGAACAGCCTGAAGGTTAGTTTTGCTTGGATAATGTGCTGTTCTCAGAAAGCAGGTGTCTGATAGAGGTCAGCTTTTCTTGGTGTCATGGTTCTTGCTGCTCACTTTGTGTAACTTAAAGCTTCTGCAGTGCACTATAGTTGAGTCTCACAGAGCTGTGATAGAGCCCCTTAAAACCTTGATAGACATGCTTCCCTGGAGAGGTGGGACAGAAATTATACAGGAGTGCCTGAGAAAGGGCTCACCTTGTGCACTTGGGCAGCCAGCACATCCCTACTGTGTAAGTTCAACCTTTCTGCTTGTCCTACAGGGCAGCATAGAGGCATCTTAGCCTCACAAGACTATTGCATAAATCAGATTGGAAGGAGCTTCAGGAGGGTTCTAGACCAACCCACATGTCAAAGCAGTATTATTTCAGGTCAGACCAGGATGCTCAGGCCTCTATCCAGGTATATTGCCAGACAGACTCATGTCATGTGTGACAAACAAGTAACTCTTCTCCAGGCAGTTCTGTTTTCTTTGTTGAAATCAGTAACAGACTCAGGAAACTGTGGCATAAAAAACAAAACAAAACAAAAAAACAAACAAACTTCATTAAAAAACCCTGAAATTTTCTTCTGTTCCTCCCCTGAAATACAGCAGTCAGGAATTTTGTCATCTGTTTTCAACAAAGATTAACTGAAACTAGAAGAAGTTAAAAATTAAGTTAAAAAATCTTCATCCAGCTGGTCAGAAAATGAGAAAGTCTGTAGGGGACTAGGAAAAAATGAATGAAGTGGAAAAAGAAAGGATAAGCATTTGTAGAGCATGCTTTTGCTGTGTAAATACAACCAGAAAATACGTACATTACATGGCTATGTGCTTTTGTTTCCTGTATTGTCCTTCTTTCTGAGCTTTTCATGGAACTGGCTGGACTTGAATAGAGCCAGGACTGGCAAGAGAACTAGTGGGAGATACTCATATTTAGTATTTCCTGTTGAGATTAGGCTATTAACAAGACACTTTGTGTTTATCTCTACATCTTTCATTTTCATTTCCTTACAAAGCTGTTGTAAAGACACACCACTGAAGTCAAATATTTCTTTGGATCATTTTTTGGAAAAGTTTTCTGATCTTGTGTACCCCTTTCCTTCTCCCTGTAAATAATTTCCATCTAGAAAGTACATTTGATTTGGAGAATTTCCTAAAAATAGCTCACAAATATGGAGATATGCAAGGAGACTACTCCTACTCCCTCCTTTCCCATAATAATTTGGAACCCTCCACAAGTTTTGCTCTGTTCTCCAGGGGACTAGATTTAATTTCTATATCCTCATTACCATTCTGTATATTAACGTTGCTGTCAGTGCATCCATTGAAAATCTCAGTTAATTGTTCCTTTAGTCTTGGGATCACACCTAGACAATCTTTAATGTACAGGTTACCCAATCATGAGGAAGAGCAGGCAAAGTTTTTTCTGTGTTTCCTTCTGCTGTATATTTCTAAAGCACATTTTGCTCTTTGGTTTTGTATCCCTTGCAGGATCTAGCTCAGATCAATTTTCGACAGTTCCTGTTTTTTACCCTTGTATATCTTAACCTGTGAAATCTAGTTTTACTTATTGATCCATCCTTTTGCCTTTCTAGCTCTTGTAAGCTTTTTGCTTATATCCTTTTTGAGGGTATAAAATATTTTTTCAGTAAGCTTTTAAAAGTGGACATTTTTTTTATTTATATAGGTATATAACTGTGGAATCCATTTCTGTAGTTGTTTCTTTTTTTTTTTTTTCTGGCTGAATGTAAGGATTTCTTTTACTTTTAGCTCTTCAGGCAGTAGAAAATTCCTTTCTCCTTTCACAAAATGCTGTATCGTCTCAGTCCGATTGATTTTACTAATCAGCCTCCTTAGCTTGTCTAAATTTACTTTTCTGAAATATGAATCTTTAGCTAAAGACCTGCTATTTATTCTTTGATCTTAAATATAAGCTGAATCAATTTGTGATAAGCCTGTAGCTGCTTTCTATTATTCTGTTTCATTATCCATGTCTCTTTTAATGTCTTTTTCCCTTGTGGAGATCCCTCAGAGTTACATTGACTGTCACTGTGATGAAGAAACGTGTAGGCTATATATCAATGAATAAGTTGTCATTACTGGTATTGATAGCATTTGTTCTTCAGACAGGATTTTGAAACTTCAGCATTTGCATAACTCTACAAGTGCCTGTAGTATTTCTCCCTGAAATGGAATGAGAGCTCTCTGTCACAACCAATCAGACTAGTTTAAATATGGAACCTCTCCACTTATATGAAAATTCAGCCAAAACCCACCAAGAACCCAGTCTCGACTGCTGAGGCACCATATCCCCAGAAATACTTGTTCCACCTCCAGTGACCTTACCTACACTTCATCCTATAGTACCAAATGTTGTAGAAGCTGGCTGTTCCAATTATTAAAATGATAAAACATTGCTTCCTCAAAAACTTGCAGAGATTTAACCTGTATCAGAATGAAAGTTTCCAAGTGATGAAAAAAAGTCAACACAGTGCTTGGGAGGAGGGAGGTCCTATCGGTGATATCAGGGTCTGGCAGTGTCTCTATTAGGTCTCACTGGCCTGGTGGAAGAATGGAAGAATGGTGCCCCATTCTTCCTTTTTACCTTACTGCACTAGTTGCAAGAGGTTTCTGCAGGCAATTGAATGTGGTGAATTTTTGCAATGTTACAATTAGAGAAACGCATCTGCTAAATTGTGCTGTGCTTAGACACTGTGAAAATGCGCATTGTTCAACAGCTATTATCACAATTCATTTTGTCAGTCTGGCAGTGCTGCTATCCACCATAGGCTTAAATGTACACACCAGGCTGGTTAATGACCTTTTAAATGGACAAATCCTGGCAGATCTGTCTCTGTGCTTCAGAGCAGAGTGTGCCATCCTTTGAAAACTGGCTGGTTATCCACTATGCTTCAAGAGTTTCTTTTGCTTGTCTTGCCTATTTTTCCTAAAAAAAAGGAAAAAAAAAAAAAAAAGAAAGAAAAAGAAAGCTGCTCACTGTCAAAGAGAGAAATTAAAGCTTTACAGAGGGTTGTTTGGGAGGAGCAGTCCAGGCAGAGCCCAGGCTGGGGAATAACCATTACCTTGGTCATCAGCGGCGGTGATTGCTGTGGCCGAACATTCCAGTCAGATACACAGTTAGTGCCTTGCTTGGTTTAACTTCCCTACGGGTATTCAGTTGTGGAACTGGAGATTGTATAAGCAACTTAAGGTAAAACAGGACAGCAAATGATGGATTTTTTAGCAAATCCTTTTCAGTTAATTAGATCAGTGTTTAGAAAGTGTAACTATAAAAAAAGGGCAGAGAAAGACATTCCTTGAAAGGTTAATGCGTCTGGGTTTAAGACTATATATTTTTTTAGGATTGTACACAATTCTAAAAAAAACTTAAAGAAATTAGAGGAAACCCTTTTAATATAATATTCAGAGTTCCTGTTGGGTTTTTTAAGGTCACAAATTAGGATCCCTTACATTAGAAAACTTGGCCAAGTGCTTTAGGTTTAGAAAGACTGTCTCATTTTGCTATACAAAAGATAGTTTTTTAAACAGACTTCATACATTTTAAGGTAGGAAAAGCCAAATAAGCTGCAAAACTTCAGAGCACGTTAGTAGAAATCTGGCACAACTGGAGCTTTGTGGTCCCAGGGAGAATTTTGTCATTTCCTTCAATAAAAATGTATTTTAAAAAAGTATAAAATAAGCAAATCCAAAAGCAAGACACCATTTTACAGTTACCAAGGTGTCCTCAAAAATGTAGTAAAAAGAATAGAATCCCACTGTGGCCAGAAACATGAGACAGCACTATTCTTCCTATGTAGCCAAGATGTGGTTAACATAATTTGTCATAGGCATTTTGCAACATCAAGGCTGTGATCGTAAAAGCTTAAAATTACATTCTTTGTATGGTCTAATTCCCATCTATCTTTGCTGTAATCATTTTACTCAGAGCTGCAATTTCTTTTTTTCCCTTGCATTTTTCTCTATGAGAATGTATTTGCCAGAATACGAAAATGTGTCTGAGACTACAGCCTATTGTGAAGTGACAGTCAAGTAACAGTATTACTGTTAAAATACAGTAACTTGAGATGTATTCCCACCAGAGACAGAAAGGAAATATGGGTTCATTATGACTTGCATGAAAGTCTTTTCCCTTGGGATCTCACTGTGGCCAGGTGATATTGGCTGCCCTCTTCACAAATTTTGGCCAAGCACAGCCTCCTCAGGTGTGCTTCTGAAATGGACCTGTGTTGGCATAACCTCTCTCAAGAGCACTCTGACACCTCAGGTAAAACCTTCACCTCTCCTAATCTCTTACATCTTAGACATCTGCAAAGGCCTTTAGTAACAAGAAAGGCTGGAGAAGTTCCTGTGTTGAAACCTTTCTTGCTTTGAGTTTGGCATGCTTTGAAGATGACATGGGGTTCGTGCCATTTGATTCTTTTAAGGTTAAACTTCAAATAGGCATTGAAGGACAATTTGAGAGCTGAAAGTAATTAATGAGAGCCGTTCACACTTGCTTCTGGACACCTGCTTGGACCCCTAGTGCTGACTTCAAGTGGAATAACCCTTTTCCAGAGGCCATCGTGGTGCTTGAGGTCTGGGTTTTATCAAACGAGAAAATAAGTCAGTTCTACAATAAAAGGCAGGGGTAATGGAGGGAAGAGGTTACTTAAAATGCACACTGTAATTAGCTGCAAGAGCAGAGGAAGGACATCATTTGCCAGTTGGCTTATAACATTAAAAAAATCAGACCATAGATTTACTATTATGTTATAGCATGGTTTAATGTGTCACTTATTGTTTTCATAGTGGGCAGCTAATTTTGTCAATGTCCTGGCTTCAGCATAAACACTGTAAATTTAATACTCTCATAGATCATTATCAAGCTTTTCCTGAATCTACACCTTCATCTTTCTTCCCCTTTCCCATCACAGTTATAGAATCAATACAGTACTACTAATGAGAGAAGCAATGAGTTATGGTGTGGTCAGGATGCTTGTATCCAAACTAGTCCCCTGCCTAGTCTCCATTCTGCATGAGCATTTATGTGTCTGTGGATCCACTATGCTATTCACATGCCTGCTTGTTTTGAGACTTTATTCTGATTATTGTGGGGGGTAATTTTACATCCAAAAATAAGGTTTACCTCGTATTTTTATTGCAACAGAAGAGAAAAGCATTCTACCAAATCATGACTCCATAGTAGAAAAACAGGGATATGTAAGAGAATTAACAAATGAAGCTGCTTAGCAAATGAGAGTTGTAACATCTTGCAGGAAGGGAGATACCATGGACATCTGGGTTTACTAGATACTGCTGAGTGACTCCTGTTTGAAAGCTGTCAAAGCCATTACCTCGTCCCTGTCACTCCCCTGTGCTCGTGGGAGTGCACTGAAAGCCTGTCTTTTCAAAGCATTGTAAAATGACCGATGGAAGAAAATGGGAGGGAAAAGTCTCATTTAAAATGTGTCATTAGCATACAGGTGCAGAAATGCCAAAGCCCCTGAATATAATGCCATAGGAACACATGTAGTGTACATTCATGGAAGAGACAGTAAGTATTTTATAACCAAACCAACACATGATATTTAATTGTCACAGATACCCTGCTGAGTGGGGAAGACATAGGAGCTAAACATTACCAAGTGCAAAACTAAACATTGACTTACTACCCACACAAGAAAGAAAATGCACCAGGACCTGGAGGCCCTTATACCAGCTGATTCCTTCAGAAAAACAATCCAGCAAGTAACAGAGAACACACTTCATCTGAACACTTCAGTAGTTAGAATCAAAAGCCAATTTTACTATAAAAGCAATTGCTTCTACTCCTGCAGTGCCTTTCACCCAAATATTCCAGAACATGCCAGTGTCTCATACTGCCTTTCATTTGCATGTCCAGCTCCAGGTGTGCTACTATTTGCCCCAGGAAAAGAGAGGGGTATGTAAAGAGGTATGATACAGAGGCACTTTGCAGAGGGAAGGGGGATGATCTGTATCATCCCTGAGGTCTTCTCCTTCACTAGTATCAACATTATCCATTTTGTTAGTGGGCCACTGAGGCGCTGAGGATCTTGCCATCTACTTTCACAAATAACAACCATGCAGTATCAAGTGACTGCTGATCAAGGCAAATGGATAAAACCAGGTAAAAAGCTAATGTAGGTGACATTTTTTTTGTGTTTTACATCAGTTTAGCTGGCTTGAATTTCCACAGAAAGAGGCAGGCTGCTCTGTTCTGTTTCTCCATGTGTCAATGAAATTATCAGCTTTTCAGTGACATACTTAGCTTTCCCTTTCTTCCTGTTAGTCTCTGCTGAGTTTCTGTAGACTTTCTGTTCTTAGGTAAAGCTCAGAGAGGATTAATTGACAAAACATCTTAGTATTGATAAACCTGTTCTTGCAGCTGATGACCCAGCTGCTGTTACCTGACTCTTCAGTAGGTTGTGAATCTGAGGTTTTCCTGTCTCTGGCATTTCACCTTTCCCAAGTTTAGCAACTTCTTCATGTCCTTCTTGATTACTTTCACAGAGAGAACAATAATTTCACAGGAAGGACAAATCTGCAATCTAGTTTTCAGAGAGGACAACCTGTGCTTTTTAAAACAAAGTCATTTTTCCAGAGGATGGATTCTGACATCTGTACACCCCAAAAATGTATTTTTCTCTGTAGCAGGATCTGGCCCTGAACAGCTGATGGTTCTCTTGGCTGGTGAAGTAAGTAGAGACAGTAGAAGAAGTGTTTGTATACCCACATGAGGAAAACACATAAGGAGTCCACTGTCACTGACACCAAGCCAGTCAGGAAAGAGGAATGATATAAAAATACACCTTTTAAAACATATATTATAGTTGTTGATCCTTTTGAAATTTCCTTTTGCTCCCAGTAATCTGTCTAATAATAATGACATGTTGATTTAAATAATTCAGCCACATGAACAGCTTCCAGTTTTATCTGTAAAGACCGTGTTGCTTTTCTTTCTCCTTTCTGTCGTCGTAAAGTGTTTTTCATGTTGGGGGTCTGTTCACATTTCCCCTGCAAGCATATTTTACATGGTAGAAATGGCCATCAAGTTTTCAGTCTTGATCAGGACACTTAGAGTTTGCAAGTTCGAATGTTTGTGGTTCACAAGCAGAAAATGAGTGAAGGCATTCATGTTCAAAAGTGGTAGGAGAAATTAGTGAAAGAGACATGAAAGTGCATGTCTTACATTAGAAATCAAAGAAATTTATCTGAAGTAAGAAATAATTAAAGCCTCCAAGTCAGTATTGTACCTGTAGCTATAACCTTAGTTTTAAAATGTTAAAAACACAGAAAGCTTCAGCACTGGACATCAGATGTTCTTCCCTAGGCTTTTGAAGAGCAGACTTTGGTGCCAGAGGAGAGAGCAAACATTGCAACTGGAAAGCACCCAAATGAAAAAAAATATTGGAAAGAGTCCTTTAAACAACCCAAGAACCCTTTCTGACTTCAGCTGTACATAAGTATTGATGCACAACCATAATTGGGGTAACTAATCTGTCACAGGATTACGGCTTTTACTCTTGGCTTACAACATCCTTACTTGTGCTGATTAAAACTTGTCAGCACAAATTTTAGTCTGGTGAAGAGGAACTGATGAGTATGTGGATGAACCTGGGATCATCTGTGCTGGCTTTTTGTCACTCTCTGTTTTTGATTATTAAATCTGATTGGTTTTAAACTGTCTGCAAACCAAGATTTTTATGAGAGGGAGAGCTAGAATGAAAAAAAACCACTCTAATTATGGCTTAGCATACACATCCTGTGGGTTATGTTTTGTACAGAAGTTTCTACTCCCAAGAGCACACAATATCTTGCCATAATCCCCTTTAGAAAACACAACATTAGTGTAAAATGACTAACAGAAAAAAAAATACCAGCACATGACTTTGTTTTCAAATGCAGTTACATATATCTTATTTCTCCAGATGCAAAAATGGGAAACCAGAGAGAGTTCTGGTCATCAGGAAAAAATGGCAAAGTATAATCAAATCTATCTAAGCTTTACTGTTCATTTTGCACTAGAAGAGGAGTGCAACAAGCCCAGTTTGCTTTGTGTTCAAAGTGAAATGGGCTGTTTGGGAGCTCTGCTTGGGTGGCTTTGAAGCCTTGTTCTGGAGCATGTACAGTCTATTCCAAGGACACTGAAAATGCGTAATAGTTTTGTGAATAAAAGGAAGTAAGGGTGCAGTTTTGATCATGGACTTTGACAACATGTTGCTAAAAGACGACTTAGAGTCAGCACTGATAAAATTTGCCTGTCATATGAGTCATCTGAAGAGAATCACTGGTTAGCCATAGGGATCAAGAACGAACATCTAGCCTGTTGTTCTTTTTTTAGAGAAAATAGCTGACATTCTGTCTTCTGATTACTAGGGAGAGAAACAAGAGTGTCACAGTTTGTCCAAATGACTCAATTTCCAATTTTAGTAACATAATATTTGTCATTTTCTTAGCTACTTTTCCAATTTAGCTACAATGAATTAAGATATTTTTGTCTCTATTAGTGTTTATGAAGTCTATGGACCTTTTGAAATGAGTGAGCGCCCAAGGCTGTGATATCAGTGCTATATATTACTTCCTTTTTTTTAAAAAAAAAGAACCTGCCATCAATTTTTCACAAGGATTTTGGTGGCATGAGAGTAAATAGATATCTATCACTTCCAGTTCTACAAGCAGTGACACTTACCTCTCTTAAAAGAAATTATTCTGTACTATTGCAAAGATGTAAAGCTCCCAGCTGAGATGTGTACTTTCAAAGACAAACGGCTATTATTATCTTTACCTAATCAGGGTTGTTGTGTAGACAGAGAAAAACAAAAACTGCATAGGCCCTGATTAATGCTGTTTGCATATTCCCTCAGAATATATCCCTTCAAAACCACTGAACTTGTAACCAGCTGCCAATTTTCATCAAGAAAAGCCTCTCATTAAGTACACCACAAGTATTTCTGAGGTATGTTCACAGAATTGGCTTCAAGCTGCTCAGTTGCTAGCTGGATCAAACCCTACTCTGGAAGTGTCTGTCCTGTTTACAGCTTCCATTCATTGCTTTCCCATTGCCTCAAGGCTTCTGCTGGTCACCTGGAAGGAGCCAGGAGGAGAGCTCTGATACATAGCTTGTTTTTGCAGATGAAAGTGGGAAAAGTGGTTTGATTTCCTATGACCCACTCTCCTAGTAACTTCTGATCTGTTCTTAAAATCTAAAGTTTGGTGAGGTTTGTCTTGGTGCCTAGGGTGACAAATGTGGGATAGGGATGCTGTGGATCATTGTAAGCTGGAACTCTTTTGTGTAGCTCCTTGAAATGACAGAGTCGGTCTTATGTTCTTAATGCCTATCTCTGAACAGGATGAAAATATGCTGTTGCTTTACACTTGCTATTTACGTAACCATTTTTTCACTCATCACCCGCAGAATAGGAGGTAGTCTGTGAGTTCAAGCTGTGCTGTTATAGCCCTGTTTCTTACTGCCATCTGTGAATATCTCTGAAAGCAATCATTTTTTTTTCTCCTTAATATAAAAAAATTCTGGTTTTCAAGTTTTATATAGCTTGCTAACATAGAAAATCTAAAAAAGCTGGGATGAATATTATGTATTTGAAGAAAAATATGATTTACACCAGCTCTATTATTGAGGTAGCAGCTTGCTTTGCCAATGCTCCAGGCTAAAGGGCACCCCAGTTGAGAGAGTGGCTGGAGACAGTAAGTGTGGAAGGAGAGTTTCATTCATAGTAAGCCAGATATGTAGTGTGGGACTCATATTTCATGGGTAGAAGGATGTGGAATAACAGCTTTGAAATGGTGCTGCACTCTACTGGGATTCTTCACCACCTGTGCAAGGGGAAAGTTCTTACTTGGTTTCGCAATAGCAGGGTATGAAGAGTTCAGTCACTCCATGACCACTTTCATAAAAGAGAAATAATCCTCAGAATTTATATATATTACTGAGTGTGGCCTGCAATGAATTATATGCACATAAACATCAAGAATGACTCATTACAGATATTTGTAAACAATATCAAGTATTAAATGAAACAGAATATGTGGTTGCATTGTTTGCAGAAAAAAAATATGAATAGGACTAATAGAAATTATCAAATACATCATCATAGAGTCATACAATGGTTTGGATTGGAAGAGACCTTAAATACCATCTAGTTCCAACCCCCTGCCATGGGCAGGAACACATCCCACTAGACCAAGTTGCACAAAGCCCCATTTAACCTGATATTGAACACATCCAGTGACGACGCATCCACAACTTCCCTGGAAAACTTGTTCCAGTGTCTCACCACCCTAATAAGAAGAACTTCTTCAGAATTTCTAATTTAAATCTACCTTCTTCCAGTTTGCAGCCATTACCCCTCATCCTATCACTCACTATAAGCCCTTGTAAAAAGTCCTTCCCCTATTATCTATTTAAACAACGCTCTGGAAGAAAATAGAACAGGATTATATAATGTTTTATAGTGCAAACAGACATTCAAATCTGGGTTTTTTTTTGTGTGCATGTTACAACTAAAATACCTTTACTACTTTATGAGTTTTCAACCTCCAGTCCCAGCCCTTGGCTCCAGCTGTGCAAAACTGAGGTCACTATTTTTTATGCCATGTTGAAACAGAACATGTGTGGGAGAAAAGAAAGGTCTGTGATGTTTTCTTCTCTTGCAAAGTAAAGATAAAAATCTGGCAAGAATAGAGAAACATACTCTGCAATATTCTTTCCTTCACCCAATTCACCAGTTTTTAAATCAATTTTGAAATGCCATGTTCCCTGTGATAATAGCCATGGATATTTTTTTTGTTCAGATCAGACTATTATTATCATGTAGTCTAACCTCCTGGTTACCATAAACCATGAAATTTCACCTTTGGATTCCTGTCAGACAAGATAAATCTTGGGTAGAGTTAATTTCTTTATCGACAGGCAAATCTTTCCTGGTCAAACAGAAATCTCAAAAGACTTTCACCCTGGCTTGCCGCTTAAGTCAATGCTGATAAAAATAGACCAGTCCATCCAAAGGAATTATTTTCCTTCACTCTGAAGCACTGGATTTTATTCATTTATAGGCTGAACCAAATACCTTGTTTCAGTGCCTTGTGTTGCCCAGGGAGCTTGGAGACTGAATTCATATACCACAGACCACTGGTGTAGCTCCCCAGAGTCATTTCCTCTAACATGCACAAAGCTAAAAAATGAGCTAAAGGTTCAAATCAAGGTCTGATCTTTGCAGAGACATTGATAAGATGTGTTAATGTCTCTTTCCCCTTAGCATAAACTACACCCTGCCAGCTCTGAGAAACTGAGTAAAAACTCAGGATGTTCAACATACCAGCTAGAAACTTTTCTCCTCTGTTCTTTCAGGAACTTGAATCTTCTTGTGATTTGCTTTTGTATGGATTACCACTGTACTTCAAGACAGCAAGCAAAGTGACTGATGACCTATTGCAAATGTGCAGGAAGACAAGGGGATATTCAACATAATATTAAATATTCCATTGTATGCACCCCACGGGTGCCTGACAGACTTTGGTGACTCCTGCTCACTTATAATCCAGAAGTATGTTTTTGATACTCCAAGAGCATTCACTGTTTACAGTTTTAACTTGTTCAATAATCAAAAAGTAGCACTTAAGAAACACATTGTGAGATCCTGAATCAGCAGAGCATACAGATTTCAGCTGTAATCAAAGAAAAAGTGTCTTGATGCACTGAGATGACAAAGTAGCTCTTCACAGCTCTTCCCCTGAGCAATTCTCTTGAATGCAGGTACCTCACTGTGAGATGATTATAATGAAGGTTTGTCCATATCCATCTGGCTAGCATTTGCCTTTCTGATGTCTTATCTGTCATCTGGTTTTTGACAGTCTTTCAACCCCTTCAAAATCACTAAAAGGTAGGGCACAGTTTCACGCTAAATATTTCAATCCTACAGCAGGATGGAATCAATGAATATTTGATAAATGTATACCTTAATTAGTACGTGTTTTGGGCACTTCAAAATGCTTATTCCTCTGCTACCTTCCCTAGGGAAAAATTCTTCTGTACATTTTCCCACTCTATGCTATTTCATAGACCATGGTTGCTGACTGTTACATATATTCAGATTTCTTAAACTTTAAAAAGTCCAGAGATGGTAAAGGCTGTGAATATGTAAAGGATTTTGTTTAAAGTGTGATCGGAACTCCAAATTCACCATTTTTTGAGAGCTGTAGCTGCACGAGGGCCCAGACAATGTGGCTGTTTTCTTCTGGATGAGGACTATGTGCTCATTCAGTTGCTTCATTCAACTCTGGAGCTGGACCATCCCACCAGCCAGTGCCAGTGAAAAAGTGCAATCAAGTCTTTCAATCGACTTTCTTCATGTGGACTTGATTTTCCATCAGAAAAAGGATCACCTAAAAACCTTCCTTAAAAGGAGGGCTTTGATACTGTGTCTTAACAAAATGCTCCAGACTCTGTGGGACAGTTAGTCTGACTGCAAATGGGGGAGTCTCCCTTGTCTCTCAAACCAGTAAGATTGGGTTGCCCTGTTAACCCTTGTTTTGCTGATTCGGATTGCTTACTTTGTCCACAACATGCTCAGGCTGGGGAGTCAGAAATGCAGCTTAACTCCCAGGGAAAATTGACAGCTTTTTTTACTTTCCTCAGTGATGAAGGCACTATTGGCTTTTTGGGAACACCCTGCTCCTAGTCACTTCTCTGCCATTCGTGACTCCTCTGACATCAACTTGATCTCTCTGGTATTCTGCCTGTAAAATGTAGTTTAATCTCCTCAAAAGACACGAGTGCCTTAAATTCTTTAGTTTTTCTAAAGCTTTTGGATTTAATATAAGATACCAGCATGAAACTTAATGGCCTGTGATATTTCAGAAGCCTGACTAGATCATCTAATGTTTCCTTCTGGCTTTAAAAACTGAAACTCTTGTTTTCTCATTTTGCTGATGGCTGCCTCATATAAAATACAATTCAGAATAAAAATAACCTGATCATTCATCATATATTTTCTTTTCAAGAAAAGGAATTTTACTGGTATACCAGTGATTTGGTGGAGTGTTTCTTAACCCAAAGCCTCATCTTGTATGAAAGATTGGAGCCATTTCTCTGTTGTGGAGCTGGGCTTCAGTCCTGTATCACCAATGATATGTAGAATGTCCTTACCAATAAAAAAAAGAGAGCGGAGTTCATTCGCTCAAGAAGAAAAACAAAGCAAGGCATCAACTGCAATTTTCCTGCCAAAAAGAGTTCAAATATTGAATGATGTGAAAGCTTCAGGGAGAACTGTGAGGATCAAATGAAACCTTCTAAATAATGACAACAACAATAAAATGTTGTTTTAAAATTTATTAGAAAGGACAGCTGAACTAAGAGTCAGAAAATCTGGGTTCAGAATAGTATATCAGGTAGGGGAGCCTGAAATGAGATGTCAGTAGAATTTGGGAGATTTGATCCAAGTTCGTGAGCAAGCTTGCCTAAAGCTGTTCCCAGCACAGCAGCAGCTCTGCATCAGGGACTTGGATGCTGACCTGGCTTCTGACAAAACCTCTGTGGGAGCCAGGTCCAGGGAACATGAGTCCCTTGAGGTGCAGCTCATGGGGTGGCTGAAAATGTGTCCCTGAATGGGATCAGCTCCTTCAGGAAACATAGCTGGTGGCTTGTTTCCATCCCTGACCATCATGCAGCTTAGCCAGTGATGGGAGCACTCAGCGAACAATGCCAATGCCTTCCCAGACATCTTTTCCAGCCAGTGATGGGTGATTGAAGACTGCAGGGGATCTTAAACCTGAATTAGAGTAACATTCCAGAAAACATCCCCTCTGCAGCAAGCAGCAGACTGTCTTCACTAGGAAACAGTGGGAAGCAGAGAAACAGAGGCCCCTGCAGTGAGTGTCTGGCAGAGAGTTAGGGGCTCGGCAAGGGTGTCTCCCTACAAGTTCATTTTAAGAAAGGTTTCTAGAGAAAAAAATGTTAGTTTATTGAAAAAAAAGGACTGTAGCCCAATCAAGTTACTGCCTGTTTCGTCTCACTGTTTAGGACACTACCTGAGAGGAGATTCCCCCCAGGAATGAAACCAACAAGAGTTAAAATTAAGCAATGCCCTTTCAGGTGCAAACCATCATTTCCCCTCCCTGCTCCCTCTGCTTTTACAAACAGCTGTATGAGACAAAGGTACATGCAGTCAATTCTGTGTCCTCTCAAGGTGGGTTCTTATGTGAATTTTACTCCCCAAATGCCTGACACAGTTACTTTTTGAGAAGGCCTTAGAACTGCTTCAGAAAAGTCTCCAGTGTAGTCTCCATCTGTAGCTGACTTCATTAAAGAAGTTATTGAGCTTGCTTACCAATGACATGAGGAACTTCATACTGTGGTGTACTTGCATGATGATTTTGTTTTCACTTACTGACTCTTGGGTCACTTTTATATCTGCTTTTGTTATCTGTAATAAACCACATAAAATTGATTTGGTTTTATTCTTTTTTATATCTTTCTTACATGCTTAGTTACTATAAATGAAGTTATTTGCATTACTAAATGGCACAAAATGTAGTAAGATTTAATTTTTAGGAGGACACACACAAACAATTATTGCTCTTGTTCTTCTGGCACACTGTGGCCAGTAATACATAGTAATACTAATAAGAACAGTAATAAAATTGCCCTTACCTGGAAGATGCTGAATATTGTCGTCAGTTATATTACCTATGGTCTTTCTTGTCTATAAAAGGACAGAAATTTCTTCAATAAAATACAGCAATGTGAAAAGTAAAGGCAATACCACTATTTTTTCTTGTCTGTTTTATAATGGACACAAGTTGCCACACAACAGTTTGCTACTGTTTTCCAGGATCTGCTGGTGGTATTCCTATTTATTCATTTGTTAGGACACTGAGTTATATTGCTTGTTTAATTTGTTGGTACTTATTCTCACTTTCCAAAAATTTTCTTTCCCCTTTTGAATGAATTTTTCTTTCCTCTTCCCTCTTCCATTTGGGGAAAAAGCAAAAAATCAACCTTGAGGGAAAAAAAAGAATTCTTATGTTTTTGTTTCTTTATGTTGGTATTTGTGTCTCACTTTTTGCAAGACATTATACAACATATTTTGCCTGCGATCAAGTTCATGATGACGTGATGTTTGATAAAGGACTTTTGTACTATACGTGTGCACATTACTTAAACACCACCCTGCTCATTTGCCTGCTGGGCCATGATATTCAGGGTATGGTATTTTTCCTTTTTGTTGTGTCTTCCTCCATTTTATCAATTATGGTGATTAAAATATGTTTTTCTGGAAAATAGTATGAAATGCTCAGCTGATATTATAAAAAGTTTGGTGAAGAGTATGTGGTGTTTGGATATTCTTGGGTTATAACACCGATGCAGTTCAGCTTAAACACTCAGTTGGTGCCAAGGTAACTTCCATGGACTTTCTTAACCTTCCATTTCCAAGCTTTACTCAATTAAAACACATGGTATAAATAGTGTGCTGATTTGACTGAAAATTAAGTCTCTGTCGTATCAGCTGGCATATCAGTTTGCTAGATCTGATAGAAAGCTGGGAATGGGGAAGAGAATGGGGATATGGTGTTGGCCTCTTTCCCCTGCAGCGTATTGCATGTGCCAGGACCAAGCTGTTCACTATTGCAGGAGCACGAGAAATATGAAATTGGATAAGACCTCATCTTCCTTCTTGAAAATCTATCACTCTGATAGGATGAAAATAGCTCAATACTGGTATCTCAGTAGTTGTGTCATGGGTAGTTGGAAAACCACCTTAGGCTGGCATAACTCAGTGCTGCTACCAAGAAGGTTGTATCACTTGGTTCATTCCCCATCACTTTTCCCTTGGGGTTGGCAGATCATTTATGTCACATTCAGTGAACTAGCTATGGGACTGAACTGGCTGAAAAGTAACTCTAGAAATGGCTTGCTCCCAGACAAGTTCGTGTTCTGAGCCACTGTGCTGTGTCGCTGCAAGGAGTTGGTAGGCTGGGCATGAAAATGAGCTGCTAGGAGTGGAAAGTGAGGATGCCAGGACAAAAGACTCCAGGTTGCGTTCATAGGATGACTTCCAAAAAACAAGGACATTGAAGCAAGTGCATGTATTAAGAGGAATTTGGGGGTATTTTGGGTATATATTGGGGTTTTACGTATAGAAAAGCAGCTATCCAAAAGAGGGCCTGTCAAATCATAGGAAGGAATACTTAGTGGGGTGAAAGACAAGGAAGATGGCAGTTCTTAGGCTTTGCACACCTATGTGCATGACTTTTACACAGGTCATGAGGCTTGCTCAGAGCACAGAAAATTAAGAACATATGTGGAACTTTGTGTAGGACTGATGAACAATTTCCTGAATTGTTTTTCCTTAACTCTATTTCAATTGTAGTTTAAAAATAATTAGAAAGTATAAAGTAAAAAAAAAGTAATATATTAAAAAAACCCCTAGAAAATAACGATTGTCCATATTTCTTCAGAGAAAAAAAAAAAACTTTAGAGGGAATTCGCACAATTGTCTGTGGTTGTTTTGGTTTTGTTTCATTTGTTTTGTTTGTTTGTATGGTTTTGTTTCATTGATTTTCTTTTTCTTTTTTTAGCTCAAATTTGCTAAAAAAACCTGCAGGATATCTTCCTGCTGATTAGTTGAACATACTTCACAAAATATGCTTGCAATTATTTATGACCTCTCATCACACAAGAACATGCCAAAAAGTATTTCCATCATTTATGCCCATTAAGAGGCAGTTAGAGACCAGGGAGCTACCTCTATAAGCAGGAGCCAGAGTTTTCAACTCATTGCATGTACAAGCACTGCCTACAATGAATATTTCAGGGCAATAAAAGTAAACCCACTTCATCCAGTTCTACTTCATTCAGTTAAAAATCTACCCCTCAGTTTTAATCCACTTAGGTCAGTTTTTCTCATCTCTTTAAAAATTCTATGCTCCACAATTTCTGACATATGTATTCTTTTTATTGAAAATATAATTATCACAGTTTTCCAAATGATCAAAATACCACCATGCCCTCAATTCCCAAGAGCTCTCTCAAGGAATTTCTTTTGATTCAGAAGAATCTTTCTGACTGAAATTGATTACATAAATTTGTCTGGGGAACTACAGTCCTCCAGCAGCTGCCTCTCTGAGCCCAGTGCTGAAAGGTTCTGGCAGGTGAGCAAAATAGGTCATTTTGGTCACATCGAGCAAAAATGGCTCAGCTATGGAGCTAGTGTAAACTGGCTCACCGGTCACAGGAGTGACTGATTTATGCCAGCTAAGGAGAGTATTATATTCATTTTGCTTGTCTGTAAAGCCCATTTTTGAGATAGCATGTGCTGATTGTCTCTACAAGGTAGAAACATGCCAGGAATTGTAAATTAGCCATGTGTATTGCATTTGAGGTAACACTTGGGTTTATTGCCTCTTGGTAAATTATTAAGCTTTTATTGAAGCATATTTTGCACGAGCTTCAATATTATCTGCATGCTTTGTACCTAATGTGTTTCACTTCTTTAGCACATTTCAGTTAAGGGTTTTAAAATAGGCTACAAATGTTAATGAATCGAGCTCCAGTGAGGAAAGTAAGAGGCATCATTGCAGGTCTGCAGGTCAGGGTACCAAGGAACAGAGCAGCCTTCTGGAGATGGCACAATAAAATTCAGATGATGGGTCCTGCCTTTCTGCTGGTATCTCAAGCCTTTTTTCCCTTTGCCCTCAACAGTGGTGTAGGAAAGGAAGGCAGCTTGCCCATAGCTGCTGGCGAAATCCCCAGGAGAACCCAGGACTGGACACCACCTGTCCTGGAGCTCAGGTACCCCTGGATAGAGTTGGCACCCCTGGCCTCACACCTCTGCCTGTGCCCACACTTTCACCTCACCTTTTCATGCCAAGACCTGCCATCAAGTGCTGTGATCCCTTATCTGTGGTCCCAAGAATGCTATTGCCAAAGTCCTCAGCATGGTACATCCTTTAAATTCTCTGTCTCTTAGCTTCAGCCCTCCCTGCCTCAACCCTTCTGTACTCCCTATAACACATGCACTTGGTGCCTCTCTCACACCCTGGCATGCATCCTTGTACATTAAATAATTATAGCTGTAATATAGAATTAAATTCAATCACTCTTGGGCGGGAGATCTTTTGAAGACATATTACAGCTCTGCTGAGACCTCCAAGATAGCATACCTTAAGGATGAGGGTCTTGATGTTGGTGGAAATCTTTGTTGTTTGTCACATGCTCTGTATGTGGGAACCCACTAGGAGTCAAGCAATGCAGAATACAAGGGAGAAGAACTCTGCCATCAAAGATCAGAGGGCCCGTGCTGTGGGCCACCAACATGGCACTGCTGTGCAGGTCCTGGGGCTACTTCTGGTGCTGGTTCAGCAGCTACTCAGCCAAGGTTTTTGAGAGGAAACCATGAAACCATCAATCACCCTCCAAGGTTGCTTGCTGCTGTGCATGTGGTCCTGGTGACTCAAGGCAGCACGCCCAAGCAGCTGTTCAGTCCCTCCTTCTTTCTCCTCCTCTCACCAGTCAGACCAGGACCACAGCATGTCCCAAGAGCAGCATCATAACTTAATAATTGTAATGTACATTGAACCAGCCATTACCTCCACAGGAGACTTTTGACTGAGCCAGGTGCCAAAGGCCGATACAGATAGAACAATATAACAGTAATCCCAGTAACATGAAAATGGTAGAGAAACCCATTCAGAAACTTACTGGTGCCTTCTTACACAAACAGTTTTGTATCCCTTGGCATTAATTTTTCTCACACAACATTGTACTTATCTGGCATTTAACTTTAGAAGGTCTGTGTGCCAGGTACTACTTGTACCCTCCAGTCACTGTTAACTATGTTCCCAGGTCTACCTGTTGTCAGGAGATGTCAGACCTGCAGGCTGAAATGTCAGGCCCAGCGGGAGAAATCCCTCTTGATAAAACCAAGATTTCTTTGTAGATCTTCAAAGGAATTTAAACTCCTCTTTCTCTCTCTCATAGAGATACATAGACAAATTCTTCACTGGATCCCTGAGAGGTGCTTTTTCTTAAGTGATTTGAGTTCCTGTGTCGTACACCATTATGTTAAACACTTGAGGCAGTGTCTTTAATTCTGGAGCTTTCAGAAAGCCTCTAAATTTTTATTTTTATTTTATTTTCCTCAATACAGTGATATGTAGAAGCCTTTAAATGTTTTCTATCAACTCTTACCCACCTTCCATTCTGTCTCTGGACAGCCTTTTCCTTCAGTG
Organism: Todiramphus chloris collaris; assembly: GCA_025345505.1. NCBI lineage: Eukaryota > Metazoa > Chordata > Aves > Coraciiformes > Alcedinidae > Todiramphus > Todiramphus chloris. The sequence continues at coordinate 2,627,571 of JANVCC010000020.1, forward strand.
GAACTTTTGCCTTCAGTGTGATGTGCTGCTGGGTTCCCCAGTCCTTGAATTTGAGAACTCTCACTTAGCCCCTCTGATTGGTTAGTGATAACAGATTCTTTATTTCTGAGGCTGAATCTAATTTTCTAAGTCTTTATTTATCATGATTTATAAACTGGAGTGGAAAAAAAACCATAACCCAACACTCTCCTCCTATCATAAAATCTGGATGTGTAGATATTTCTAATTTTTAACTCTCCTTCTAAAAATTTGGCCACATGGGTGCATCCCAGGTTCACTCACACATTCCCCACACACCTCAAAGTTCTGTGGCAGAATTTAGTGACTCCTTTATCTATGTGATTTTCATAGATAAATTGTTCATACAATGGGACAAGGAAGGGGAGAGCACTGTTTGGATTCCCAAGCCCAAGTTTTGCTGCTATGTCATGGGATGGGGAGTGATCAGTATCTTGCCTGGATATTTTCCCAATACAGTCTCAGCCAGGGCTATTTGCTGCTTGCTGTACTTAAAGATCCAACAAAACTTTGGTGTTTGGTTTTTTTTTCCTTTTTTTTTTTGTTTTCTAAAACGTCTTGCCCTCATCTGTTTCCAGCAGTTCCACTATGAATTTGTCTACACAACATCTCTCTTCCTTGCAGTTTCTTCTCTTGAAGGGAGACCAGTTACATAATGTTCATTTCCACTACCTTATTTTAGGCAAAGGGAAACAACAAGCTAAGACACATCTATGTCTTCTCTAAGACACTCTGACAACTGTCATATCACAAGATACAGTGCAGAGAGAGGACTTTCAGAGGTTTAGTAGTGTGATACCTAGGACGCTAAGGGATCAGCTCTGGCTTTACTCACAATTTTTTAGTAGATTAAATATTTAAATAATCTGTTACAATGAAAGCTGACAAATAAGAAAGAGGATGATCAGTTCCAACTTTTTATGAAGAAAACAACAACTCTGTTAGGGTTGTAAAAAATAAAAGGTAAAGAATGAATTTGAAACAGTTATCTGAAGTAGTGCACTGGAAATGAAACTTATTAAAGAAATAGAGAGAGAATGAAATTATTTTTTTTAGTACCTCTATGGAACAAAATGGCACTTTCCGTAAGTTGATACTGCCTGACAGTAAGTTTCACTATGTACAGCATGCTAGCTCTTCTGTGCCTCTGGTCCTTTGTCTGCACACATCCATGGTGATTTGAACTGGTAGAATTTAAAAGAAAGTGCTTTATGCCGTTAACTGATTTTAAGTTACATGTCTGCACCAGAGCAGTGAAAGAGAACTCAAATTAGTTTTTCAAACAGCTTGTAAAAAATAGAAAACATCCAAAGAACAGCAAGTAACTGAAGTTTCATATGTGTTGATATTAAAGTTCAGGCATTCCTTGTACTGTTTACCCATCTATCATTGAAAGCACATCTTCCTCTAGTGACATGCTTCCAATTCTGAACATGCATGGAATGAAACCTAAACTATAGTGAATATTGAATCCTTTATGTTTTCATTCTCTGTGTAAAAATGCTTCTACAGATGATTCATATCTATAGTGTTAAAATAAAAAGAATTTAGTGTTCTGTCCTTGATGCATTGAGATGAAGACATGGGACTCTCCTTCTCAAAAAAATAGGATAGCAAGCAGAAAATGTTTGATTACCAGTCAGTCTTGGGGATTATATCCCTATTTATAAATTAAAAAATGTAGAGATCCAAGTGGTTTGGTGGTGACTTCCAGATCTTGAAAGCATCAAGACTGCCATATCTGTCTGTTTAACTATGACATACTACTCTTAATAAAAGCATCTGCGAACTGTTTATCAGAGATTGGAATTGCATTGAATGCTTGCTGATAACCTTTTAGAAGTTTTTCTTTCTTAAAGCTGCTTGTGAGGGAATCAAGCATAGACATTTCATGACACCACAAGTTGCAGCTCCCAGTTCTGTGCTTGCCAGTATGCCTGTGAGCTAATCTGTGGGAGTGCAATAGATCTCAACTCTAACCTTCAACAAAAAACATTGCAACAGCCTTTAGAGTTATGTATTGCATTAGTTCTTTGTCTTTGTCTCCTCTCTGGTGAGAAACCCTCTTTACAAAGTTGATAAAATGTTGATATATTGTGGGGGTATATTTAGGAGCCTTTGAGAGGGTAGTGAAAACTCCATCCCAAATGAATTCATGATGCTTTGCTGTGGATTTCAGACAGGGATTATCCAGTCTTGTCCCTCATAACTACAAATGATCATAGTTATCTGCTTAGTCTAGACAAAGTCCACAGAATACTGAGTCCATATTCACTCTCAGAAATCCAGCCAGATAGTACTTTTTGCACTCTACTGTACACATCTTTTCAACTATAAAAAGCTTCTGTGTTACATAGGAAAAAAAAAAAAGACAGTTTAAGAATGTGTTGGCAATGTCCTAGGTCCCTTCCATAGCAAGGAAATATTTTAAGTGAAAATGCTCAAAATTATTCTACAAAATAGACAGCACTTCCTGCTTCAGAAAAGGCTGTTGCTTCCGTATGATTGTCACCAGTACCTGCCAGTCTGAGATATGAATGTATACTTTGTCCACTTGAGAGTTTAATCTGTTGGCTACCATAAAAGTGTTTATGAGGAAGCTTCTGACAAGTGATCTTTTCTGAATATGATTTTCCTGAATAGTTTTTTTCCTTTAAGGAAATATTAACATCCATTTTCTTTGTGATGATGCAGGTTGCATCTTCAGTTCTTCTGGTTTGACAGATGAATGGATTTCTCTTACTTTCAGAATATTCCTTTATTTGTTGTAAACTCTGTGTTATTCTTTCATCTTTTCTTTAGGCTGCATGTGTCCAGGTCTCTGCAACTTCCCCATAAGCTTTCACTGTCTGAAACTTTCATCATTTCTCTTGCCTGCCCTGATTTAATTTCACGTGGTTGCTGGTGAGTGGATTTTTGTGATTTCCAGGTTAAAATTTCACACATGTTTAATGGTAATTTTTAGTGGACATGAGTTGGATAGGGATTAATGAGGATAAAAAAAAAAAAAGGAAGATGAAATAAATTATTTTGTTTGTATAGGCATTCATTTTGTTATAGATGAAGAGCCTACATGGACAAGAAGTGTGAGCACCCTTCTTTGGCCAGTGTCTGAGGGCATTGACAAATATTGGTAAACACACTATAAGGAAACTAGTGTCAGAATGCATTTGTTCATCCATATTATCTCTCAGCCTTGCCTACCCAGGCACTGCACTGTGCTGCAGGACAGTGGTTTCTCATAACAAGGTGGACCCCAGGGAGTGTTGTGACAAAAAGGCCATTTCTGCAGGAAATCAGACTTTTCTGAAGAGGTTTTGCTCAGTGGCCCCAATTTACCAGAGACCTTGGCAGCATTTAGGTCATCATTCTCTTACAGAGTCCTTCTCCAAACCATTTCTTCAAATTTCTTAGATGAGGTTCATTTTTGGTTTTGTAAGGGAAATCTTATGCATATCTTTGTGTATCAGATATTTTTTGTGTCTGTAACTTACATTTATTGCAAATCAGGTACTAAGAAACATATCCTGTTAAGACTATTTGACACAACTCTTCAAACTTCAGACACACATGTTATTCATTAGCAGTTTTAAGACCTTTTTTCAACTCTTTCAAACTATGACAAAGTTATTGCAATAACCTGTTGGTGCAAACACTGAAATTATACAAAAGTTATTTGTTATCTGCTATTTCCCCATCTAGCTGTGATATTTAAAAGCCACCAGTCTCTTACTAGGTTTCCTTTGCTTCTCCACATCCTCTGCACCATGCTTCCTGCCCAGCCTCTTCACCTCTCTGGCTTCTTAACTGGGAAGTCTTTGGTAAGGTCTTCACAGCTAATTTGTGTCTTGAAAGTCACAGATGCAAACATCTTCTGAGTATGACAGCTGATCAGTGCAGGAGCCAAGAGTGAATCACACTCCCTAAATGTCAACATATTTTGTGCTGTTCTTTGAACTTCCTGAAAGAGCGTATGAAGAGAGAGGTATTGCTGACTATAAAGGATTGAAGTGACTTCTAGCTTCAAAGCTTTGCTGCTACCTGTCATTAGTTATGTTAATTCAAAAGGAGAGAAAAAGAAGACCTTTCGACTGATGAGAATACCTTGATAGACAGTCAAAACCTTTTCTGAAATATTAAAAAGGGACTATATGACATCCCTCTTCAAACAGCAAATAAAGCAAACATATCCAGTGCCCCCTGGCATAAGCCAAGAGGCCCTCCATTGATAAAGATCCAAAATCTTAATGAAAAGATGAATATAATTAAAAGGTGAGGTATTAAATAGAAAAAAAAAAAAAAGTGAGCTTTCTTCATAATAGAATTTGTTGATAGTTATTAAAAAAAAAGTGCCACAAATCCTATATAAAAGCCCCTAGAGGAAGAGAAGACTTAATGAAACAAAACCCTTATTGTTTTGGCATTGGATGGACTCTGCAGAATGAAATGCAGACCATTGTAATGTTTATTACAGGTATTGCATTGTGTCCCTAAAGTGTGCTTAATACAGAAAGAAGCACAGAATACTCTGGAAGGTCTTGAGCCTGCAGACACTGAGGACTTGAAGGGGAAGGGAGTCCAAGCAAAAATCTCCATGGAGGCATAATGATTTATATGTTTGAGGTTTTGGAGTTTTTTAAAACTCTCTCAGTTTTTCTTTTTTCTCCTATTAATACTTGTTTAACATGTCCGTATTTTTAAATGTGAATCCTTATTTGGACTAAAGATCTATATTCTATCTTCCATATAAATTTATGCAGCTCCACTGCAGACACTAGAGCTGAATGATTAAATGCCAGATTAAAATCAGCCCAGAACCTGGACAAAGTCAGTTTCAGGAACCCAGAAAGTTGAAGGAACCTCATAGTTTTGTCACAATAGGATAGAAAACAGTTGCAGAAATATTACTCTTATTGATTGTCTGACACGCTCTATGTGATTTCAGAAAACCTCATTATGGAAATCTGTATTCAAAATCAAGACTTGTATGAAAAAAGAAAAATCCATTAACATATTTTAATAATATGCTATTAATAATAGTGTTAGAGGTGCCAAGGAAAGCACTACGTAATGCTTGTTTTTCCTTGTATAAAAGGACTGAGCAGAGAATGATGTACTACTGATCAATAATTAGAATGATAAATGTCTGCAGAGTTGTACTGTCACATCATACTGAAAAACAATGATTGAGAGGAGGACTTCTAATGACAGCTATTTTTTAATGACAGTAATTTTTTAAACATATGTGGTAGTTATGTGTATTGAGTACACAGGCTTATTGAGACACCTTTTCTTTGAAATCACCAAAAATCAGGACAATGAAGAATTGTTACACTGAGCAGGTGTTTACTGCAGAAAAAGGCAGCCTCGAGTAAGCGAAAAGCGATTAAAACCTCTGGGAAAACTTATCTAAATTGCAAGCTGTAAACTCTCTGCAAAATCTTTCCATTATGAGGCAATACTGGCTTTTCCTTAGGAAGAAAACACTTTATGGTTTGGGGCAGAAAGAGTGAGGGCTGTGATATGTAAAGCACTGACTCAAATAGAACTGTGGTTGAGGATACTTAAGTCCAAAGTCCTTTATCTCCTGTGACATGGAGACAACTGGTTGTGTGCAGGTGATTGAAAAGTGACATATATCGGCATAGCAAAATCCTATTTATTTTCTCACCTGGAGGAACTGAAAAGGAGTAAAGCTGGGGCAGGGCCTTATAGGGAATTAGGTCTTTAAGTGAGGGTCATTTTAATGAACAAGCATTATGTCTACTAGTATGTACTAGTATGTAAATACATGCAATAGAATAGCTTATATAGCATTTTCAATCATAATTCCTTAGACTGTGATATCTCTGAGACAAAGGTCTTCCTTAAACTATCATTTTTCTACTTTTTTTGCCAACAGCCATCTCATTGGTGTGCCATGTGTGGAACAAGGCCAACAATAAACATTGATGATACACCTGAGTAAGCAGAATTTCTAGAAAGACTCACAATTTAATTCCAGTTTGTATGAGCTGCTGCAAGAAACAACCTATTGAAATAACCCCCATGTTGAAACCTTGCCTCCAGACAGAAAGGGCATGGAGACCCCTAAGCAACCTAAGAGAGGATTAAGAGAATTACTGGCCGTAGGTTGCTGTCCTCAACGCTTGTTAAACAAGCACTTGGACAATAAGGGGAGTTCACATATTTCCCCAACTTTTGCTGACTCCTGAGGGTGACAGCATCTGTGTTTGGACAACAAAGGGAGTTCTGCACTATAGCAGAGGACTTAAGGTGGAGGTCCTAGACGTCATTTAAATCTATCTGGAGACCACCTTCTTTTTATAAAGCAGCCAAAAAAAACCCAAACCAGTAATGTCACTGATGGATTCACATCACAAATCCATACTTACAGGTTTGCATCAATGCAGGATAATGTCAGTGAGAAGCATCACAGACTCTAGGTCACTTAAGGTTACGTATACCCTCGGGGCTACCCAATTTTACGTATTTCTAGTGGGACTGAGCAGTTCTCTGGGATTTCTTTTGATAATAGTCCCAACCAATTCTTCCCTATATTTCATGTAAAACCCTGAGCTAGGCTTGACATTTCTGACATTTCTGTTTACGTCCCATCTTGTACAAAAGAGGAGCTTAATGTAAAAGGAAGGAATGGAGTGTCTGAATCCTTCAGTTAGAGCTAGAAAATGACTTACTAAATATTATTTTCTCATGAATTTAGAGTATAGGAGCATGTCATGTGAGGGAAGGATAGTTTGTAATATAGTAGTTGTCATTTAGAAGTTATTTAAGATTAGGAATAACATAAAGTAAGAATTCTGCCAGAGTTCCCAGACGAAGATTTTGGCTTATCTCATTCTCATTACCCACCTGCAGCTCATGTCATATTTTCCTGAGTTTCCTCATATTCCAATTATTCCCTGTCAATTTCCTGTATCTCCTGACACCTCCTGTCTACAGGAATGATACTAGCAATAGCAATAAAAATCCTTGAGCAGAATAAATTCTTCCCTATGATCACTTGGAGTAGCATCCAGATAAATGCTGTGGTAGATACCCCTTGGGGTGTGTTTTTCAGCATCCTGGGACAGATGGTTACTCAGTATCCAAATCCCAATTTTCCTCCTGCCCTCCATAGTTTCAGGACATTATTTGTTCAGAAAATCTTGCTAAGCACTGCTTTCCAAATCTTTCTGACTACAGATTTTGCAATAATTGAAAAGCAGTGTACAGCTTAGCTGATAGCCAAAACTGCAAGTGATGCTTCCGAAGTCCTCATTTACAAAGTCAGGGATGTGGATTTCCATAAGGTCAGCTTTGCAAGTTCACCTTTTCCTTTTCTAATTAACCCCTGCTTGCATTGTACTTTGCATGAGGATTCATTATTTTACTGATAAGTTTTGATAATCTTCTTATGTTGATTAGAAATAAAAGGTGATGGTAATCAGGGGAAGTTTTGGAGTGGCTATGTTTTTGCTTTGTGAATCTCTATTTTGAAAGACATGTAAGTAACACCCAGGCTTATTAAATGCAGAAGCTATAGAACCTTCATTGCTCCTACTGACACTTATAAAATAACTTCCTTTACTACTGTGCTCTTTGCAAGAAATTTATTCATGGCATAAGTGGAAAACATAGGGCACTTGAAAAAAAATATTACCTTCACTTATTTTCAGGTAAGAATGATGCTCAGGTGCATTCCTATAGAATAATTAAAGCATAATCTACATCGAAGGAATTCTCTGGAGGTCACCTCGTCCAGACACTGCTCAAAGCAGGGCTAACTTCAATGTCAGAATGGGTTGCACAGAGCCATTCCCAGTGCAGCTTTGAAAACCTCCAAGGATGGAAATACCCAGACTCTGGGTAAATTGTTCCCATGTTGAACTACCTTCACTGTGAATTTTTCCCTGGCATCCAATTCAAATTTCACTGTGACTTGTAACTGTCTCCTTGTCTTTTCATTGTTGACTTCTGGGAAGTTTCTGACTCTCCATATCCTCCCCTTTAGGGAACTGAGGACATCAGTTAGATCTCCCTTAGCCTTATCTTTTCCAAGCTAAGCAAACCCAGATGCTCCTGTCTTTCATATTACATTCCTGGAATTGCTCCTATCTCTAGTAATCTTGGTGGTCCTCACAAATTCGTCACAAGTGATACAAAAAATAAGTAATGACCAAATAATTTTGCAAGTCGCCTGGGTAATGTGAAGAATCTCTTCATTCCAGTTGGATTAAAATAAAGAGGTAATTGTTTTTGCATTTCTTTTGTGCAAACTTGAACAGAATATAACACAAATAATGATACTGAGCATGGAATTACAAGGGAGGGAGGGAGCAGGACTGTCATTATGTCCCCCTAGCCTTCAAATCTTGCTCCCTTGCACTACCCATGAGAAACAATGAACTAACATTGCGCTCCAGATTCATCGCAGCTTACTTTTTTGGAACATGCCAAATGCATCTGAAGGGTACTGGAGGATGTGGAGCATTGACTTTAGATGCTGCTCAGTGAGAGATAATGCAAAATGATGCCAGCAGATTTGGTCTCTCATAAAGGCAGTGTCCAGCCCCAGAGGAGGCTGCAGGTTGGGCTGTCCTAAAACTAATGGAAATCACTTACTGTACTTACCCAAAGTCAGATTTGCACAAGTGGCTTGAATTTTCCAGAAACAGTGCCTTATTCAAAATACTGGGCCTGATTCTTCACTCTATTATAAAAGTTTAATAGAGCAGAGAATCACATACCTAATTCTCAAAAAATTGAAAGCATTGGTAGAACTTCTCTCAATTCATAAGGTTTAAAATATATTTTTTACATTTGAGGAGAAGAATCTACATTTAAACTTAAAGAAGGGAATAAAACCCAATAACGTAACAAAGGGAGTAATAGCAACATTTGTGCTATTGTATTATCAAAATAATAATTTTATGTAAATACTGTATAGCAAGAAAAGGAAAACTTGTAACAATATTGTTTTACATCTTTGTCTTGAGATTAAAATAGTCTGACACTTTTCCCCAGGTTTAGGTATGAATACAATTGAAAAACATGACTTCAAGACAATAATTTTAGTATGTTTCATTCCTGAAAGGTTTTGTTTTGACTGCCTGTCATAATTTTCAAATTCCTATGCCCCTTTTTTATTCAAATTCTCTTCTTCTTCTTTTTCCTCACTTTCTTTATCCCTTTTATTTTCTCTCATCCAACTTGTGAGTAGAAAGGGGAGAGAGGGTGTAAGAGACAAGGAAAAAACAGTACATCCACTTTAATTCTCTAAACATATAAAAAAATATCCTGCAATCCTTTTCAATTTCTTTATCGAAAACATTTCAACCAGGTCTAACAGTTAAGCTGGAAATTGTCTAAGGTAATTCTATCTTGAACAGGAAGATAGATATCCTCATATCATTCATATTTCCCTAGGTATGATGTTTGGCAAATAAAAGAAAAATCGTGGCAGATGAAAGTGACATATCCTTACCCAATTCCTATTGTCATTTATTAGCTGGAACAGAACTGCTTCATTGTTTTTCACTCTTTTATATATATATATATTTTTTAATTCGCTGATCTTTCACTCTTATTTAAAAGAAATAAAAACAATTGGTCTGGAAATTCTTTCACAATCTCATAAAATGCCTCTACATTATACTGAACATTTTCTTCTGCATTCTGTTCATTCTTATAGCATATTTCTTATAGGAAAGCTTTAGGAAATGGGAATGATGATTGCAGCATATGCAATCTTGCTCTTGAGGGGCAATGTGTTTAAGCAGGCTCGTACCATGATTCCCAAGACCTCTTTCTAATCCTGTCAATGTCTCCTTTTGTGACCTTGGGCAAAACTTCTCTCTGTCCTTCAGCCTATTCATCTGTTACATAGGAACAGGAAACTGAGATAGCTTAAGGGCTTTATGAAGCTTAATCAGCATCTGTAGATTTCTCTGAGATGCTCAAAGGAAACCTGTTACTGAAATGGACAGTTTCTCCCAGTATACCCTGTCCACAAAAATCTTCTGTAAGTTTTATCCTGAGGCAGGGAGAGGATACAGACTAGATATTTTGCTTAATCTACTGTCCATTGCCTACCTCTGACTGCATGCATAAGTAGATACAATTCAATGTCCAATTTTTCCTGTTAATATGCTTTTGTAAGCAAATGCAAGCAGTGAAGAAAGCATGGTCTGACATTGACCCTCGGGGCTCCAATGAGCTGCCTGCTTTGCAAGAGCTGCAATTTTCTAGTTTGCTGAGCTGTTGTCAACCCAATAGAGCGATTTGTCTTCTCTCTTTCTAGTTTTGTACAAGACAGCAGTATGAGGGAGAAGAAACTTCAAACTAGGATTCACCCACTATGGGCAGGAGCCCACTTGAAGTGCAGGGTGTAAAGGATGCAGGGTGAAGAAGCAGGAAAGAGACATGTAACTGAAGGATGTTTTGTGCCATGAGTGCTTTATCAGCTGAACTAGTTACTACCTGAGACAGTGGGGTGTCCAAAGACAAATATTATTCAATCTTTCTCCCTTGATAAACCTCTCAATACCTATATATGCAATAGTTTGTAGGTACTTATCACTAATGAAACTTTTAAAGCTTTTTTAAAGATGACCATCTACCATTGGTACTGGTGTTGAACACACATTAAAAGGATATATTTGTTTATCATTAAACTTCAAATGACAATGTTATTACTTAAAAAAAAAAAAAGTGTATTTGGGGCCACACACAGAGAAGCTTACACCTGTGTTTATATTTCTCTCTTTCTTGAAATCTTGGTCGTTAAATTTACCAATATGCTAACACTGGTCAGAAGAAAACAGATTCAGTTTGGATAAAACTGTTAGATAAGTTTAGCTTGAAGGGCATTTTCCAGATGTGGAATATTCATAACCCACCTTAATTAACTGGAAAGCCTATGATTTTCTTGAATTTTGCATAGGTTTGTGGCATTTACAGAAAACACACTTCATAGCTCAAGGCTTTCATAGATTCCTCTAATTATGTCAATGTGACAAAACAGCTTACTTAAACATGCCTTGAAGTATATTGAATATGTATATATTGATCAACTGGCAAAAGTTTGTAGTTACATGATTAGATCTTATGTTAGATGCAAAATGTGGATATTTTTCCTCATTTATTGCAAATGCTCCCAAAATGACACAATTAAACTAAAGGTACAAGTGCTAAACAACACAAACTACTTCCACCTACTGCTGTATTTCTTCAGGCACTATTATTGTAGAAATATTACAACACATCAGCACTTGCCAAGAAACGTAGTTGAGAGGTGGAGATGACCTACTGATGTATGTGAATCTTCAGTCCTCTTTACCAAAGTGTCTGCCTACAGATATGAGTGGCACTGACAGGAACGATTGCTGAGCTTTTTTGCAGGGTGTCTCCCAGATCATACCTGTGCTGTTTTACAGCCTGCTTCCTCTGAAATCCTTGTTTTCAATTTGCAAGCCACAAAAAGCTCTTCCAGTTATTTACCCTGTCAACTTCCATTCTCCTCCAGACATGGAAAGTGCACCATGTAGTTTTCTAACTACATGCTTGTATAGGGTTAGTAAATTATTTTCTTTGGGTTTAACAGTCCTATTCCAATCCTCTAGGCTGTCAATCATTTTACTTATTGGGGTTAACTCTCTTTGACCTTCTTCAGCATATAAGTGCCCTTGCCTTATAATTTGCCTTAGAGTTACTGAGGCTGGAAAAGACCTCTGAGATCATCCAGTACAGCCTATGACCTAACACCATCACATAGGCTAGACCATGGCGCTAAGTGCCACATCCAGCCTTTCTTTAAACACATCCAGGGAGGGTGACTCCTCCACCTCCCTGGGCAGCCCATGCCAATGTCTGATCACCCTCTGTCAGGAAGTGCTTCCTGATATCCAACCTAATCCTCCCCTATCATAGCTTCAGGCCATGCCCTCTCATCCTGTCACTAGTTGCCTGGAGAAGAGCCAGACCCACACCTGACTACAACCTCCCTTCAGGTAGTTGTAGAGAGTGACAAGGTCCCCCCTGAGTCTCCTCTTCTCCAGTCTCAACAGCTCCCTCAGCCCCTCCTCATAAACCTTTCCTTCTAGTCCCTTCACCAGGCTCGTTGCTCTCTTCTGGATCCTCTCCAGCACCTCAATATACTTCTTGAAGCGAAGGACCCAGAACTTTTTGCCTTGTTGTCACCTGTCCCTTCAGTTGCTCATAGGGTAAATCCAAGTTACACAGCTTGTCCAGCTAAGACAAGGGTACAGAAGGAAATCCCTCTTTCAAAAAGGTAGGTGTAAAGGGAACAAAGATCTTCTCCTGAAAACTAAGTTATCCCTTATATGTAAAGACCATCATTTAAATAAAAGAAAGCAAATTAAATAGCAACAAAGTTTTAGTTTAGAGAGCCAAGCTATGAAATGAAGAAGTCTGAAGTATGGCAGCCTGATGTTTGCATTTTCCATTGTTATTTTTTAAAATGATGTTGACAGATTATTTCAAATGTAAAATAATTTATTGCAATAATGTAAGGATTTATGCAATATGCTCCCATGCTGGTTCATCCCTTTTAACAATTCCTACTCCAGGCTGAGGTGCAGGTCAAAATGTGGATCTAAGCATTCAAATAATCTATGGTATAATGTACACAGCTTTTAACTGAGTGGTGATTTCAGCTAGTCTGATGGTCACAGATATCTTACTCCTTTCAGGAAAGCATGTAGATGCTTTATTTATCCAACAGACCTGAAGCCAGGAGAAATCAAACCGGAGGGATTTGGAAAGATGAAGAGATAAGGCAGAAACATATAAAAGGAGCATCTAGAGGGTTATCCAAGGAAAATAACTATTGCTGTGCATAAATTCTTTTATCTTGAAGATTACAAGGCAATTCAAGCCCTTACTTCAGTTTTACTCACAGCACAATAATTACTGCTCCCTTCTTGAAGAGAACAACTACCTCCTTCCCTTTCTTTCTGAGGGTCACATTTAATGACCTGTGTACATCACACACTTCCTTCATCTCTGCATCCTCTGCAGAAGCACAGTGAGCGGAAAAGAAGCAAGAAAATCAGAAAGCAGGGAGTCTTCTGGCAGAAGCACATACTGAACAAGAAGAAAGGAGATGAATGGAGAAAGAGAAGAAGAGTAGATGAGAGGGGTCAATACACTAATTAACCAGACCTCTATCTGTCAAGTTGCTAGCAAGAAGACAGTGTTGCCTTTTATAAACAGGATCTTAGATGTGGAACATGCAAAAGCTAGAGCTCCTGCCCTGGTACATCTTCAAAAGATCACTATTTTTCTTAGCCCACTATGGACACGTTTAACTTGCTGTCCCTAGCATGCCAAGCAGTTCGTCTCACTGGCCACCATTGCTATCTGCTCTGAAGACTCTCCTTCATCATGTCTTTTCCTATCATATGATGTCTGCTCATATGATAGGGGAACTTAGGATGATAGGTGCATGGCCACAGTCAAGTGCTGTCAAGTGTACTCCATAAAAATAGGAAGGGTCTTGGTGTCACTAGTCACAGAAGGATGCGTGTAGTGGGGTTCTGGAGATGATGGGGACACTCTGGGCCTGAAATGAAATACTAAACAACATAAAAACACACACTGAATGGAGATTTTTAGAAGAAAGAGACAGTTGCATGCCATGGACCTTACTGAGGGGCAAGGCACAATTGATCAGAGTAGTAAGTCATACAGAACGCCTTTGATTACTAATACTGGGTAGTTACTCTGTTTTTTCCTCTTTCCCTATATATGGCATGATATTCTTATTTATCTCGTGAGACTTAAAGGACTTAGTTAACTACAAAAGCCAGTTTTTTAAATCTAAATCCTAACCAGCTCATGTGTCTTATGACAAGGAGTTTCACAACATAATTAAGCATCGTATTTAAAAAGAAAGTCAAATACTTCTTTGCATTGCCTCCCATTTTCTGCTTTTCAATTTCATGACACTATCCTTTGTTTCTGTTTTATGAGACAGCTTTAACAGAATTTTCCAGACAAACTTCTCTATGTTGTTACTTATTTTGGACATTTTAGCTAGTATCTTCCATAAGACAATATTGAAAAGAAGTTTGAAGCTCTTGCTATTTATAATGCATTTGAAATGGACTTGATTCTCATTTGAATGAACAGATCATGCCCTATTTCCATCATTCTTTTTAATGAAATAGCATTCAGGATGGTTTTTAAACACTTCCAGTGCATGACCAGCTTTATTCTCTGAAAGTGTTTGCTCATAATTCCCACTGAGCCCTTCCCGAGACCAGATGACAAGCACAAGGCACAGCACTGGAGGTATAAATGACCCTCTGAAATTACTCAGTTTGTTTTCTGTCTCATTCTTATTTATTACTGAGCTGATCTTTGCTTTCCTATGCACATGTGGAGGAAAATGGAGTTCCTTAAACCATGTTTATATCAGTAGAGAGGTTTTACAGTAAAAGCTATTGCCTGTGGACTGCCAATACCAGAACTTCTGGGTAACAGAGGATGGTGGAGCAAATTCTGTTTGTTTAATGCCTCAACTTTTGGACTAAAAATGAATTCAAAACTTTTTGACAGTCAGATACTGCATGGTAAATTTCAATATGTGCATGTATTTCTAAAGGGTTAGTGACTAGACATATACTTGAAATGACAATGTTATGGTGTCATTTCCCTTTTGAGATATTAATCTTTTTAAGCTTTGTTTTTCCTACCATTTCAAAGACATTTAAAGGTATCCATATAATGCAGTCATAGAAGAATTACTCTCCTTCCTTTTTTCCTTTTGAGTTCAAAGGAGGCTGGACTTTATCTTTCCTGTTTCTCTATAAAGCTAGAGAAGGAATGATGTCCTACCTGGTATCAAACAAATTCAGTGGCATACTATTTCTTGTGGCAGGCTTTAGTTCTGCTGGAATTTTGATTGCTTGTGAGAGGTATTTGTAACCCTTCCCCTTCCTGACATTAAAATTCATTTAACCTTCTTGTCCACACATGTAGTGACAAACATCTGACTTATAAATCAACAGATCAGTTACCTATTAGCCCTGTAATCAGGGAGTGACTTTCACAGCAGTCACAGCATCCCACCGCTGAACCCCATCAGAGTAAAAAGCCCTTGTACTCAGATCAAAGGCCAGAGAGATGCTGGTGAATATCCATGTGTTTACCTGACACCTGAATCAAATTACCCTCCTGTAAGAGGTGCCCAGAGAGAGACATATCTCATTAATTATGCATGCAAATTGGGATCCAGCAATGTCTTATGAAGTTCTGTATTGCAAACCATGGTTTTCTAATGCTGTCAGCAGCTTTTCAGTTCAGTACAGCAGCAATCTAATTAAAACGGCCATCAAAGCAGAGCTGAATGGCATTAAATGGTTCCTATTAATGTCATATTTCATTTAGTGGTTCAGTGTTGAAGATGTTCATTACTGTCCTTTGATAGGTTTCGAACTTCTGGACAACAAGTTTTATAAATGATATTTACATCTCAAGAAATATAAACACACTGTTTACATATCTGATGGTTCTTCCATCTTCTCATTCCCCATTTGATATGTTGTATTTGAGTTGCCAGCTACTCCTTAATTGCTTCTTCAAAACATCCTGAGAAACTTTGAAGGGAGGGGGAGTTGCAACAAGGGGAAATGGCACTAGGTTTTGTTGTTTGTTCTCTCTGCTTTTCATACCATTCTTTTTTTTTTTTCTTTTTCTTTTTTTTTTTTTTTTTTTTAATTTTTTTTATTTTTTTGGTCTAATAGCACAAGCCAGTTCTATCTCTTCCATTTCATAGACACAATGAAATGTCTAGACCTTCCCATTGACCATCAGTGTTCTGGCTGCTGTGCATTAGGATTAAGGAAGGCTAAATTGCAATCTTTGATAGAAATAGCCTGCTATTTCTAGAGGTCAGATGAGATGTGGAGGGAAGTTCTCACCTTTGGGCACTGCAGAATTACTTTGCTGTTCTCAGAGCTGTTTCTTCTTGTGGGATAGTCAGGAATGAAAAAGGAACTTGTCACTAAATCCCTCACATACGCAGAAGAAGAAAAAAAAGTATTCTAAAAGGGTATCATTACTTTTTTTTTTCCTTCCCTTTTACAAATGGTTATGCTTTTATTTCAAAGTTTAGATAACAGTTTTGTGAAACAGAATGGATGAAAGCATAAACCTAGATAAGGAAAAGATTCTACTAACCTTCATCCAAACCACAATTGTATAATATCAGTGTATTTGTTGCCAATATATACGTTGCCTTGCTGAAAATAACATCTTCCAAAGATCACAGTGTGATCTTACTGTGGCAGGGATTCACGTTTTTTTTTTTTGAGTGTCAAAAGAGTTATAAAATTAGAAATGCAGTTCTGTTGAATATTTTTAATGAAGTTACTATAAAAAATTCAAAATTCAGTAGAATGGAGATATTTGGCACCTTTGGTGATCTAGGAAAGATATCAAAAGTGCATCAGAATTGCAGACAAGGAGAAGTTATGTCTTTGAGCAGAATTTGCAGAAATATATTTTCATTGTCCATGAAAATTACATTTTTCTTTCATGTGTCTAGGTCTAGTCACCACCTAAACAACAATATCAATTAAATTAACACCAGAAAGATTTCAGTGAGTTGGAGGAATTCCAGTTTTGGAGAGGAGCAACAAAATAGTTCTTTTATAGTGGCAAAACTGCAGACTTTAAAATAACCACATACCAAGAAGTCTGTTACTAGAAGGCAGTAAGTGTTTATGAGTGTAACAGTATAACACTGTATAACAGGAAGATCAAGCCAAGTGATTACGATGATCCCCATCTAAAGCAAATGGGATGTAACTCAGCAAAGACTCAGATGAATGTTAGAATGTAATATTTTACAGTTTCAGGGTATTAGAATGTCAGAATCAGTTACTCCAGATAAATCACCCAGAGCAAGTTTCATCTTATTATTTAAAAGAGGATTGTGAAAAAAACATGACTTTTTAAAACTACACATGTATCTCTGCAAGGGAGGGGGCCCTTAATCTGAGCAAGTCACATGTTTTGTCATGAGTGGGATTATATGGAATTATTAGTTCAATGGGACTATTTACTAAGAGTAACAGAGATGTGCTTAACTCAAACTAATTAGTTCACTGTAATATCCTGGCACAGCAAGTCAGCCTTGTAATAACTGTAGCCTGCCTTTCCAGCTTAGATGTGAACAACCCTTGGACATTTTGGTTATATCTACACCAGTAAGTGAAAAAGAAAGATTCCTAAAAGCTGTAATTCAATCATTTGTACTATAAAATTGTTACAATAGCACCTGATATGTTTTAGGACCAGAGAACAAGCATTGCCACACATTTGGGGTTTTTTGAGGGGCAGAAAGTCTTGTTTCTACAACCCTGAAATTTTCTGTGGGAGTGTGTCATTCCAGCTGAACCAGTCACAGGTATTTTGATAGCAAAGCAAAATACTATCTTTTTGTCTGAACTGATCTTAATGGAATGTTTTGTTTTGATTTCATTTTTTAAGCTTTTTTAGTGAGTTTAGGTTAGAAGAAAGGAAAATATTTTCATTACCTCTGTGAAGTATATTCTTGGCAGCTCTCAGGAACCTCCCATCAGAATTCTGCAGTCAAAATAAAGAAGAAATCAAAGGTTATTTTTCTCTTCATATGATTTGATTCTCCTTTTTTTTCCATGTACAGCTTTTTTGTTTTGTTTTGTTTTGTTTACTATTTTTATTTTTCCTCCTTGCCAAAGAACTTGTGTTTTTTCTTTGAATTCATTAATTAATCCTGAAGAGTGAAGTTTTCTCTTTGGAGTACAATGGGTTTACTCAAGGTTACCTTGAGAAACAATAATTTTAGACTCTCTAAAAAGATATCCTTTCATTGCCTTTGATAATTTAAACTGTAGTAGGAAAAGAAACAAATACGTTCTCCTGTCTGCAATCACAAACAACTTCACTTGTACTTCACAAAGAGAAGTCAAGTTAGGCATCTCTTTCCTTCATGGTTTGTTTGATTCCTGCTTGTTTATAGTTAAACTTGTCAATTTTGGATTCGTTTGTCAAACACACACACACTCTAAAATTCTCTAAAACACACCATATTTCAGATGATAGTGTGCTTTTATAGTTGTCTGCAGTTATTTTCCTATCCTTTGGGAGGGGTGAGCAGGATACGCATTGTGGCTCTGGAGAAATGCATAGGTTTTGGTGAGCTGCAGAGGAAGAAATGGTCCCTAATGGTGTCCCATTCTAATAGATCTGCCAGAGAAATCATGCTTTTTCTCAGGATATACAGCCTGAATTTGATACCAAGTAAAAACAGACAGGAAGTAGAATTAAACTATGCTTAGTGATTATCCTGTTCCAGAAGCACTTTCAGCATATTTTGGGGTAATCATATTATTCTGCTTCTCATTCTAGAGGCAGTGAGTACATAGTACTGCACTTGAACTATGATCAGATCCTGTCCCCCAGGTGTTACATTTCTCACTGTAGGTAAGCAAGCAGCCAGGATTAGTGAATGAGTGCAACAAGGCTCAGAACTTTCAATGATTCACTTTTCTGATCTTTTTTTCTGCAGGTAATATAGCACAAAATCAAGTTCCAATTTACCACTACTTACCAATCCTATTTAGCCTCCCTTAGCTAAGTATAAGACAGGTGCTCCACAAGGTGATTTATTTCATACTCTAAATATAATTTTGTTAAAGTCAAGAGTCCTTGAATCCAGTGCTTTCTGCATTGATAAATCTGACATCTCTTTGCCCTTTGATGACTTAGACATAAAACTGCGGTAAGTGTAGCAAATGTGTTAAAAGATACAGCAAGATTTCCCTTAAGAGATAGGAAACTAAGCATTGAATTTAAGTCCGCTGGACTGTGTCACACTGAGAGAAAACAGCTAAAATATTCAAAGTTACGTTGTTATAATACAACAAAGAACTAAGTGGGAGTAATCAGAATATTCTGATGTGTGAGATGAAGCTATTGGTCTATAATAGAAACCAGGGCAATGCAACTCCCCTTGTCCCTGTCAAAGCTTACAAGGATTATATTGCACTGTTTCTTACATCTCTTTTTCTGAGGATTTTCAGGTACTTTATAAACACAGACAAATCAAGACTCTTAAGGGAATAGCTCTCTGTATGGTAGCCACACATAGAATCTAAATGTTTTCTTTAGATATGCTGTAACAAGTCCACAGATACTTGGAAAGAGCTCTTGTTGGTAGCATCCTTCCTAGACCACACCAGTGACAGGAGATGTTGGGATCCCTACGGTCACAGCAAGCGTGCAATTGGTAGTGCATTGTTTGCATCTCTGTGGTAACAGTTTCATGGATTATTAAATTCACCACTGTATTCTTATGTTTTTTTCCTGTGGCTAAATGGGTTTGAGGTGTGATCCAGCTAGTCTGATACTCAATTGATACAATGCTGAGCTCTCCTGAGCCTTTTCTGTTCCAGAAGTGTGGCAAGAGAAGTGATTGTAGACAACTTTGTTGAACTGCCATTTAAATAAAAAGTATGCATTTAAATTATGATACTTCTTTATCAGATTAATTTCTTTTATAGTCCTACCTAATTAACATCACATTACTGAGTCAAGATTTTGACCACATCTCTATCCAGGTACTTCATCCACTGACTCATGGCTGTGACATAGTTAAGCATTAAGACCCAAATTCCTAGCATCAGTATGCTAGTGAAGCATGTCTTAGAATGACTGCATGGCCATAAACACAATAATGCACTTCCAAACATATCTTGGTGATGGTACATGGATGAAAAACAGCCTCTCATTACTATTTTTCCCTATGAACACAGTTAGTTGAACAAAATGTGTACAGATAATTCAATGCTGTTGTCACAAAAATATAGTTTAAAAAGTTGACTGTTCAAATGTTTACGTACCACCAATGTACGTTCCGGAAACTGGTCCATGTGAGTGACACTTAACAAAGCCCCTGCCATCAGTTTCCTTTGGGTAGTGAGTACACAAGGCCATGAGGTCATTTGTGCCATGGAGCTCCCGATGGCTAGTGATGCAACCTGTGCATCACCAGGTTACACGTAGGACCCACAGAGTTCTCCTTGCTAGTTTCAATACCCTAAAGCTACTTGAAATGAGAGCAGTTATCTGCAGTGAGATACTGTCTTCTCAAAGTAATTGTGTTATATCATACCAATACATGAAAATTTTAATTAATGTCTCCCATACTGATAGTAAATTCCCAGCCTACTGCGTTTATGCACTGCTGGAAACTTTTGTGTAATTTTACATCCCTTTCTTCTATAATTATTATAATTGCAAATTATTTCCTGCTTTATGATTATGTAACTATTTCCCTTTTGATTTTAAATAAATGTGATTAATTACATCACTCCTCATTGTCCTATATGGCAAAATACTATTCCTCAGAGAAGTCCGAAATTTCTGGGGTATCTCCTTGATTTAAGGTACAACTCATAGAAGGGTTTTCTTTTGCTTGTTTTAACTATTATAAAAATATCTGTAAACTCTTTTTGCTTTGCAGAATAATATTCAAAACCAATGGTCCATTGTAGTGAGAAAAGAGGTTGAACAATGACAGAAGGCAATTTTCTGCAAGCAGGCACCCTAGAATGGTAAGACAGGCTGATAACTGAGGCTTGGGTTTGATGGTGGTTTATTTTTTACCTTTGCCGCATGAGAAAAACATTGAAGAACAAATTTTGAAACATTCAAGGATATTCCTAAAACTCAGTTTAACAGTGTTCTGCTTTTAAGTCTCTTGCAGACCACTGTTGATTATGGTTTCTTTTGATCTACTAAGGTTATGTCTGACTGGAGTAAAAAAAAAAAAAAATTGACATTTTTGGTCTCCTAAGAAACATGTTTTGACACGGTATCTTCAAAGTATGTGAAACGTACTGAGAGTACTGCAATCCCTTTGTGAACAGTAGCAGTGAAGGCTGTCTTATAAAACACAGACAGAAAGAAGAGAAACAGCCACTTTCAACCCCCTACTGATACGTAACAAGATAGTAATAAGTTCTGTGGGAAACAGGAGTCTGAAGTTCATTTCCCCTGTCTTCCTGGAGGGTCTCATGGCCACCTCTGTTCTTCCCATGGAGCAGGACAAGCCGATGTGTTTGAAGATGGGTCACTTCTGTGGGCAGGCTGGGAATTTTGTGGCCAGTTGCTGAGGGAAGAAGCCTATGGGATAGGATTTCCCACTAACATAATGGCTATGTCTCACACAAAGGAGACACAGGTTTTGCTCTTCCTCCATCACCAGGAGAAAACTGGGAAGCAAAGGCATTGCCTGAACCTCGATAAAATATGGATAATTTATAGAAAGGTAATTCAAGGGGTAATATTTAGATGGTCAGTGTCTTTTTTTGTGAGTCTTTGTCTCATACTAGGAAGTATCAGTAACAGAAGAAAATAATTTGTAAGTAGAGCAGAAAGTTGAACTACAAAGCATGAGAACACAGGCAAAATTGAAAAGGGCTTCAAGAGAGCTATCTAACATTATTAAGGAAAATATGTAAGAGAAAACTTCATAGCTGATAATTAATTTGCCTGAAAACTGGGGGTTTTCATGAGTGAAATAAGTCAGATTAAGCTAGCTTTTGAATAAATTACATTAAAATTGTATGTATTCTGCCTCTTAAAATAATAGTTTATGGTGGAAGGAAAAATGTTAAGTAAGTAACATGGTGGGAACAACATTTATGTTATGATTATATTTAATTACAGCAAAGTTGGAAATTATGCACAGAATTTGAGAGATTACTTAATTCTCAGGGCAGTCAACACAGAATTTAATTTATGAATTCGGGTTGTTTTCCACGATGACTTAAGAAATCAGAGACATTCACAATAGAGAGTGTGGTGAGTGGAAGGAAAAGTACTTCATAGGGTGGGAAGAGGAGGTGGAAAAGAGGAGGAAGGCAACAGGAGAGAATGTAAGAGGGAAGCAGCTAAAAGAGCAAGGGGCAAGCAGAGCTGAGGAAAAAAGGGTTCTAAGTAGCTAAGTAGGTAAATATGGATACGTGTAGTAGACTCTGTTGGGTCTGCATATGAAAATGCGTCAACACTGAAACCTTATAGTATTTACCATCTGTTTCAGAATTGCTGTAACATTGTTCAGAATTCCTCTCTGTTCCAGGCAACTATGGCCACAAATGATATACTGGGGAGAGATGCAAGGAGAACCCTATGGATTTGTACCTTCTCTGTGATGCAGAATGAAATGTGAGCTGCCCACAAGGGCAATGGAAATGCTTCTCCAGAAAATCCTCTGTTTGGCGACTGCAGCTCACATACGTGGGTAGTAGTACAGCTGCAGAAATGAAGGCTGTGAAAAATCTCTTCTGTTTAGAAGAAAGGAGTAAAAATATGCTTTACTTGTTTAATCTTCTCAGTGTATCTCAAACTTTCTGAGCTAGTTGCTTGAAGCCTTTATTGATTCTGCAAGAGAAGTGAACTTGCCACACTGACAGGCAGACAGCTGCAAGCAGGTGGGTGTTTTGCCGTTTTCAAAATGCGTAAAATGGTCTAGAAAGCTAGACATCTTGCTCAGCATTTCTGAACATTTCAGATAAGTACAAAACTGACTGCTCAGCCTACTACTAAATCATAAAAATGTGCTTATTTTGCTTGTTCAGTATGGACTTCGTATGTACAGGGTTTTTTTTCTGTCCTGCTTATCCACAAAACCAGGTAGCTATCTAGCCATATACATGAGCAATGAAGGCTTAAAAAGTACAGCTCCAGTAGCATATTCACAGAACTAGGATACCTATTCATAGTTGTGAACATGGATGCCTGCAAATGTACTGTGAAATACATGCAAGAAGGGCTAAAATTAATGCCTCATGCCATCATAATACTCTACTGAGTTACAGAACCTCTGTCCTGCAGGACTTGGCAATGGAAAAGCCTTTATTTTGCTCCATCAAAGAAGCTCACCTTTGATATTGAGGAGCTACAGTCCAGGTTCTAAGCATGTGGGTCATCCTCAATAATCCTTTGGCCCTTGTAATTTCTGATGCTGTATTAACCATAACGGAGGATTCACTGTGACAGAAACTGATTAAAACCAACCTTTGGCACATATGGTACCAACAACCTGCAGTCACCCAATGATTATGAATTTCCATCACTATGCAAATGCCGTGATTTGAGACTAATTTCTAAGAGGATGAAAAATGCATTGGATTTATCAATGCCCTAATCAGCTGCTGCTGCTACCACTAAATTTTCTTCAAGATGCTGTCTGGCATCATAGCAGAACTAGAGGTTTCTCCCACTGTGGGATGTCTTGGTGTAAGGCACTGGATATACAGTCTGTACATGTGGCTTGGAAAGAGAAAAGGTAGTGGAGTGCTGAAATGGGTGGCTGTTTGAAAAAACACTTCCATCTCTTTTTTTCTTCAAGCGTACAGGATAAGAACAACTGTTCAATTCCATGTATAACAGAGTGAACACAGTTTGTAGTGAGGTGAAGCAGAATTTGAGGACAGATTTCATGGAGTAGTTACCCTGAAATACTTGAGCTTTCCTTTATATGTGATATGTGAGGGATTTCAATAACAGATACAATGCATTTATAAATTGTGTTGGTTTTGTAGTTAGTTTGCTGCATCTGTACCTCTGTGATTTCAGTATCTCACTCAGCTGTGAAAAGCAGAAAGGGGATCACACACTGAAAAATACCTCAGGCATCCATCTGAAATTCTCTATGTTTTTTTTATGACCTTAGTATTGCAAATGTCAGGAGATTTTTCCTCAGGTGAAAGCATTTAAGGGACTTATGGAGGTCACAGTTTGGGTTAGCCTTTTTCTAAGTAACCTCAGGGTCTTCTATCGATATTAAGCATTGAAGGTATGAGTCTGGGTTTTAGTCTTTTTCCTTTTACATCTGTTCAGCACAGAGCGCTCTTTGCTATCTCAGCCCTTCAGGGCATCTCAAAATAAACTTGTTGGGGCAAGGAGGGATTTTGCTGAAATTGAATTTTGGGGCATTTCTGAAATGCTGTAGGCTATTAAACCAAGAAAGTAATTTAAGCAGTCACATTCTTGTTCTAGGGCATGCTTTCCATTGAATTAGTTTAAGCTTTCATATCTTCACACAGCTTTTGCTATCATATTAATTTGACAGTCTTTTCAGGAACTTTACCCCAAGATTCTTCCTTCAAAATGTTTGATGCTTCCAATGACTCAGATGAAATTTAAAGCAGCAGACCTAATTGTAGTAGCAAAGTTTCTTCAGTATTAGATTACATATAGCTATGCACCTTCCATTCAAGAACTGTTGCATTCTAGGCTAGCAACAGAAATGTTTAGAGCTGGGTTTTTTTTAACATCCGTATCAAGTAATTTGTTGTGTGCTCAGGAATGAAAGCAGGAGGGGGTGCAAAGGCTAAGGAGATGATTTGGGAGAACTATGTAGGGCAGAAAGAGGCAGACTTGCTGTCCTCTGCAGTCCTGTTCATCCTGCCCTTTGGGCAATTGCCCATGGAGTATTCTGTCTCTAGAATCACACATTAAATTTGTCAGGAAGGACATTATTTGGAGCAGCTGAGGAAAAAATTAACAAGCCATAGGAATGATTCAGGTACCAATGCCTGAGTTCACTCTGTTGTCATCTCTTATTTAGTAATCAGACAAGATAGCCAGGAAACAAAATAATGCAGTAATATAAAAATGTTACTTGTGTTTATGAGCTTTCTTTACAATGTTAACAGCTTTAACTAACCCACCAACAAATACAGAATTTTATGCTACATATTCCAAAGCCTGAACCCTGACTCTAGCTCTGAACACAAGCAACAGACACTCCATGTATGATTAAGGGCTTGGTCTTAATCTTAAAACTATTTTCTTTCTAACTTTTCAGAATTTGCAGAACCATTCAGTAAATTGGATGGTTGATGTTTTTTATTTTACAATCCCTAACCTTAATTAGATCCTTGTCACTTATGTAATTACCCACAGGGTATCAAAGCCTAGTATAAAACAGAATACAATGCCCAATCCCAGTTTGTTGTTTTTATGATTGTTGGACCTTTATGGGGTTCTTAAATTGCTGAAATATAACCACAATCCTAACTCTAGCTTGTATTCTTGAGTAAAAATCTTCTGCTAGAAGACATTAGCAGTAACTGTGAAAATTTTTCTGTTTGTCTTTAGAAACTCCAAAGAATGTTAAGAAAAGTAGGCTTTTGTGTATTGAGATTTTTCCAATATTGACTATGTTCCCAGCCATAATACTTACTCTATCATAGTCAGACAATCAATAAAATGAAAATACAGTAAAAGTCCTTATCAGAATGAGAACTTCTTACTCTGTAGGCTGTGAACAACCCAAGAATAAAAGAGGATTTTTAGACCTTAGATTTCTTAACTGTAACCCATAGACCTAAGCTTGGCTATAGACAGTGCATCAATATTGATGATAAAAGAGAACATAAGGCCTTAGGCTGCAGTCCAAATCTTAATTACATGTTGTCTCTCTCTAATCCTACAGTGAGAATTAACATCAGATACTGGTTACTGGTCACAAACACTACTCCCGTGTAAAAGGACAATGGAGAATCAAGCAACAAGGGAAATTACATATTAAAATAGTATACAATTGAATGTCCTGGATATGCACAAGCCTTTTTAGCATCATCAGAGCTCTTACAGGATTCAAAAACAAAAAAAACATGTCTGAATTTCCCAACTTTAATTCCAAAGTAATGCTAACTGCAATCATACCCAGAATGGAAAGCGCTGCTTTAAAAAATTGTGTGTACATTAGACCTTACCAGCACCAGCCCTCCTCCAGTTTCCTTAGACCACGTTCCTTTGTTCACTTTCTTTGGGTAGGGAAGAAGACAAATGCTGCCTAGAAGGACTTAGTAGCATCTAATTTTCCTTTGACATATGTTGCATTGACTTTCTCATGTAAAGGAGTGTGTCGAACAGAAACTTCATTACCACCTGACAGCAATGTTCATATATGTCATTCTGAAAATGGCAACAAATAGTGTTAAAAATGAGAGAAAGATCAATGGTATAAATGATTTTCAGGGCTGGGGGCTGCACCCTTATTTGGCAAGCCCTCGCTCAGTAAAATACTCTTTTTAAACATTTATTTGTGAGTTGCAGCTTAAATTACTGTTACTTTTGCATTATAAAGTCATATTCAATCATTGGCTGCTCCTTGCTGCCTTTCAATCAATATTTTAAAAGCACTTTGAAAGACCTAAATGAGACTCAGGGCAGTCCTGATAATTTATGTTGTCACATGTAAGAAAGAAACCTGTTATGCCATGAGATTTGAAAGCTACCTCAGAGTCTTGTTTTTTGCATTTGTATTTACTGCTTATATGTGGGGCTTTTTTGTTTCACCTGAAATTGTCACAGAGAGAGAAAATTCTGTTTACCTGAAAACCAGTCCTCTGATGGGTCTGTAGGAAGTCTTTAAAAAAGAGCTAGAGATAATTAAATAGTTTATAGCATGCAGATAGGTTGCGCAAAGAATTCTAAGATTAACTTCATGCAGAAAACTTAGAAATTGTCAGTGATCAGATCAACTTTTTTCTCATGTAATATCACAACATATTTTTTTACTAATGGTTTCCTACAAAAAGATACAGGACTGCAATGTCACCTTTTGTTTGTACTGATAATTAAAACTTAGCACACTTACAAAAGGCTTATGAAGGTAGATAAACTTTTAAATAAGACATCAGTAAAAAAATAGTAGTGCAACAATGCATAAACTGACTTGAAATGTGTACAGTCTCTTAGGTTGTTTTCACCTCAGTGAAGTTGTTCCATGATGAATATAACAGAGCAAGTTAGTGGGAGAAAGATGACTATTAATTACACAATTCACAGTAAAAGGATAAATCCTAAATATAGTTGCAAATAATATTGAACATGAACTTTATATTGGCATAGTTTCTGTAGGCTCCGTAATCTGCTACTTTTTTTTTTGCAATACCTTTTTGTTTAAAGACATACTGATTAGTACAAACCTCAAGTTTCCATGTGATATCATGTTAGACAATATTTTCCTAGATTGAGAAAGAGACGGCGATGAATACAGGTATGAATGAATCTCAGTAGATTGAGAAAGAGATGAAATGATGTGGTTTATATTCTCTTCAATCCAGAACTCCAGTTTTAGAAATGAACTTGAAGTTTATGTGCTCTATGCCACAGAAAGTAATTTGTCTTTTTGTAGAGCACTTGATGGCAGAACGGGTATTTTCAGTCAGGCAGACATAGAGAAGTCTGATTTCAAATATATGATGCCATAAATCCAGTCTGTGGGAATATCATGCTGACCACCTGGCCCTTTATCTGCCCTGTTTTTCAAAGCAGTTTTCAAACCTATTAAAAGTTGCAGATGATGTTTTGGCTCTATGCCTTATGCCTGCTTCTAAACAAAGAATTAAAATGGTTGAGATTGGGGGAGCCATCTAGGTACTGCTTAGTCCAACCCCCCCCGCTCAAGTACTATCACTGAGACCAGGTTGCCCAGGACTGTGTCCAGTCAGGGTTTGAGGGTCTCCGCAGCTACCAGTGGATATGAATGCCTGAAAATACTTTATTTATGGCATCTATTCCAGGGAAGGTTACCCCAAGTATCGTGGTAACTGTCACACTGGGTGACTGATTTGTGGGATGTGTGCTCTATTAATCAGAGGAAATGTGAACACTGTCCCTTTCAGACAAAAGCCTCATTTTGGATTCTCTCAACCTTATCCTCCTGCCTCCAAACAACTCTTTTTTTTCCTTCAGGGGCAGATTCAGTCTCTGTCATCATCAGGCATGAATCCAGCAAGTTACTTAAAGTGGTGTCTGCTTTGAGTCAAAACAGAAACTGCTTCCTGTCTGCACTCCTAGCAGGAAAGGTGTTTTGTGAGCCAGCACTGAAGCAACTTTCTTTTCTAGTTCTCCTCCCAAGAAGGCTTTGTCAACCCATTTTTATGGTTTCCACCTCAAATAGCCATGAGGATCCTTTGAAGATCTCCCCATCCTCCTGGTGCAGACTGTGGGAGGGATGGAAGAGGACCAGAGAGTTCTGCAGGCAGTCTGAACTCAGGCTAAATTCAGACAGACCATAAGAAGAAATACAGATGCCAGGGGCCCTGGAATGAAGGTCCAGCTCTGTCTGTCTGGACTTTCTTACACAGGAGTTTTCCATCTGCCACCTGCTTGATGCCCCAAAATCTGGCTATAGCTTATGGTTCCTTTTCCTACACTGCAAGAACTGGACAACTTTCTAACCAGACCCTGTGCACATTGCCACACAGGTACCATCCTTTCCTTTAGGAACTGTAGCATTCATTGCAATTAAAACGTTTCTTGATTCATTGAATCACCGAGGAACAGCAAGCAGGACAGACAAAAAGACTGGTGAAATATAACCACATCTCTGTGTAACATGCAGGAGC
Organism: Todiramphus chloris collaris; assembly: GCA_025345505.1. NCBI lineage: Eukaryota > Metazoa > Chordata > Aves > Coraciiformes > Alcedinidae > Todiramphus > Todiramphus chloris. The sequence continues at coordinate 2,656,034 of JANVCC010000020.1, forward strand.
AATTTTTTCTGTGCAGAGATAGTCTTCACCATGATATCTAGCTAAACCTAACATTTATGAAAACACTCCATAGGAGCTTAAATGTGGAAACTAAATGGGCATCATTACTCTCTCACTAAAAACACTGCTCACTTTACCAGCCTCCATTTACCAGCTTTGGAAACATTGAAGTTTAAATTGACCCTGCAGAGATAGGCATGTGGTAGCATTGTGGTTATGCAAATATCAGTGTTATGTTAACGGGCTCCGCAGTATAGCAAAAAGTGCTTATGGGCATTTCCATTACTGTACTAGTAGTTTATTAACATGGGAAGAGGCAGTCCAGGGGCTATGAACAACATCCTTTTCTCACAGCCAGTGCTCCCAAGCACTCAGCCATCTGCTGGCTTGCCTACCTGTGATAATCACCCCTTCCCCCTGCCAAATTTTGTGCTGCACTATGCATGACATTTAAAATGATTTAACAGACTAATTTGCATTTTTCAAATAATTTTGCATGCCAATTAATTTCAGTTTATGGTTAATCTGCCCTTCTACAAACAGTGTAAGGGAAAGACACAGATAAGCAGAAACTTTGCCAGTTTTGAGTACATCAGAGAGGGTGCCTAGAGCTGCTGGAGTGTGTGGGTTGCAGGGGTAGGAAAGATGTGCACTGGGGGGGGGGGGGTTGTGTCTGAACTTGGTGGGTTTGCGATAGCAGCAAGAGTGCTATTGTTCGTATGCACAACTAACAGGCCTCAAGGAATGACCTGCTCTGCTGGGTGGTGCTGTGGTGTCTGGAAGAGCTGGAGTAGCTGCACAGGTCATTCCAGCTGTGCAAGCCAGAGAGATTTGGTTTTTAACCCCAAAGTTTTGCCAAACTTGTCTCTTAAATCTGTCCTGCCCACATTTCAGATGCTGCCAGGGTGAGGTCTCTGAGTCCCATCAAAGGCAGCAAAAAGGCAGCTAGGAGATCAGCAGGGCAGTGTCCAGATGTAGCAGCTTCTGCTAGGAGCTGAACAGAACTTAAAGGGCATAAAGCCTGGAACATAAACTTCCTATCCCTAGACTTAATTGTCAAATAAAAGAAAAGGGAAGGGAGAAAGACAGAAAGACATCCCTACCTCATTTTCAATGTCATTTATATTACGAAACTGTAGATATTCAAAGCACTGTATAATTTGTCCATCTTTGAACTAAGCTGTCATGAAGACTCATCTTCATAAAAGTCCTTTCAAAAGATGTAATTAAACCTTCTTATTAAGAACTTTTGATAGATTCAAGTAGTAAATCGCACCTCCAGGGACAACCCCTTGAATCAAAAAGCTCCAGCTTTAGACACTTTTGATGCTCCAGAACATCCCCCTTTCCCACATGCAGCCCTGACCAACAGCACATGCACCACACCATAGTCATCGCAACCTCTTCTGCTACCATGGGACAGATTGCACGCTGTGGGGAGGGCTTCCCAAAAAGCTGTCAGAGGATTTTCAATACGAAACACAATGACTGAAACACAAAAAATGGTGCAAGACTCCCGTATCTACAAAGTCTTTGTGGAAGTCATTTTTTTTTGTGTGATTATAAATGGCCTACCGTTGCTCTCTACAAAGCTATTTTTTCAGGTTGCTTAATTGTCTGGTTTTACCCTTTGTGCTAAAATGACTATGGCTAAAAAATAAGGAGACATTCTCAAGGATGGCAAATTAAAAGTATGATATATTTTCCATGTTGAATGCACTTTAAAGTCTTGTAACATGCTATACTGATTGATTTTTATTAAGAACAATCAATTCTTTTTTATTTGATCAGTCCTCCTGAAAAACAAACAATGTGTATGTGATGAGAGGGGAACAGTTTTATGAAGAAATTGTAGTTTATTTCCAGTCTTCCACATGATCATCAGGGAAAACCAGCATAAACACAAACTATCACAAAGTTCTGGGAAAGTATAGACCTTGTCCTCTCTAATTTTTCTCGGTTTTTATAAGGAATTCAGTTGCACATATCAATATCCCTACACTGAGAAAACTGGATATGAGAGGGTTTTTTTGTTTGATGGTGTGCACTGTTTTTCTGTTGTCAGATATCATATGCAAAACAGATTTTTAGTGGTTCTGACCTCTTGCAATATCTAACAACTTTTTTACATCAAATGAGTGCCTGGCACCTTAAGCAATCACATCTGTAGCAATTTATAGCAGTCTCCTGCAGTGAACTAAATCATGAACAAAGTTTTCATTAACTTTATTTGGGAAAATGCTGAAGCTCTACCTTGAGGGGAATATATACATAGTTCTGCAGGTTAGAGCAAGGCTTTGAACGGTATTTATGTTAGTTTTTAAGCCTTCAGAAATTAGGCAAAGAGAACCCAGATTGTTCTTATCTTGGTTTGCTCCTGTCTACAAGAGTAATTCATCCCTCATAATAATGTGAAGCCAAATGAAGTCTCTTAGTCAAGATATTGGAATAATGCCAGTAGCCTCTTAGAAACGTTTACAAGAAGTTGATACCAAACTGTGACCCCCATCAGTGCCCTGAAGCCCCTTTACTTATATGAAGTACTGATAACAGTTGCAAAAATGGATCTTTATACAAAATATATAAGGACTTGCTGTGATGCCCAAGGTGTTTTTCTGGATTTCACACTCTTCTCATTTTTTTGAGAGGAAAGAAAATCAGGAATCTCAAAAGAGTGATATGCATACTTGTTCAGAATATGAATAATATTTACAAAATGTTCTTCTTATCTATAGAATCAACAGCTCTATTTAAAGCCAAGAGAAATCTAAATCACTCTAGTGACCTTTCTTGGTCTGCAGGAACCTGAGCCTTTTCCATCCCATCAGATATTGTAATATTTCTATAATTATGCATGGGGAATATGTAAATACAACCACTGGGTGAAAGAAAAGAAAATCTATGCTAAACAAAGCTATTGAAAACATGTCTGTTTAATGCCACCAGAAAGCTGTTAGGCATTTGGGAAAGAGTAATAAATTGCCTTTGTTTCTTAGGCACTTAAAATGCCACACTGAGGTAGTGACAGAGCCCTTCAAAACCTTCAATGTTTTCATCTTTACAACACTTCAACAAGGAAAGAAAACCACCTCACCTCATTCTTTTCATACTGCATGGAAGTACAGATAAACACTATCATTCACACAATCACATGATGAACTTGTTCCTCAAAAAGATTTGAATTGAGATACCCAAATCCCATCTTATCAGCCTATCTGCTTTCCCATCTTTCCTCCATAACAAGAAAACTACACTTCTTTTTCCAACCAGTAATATTATAATACAACATAGGCACAGAAAAAGGATCTTATACAGGGAACATACCAATTAAATTGAGGTACTGGATTCTTTATAAATTGTCAAGGCTTCTTAAAGATTTTTGGGACCTTGTGCAACCTTTGGGATTTCTGACTGGCACTTGTAAAAGCACTGTCTTGCTTGTGTTTTGCAACTTATGTGATCAAGCCATCTGTACAAAAGCACTCAATCTACCTTGTTAGGGACTCATTATTTACAAACACAGATGGAAGGGTGTTGGGAGCAGATCGGGTATAAAGGACTAAGGCTCAAAAACAGAAATGTGAATGTGAATGAAAGACTTGAGGACTTCAGTACTGAGCAAAACTGGGAACAAACAGAGCAACAATAGGAAGGTCAAAAGGCAGAATAGCTAGGGACAGAGCAGCAGACAGTATGAAGCAGTGGAGGAATGGTTCCGTGCAGAGGAAACCCTTGAGACAGCAAGAAGAGTCTTCTGCCAGGAGCAAGGAAAGATCACAATGAACAGCAACCCTAGGGTAAGAAAGCAGACAAAAAGAGGGTTTAAGTCCAGCTTTTAATGGGCAGAAGACCCCTCACTGAGTGTGATGGGAGAAGGAGAGATTGGTATTGAAAACTTCTTTGATGTTGGGACGTTGAGCGGATGAAGGGGTCTTCCAGAGGAAGGCAGGAATGAATGCAAAAAATCCTGTGAGGGGAACAAATACCTTTTGCTCGAAAGAGGCTACCAAGCCTGTCCAGAGCACTGAGATTAGCTTCTGGAACAGAGCATACTGATTCCTTGTATTCCTTGTATTCCTTGATTCTCTCTCTCCATGTATATAGCTCTGTGTGTGTGATTTGCTTTTTAGATCTTATGGAAATTACTGCATTTATCATAAGCAAGAGTTTATCCTGATTTAGTATTGATATATCAGTATTAATGAATTTCTGCTATCATTTATTTTAAGATACAGTGTTACACTAAGCACTACACAAAACTTCAACACCTCATATTCTATCCTTTTCTCTGAGCCCTTAGACATAGTTGACCAGGTCTGGGACTAGGGGTAGATCTTACCTTATTGTCTGAGGGTGTTTGGAGGGAAAGTGGGTCTATCCTGCATCTTGTGACCAAACGAGAAGGTTACCCTCATCCCCGTCCTTCTGACCATTCACAGTCCCCATAAAAAAATCGTTACACTCAGCCCAAAATCAATCTACTGCTTATAGATTCTTTAGTACAAACATTATAAACATATTGCTTGAATTAGTTGTATGCAAGTTTACTCATAATATAATCACACTGGTTTTAGTTACATTCACTTAACTTTGATTAATTACTTTGTAGTAAATAATGTAGTGACCTTGCCATCAATCAAATCTCATTTAACTTAGTTGATTCTTTGCTATATTTTACTAACTAGCTAAATGGTTACTCTTGTGTAATAAATTATATTGCTGCTTTTATCTGAGTGAAGTGCATTCCACTCATTATTTTTGCGTCAAGTACAGCCTTAGTCAGGGCTCTGTAATAAGTAACTAGTTATTTAAGGGGGAAGTGTCCTTGTATGTTTTCACACCCCTGTGACATTGCTCCAATATGACATACAGAAAACACACATTCCACTCAGCAATGTTCTTTGCCTTTTCCTGTGAGCACAGGTGCTGCAGTTGCCTGTAGCCAGCCCTTCCAATCACTGTTGCACACGTACCTGGACACACTATTGCACACTGAACCCAAATTCACCTACTGCATATCGCTGCCCACCTGGAACAAAAGTAAACCCAAAGTGTTCTTACTTTCCAAACTCTAAGATTAGATCTCCGTTCTCATTCTTTTAACTCCCCTGCCTTTAGAACATCTTTCCTCCTCAGGCTTTTAAAGGCACAATGTTGTCCAAATTCTCCTTCCATCCCCTTGATTCATCTTCAGTTTTTTTGTTTACTAGACCATTTCCCCTGCTTTTAAGCAAATCCCTTAATTTGCCATTCTTAATCCTCTTTTTTTTTCCCCCCTATACTATAGTATAGACTAATGAGACTTTCAATAGTACAAATAGGATTTCTCTTACTCGATTCTATCTTATGTCTCCATTTAAATTCCATTTAAATTTTCTGTGTAAGCAGCTACAATCTTTACTTTCCGAATCACTTGGAAACATCTCAGCTTTCTAAACTCACTGCATACATCATTTATTTTGCTTTTCTCGTATTGCTCAAAATCTATACTGTCATTCTACAAAGCCACGTGAAGAATAGCTCTGTAGAGTGGCAAATGTCACTGGCACCTCTGTTTGCACATATTTGCATTTAGTGTATGAAGAATGGCAGCAGTAAATTTAATATGTGTGTACCTACATCTTTCAGAATATCTTAGAGCTGTTGCTCTTCTTCCTCCAGTACTTGTTCACAGTCCTGTATGTGTTATGATTTGGCTTAGATTAAGCCTGACAGATGCATCCTGCTGAGATGTATGTCCATATTTTGGAGACAGAAAGTATGACTTTTATTGGTTTGTAAAGTATCATACTTCTAGCAAGCTTCAGAGCTCTATGGACACTGCAGTTATACCAGCATTATTAGAGTACATTCAACACGCACCTAATAGAATATTTTTTGTGTAACTGTCTTACCATAATCAGCTGTGGGCATGGCACTGTCACTCCTGGAAAATGCATATGAACGTTTTCTACCTATATTCATTGCCATCTGCACTGAGACTGTATGTCTTTTCTGACTTTTTTTAATTTTTATTTTTAGAATCTTCTCCAATTTTTGTTCAGGAAAATGACTTGAATTTTCATCTGTTTCTGTGAAAAAAAGTCTGATGAATCCATTTCCTAGAAATATCTATACACACTGCACTGAACTTTATACTTACTTTCTTGATATATATGATATATATATCTTTCTTGATATATGAGATATATATATATACATAAGTGAAAGTTGTAGCCTCATTTCTAGAATCTTTTAATGTTGTGAACAAAATAGATGCAAGTGAACAGATCTAACTAGATATCTTACATTGCTAACTCTTGTTCCTTATAATGTAGGGGTGTAGCTGTGAGAGCTATGGAACTGTTTGCCTGCATGTCTGGAGAAGGGAGATGCTTTCCAGGGAGGTACTTTATATTCTAAAGGTCTCCCTCTTCATTGACTATGGGGCAAGAACAGAGAGATTAACTTCATGTGGCTACAGCTAGTACCTAAGAGTTATTATTTTTAACCATTGCTAAAATCTCACCTTCTCATCTGTTAACAAGACAGTAAATGGGTTTGAATCAGGTTCTTACCTCTAATGTTTCCCGTTCACTCTGTGAACAGCAGCAAACCAGAGTCTGAGTGTAATGATGACCAGTAGCAATTGTGAAACAGTTTAGGAGCCTTTAGAAATTCAGATATAAGGAACAAAACTCCTCTGTTCTATGATTCCGCAGTATTGTAAACATAAGTTATTTGGCCTGTGATTCCGACATAAGCTGCACCTGAGCATGAGGATTTATTGAGAAATTCTATTACACCCCCTCAAACTGCTATTTCCCTGATGATTGATGACTACTTTTTGAAAGCTATTGCTTTCCCAATTTGTCATGTGTTTAACAAGCACTATTCAATTATTACAGAATTTTAGTATTTTAACTAGTGAGTAATTCGTTGCTAAATGAAAATAAAAAACAATATTGAAAATGTCTCTTGTTTCTTTCTCAGTAACTTTAATCAACTAGTACTGCTGGACATACCCTGTGTGTACATAGCCAGGTCTCTAAGTGCCATTAAATCATAAACCAGGATCTGGCCTTGCATCCTGTTCCATTCAGACCTGTTCTATGTTCATGCAAGTCCCTCTGAAAACAGGAGACTTCTGTGTGCTTGTAACAATTTACCTGTGCATAATGAATTGCAGAACTCCTAATAGCCTTAATCTCCCCATGTCTTCATTTCCAGGCTGAGGAATAATTATAATGGCATTTTCTTGCCCAGCTGACCACCGCTGGAACATTTCAGACAAGGTTTTATGTTGGAGAGTGTTTCTGACCATGGATAAAAATCAGTGCTTGTGACTTCTCTAAGCATGTAGGTGCTACTGGCATGGAAGCCAATAGTAATTAAATGATTCAGCAAGACAAAACGGCAAGTTCAGAATAGTTGGGAATGTTTTCAAGTGAAACAAAAATTCTGGTTTTTTAGGTTATTACACTGCATAGCAGTTCTGCATTTGCTTCTTTCTGATTTACATGCAATTGTTCTCTGTGTGTAAATTGAAATCAATTGCTTAAGTCCTACTTATAAAAGCATACTGGAACATATATTACCATACTGGAACTTATATTACAAGGGCCTTTGTCTATCTTTTCTCATGTGCAAGTATTTAGAAACCTGATCAAAGTTTTAGAACATCTGGTAACCTCTGCCCAAGCCTCCTAATTTTATTGTTTTCCCCTGCACTTTTAGAATGTACATAATAAGCCCATCGGCAAATACCATGTTAAATAACCCTATCACTGAAATTTTATTTTTCCCTGATTCTTGCCATCTCCATAGAGCTAGCAGCAGCTGACAACATGATTAGTGCGTTATACACAGTTTTGATTAGCACCAAGTATATTTTAATAGACAAGTCAGAAGCAATCTGGAAATGTTTGTTGATAAAGATAATTGGGAAGATAAATTCAAGCATGACTACTGAGAACATGTGATTTTCAAAAGTATGCTTCATGTTGTTGATTTTAAATTATTTCATTCCACACACTATTCTAAAACTAATCTCAAGCATACATTGTCCAAACAGCAGTTGTTCAAATGACCTATGACTCCAGAGCATTTACAATATGCTTCAGCCTTTAGCCAGGGAAATGTCATTGAAAATGCCAAGTGAATGGGAAACCAAAAGTTTAAAAGGTTTGATGCACTGGTAGTATTAATTTCTAATGTTCTCCCATTATTGTGAGTCTGTTGATGTGTTCAGCAATACCATTTTGTGTTTCTCCCTTCCTTGTTCATCCGTTTTAGTATTTAAATTAATTTTTACTTCTTACAGGTGAGAATGTTTTAGATGTCTTCTTTTTCTATAACATTGTACTTGGCTGACAGAGCTTGGCAGCAGTGGCAAGTGCACTGCTTCTGAGGGCACTGTTAATCCACAGAGTATTATCTTGGCTGAGAAGCTACAGGGCAGGATGCAGGCTGCTCAGTCCTGAGTTTCACAGGAGCCAGATTCCTTCTTCTGCAATCTTTCACATCTGTGATCTGTCAATAGACATCTCTAATCAGCTTTCTTCTTCAGGCATGAAGGGACGACAGTAAATTCCACATTTCAGACTACTTTCAGGTCAATGCCTTTCCCTCACAGATATAACTAGAATCCATTTCACCAATGTGTAAATTGTGCTACAGAGTAACTTGACAGAAACAGCAAACAGTAAACACACTGCAAAGACAGTAACAAAATTCTGAGACAAACTACTGAAAAAGTGAAAGAAAACCTGATTTGAACTTTTCCCTGATTTCACCAAGGTGTTAAACTAGGTGATTGTCCTGGTTTGAGTGAGAACAGAACTAATTCTGGTCAGTGATTTTGCTTTTCAGCTCAGTTCTTGTAACTAACTGCACTGTGAAGTTAGCAGCCTGTTCTCACAGACAGTGTCTGCTTCTAGCAGTGATAACACCCCATGGTTAGAGTTAGCACCAAGGATTTGTGACCAAGGATTGCAGACCGAGGCCACTGCTGGATCTGGTATGTCACTTTGGGGGGTGCAGAAAGTAAAGGCTGCACCTGCAGGGAGGAGCGAACAGGACAGGTGACCCCAAACTGACCAACGAGGGATTCCAGCCCATAGACGTCATAATCCATATGAAGATGAGGGATCACGAGGGTCTCACCCCTCTCTTTGCCCTTTATGCCAAATTTGCTGGCTTTGCTCAGTTCCCTTCCGGGTTCTTCCTCAGAGCATCCAAAGAGGACTCTGTCCGTTCTGCATTTGATCCCTATCAGTTTGTTCCTGAATCTGGTACCAGAATCCAGTTCCCGAACACAGCTCCCCTCTGGTGTTAGGCCCAGTCTCAGACTTTCCTGGTGCCTGCTCCACAGCATCAGTGGTGATGGTGATGTAATTACCATTGGAGGGGTTGGGTTCAATACTGGTTTTGTATATATTCCATTTTTATTATTATTTTTTATTTTCATTAAAGCTTATTTGGTTTCCTTTTCTAATTGCTAAGTCTCTGTCCTTTATTCCCTTTCCTTTCCCTTTTGAGGAGGGAGGGGAGTTAACAGAGAGTGTCTATTATAGGTCTAAGAGGCTGCCCTGACCCTAAACCGTGACAGTGATCAGCTTATTTTCATTACTGATTTAATTATTATTTTTTCTGTGGTCACCTACTTTGGCAGATAAATAATTTCACTTCCCGAAAACATTGTGTGGCCAGCAATCCTCATTTTATTTTGACTGTAGGACAATGTCTGGTCACCTCAGATGCACAGGCATGCATACATCAAACCAAATACTTAAGGCTTCCATTTAAGATTCTAGATTAGCTTTAGAAAATTGGTATATGTAACTTTTTTGGGCTCCTTTAGACACTCCATCTGACCTTCTAATGGAGTGATTTTATATATTTATTTTTATTTAATAGCTCAAACAAGTTATCTTTTTTTGCCTTGTTATATCTTTTGATAGCACATTCCTTTTCAAAACTGTTTGGGTATCTTACATCCTTTATTTTGTCTACAACATTAAAAAAATCTATTTGGGCAGATATCCCCTTCACAAATTAAAGTAACTCACAATACCAATCAGCATTTGGAGCAGTACTTACTGTTGCCAAGCTCAGAGTAAAAGGAAAGACATATATTTTGTGACTTGTTAATGTTCTATTTTGGTCTGATTTTTGTTTAATTGATTCAGAATTGCCAAATATCAGTTTGAAGGAACTAACTTACTTTACATGGGTGCCAAAAATGAAGGGAAATTTTTGTCATTGTGTTATAGGTTGGCTCATCTTTCATTCAAAAATTCAATTCAGTCTCAGTAATACTACTTCCAGCTCATTCTTCAGACCTGCTGCTACATGCAGACTTTAGCTTGAAGCATCCTTCACTTGCACCAGTGTAAAGCAGGAGAGACACCAATAAAGTCAATAAAAATTTGTAAGTCTCAAAGCAAGAGTAAAAGGAAAATTCTTTCCTTATTCTTAGCAGTTGATTAAACACCCTAGAGAAAATCCAGGAGGCATTTTGCACTCTAACAAACCTGTCATTAATACAGGTCCTGAGGTTGTTCGTTCCTCAGTAAAATATTTTCAGCTGTTTTTAGCACCAGCATAATTTAATTTGAGAAGAAAGAAAGTTTTAGTCTCAGTAAATAAATTGGTTTATCATGATCTCTGTTTTCGTATACTTATAGGAACTGTATAATGTAAAACCTTCATAGAGGTAAAAAAGTAAACTAAGAAATGAGCCTTTTAAAATCACTACTCAAAATGAAAAACAACTTCAGTGCAGATATTTATTATACCACATTCTTTGTCTGACTTATGAAGTGACACTGCAGCTCTATAATTTTTTTCAATGTCTTTTCCAGGCACAGCTCAAGTTTGCTAGAGACATAGATCTTCCTTTCCCTCTCACAAAATACCACAGATATTTGAGTCACATATCCATTTTTGTGATTGTAGCTGGATGGGAATATTTTTAGGATCACTCTGTTGGTGGCTGACCATTTTCAGCAGTTTAGCAGCTAAGACTCTGGTGGGATGGGGAACACAGCAAAAAAGCCATACTGACCTGAGCAGACATTTTCCTTCATCTCTCTGTGGCACTGGGTGGCAAAGTGCCTGTGCCCTTTCCAGGAAGCCCCTGGGACAAAATTAGAGTGCATGCCCTGAGCCAGAGAGAGGTGGCTGGCTCCAGGCCAAAGCAGGGGCAACAGAGATGTGAACGTCATATGAGAAGCATAGGCAACATAAGCTGACCTGCTTTATTGAGGATTTAATCACCAGGGAGCTTCACTCTGAGAACAAGTCTCAAAAAGGATTGAAGCTCATTTTAACAACTGAAATGGTTAAACAATTAAGTAAAAATATTAATCAGAATTATTTTTTACTTTCAGTTAGAGTAACTGCCTATGGATTTTGAAAATCAAGGACCATGTGAATTTAAAAAAATACTCATTTGCATCTGTCTTGACTTACATTTCGTCCACTCTGTTTTTAATCCAGTAACTAAGAGATCCACTGTTATAATTCCATGTTTCCTGTAGGAATAATTAATATATAAAAGGCAGAGTTTTCAATAAAGGCATCCACATACAACCAATTGTATGAATGCTTAGTAGGTGCAGCTATCAGCAGTAAGGCAGTGGTGTATTTCTCATTTTGCCCTTCCTTCTAATGCTGCTGTCTTTTAGTATTTACACTTTACTCATGTTCTCCTTTTTGGCATTATTAAACATGGGTCTGCGATGTGTGGTTAGGGCTCCATTTTAATTCTGAATGACAAAATCATGGGGGGGGGGGGGTATTATCAATCAGGTTGTTACATGAAAATCCTTTATAACATCCCATTTTAAATCCTATCACATTTATAGTACTGTAGTTATTCACAACCCAGTTCCAGCAGAATTTTCATTGAAACCCAGTACGTCAAACATGATTTAAGTAACTTTCCTATCTTTCTCCATGGCTTTGATTGCTTTTGTCACTGTGATACTCTTCAAAATGTGAGCAATAATGTCAAAAGAAAAATTTCTGCAAAACAAAATGCTTGATAGAAGGGGAAATTGGGGCTACATCAGTGAATCTACTTATTAGGAATCACAGGAAATCCAGAAAGTACAAACATGGTATACATAACTAATCTGAAATCTGTCATGAGCACTGGCTTACTTCAGATGCTGCAGTTTCGAAGTCCTGGTTCTGAGCCTACAATGTGACTAACTTTACATACCCAGGGTATGTTAAACAAGATTCATATCTCTAAAACCAAAAAATGATGGTCTCCATCATTGGATGCAAAGTTATTACTAAGTATTGATGGAAGGCACTTTGAGTCAACCAGATGTTCTTCACAGGAATCATAATTTCTATGTGTTCCTCTCCTTCTCTGCTGGCACTGGGCTGAAAGCAGTTTTCCCTGGACCATTTAATGGTCCTGTCAGTATAGGCTTGGAGGCCTGCTGATTCATGAGCCAGTAAGTCTGATTTATGGTGCGTGACGTCACTACCACAGAGTGAAAGAATAAAGTGAAGAGATGCTTTATATCACAGTAGCATTAGAATTCATATAGGAAGGTAACACTATTCCTATTAAATTTTTGGTTCTCTCTTTCACTGTGAGGATTAGCTTATGTTTACACAGCACAAAAAGTTGTCTGAAAACTGGATCAAAAATAGAATTTTTATTATAAAATATTTTATTCCTTTTACATAAGCTTCATGGAAAATTAACATCTGCAAGAAAATATCATAGCCTCTCCTTCTCTAGATATAATGAGATCATTGCTGCTGCTGATACTTGGGTCAGTGAATATTGCAGTCAAAATTGTAAAATACTTCAGCAGATAATTATTTTGACATCCCACACTGTACAGACCGTGGAATTACAACCCAAAATTACTTTGTTAAGCATATAGTTTCTCATTGAGCTACAATGCAGTGTCTGGAAGAAGTCTGCATATTTTAACAACCTCCTTCTAGTGTCTAGAATGGCACTAATAGTGTCCTATTCTAACTTCTAGTGTCTAGAACTCAAAAATACTTAATAAATAATATTATTGAGCCTCAAAAGCAGATTTTTTTTTTTTTCTCGAAAAACTGCAAGCTTTAGGAATAAGATACTGAGGCTGACCTAACTTCTGAACAAGTTGTAACCACGGGCAGAACCAGAAAGATAGCATTTGTAAAGCAAATTAGGCACTAAATACTAACTGATCATTGTAGATATCAATTTAATGTGGTGATCTGGAAATTACTTTGCCCAGAACAACAAAACAGTGAGAGCTAGTCTTGCTTGTGGCAGATGAAAGGTGAGTGCAACACATGCCCTAAGAGCTGTAAGTGCTTCTGAAAAAAAAAATCTTCTTTTAATAATTCTAGTGAATAATGGATTTTTAATGTGGAGGGCTAAGGCATCAGATTCACATCAAGATCCAGAAGCAGCCAAAGCTCTGGGTTGGTCTGCCTGCATGAAGATCCTTCTCAAAGGCTTCTGTAACAGTAAAGAGAAGTTAAAATTGGACTAAAATACCATTGATAACAAAAAATAGTCTGCTGCCATTACATTTAAGAAGTTAAAGGAGTAAGCTGCAGACAGCAGAAATCTACACCACACATGCTTCCTACGTAACTCTGAGAAAGGAACTGCCCCTCTGCTGAAGTCAGGAGAAGTTTTAGCTAGAATAGGAAGACTTGGGTTTTAATCCAAAAAGCCCAGGAAACACAGGAGTGTAAACAAAGCTAATTGGAGAAGCTAAACACTGTATGCAATGAACAGAAAAAGTAAAAATCAAAGAGAGAAGTGAGCAGGAGCATAGTTAAAATTTCTTATGTTGAAGGAATGAAACAAAGAACAGAAGTGATTAAAAGGATGTTGACTGAAACTGAAGGATAAATTATTCCCCTGTAAACAAGGTGAGCTAAATACTTTGCCTGCATGTTATGGAATTTTGAATAGTGCTGTCAAAGGATAGAAGTTTGAAGGGTTAATTTTAATAGTTAAAAATAAAAAATAATAATAATTATAGTTGAATATTTAAGTGATGACCAACAGTTTCTCATTTTCCTATCTCATCAGAAGGAGGCCTTCTCTTGCAACAGCAGAGAGATCTCTACTTTAGGAATGAGCTTCATTGGGAGGCATCTTATTTTAGAAAGCATCTCTTACTATATCACTTTTCCCATTTCTCTACCTTCAGTTTTGAAGACTTTGGCTTCTACCAATCAGTGAAAGAAATTGTACTGAAACCCCTGGATAATCTACATTCCTGTATCCAAGCTATATACAAAGGAAGTAGAAGAATCTGGTTTTCTTATGTCTTTCTCCTACCAATATCACATGTGTTATTGATGACAGCCAAAGCATACTTGACCATATTGAAGATTGTGTTCTGATGTTTATTTCCAGCTCCCTGTCATAGGAAGGCAAAGCAAAAAACAGTTCCTAATCCGTTCCAAGCCAGTTACATCTGGACATGAAGATTTATGGTCATAGCTTCAACCTGTCCTTACAGCTTGCTGATGAAACTGTTTTGTTCACCTGCAATAACATATGACTCACACTTCAATTCTGAACCTATATTCTCAGAAAGGACAGGCATCTATCAGTTTGTATAAGAATATGTAAATGGTGGAATGCACTCTTTAAAGCTTTCTATTGCTATGACTATACTATTATTACTAATTTGATTTAATTCACCAGGTGGGACAGGTAAGGAAACCATGAAAGAGTTCAGAATGGTGTATTGTCACTTAAATATCATATTGATGCTGGAGAAAGACTTTTTTAAGAATAAAGTTGAATGACACAGAGTAAACCAAGCAAAAAACCCTGTAAATATTTTCATGAGCTGCAGAACTATAGAAACCTTCTTTCAAATAGATGTCTAACCTTAATTACCACCTGTTTTCTTCCTTCAGTAATCTCAACTCAATGTTTAGCAGTAGGTAAATAAAGAACATACCAACAACGGTCCAGAGATGAGTGACAGCAGATCATCTCTTCTGTAGGGTTGCTACATTTGTCATCAAGTGAGTTGTTACCTCAAATCTCACTTCAACTCATTCCTCCTTCTATTCTTGTGTTTCTCATTCTGATCTACAGTCAAACAGTAACACCCACAAGCTGAAATCCCCCTTCCTTTTTAATAGTCCTATCCATATATATAGTTATTGAAGACAGACAGTGATCTTGAAAAAATGATATGTCAATCATGTATAACCTCTTCTATTTCCATTATTTTCTTGTCATTGCAGGAAAATCAGGATGGAAAAGATCAGTGATTTCCTACCCTTTATCAGCATTCAGGGCCAGGAATACATTCTGAGGCTTATTAAGATTCTGAAACAGAGCTTTTGTTTTTATTTCACTTTTTCTATAAATGAACCAGAAAATAAAGCATAAGAACATCACTGTGTTTTGCATCAGCCTCTCTCTTTTATACACCAGTTTCATTCTTCTTTATTCCTCACTGCAGATGATCCTTAATCTGTGTCATCCAGGTACAACTAACCTCTTGCTCTTGAAGTGCCTGCTACATACTGATATAAGCTTGATATAAGCCCAGAAGTTATAGACTGTATTTGGGGAGCAGAGGACAAGACTGCACATTGTCCTACAGAATAATGGAATATCATAAACAAAACTTCCTGAAAAAAATCTAACAAAGAATGATGGATGATTAATTAAAGGATGCTTAATTGAGATCCCAATTTATAGTTAAACAGGTTCCTGGTCATTTCAGATAATTACTATTTTTTGTGTTCAGACATTACAGTTTAACACAATTTAAAACCACAGCACTTACATCTAGCACCAAGTGTTCGTTGCTTCTGAAAAATCTGATTCATTCTGCTCATGTAAAAACCTATTTCAGAAAATATATATAAGTACTTTCAATGTTAACTTGAAGTGTACAGTACCCAATGAAGGCTTCACTTCTGCATGTTCTCATCTTCCTACATGCTGTACAGGTTGCTTTCCCAATAAGGATGGTCACCTGAGCAGGGAATAAATGACTGCAAGAATTTCACAGTGAGATACATCACTGAGCTGAACAGCAGGAGAAAATACAGCTATGTCAAATGTTTCAGCCAAAGGGACTCAAATTATTCTCTCAGAGGTGACTTTAGAGGTGAGCAATGCTGCACATTAGAAATGCAATTCAGAGTTAACACAGAAGAGCATGCTTCATTCCAGAAAAACAAAAGGAACAAAAAGATTCCCACTGCTATCATAAAAGCCAAAGCTAGGTGGGGGAACAAAGGCTCCAGACATAGTAATGCAACAACCCTCCTTCTGAGGACTTGAATTCTGAGTTCTCAAGGTGTTTTAGATATTCAGGGATCACTTTTTTTCCACCAGGATGGCTCAGCCTTTCCTGTGAGCAGAATGTCACAGCTACTTTACAGCTCACAGTTAGCGTTACAACTTAAACTGGGTAAGGATTATAAGGAAAATGGAAGGTGTTATGGAAACAGCAGTGCAACTCCTTGGAAACCAGAACACAACCATTTCACAGCTGGCATGCACAGCTGGCAGATGCACAAAACTGACATGCCACAGTCATATAGCTGGTGACCAGTGTGCCTCAACAATTTTCTTTTGCCAAGTGCTGCGTTTTCCCTATCAACAGATTTTACAGAAGTGTCAGGTCATTGAACCCTAACTGCTGCATTTCCACTGTGTCCTCAGAGATGGGTAATATTACAGTACATCACACATTCCTCAGATGTGTGGACACAAGAGTCCTCCAAAAGTATAAGACATTTCTCAAATATAGACAGATAATCAGATAGTAAATGCCAGAGGTGAGGTACTTATAAGAGAGGAACCATTAAAAGCACAAAAAAAAAACCAAACCCAAAAACCAGTTTATCACAGTACTAAGTTACATCTGAACATCTGAATACAATTTTTGTTTTCTGAAATCTTGTAGTACAAATAAAGCAAAAGGCAGGGGTTATGCATACCAAGAAGGTTTTTAAAAACATTTTCCCCTCTCCCTGAGCAATCCTTTGACCCTTCCCTTTAGAGTGGGAAGCAGTATTGCCAATGCTCCAAATCGTTTGCCAAAATTACTCTTTGTGTTTCTTATGTTGGTGGCAGGTAGAGGAACTCATCTTTCCAGGTAACAATTTACTTTCAATTAAAATACATCTTTTTGGATAATCCAGTTAGCTGTTAGTTTACCTATGCTTGCAAACTAATTTCCTTCAGATTTCAAGCACTATTTGTATTGCACAGGACACAATTCATACGAACTGTTTAATTTAGCGGGGCTTTGGAGGACTGAATAATTACAAAGGTGGCACATTCTACAGGGACAGATAAACCCTAATGCAAATTCTAACTCTGCTTTCACATAGAGTCTGTCCCAAATTCTAAGGTAAACCTTCATTGCAGGATTATCCATTTTTTTCAGACAATGTCTCCTAACATCCTGATACAAAAGCCTTATCTTCTCATTTTCTAGAATTCTACCAGTGAACTTTAAACCAAGCTAAAATCTGATCAGAATAATTCAATGTTCTGTAGTCGTCTAACAACATTCTACTATTCCAAAGCTACTATTTGATGATCCCTTTGCTTTAAAACACCTGTTCCCTAGCTCCAAATTATTCTATTTAACCCCTTTCATTCCACACTTTCAAGCTCAACTCATCTAAATGATATTAGATGCCTATCCATAACAAAGATCCCTCAGGAATTAATCAGATTTCAGAAAAGAAATATGAATTTGTGAACCACATCAGAAAAACGACCAGTATGGGGACATCAGACAGCACTTTGAGGAATGAGATCTACTTGGTGGCTTGATGCTGTAAGGCAAAGCCTTCAGGTGGACTTAACTGCAGCATCAGTCAGACAATCATTCTGTTTCATAGAGCAAAAGAGGTTAATTTTCTTGTTATCTGCTCTCCTAATTATTCCAGTTCATTGAGAAAACTCCACATTTAAGGATCTCCTACAGATTAATAAGAGTATATACAGTGAAGTGCTGTACAGAGATAGCAGCTCCAGCCTGGGGGAAGCGTAGCTACATTAGCACTGAGTTCCACCAGAGCTCATTATTTTCTTAACAGTTCAGTTTAGCCTGGGCATGGCACCACTCTGCTCTGGCTCCTCTGCTCTTACCTCCATGACTAACTTGTCTGTCTTTCAAAGTTACTGGTCTGCAGCATGTAAACAGATCCTAAATCCTTCTGCAATTATGCTGCCTAAAAAGATGTGCAAACAGAGAATCTCACCCTTTACTTCCCTCCCAACTTCTTCCCTACCCAGTACAAAAATGACTCTGTGGGTTTCTCTTCACATGTCTCCACCTTCTCCATTTCTCTTCATCTACTGAACACCACATGGCTAGGACAGTGCTCACTTTGTGTACAGAGCAGATTGCCATGGCTTGAAAAACATTACAGGTCATTCCCAGGAAGGAAGGAATAAGGAAGCCATGATGAGTACAATAGGTGGAGATGCTTCAAGAGGGCAGACATCAGACAAGGAATAATCTACTGCTCCAGATCGTTCACCATTGTAACCAATTTCTATCCACTGAACATACTGGAACACTTAGGAAACTGGCCTCAGTAGACTAAAATCTAGCCTTTGTGAATATCCCCTCAGCAAGGCAATGCTTCTCTTTTTGCCTTGATTCCCTTTATTTTAGACAAACCACTTTCTTTACAGAAGCCCATTCTAATTCCTTCACAATCGTGTAACAAGAC
Organism: Todiramphus chloris collaris; assembly: GCA_025345505.1. Classification (NCBI taxonomy): domain Eukaryota; kingdom Metazoa; phylum Chordata; class Aves; order Coraciiformes; family Alcedinidae; genus Todiramphus; species Todiramphus chloris. The sequence goes on from JANVCC010000020.1 coordinate 2,674,736, forward strand.
TAGTGTTGACAGCACTCAAATTTCCTTGGCACATCATTCAGAACACTTGGACCAGATAGATTCAGAAAGTACAATGCTTTTTCAACCATCTAGGATGGAAGCCATTTCTAACTGAATAAAAGATTAGCTGCTGGCAACTGTCCCTATTATTTGAAATCTCTTGCTAAATAGTCTGTTGTGCTTTTGTTTGTTTTGGTAAGCATTTCAGCCTAGCTGCTACAGTTGTCACTCAGACTATAAGGCTGAGAGAATTGCTTTTTATCTGTTCTGAAAAAGTTAATCTGGAAATTAAGAAAGTGTGATGATTTTTTTTTTTTTAATATATTTTCCTGGAGCATGGAGAAAACATCTGATAAATGCTTTAACTTGTGTCCGTAAACATGTCAGTAACATGTCAGTAAAAACAGCAGTAGGAAATTTCTGCTCGCATAGCTGAAGCATGTCTATTCTGATAAGTCCATCCAAGGCACCAGCTATGTAAACTATTGAGTCTTTGGTAACTTAGATAACTGGGGGAAAAGAATAGTTACAAAAATCCCCAGAAATTACTTCTCCACTGGGAGGTCCAGACCTAGTTTAAATTCCATTTACTTCATTTCAGAGGCCATCTTCTGAGCAGTTGGCCCTTTACAGTTCCTTTTATTTCAGAGGAAAAATGAAGGCAAATATAGAAAATGCAATAGCACTGCAGATGCCAGAGTGGTGGCCAGAAAATCTCTAGAAATTGTTACTAGGGCTGAGCTGATATTCAGTCAAATCACATTAGCAGACAGTACATGCATCTCACAATCTCCTTGCTACCCTGATTGCAGCTAAAATGCATGACCTTACACTACCTTTGCCATGAGCTAAGATAACAATTTTCATCTTGCATCAGGCTCAGAATAAGGATGTGAGCATGTCTGTGACTGCAGAGGTAGCTTGCTACAGCCACTCAGTCACTCTGGTCACTTGTCTGTATGAAATAACTTATCTACAAAGCAAATTTTTTCTGGAGCAGGTGTTTCTCATTGACTTTCTGCATGAACACCTTTGTAAAAATTATCTATGTATTTAATCTAATTTTAAATTAAATTATGTTTAATATAAATTGGATTATATTAATTAGATATCATTGTAATTTTTTAAAGGGTACTTTTATTCTAGCATAAAAACATTGAAACATGGAGTTAGCAATCATCCTTCTTCAAGGGCTGCTCAGAGAATGACCGTGGTCACAGGTCACTGGTCACTTTTTATTGCTGATCTGTAAATTAAAGGCATGTAATGTCAGTTTTTGCTGCTCATGTTAGTGAGAAAAAGCTGCTATCCTTACACTAACCTTCTTACAAGAATTTTTCTATATAGAAAATTTTGAACGTAGAATTCACACTTGTTAGGCCAATAGGATTCATAACGTAATAGCAATTTTGTTTGTGAATCTAGTTTTAAAATAAAATTTCTGAAGAAGAAACATGAAGGTACTGCAACTCACACATACAGCGCATAACTGACTTCATGTCCTTCTCTTTAGCTGCATAGTAATTTCTGAAGTACAATCAACACAGCAGCGGCTACAGGGGTATTTCTGCTCACTGCCTGCCTTGCAAATGTGAATTGCAAGGCTAGTGGCTTTTTCTATGAAGAAGCACTTACAGCTGTTCCTTGTGGTACTGAAAGTTAAAACTAAATTCCCTGCAAGAACCATGATGTATGAAAACAAAAACAAAACCAAAACCAAAACAGAAACCAAAAAACCCCGAAGTGTGACAATTGGGAATGCAACTTGACCATTAGGGAAAGGGAGTTTTGAGTTGTGCCATATTTTGCCACGTTTTCCCAAAGGAAATATTAACCACAGCACAATGATTTAATGGTTTCTGAGGGCCACAGGTTGCTGAAACAGATAAAGGAGGAGTAGAAAACACACACAAAGGTAAAGACTTATAAATGTTCTTTCTTCATGCCATTCCTTATGATCTATCATATGCCTTTAGAGAAATTTAGTAGTACTGTTCTTCCCTGAGAGCTGTTTGTGAGTTGTTACAATACAGTCCTTGGGACTTTGACATTGTAATTTGTTGCCATGACAGTAACAGGCATATTATAAATTAAGCTCCCACAAGGTCTCCATGCCTTTAGACAGAGTCAGTGAAGAAAAGGGCTACAAAATTGTACATGAAACTTATGAGAAAGTATGTTTTTTTCTTCCAAACCATCAGCAAAGTAGGGTTTGATGCCATTCCAACTAAAATCTACGGGAGTTTTGACACTGATATCAATGGGAGCAGAATCGAGCACAGTTTGTCATGGAGATTAGTATACAAAAAACAAGAGATGTGAGCAGCAGAAACCCTCTGCAATCCCTCATGAAAAATCCTTTCTTGGCTTTTGAATGCATTTGCTGTTGTTGCTGCTTTTCTACATGAAAAAGGGAAGAGCTAAACATCAGAAAGATGACTTTGTTTGGTAATCTCTAAAGGATATCATTCTGCTTTCAGTAAGACAGATTTGACTGTTTTCCTCACTCAAGGAAGTCAGATGGTCCCAGAAAGGCTTTCCTTGCAATTACACCCTCTGCTAAGACAACGGTACAATAACTGAGTGCCAAGTCAGATCAACTGTTTCAAAGGGCTTGAGACTAGATCCTTTGGCTCTCACTCACAGAAATGCTGTTCAGTCACATAGATAAGTCTGAGGAAGGACATTTTTTTGTGCTTAAGATTGAAGGATTAGTCTGTGAAAGAAGAAAACTAATCTCAAGGGTCAGCAATTATTTCCCAGTGTTTTTCAGTTAGTAACTAAAAAAAAATTGAACTCTTCTCACTGAATGTTGGCACAGACAACTTGAACAGAGTCAAGGGATGTTAGAGTACTTAGGATATTTATCCTTTACAGCAAGGGATTTTTAACCTGGAAAGAGAGGAGCTCTTTTATAAAACTTTTCAGTCACTGATATGAAAAATGGCCTCTATCATTATACTCATGCTGCAGAACGGGAAAAGAAGACACAGGGATATAAGCAATGCTTTCAAGGTTAAACCGTAAGGGAGTTACTTCATTACAGTACCTTGGATGCCAGAGCATGTCTCTGCCCTTGCAGGCAGTCATGAGGTAGCAGGAATTGAATGCAGCTCACCCTGATCATTAGACACACATTCAGCATATCTTGTGTGTTGAAAGAAAGATCGCAGAACCAGAAGAAACAGAAGTTGACAAAGTACTACATTTCAGGAAGAGGAGAGGCTTGGGTTTGTGGTGAGCATGCTTCCAAAGATGTCATCATTCTTAGGGATGTAGATGGCATCTTCTTTACAGCAAAGCCATCACAGCTCTCAAGTACAATATGCCACCCTCAAAATGATGGGTCAGTGGAAGGGTTGAATGTGCAGTGAACACACAACACCAACACAAAGCAATTTATTGCTCAGCTCTGAGAGCAGACTTTTGTCATTAGTGTTTTAATCAAGTTACAAGACAAGACAGGTGTCTTATGGCTTTGGTGGTTTTCCAGGACAGATATTCTATACAGATTTACAGGGCACTTTGCATTGTTCAGTCCCTTTCTCACATTTTATATTACCATATATCATCTTGATTTCAGTTAAGTTTCTTCTGTCTGCTTATGGTACTTCTTGCATTCTCAGAAAGGAAAGAATAAATTACAATTAAAAAAAAAAGTTTACATAAAAGGCAGGAATGTAAATGTTTTCAAGGGCAATAGAACCATCCTCAAAGAGAGAGAAAGAATAATTATAACTATTAAAGTTTGGAAAACACCAAACATCCATTCTCTAAATTACTGTTTTCCATGCAATAATGAAATAAATCTAAGATCAGAAATCTTTGTATAAGATGTGAGAACAAGTAGCTAATGTGGAAGAATTCTTGTTCCCATTAGGCTTAAAAATGCCCTTTTTTTTCTACCTTGCAGAAGCACAGTACATTAGTTTTAAAACTCTTGCTGACCTAAATAGAGCAATGTACCTCTTTTTTTTTTTTTTATCACAAATACTATACAATTTCTTTAAGCTCTTCATAAGGTGAACAAAAGTGGCTAAGGATCATTCAGGTCCATTACTTAGTTTTCCAGGTAAAACACAGATGTTTATTGTTCCTTCACCCTCAGGGGTCTCATCTGTAGGGTCTCCTAGTGCTCCACCTTTCCTTCATAGTAACAAAACCCTGTAGGAAAGAATCAAACCAGCTCTTAAGGAAACATCCATTATGGTACTGGTAGCTTGGAGAAAACATCTAGATGTAAAAAAAAAAAAAAGCAGAAGACACCAAAAGCACTATCTGTCAACTGTCCTGCAAGCTCTGGGAATACAGTGAGTTGATGAGAAGCAACTTGCTGAGCATAAGTGCAGTAACAACTAAGGTGAGTTTGTGAGGAAGAAGCAAGTATTGCAGAGTTTGGCCACTATGTAAAAGGTAGCCATATTAATATTTTCTCTGAAGGGAATAACAAAGTGCAATTTACAGCATTACTTCAGTAATGTTAGTAATTATTAACAGTAAGCCACTGTTTTTCATTATTACTTCTAGTCATTATTTTAAATAACTACAACCTGAAATTCCTAGTATTATTATCTCCAAACATGAAACAGTGGATACTGAATATATTATACTTAGAATTCTATTCCTCACCAAAATCCATAAAAATTCTTATGAGAATAGGTTACAGCAGTAATTTTGTTTTGTGGACCTTTATTTCCATAGACATTTTAGTAGATATGTAAGTTCTGTGGTCAGCTGAGCTTTTTGAAGTTAGTGTATGGATGCAGGGATTTCCATTCCTCTTCATTGGAATTTCATCTCATCATACCCACCTAGAGAAAAAACCAAAAAATTATTTCTTTAATTTCCAAATTCAGTGTAATTCTATCAATTATTCAGTTAATAAGTTTCTCCAATACCAGAAATTGATCATTTCTACTGTCTTTCCAAGATGGTAATTGGAAGTGAAGGGTAATACTTCTTTTTTGGGTTTGAATTTCATATAAACTTGAAAAAAAAAAAAAAAAAGAGAGAAAAAAAAAGCAAACAGCAGAATGACTCATATTACTGAGGATAAATATTCTACTAGAAATATTGTGTGGGTGGGTCAGATTTGTTGTGGTGTGTCCACGGTGCACTGGAGAAAAAAAAACCAATCAAAACCCCCCCCACTTTAGGCCCTTAGTTCACATGTTACAGGAAATGAAACAATATTAGGCATGTGGAACAATGCAGGAAAACAAGGGAAAGAGTATTGCAGATTTTGAAAAAATGTGATTAGTAAATGACCCATGACTGGTGTTGCTGCGCTTCACAACACAGCAACCACAAAGTTCCTACTGACTCTTCCTGAGCATGGCACTGACACAGAGGCCCTTGTCATAAAGGATTGCTGAAGTGAGTAGGATGAAGGCTCAGCACGAAGAACTCAAACTGGATGAAGCTGGAGCCGTTACCATTTACAGTTATCTTTTGCAGTAATTAGGCAGTGTTCCAAGACGTTTTAAGTCCTTTGACACATTCAAGGGTAAGAGGATGACACTGTTAAGGTCAGGAGTTGTTTTGCTGAAGCAAGACAAACAAGCACCTAAAATGCTCCCCAAAAACTTATTAAATACTAAAGCTAAGTCCAGGTAACATGATTTACAGTTTCATTTGCACAGTAGCAAGAGAAGGAGAAGGAAAAGATACAAGTCATATTCTTTGGTTTGAATGTGGCTGACACTTCATAAGAACAGTTTTAAAAACCGGTCTTCTGCAACTTGGCACTGACTTGGCTGACATCTATCAAATCCTACTGGGTATCTGTACAGAAAAATAGATGGAAAGATAATGCGGGAAACAACACAACAAGGTTAAGTATTATGTAAAAGATTTAAGAAGCATCAGTAAGATGCTTATTCTTTTTCCTTCCATTGATAACTTGGATGACAAAATTATAAAAAAAAAAAAAAAAAAAAAAAAAAGAAGAAATAATAATAATAAAAAAAATTCCAACCCAGACAGGTATTTGGAGTCTTAAGGAAAGCTCTGAGTCTATTCCATAGCACTTCTAAACTCATGTAATGTCAAGAGGTGCCTGCTATATTGCTATGATATCCTTGTATAAAATAGTTACCTTTCCTTCTTCCCTAGCATTAGTAGCAGAGTCATGTAAAATAAAGAAATGCATGTTTCATTACACTAAATGATAGATTTTATTTCTTTTTCTGGTGATTCTTGGTCATTCTGTCTCCTGTGCAGGTGGTTGCTCTGACTAAAGATGACATCATCATACTTATACCACCTAATGGTACCAAGTGACCCGGGAAAGGACTGAAATTTATTTCTCTCACTTGAGCTCCAACAGCAAAAGACTGGTAGAGATTTCCTCCATCCATAAAACTTCAGGTCTTAATTTATAACTTAAAAAAACCTCATGTGTACAGCTTCTATCTCTGCTAGAATACTCCAGGAGATGCATATTTCCTTCTGTATTGGATGTGATTTTAAATAACTCTGAACTTCAATAGAAAAAAACCATAGCTTTCATATATGAAAAGCTTTAAAAAACACCCATCTGGTTTACCCTAGGGAACAATACATGGATTATTAATCACCATTTCATGAAACTGAAAATAATCTCTTGAGTTTAGAATCAAGAAGGTTAATACTAGTAAGTACTAATAGCAGCTCTACAAACTGCAGTATGGACATATTGTGCATCTTTATTTGTGGTGATGGAGTTGGCAGTGAAATAATTGACATATTGGCTTTTCAGATGTTTTGTTAAGGGCAAAAGCTCATGCTCTACCATTTATTCTTATGGTAGATTTTGACATATTTTTTAAGGCTTATCTTTGCTACAGGCTAAAGAAGATACTATCTTTGCAAAGACACGAGGACATAACAAGGTGTTATGATTTTGCCAGAAGATACTTCAGCTCAGACAATATCTCCACTGTCCTGCTGCTTGACAAGGACCATACAAATAATTGCAAAACATTACACAACACTCTGCATTGCTAGCTACCAGCTGGTCCAAGAAATTTGCTGGTGCTGTATTACAGCAGTACATACTGTGAGGGTACCCCAGTACCTATTTACCTTCAGCATAAAGTTGTAGGGTTTGCCAGATGTGCTAAAATTACCACTAGCACAAGCATAGATAAAGGAAAAAATGAATCATTTATTAATACAATCTAGTCACACACAAACTATTCACAAAGAATTTTTCAGCAACTCATGAAGAAAAAATATAAATAACTGATGTTTAAGTAATGTTACTCTGAATGAGTTCCAAGTGATTTCTCACTCAACATCTCTCAGCTATCAATCTCTCAAGATTTCTCAACCTTTTCCTTAGGAATCTATTTCTTCTGTAAGCCCTTCATCTTTCAGTTTGCATTTAGGGGAGATCATGGTAGCCTGTGAGCCTATTTAACTTGTGCACACAAACTTCTCTGAGGGGTTTACAGAGATTAAAATTTCTCCATCATACCCACTGTCATGCAGCTATCTTATGCGTATAAATTACTTCAGTTAGCCAGGAGCTCAACTTTTTTTCCAAAGGATTGTCCCCCCACTTTTTAGGTTTTTTGACTTGGTGACACCTCTGTGCATGGTAGGGTAGAGTGATTGCTAATCCAGAATGCAAGTGGAATCTCATAACCATGATGCTGGGTCTGACATATTCCCAAAATACACTAGCAAACACATAGGGCAAATTAGGACATAAAAATAGACCAGGATTATTTGCTTCTTCTCATGTCTAATCAGATAAGTAAAACAGACTAATCACCAGTGAAATAAGAAATTATTTTTTTAGATTCCTGAAGCATTCCAGGTTCTTTCCAACATCTTGAATCTATGGCTGTTTCTGAGTCAATGCAAACAATAACATCCCATCACATGTGTGCTTCATCTGTTGCCACATACACACAAGGGAGGAAGAAAAATGAAATCTCTGTTCAGACCAAGATGGTGCAATTCTGAGGATGACTATTATTTTAACCACAAATCCTCATCACCATCCTAGTATTCATTCTTGGATTTTCAAGGCTCAACTAGATAAATACCTGAGTTGTGTGCTGATCTCACTTTGTGCATGAGGTTGGACTGAAGCTATCTGGACATCCTCTGTGACATGAATCATCCTATGAACCAATGCGTAAAGCAAAAAACACTCAAACCCTAATGGACTTACAAATTTTGATTTATAATAACAACTAGTAATCAAATGAAAAAAGGTCTGAAATTTAGTCTTTCTTCTCTCTGTCCAGTTATGTTGCTCTAATTTTCACACTTCCTAGCCCGCACTCTCAACACCATTCCTCTAGATACACTCTCTTACCCCTTGGATGGTCCAGCTCAACACCCAAAACCTGTCTGTCCCCACTTCCAAAGAAGTGACTTTCTCTTTGGCCAAAAAAAATTATTTTCAATGGCCAAAATTGTATTTAAAGTAATTGTCATTTGTGAAACTCATAGTTAGGAAATTAGTTATCAGTAAAAAGCCCTAATTCTTATTACAGATACAAAATGGTGTTACAAAGTAAAAGTGTAAAATAGTTCCTTCAAGCAAGGTTTCATTCTTCACAACAGGTTTTTCAATGGAGAATTCATGGCCTGAGTTTTCCAACACAATCTGATGTTTGAAGTGCTTAGATTGAGCTGACCACAAGGAACCTAGTTTTCAAAGGCCCAGATGCCCAGCAAGTTAGAGGTAATGGAGAGGAACAAATACTTTTAATAATGACATTCTAAAATTTGCAGATGTGCCCAAATCATCAAGAACCCTACTGTAAGTGGACTCACTGACCTACATGTCCTTTTTATGTAACCTCTGTCCTTTCTTATACAAATGTTTTCAGATATTATGCAACATAGGTTCATGCAAAGGTAATAGGTCAAGCAACTACCAAGGAAATACTTGGCATTAGAAGTCCAGGAGTTTGTTTCCAGTCTTCTCACTGTTAATAAGAACTTGCAGAGTCTGGCCCCAGTTTCAGTGTATCCAGTGACAGATAATTCTGCTCCATCTCTAGGGGATGGGCAAAGGTTCTCACATTTCATCCATACCTAGGATGCCAGGGGTAGGAATGGAAGGCATGAATTGTCTTCAGAGCCCTCTCAGAAGATCATTAACCAACCCAAAACATCCTCAAATGAAAAAATGTGATGGTATTTTCTCCTGAGAACTTAAATGAAGGTTTAAGGAAGCTATCTGTCTTCACAGTACATTTCTGAAAGGAAAATAAAATCAACACTGGAAATTAATTACCTGGGAACAGAAGGATAATGAGGAGGGTTGTAAATATGAGGAACTTTTCTAAGGCATTTGGCATATCAGACCTTCTGCTCAAGCCTGATCTTTCAAGGAACGGGATCTTCTGGAGAATCTATAAAACGAATCATATATATATGAAGCCATGAGAACAAGGTGAAGATGTGATTAATGCTGCTCCAGTATTTGGAAGTGAAATTCCCTTCCTTCCTTCCTTCCTTCCTTCCTTCCTTCCTTCCTTCCTTCCTTCCTTCCTTCCTTCCTTCCTTCCTTCCTTCCTTCCTTCCTTCCCTCCTTCCTTCCTTCCCTCCTTCCCTCCTTCCCTCCTTCCTTCTCTCCTTCCTATGAACAGTGGAAGTGCTCTACATCTTAAAATAATTCTTCTTATCATTCAAGACCATCAGTTCCAATATGAATCAAATAATCTGACTGTCAAATTCTGACACCTTCAGTGCTGCTTCTCTTTATCAGAGACTTTTCCTTAGCCCACAAAACTCTCTGTAAATCCAGATGACAAAAACTGTTATAAATTTTATGGGGTTTTGATAATAAAAAAAAATACTCTGCATTTACTTTAAAATTGTTTTTTTAATGTCTTATGATCTGTCAGACTTCAGTATCTGTGAACTCAGAGACTGTGTTCAATGGTAGAACATCTATTGTGTCCTGGTTTTTGTAATAAGACTCTAAATAGATTCAGCAATGCAATTAATTGTTTAAATATTCATACCTGTTCCCCTACAAGCCATCTTTAATATGTTTAATTTGAAGGGATAGTCAAACTCATAAACTTTATCCCCAACCTCAAGCACCATGACATTACTGTGGCTGCCTAAGGTGCTGCTAGCAGGTCCATGTTGTCATTCTGCAAGATTTATTAGCCAGAGGTAAGTTAATTATCAGACAGAATAAAATTTATGATATGCTGTGAAGCTTCAGATGAAGTGTTGCTTGGAGAAAAAAAAAAATAAAAGAAAGAAAAGAAAAAGAAAAAGGAGAGAGAACAAGTAAATGTTAAGCCTTGGGCATTATATTTACATTTATGAGATCCTCTATGATTTACTTTTCCAGCTTGTTTTCTTAAAAATGCCTTGGGTTTGTTTCAGCTAAAACACACTATAATTTTAATAATACTCATTTGTTTAAGGTGCCCCTTACTCTGTGGCTATTCATGTACAAAAGTGGGTGCCCTATAGCAGAATTTGAATTATAGTCATGGCTTAAAGCCATCCCAATGCAACTATAAAACTCATATGTGTACAATTCCTTACCTGTCCTCATTCATCAAAAGCTGAATCAAGTCACCACTGTAACCAAAGTTACCCATTTTTTTTTCCCTCAGTGTCTGGATTTGTAGCCAGGGTTACAACATCCCCTTGCAAGAAGGAAGAAGTGAGCCATGGGCAGTTTCAGCCCTTCACATTCAATACTGGAGCAGCCACACGGTCCCCTGGATGGTGGCTCAGGGGCAGGAAGTTCTGGGTAATGTTGATTAATTATTCCCAGTTTATTGCCATCTCTCAGTAATGGTGTGTTGACTACTTATAATTCAGAAACAAAGGAAAAAAGAGTAGATCAGCAGGTAATCGGAAACTAAGATCTGTCTGCTAACACAACAACCCTTTATGTTTCATCACTTAAGTACTCCCTGACAATTAGTAACCATTGGCAAATGTTGACTCCAGCAGACCATAATAGTATGATACAGTAGAATAATTCCACTATTCCTGTGCTGTTTATAGCTTCAGAGATCTTGCCTTCTTGGCTCGGTGCAAATTCATGACCTGTAAGAGGCAGCACTTTTTAAGGCAATTTTTTTCATCGGTACTCCCTCTCTTCAGAACAAATCAAAATGCAATGGATTAAAGTCACATGTGTAGAAAATATTAATAAATTAAATGAAAAAGTGGTTTTGTCAGAAAAAAACAAAGTTATTTGCATATTTTAAGTTGATAGGAGAATAATGACTTAGTGAGTTACTGCAGAGCATTCTATAAACAAATTTCAAAGAAACAAGGATTTTTTAAACCATTGAAATTATTTTAATAATTTTAAATTTTCAACATTCCCATTATCCTCATTGAGTTACTTTTTCTTGGTAAAGCTTGATTTTGACCAGTTCTCTTAAAGAAAACGGTATTTAGAATTTGTAAAGAGAAAAAAAATCCTTTATTCAAGGGAATGTAGGGGACAAGCTATCTAACAAGAAACTAACGTGAACACAAAGGAGTGAAACAGAACAAAGTGCTTACTCAGAAAATGGATACAAGTGAGAAAGAATCTTAGAAGTTGGAGAACTCTCTTCTGAGACAGCTACTTGAAAAGGACTGTAGACTGTAGAGTGGCAAAGCACTAGTGATATTCCCAAAAGAATTTTTTTCTATGAGCAATTTTTATAAACTGTGAACTGATTGTGCTGGAGCAAAACCATAAGGAGAACAATTTTGAAAGTGGTGCCTTGGGAACTACATACGTAAATCTTGTTGTTTGCTAACATGATTTGTGAACAGAAGTCCCCATGCACTGCATTACAGACTGAGCTCTGAGAGGATTAAAACACACTGAATGTTTCTTTTTCAAGCTTTTTTTTATTTTCACTCCCTTTCTTCTTCCTCAGTAGTCAAGATGACATGATCTTTACAGCTAGAGGGCGCTGGCTTGTAAGGAAGTCCTTGTGAGCTCTTAGTAGGTTGCAGGTATTTTCTCATTCTAATGTCGAATCTGGTATAGTAATGTAGTTTGTTAAATATGGAGAAACTTCAGGTAGTTGAAGAGTTATTCTGGGGCTCCATTGATTCAGTGAAGAAATGCAGAAGGATCCATGACTATCAATTTCCAATTTAAATAGAACAAGGTGAAACCAACGTGTGAAAAGAAGCTGACCTGGATCTCCACCTTGGACCTCCAAGGAAAGAGGCTGTCCTTCCTACCCTGGAGCACAGCATCAGGAGAAGGAAAGGAGGGATGTGAAAAGGGTTCCTTCCACCAAACACCCTGGGACTGAGTGTGGACCCATGAGTAGGGGTTGCTGCAGCCATAAAGTGATTGCTGAAACATGCCTGTTCACTGCCTTGTAAAGAAAATACAGCCCACTAGTGAATCATTTAGTAATTCTTCTGTGATCTACTTAGGTCTTAAAGAAAATATAAGACATCCATTATTAGGCTTGAGTGCCTTACCGCATTTGAAAAATGTGTTTTATAAATCAAGAGTTGAATCAAAAGGTAAAATTTACCCATCTGCCAAAGGCCAGCACAAAGTCAATGTACCATTTACTTTCTCAAAATAAGTTTAAGGGAGACCTATGGTTTCAGGACAGCCTTTCCCAAAAGGGTGAGCTTCAAAATCATTCAAGTGGAAAGTAATCACCTTAAAAATGAATACTCTAGTAGCGGAAAAAAGAAGTTTCTTGACATGGTGAAATAAATAAAAGTACTAGGTAGTATTACTGAGATAAATGTCTTCAGAGTGCTAGAAAGAGGGGCAGCATATTTTTGCAGCACTGCAGCCAGGAAATTGTACAACACGTTAGCTTGAAAGAGGTGCTGTATTCCAGCCAGAAACAGCTCTGCATATTTAAAAAAGTAAAACAATCTAAACATGCTAAACTCCTTTGAAATGTAATTTAATGTTTTCAAGGGAAATAAAAGATTTATTTTAAATTCTCTTTCTAAATTCCATCTAGCTGGTTTCATGATGGTTGCTTAAAGAGGAAAAAGGCAAAAACAATGCTGATACGCTTCTGAGTGGGTTTTATTCTTGAATGCTGCTGTCCATAGAACAACTTTGCTCTTGCTCTTGTTCTCATGTACTTATTTCCAAGAAAGAAAAATGTCACTGCTCTGAAGTAGTAACATCTTACATCAGTTTGGGATTGATGTATTGTTTCACAAGGTGCCAGGTTGCTAAAGAATCACAGGACAGCAAAAAACAATCAAGGCTATGAAATGGAACAGTAGCAGATAGGCTTTTCTTACTGACTTGGGATTAAATGCTAACAGCTGATGTCTACATTAGTGTCTTTTTATGTATATATACATATATAAATATGCATATATATATACACATTTTAGAAAGCTTTTTGTGTTAGACCCACAGCTTGAAAGGGACTGCTCAGTGTGTTTGGCAGATTCTTCATCTTCATAGTGTTATCTATTTAATTAGTCATAATTGCAGGGATGGTTATTGGTTCTAGTCTGGTTTTATTGACTATATTTTCAAATAATTATCTTGGGTACATCTCTGAAGTTTTTTTATAAAAATACCCCAAGCCTATAAATAATAGATCTTTCACTTCTTTCTAAACAGTAACATTATTCAGCAGGGTCTCATTTGTTTCTTTAAAACTTAGGAGATAGGAAACTAAGTTTCCTAGGAAACTAACTTTTCTGAAAGCTGTGAAAGTATAGATGGATGAGTGCACGGACTCTACACAAGAATGCACTCCTAGTCTCCACCACAGAATCAGAGCCCCTTGCTATGCTATGGAGTTATCACAGCATTTAACTGCATGAAACAGCAGAGGAGGAAAACCAGCTATTTCAAAAGAAACCAGAGTCTGAAAGCCAAGCTATAGCTACATAAATGTTTGGTAGCAATTGCAAATGTGAATTGTGAGAGCTGAAAAGCTTTGAAGTAATTCTTAAACTGGGCTCTAAGTGGGTTGGATGGCAAAACAGTAGTCAGGTCAGCAGTTTCCAAGACTCACAAGTCTCTTTGAAAACTATTGTTCATCTGTTACAAGAGTAAACACCTGCAAGACAAAATTCAATGTGTAAAAGCATACATGTCAGATAACCTCCTTTTATCACAAGCCTGCAACAATGTCTCCATAGCTTAAGCAGTTAGGTGTTGTCATGGTTTAACCCCAGCAAGCAATCAAACACCATGCAGCCACTCACTCCTACCCATCCCAGGTGAAAAAGAAGAAAACATGTGAGTTGTGGAACATCTCCCTTGTGAGGAAAGGCTGAGGGAGCTGGTGCTCTGTAGCTTGGAGAAGAGAAGACTGAGGAGTGACCTCATTAACATTTATAAATTTGGCTAGTTTGGGTCAGCTGTCCTGGCAATGCCCTTCATGTGCTCCTGCACACTAGCAAAATGTGGGAATCTTGAAAGTCCATGATTCCTTATGAAGAACTAAAACCATCAGTGTATTATCATCATTGATCTCATACTGAATCCAAAACACAGCACTATTTTAGCTACTAAGAAGTGAGCTACTAAGAAGAAAAGAGAATTAGCTCTCTCCCAGCCCAAACCAGGACAGGTGTCCTCTTTTTTCTTCTTCTTCACCTATATTAATTAGCAAATAAAACAAAGGAGAGGAAAATAAAGATGAAATCTAAACCATATGGGATGTATCATAATATTAATTTACGTTTAGAAGCTGATAGCTCTGCTGCTATAAACTGCACTGGCCAATTATGCTGCATATCTGATAAGACTACACAGAGCCACAACAATGCAGTAATTATTATAAATCAGTCCATGAACCTCATTAGATTTAATAGTCCAAACAAAATGGAAACCCACAAATGCTGATTTGAAATATATCCAAACATCTTTATCTTTGTGCATCTGTACTGGAACATGTTGATCCGCTGTTGTGGCCCTCTGGCACACCACTATCTGTTGTTGCACTGCACTGGAGAGCACAGTACTCGCTCCCACGTCTGGAATGTGCAGGTGCATGGGAGAATCAGGCAGTCAGCCAGTCTTATACGGCTCCTTGTTGTCTGGCAAGTGATATCAGGAACCAAACAATAAAAGGACATCTCCAGGACAGGATGAGGGAGCTGAAGATTGATGGAGTAATGACCACCAGAGGTGCCCCAAGACCTACATGCATGTGCAACAAGGCATATGACCGCTGTTAGCCACTGTGGGTGGAAAAATACTGTTCAGCCTCTGTGAACGCACTGGCCATGCATGCACCAATGCTGGAACAGTCTCCACACCCCTGCTAGGAGAGCTCTAAGTAGCCAGAAGGCATTAGGACCTACCGACTCCTCTTCCCAAGTACCACACTACATGCCTTCCTCTTGCTCAACAGTTTGTCTACCACCTTGGGGTCAGTTTGTATATGGGGGTGTTAGGTAACTACTTGGGTTTGCTTGAGTAACATTTTTTTTTTCTTATTGGTCTTGTGCGTGAGTGCTTAAATAAAATTAGTTTCACTTATTGGACGTGTGCGTGGGCACTGTCCTTTGTGAAACAGGAATCCTTCATGAACCTGTGACACTTTGACATAAGGATTGGCAAAGTCATTAATATAAGCTTTATTTTCATATTTCTGATTTTCTCTGGTACCTTCACAAACAGAAATACCACACAAATACCCATTTTCACACTGTTTTTTACATTATTTTTTTTTCAATCTGTCTGGTAACAGAAATCTGAAAATGGCAGAATGTTAGGGGTTGGAAGGGACCTCTGAAGACCATCAAGTCCAATCCCATCTGTTAGTATTATCTGTCTGCAAATTAAGGTATATGGGTGACTCAAGTTCCTATGTTTCTGAACCTACTTCGCTTGCTATATCACTGTGTAGATATCTAGTGAACAGAAACTCAACTTTAAGTTTCCTTTGCATATTTACAAGCATACATATTTGCATTTGGTATATATGTATTTATAATTTGATCATTGGCGCAATAGCGTACAGCCAAATATTCTGCATGTGCACAGGGAACACAGGGCTATACGTACACACATGCAAAAAGTCTGCTTTAAAACTAATCATAGCTTTAGAATAAAAGGAATGGCAAATGCCAGGAAGTGTTTGCCATGGCTGGTTGACAACAACATGCCCTGGTGTTCCATAATTTGCTGCCAATATCCTAGGGAGGCAAAGTGCCTCCTTCTGTTCCCTGACTCAGCAAGCTACATACTACTTTCAGAAATAGAGTAGACAAGAGTCCATAGGTCTGATGGAGTAAGTATATTAATAGGAGAAAAGTCACCTTGAAAAAGTCTGTAGTAGTGCTCATGGTCTTATAGAAGGACAAGCTGCTGACAATTTTTCCTAACCACGTCATGCTCAAACTATGGTCTACCAGATAATGCTTCAGTACTTGAAATGAAAGGCACTACAAGAAAGACAGTTTAAAGACAGCAACCATTCTGCCAGTGTGAGACTACAGGCAGTGCTACTGCACACAGAACCTAGAGGAAACAAAAATTTTGTTTATAAGACCTTTTTTGAAAGTTTTGCCATGGTGGACCATATGTGTAACTTCTGTCCTTATGAACAAGCAGAAGTATCTCTTCCTTAACATTTTAGAAAACAGTGTAGAAGTGAAATATGATCTGTAGCTCACTTAATCTTATAAAAGAATAAATCCAGTCAGGCAATCTGCTCACATAAAAAAAAAAAAAATCCCTAGCCTTTATGATGACAGGAAGGGTTCAGCAGGTAATCTGTGGTGGTACTCCCTTCCCTCAACAGACTGCCAAAAAAAGCAGGTAGTTACTTGTGACTTGTTACATATGCCCCATTAGAGAAGCACTTCTCAAATCAGTCTTACAGAACCCTGCACTTGGAGTCCTTTATTCAAAGTTTTTGATCAGATTATTTTATCCCAAGCTGCTCCGTTATCCACCATTTCCTTTAGGGAAATACTCCACAATCTAGTCTTTTGAACCTCACCTTCAGGCACCTAACTGTACATCAATAGCATATTTCTATCACTTTTGAGATTAAGAAATAATAGAGTTTTCCATGTCCCTTTAACAATAATTGTGTTTACTTCAGTGATCCCTTCATAAAGCAACTGAAGGTGTAGCCCTCAGAGAAAGGTAATCCTCATTAAACTCTGCAAAAATGTTCCAGCATTACATGAAATCACATAAACATAATTCTGTTTCATTCCAGCTTGGAAAAAAAATGTAAACATGGAAATACGGTTACAGGTAACTAAACATCTCTGGGCACTGGATGAAAATATAGAATATGAACACATCTCAAAACCTCCTGAATTTCAGTCACTCAGTGCGGCATGTGAAGGGTTACTTCATTGTGAAATTAAAACCTGCTTACAAAGTGGGATTAATGTCTTTTTTCAGATGAAGCATATTTGCCTGTGTTGTAGCCCAACACCATGTGCTTAAGATAGATGGAGAATTATGTATTGTGCCTGTTCTCTCTCACTTTGAGACTGAAGGCATTCCAGGTAGTTGGCCCATCTGTGAAGTCCAACACATTAGTAAAAGTGTGGATATCTCTCAACAGAACTTAGACTTTCATCACTATCAGCAGGCTTCTGGAGCTGCTGTTGCATTTCAACAACCATAGCTTCAGTTGCAACTCTGAAGGTGCATGAAAAATAATCCTGAGGTCCAAAGGAAGGTCTTTTCTCAAAAAAAGGGTGAAGTAGTACTTTGATGATACTTCTTGTTCAGCTGGAACACTGTCAGGTTGCAGTTTGGATGAAGCAGAATTACTCTCTTCACTCATATTTTGTTCTCGCCCAGCTGACAGTGACACTAATTCCAAGAGAATTGTTGTCAGATGTAGCTATTAATATACTGTATATTTAAATACTGGTTTGTATCCAAGAGCAGCTTCTGACTCTCTTTGACAGGCACTTCTTGGCATGAATTGCTATACTACAAGAGATACTATCTCTACACATATTAATAATGCACACACATTTCCTCAACAAGAAAAGATCACATAAAATGAACTAAGTAAAAACATTGACCTCACAGTAACATTACAGAGGTCATTATTAATTACAGTATGCTAACTGCATATTAGCCCTAAACTATGCAGAAATTTGGCCTTTAATGTTAGAATAAATTCTAATTCAACCATATAAATATACTACATGAAATAAGGTCATAAATATTATGAAATGAAAAAATAGGAAAATTTTTCTGGGGAAAAATATTCAAATATAAATGTACTTTGCTTTATTTATTGCACAGAAAAAAAATGAGGAGGTTTTCTTGCATAAATACCAGCTGTTTTATTTGGTAACATCTGATTTAGCAACATCTGGTCTTCAATATAGAGGAAGTAAGAATTTTGTTTGAAAAAAATCATAGATTTTTATTGAAAAACTAACTCCATGTCATGGCGGTTCTATAGTATATGTATAAGTGATTTTAATTTGAGATGCAGCATTTAATTTCTTTCACTTTATAAGGGAACTGAGAAGTGAAAAGCAAGAGAATCACACAGGTCAGAACAGGAGTTTTTCATAGAGGTAAAATTTGAATTCAGGAGTTACTGCTCATTTCCCTACTCCCATTTTCCTCCAAATAAATAATGTAAATCACTTTCTATATATTTTACCATGTCCCAAGTAAACCACAAATCCAAGCAAATTCTGAAACTGTAGTTTGGAATAGGTACATATCATGACACTTAAAAAGGTTAGAGAATTAAATTAATGAAGAAAACTTTGCTGAGATATTGTTGCAGAGAGAAACGGGATTCTACTTTAACTTCAAAGTTCCTTCCGCTAGCAGATACTATTAAATTTCTTTTTATGAGCTAAACATTTTGTCCTCGTATGAGTAAGTAGTACAATAAAATACACCGTTTGCTTTATTTTCTCTAAGTCCCTTATAGAGTTTCCTACCTTTGCAGTTTAAGATTTATGAACTTCTCAATTTGCCTCAAACCAGACAGTACCAGTGAAAAGACGAGGAGAAAGAGTTACAATGGAGACAGAAGAATTCACTCCAGACTTGCTAACAGTATTTTCCTGCCCTGTCTTCAGTCAGTCTTAAATGTTAGAAACAGACTTGCTGAATTAATAGGATTTTTAAGCTTTTGTTTAAAAGCTGTCTTTGGTAGGTTCCACTAAGGACAAGTCACTTGCCCTAAATCATGGCTTGGACCATATGTGCAGTGACCTTCTACTGAACGTTTTTCTTGTATTGAGCACTCTATATTGAGATTATATATTCAAACAATTGCTTAAAATGGCAGATTTATTTTTATACACAAACTAAGGATGCCAGTAACTAATTATGTTTGATTTTGATGGAGAGATACTTGATAAAATGTATTAAGAGATAACTTCTGAGAATGCCAAGTACAGAACTATTCAAAGCCTGTGCTGATGTTGCAACACAAAACGATGTGATAGCAGAATGTGTTCAAGCCAAGTCTGTAGAGGGAGTACTGGGAGCTAACAGCAGGAAACTGAAATCACACCATATTCACAAGATGTGTTAGCTGTTAAATAAAGGCATTATATCCAACATCTCCCATCTGGGCATCTGAATTCTAGGCATAAAAAGTTCAAAGCACTTTATGTAACACTTTGCACATTTTTACCTAGTATTTTCATAGAGTTTTTTTCATTCAATAACAGTAAAAACTCAGGCAACAACTTGAAAAATAAGGGTTTCATCTGCAGCTGCCTTTAAGACTGTTTATTTTTGTAAAAATAGCCATTTTCTTTTCTCTTTATTTTTCTCTACCAGTCAGTTTGTCTTTCCTGTTTACTTCTGTTCTCTAAGTCATGCCCTTCTTGCTCTGACTCCCTGAACAATTCCTTCATCGTGTTGCTTCTTTTCTTCTTCTTGTGCCTTAAGGCACAATGTTGTAGAGACTTTCCTCCTTATCCTCTTCCCTTCAACTTTCCCTTTTGGATGACTGCTGGCAGACCACTGTTTTTCCTCCTCCTCCTTCTCCTCCTTTCTAAGAAGGGCAGAAACAAACTAGAATTATTCCCAGCTGTCATGTATGGGCTTTTAGATACTACTTTGCAATCCAGAGCTTAGAAGCAGATGAAAGTACCAGTTAAAGAGCCATCTAACTCCATGGATCACAAAAATACTAAAGACAGTGCATACTGTTAATAATTAAGAATAGGAAAATCATTTTCACTTTTTTGCTTCAGTGACTTATACTAGTGTGGACCGTAATTTGGGACAGCAGAAATTGATTTGTCTACCTGTTTTCCTCTGTCTTACATCTAATTTGAGAAACTGGGAGAACATAGGTTCCAGCTCCTCTTCCAGGTTTAGTCACCAATGATGTATTTGCTTTAGCTTCTTGCCTCTCTTCCCCAGCGTTTTTAAGCCCAGGCAAAGAAAAGGTGCTCTATGCACAAAGATTAGTGGGAAAAGGCAGAAAATCTGGAGTATCCAAACTGCTACTGTGTTCATGCATTCCCTGACAGAGGGACATTTACCAACTGTACTTGCTTAGGACTCGGGAAATTAAGTTAGTACCAGGAACTGGGGTACCATTTGTGCAGTAGTTAACCTTCTCTTCCTTATAAACACCTCGCAAAGTAAGTCTTGGCTGGTCTGATCCAGCAATGGCCCTATTATTTTAAGTGTTTTTGTATAGATCTAGATTTATTTAATGTCTTGTAAATTACTTGACTCAAATGCAATTGTCACCACTCTCTGCAGGATTAAATTATGCTAATAAGAATATACTCAGGGTTTTCTAGTGCTTTATCCAATACATTTTTATATGCAAATTTTATACTGTAAACTGCAATATTTAAACTTCTTTTAAGGTTTCCCTATGAACTGGAATTCACTTATAAGAGTTTAAAAAAAGGAACTACAAATGACATTGATCTCCAGCACTTGCTGAAGACAAGTTTCTGCTGTAGTCAGTGGGAAATCAACTACAGGTCTGTAAAAATAAAGTACTTTGGTGCAACAGCATATTGATTTCCCACAGTATTTAGTAATGTATATTGATATCTAACAATGAAACTCACACTGATAACAAGAGTTATCATCTTAGATATATTCAGAAAGGTTGTTTTAAAGAGAGAAATAACTATAACTGAATACTGATAGAAATATTTCATATTTCTTTTTGATATTTTTTAAATTCCTTTAATGAATATTTTACTAACAGGCTCAGTAATACAAGAAATGAAAAACTAATCATGGTCAAGCTGTTGTTGAGTATTAGAATGCCTAAAGAAGGAACCAAACAAACTAATCCTGTAGATATATTCAGGATTAAGCAGCAAAAAATTTAATTAACTTCCAGTTCTATTAGTCCCATTTTCCTATGGGACTCTTGAGAGTGATTCCCTATGTCTATAAAATTTCAATTCCAAAGCTTAAATCCCAAAACTGGGGTAAGTTTGTGAGTTATGTTGTGGGCAATAAAGATAAATGATCATCAAATATTGTACCTTCTTCCTGAAAGCAAGGCATTGATAGAAAAGCGATATTATTCATTATTTTGTCAGAATTCCTCATATAAATTAACTCTTTGTTTAAAATGCCATAATCATTTGCTCTTCTCATTTAAAAGAAAGGCATGATATGAAGAGACAAACTGACCCAGATGACACAAGAAGAGAGACGAAGTCTTTCACTCCATCTTACTGGATTATCCCATTTCTTAGTTGTGTCTAAGAAAAGTCAAATATTCCTAAAGGAAATCAAAAGCATAAAATAGGTGCGAATGTTGTATAGAACACAATCTATAAAAAGCTGTGCTACTGTAACAAAATATTATAATTTATTAATGCTTTCTTTCATTGCAGGTGTTTTTCCCATTTTTCTTCTCTCTCTCTCTCTTCCGCCCCCCCCCCCCCCCCCCCCCCTTTCATCATAATGGTTATCTAGTATCTATATTGGAAGTTTTAACAATTTTAGCCAATGCCATCATCTAAATAGTGCAAAACTTAATTAAAACACTGAATTAAAACACTTTTTTCTTTTGAACAGTATTCTTCATTAATATACTAAAAGAATTGTTTATTCTGAGGGCATTATATAATTCAGTTTGCATCTCTACATCTCCCTCAGAGATGTTTAGTTTAGAGTGGTTTACAAACTGATTGAAATGACTGATTTGAAGCATGACTGATGTATGTGTGATATTCAGCAAAACCAGACAAGTGTGCTGTTTTGTTCTGTGCTGTTATACTTCCACAGGAAAATATGCAAATATATACACCAAATATGGAATAACCAGAGACCTGTTTGTTCCTTGTTTTTCTAGAAGACTAAGTGGTACACTAATATTCTCTTAAAAACTCTTCCCCCCCCCCCCTTTTTTTTTTAACTCTTACCCTGATGTGGAACTGTTCTTCTGTCATCACAAATTGATCAGTAACATAGCTATCAATAGATGTGAAATTAATTTATTTCTTGAAATGTGACCTTTTTCCCTCGGAAGCCCAAGGAAGATGATTATCAGCAGATTTTTTTGGCAATAAATATCCAAGAACATGTATTTGGTTACAAACCACAGCCTGGTGCTCTTTAGTGACAGAAGAAGCCCATCTTTTTATGAGTACAAAATATTCTCATTCATCCCAATTCAAAAATTATTTAATTTCAATCTCTCTTTATCTATCTGAACTGTAGACTCTGTCATCAAAACACCTTGGAATGCACATCTTTTACCATATCACCTGCTGAGGTTTCTGCTTTTCTTTTCCAAGTCAAAGTAGTTCCTCAGATTACTATGGCAAGAAATAAAATAAATGCAATTCAGAAAGCTAAATGATCTGTAGCAAAACACGAAAAGGTCTGTAGGACAATCTTGCCTGAAGATCTGAAAGGTTAGGTGGAAGATGACCAGTTGTGTGCAGTGGTGGTACGCGTGGAGATTTTGGCATATATAACACCACATAGATTAATCTGAGTGACACAGACCAAAAGATCACAAGACCATTGGTGACATAGAAAGGAGATGCTGAGAAAGCTGTATGGATAAGTCCCTCATGGACTTAGTAAAAGGAGGGGTGTCTCATTGCTGTGGTTCTTCATTGAAATATAAAACTGAAATGCTAATTGCAAATATCCACATGTGAAGACCTTCCTAGTTATGCTTGCTGTATTTTTGCTCCTTATAAACAAGGCTGTTTACAAATCTGAAGACAAAGCAGAATTTTAAATATTCATCTCTGATTATTTTGTTCATTTTCTGACAACCCAGCATGATATGTGAAACCTTATCAGTAGAAGTATAAGATAACAGCAGAAAAATCTAGTTACACTCCTTTTCTCTGAGAAATATACCCAGCATCATATGTGGAATGAGTGATTTATGCTAGTAAAAAAGAGCAAAAGGACAACCCTTTTATCCTTGACTCTCACAGAACACTAGATTCACAGACAAAAAAGATGAATGAGGCTCAGACATCAAAGCATGGAAATTCATGCTTCTGTTCTTTTTAAATAAAGAGAGCTACGTCATTATTAGTAAACCTATCTGTTTGCTGAGCATAGGTGTTGAAATTTGCATGCTGTACATATGTTGCCATTGGGAGCCTGGGCATACAGAATTTGAGAAATATAAAATGTATGAGGAATTTACAGGACAAACTCATACAACATACCTTACCAGTACACGGCTGCTGTGCTGACACAGTATGCCTGCTTCTGTAGTTTATATTGAGCAGGATATAGACAGTGAATATATAAAATTCATTGATGCATGGCCATGAGAAATTGCTGTAGAGTGGAAGCCATTTGAACGATTAGTGAGAAAAAAAGACTACCATGGTAAACACAGTAAACCCTCTGATATTCTTTGCCATGTGCTAATCTCCAGGCATTTACCAAAGGTAATGAATTAGTCATGCAAGTAAGATACTGTTTTCTTCATTTCAGAGAGGGGTACCAAAGAACAGGCAGCTTTAAACTTTTCTCCTTCAGTAACATGAGCCCTTGCTAGATACATTTTCATGCTTTATACTGCAACTTGTGTTGCCTGAAAAATGAACTATGAATTTAATTTGCAAACTACCCCAATTTCACAGAGTTCTAGCTATCCTTTTCTTATTATGTCTAAATCTTTGGTGACATGAGTCTACCTGGCAAGGCCTTGAAATAAAAAAAAAATTATACCATTTCTTCCTTTGTTGTCCCCCTCATATATGATTTGACCACAAAAATGTAAATTAAGAATATGAGAACAAACATGACAGAAAAAAACCTAGTTTCTGAATCAGTGCTAAGAAATCTTAGCTCAAGTTTATTTCCCATCCTCAGTAAACATTTTTTTGGGAGACTGATAATTGAATTTTCCAAAAAGAAGATGGGAGAGACTGGAAACCAACATCCTTGAGGCCATGGAGGGCACAACAATATTCTGCATCTTTCAAGAAATTCTGATGCTGTGGTTTCAGTAGAAAACCACTTTGTAGTGGTTTATGTGTGAGCAAACAGAAAGGATCCTGAACCATGGCTTCTGACATCCTTTGCAATTTAGATAACAGACAACATGAAGGAGTTGGCCACTGTGCCTGGACAGTGTCAGTAGTCATAGCTGGTACTACCAAGAGGAATTACAGGCAGAACGCTGACCTAATGCGTATCCACTGCCCACAAACTTCAGAGCAAACTGGAGTTTACCCACAGAAAAGATTACATGTAGAATGAGATATGGATCTTGATTATTATATTTATTTTTAAGGGTGTCACTTAATATAGGTAGAAGGCTTCTCACTCACCCATTGCATGAGAGTGTTGTGTTGTGTGCCAGACTTTCAGGAGTCATCTTAAGAATAAGTCAATACCTATATCCCAGTGTCATGGTTTAGGGTCAGTGTGGCCCCTTAGACCTATAACAGATGCTCTCTGTTAACCCCCCTCCCTCCCCAAAAGGGAAGAGAAAGGGAATAAGGGAGAGAGACATAGCGATTAGAAGAGGAAACTAGAATGGCTTTAATGAAAATTAAATTAATAATTATAAAAATGGAATACATACAAATATATACAAAACCAGTATCGAACCCAACCCCCCTGATGGTAATTACATCACTGCCACCACTGATGCTGTGGAGCAGGCACTGGGGGAGCCCCAGACTGGGCCCCGCAGCAGATGGGAGCTGTGTTCAGGAGCTGGATTCTGGTACCAGGTTCAGGAACACACAGACCAGGATTGAAGGCAGAATGGACAGAGGCCTCCTTGGGTGCTCTGAGGAAGGAACCAAAAGAAGACCCCAGTCAAGCCAAGCAAAGCTGGCAGACTAGGTGGGGAGAAAAGCCAAAAGACCCTTCAGCTCCCTCAGCTCTATGCTAAATATGACATATATGGGCTGGAATCCCTCGTTGGTCAGTTTAGGGTCACCTGTCCTGTCCGCTCCTCCCTGCAGGTGCAGCCTTTCACTTTCTGCATCCCCCAATGTGGTACACAAGATCCAGCAGTGGCCTTGGTCTGCACACCAATCCTTGGTGCTAACTCTAACCATGGGGTGTTATCACTGCTGGAAGCAGACACTGTCTGTGAGAACAGGCTGCTAACTTCAGAAAGCACAGTTAGTTAGAACTAAGCTGAAAAGTAAAATTACTGAACAGAATTAGTTCTGTTCTCACTCAAACCAGGACACCTAGTTAGTTTTTGGCCTTACACATGAAAAAAACAAAATCAAACAAACCCCAAAACAGGACAATCATCTGACTGTTTTAAGGTGGAAGTGCCCAGGAATTGTCAGAATTTGAAATCTCTTAGTTCTGCACATAGCTAGTTGGTGTATCAGAATGATATCAGTAAGGTTGTTCTTGCCTTCTCTTCACCTTATCCATACACTTTACTGCTAGTCACATTCTCTTTCCTGCCTTAAGTAGAAGATAGCAAGGTTTGAGTCTTCCTTTGAGCCTGTACAACCTCTAACAACAACCTCTGTACAACCTCACATCAAATGTCAGCTTTGGTTCACTGGTCTAATTCTTAAGACGCTACTTCTTCTCCGCCCACAACTTTTGTGTTCAGTGAAGTTTCAGACTAGCCACATTAGATCTTCCACTGCAAGGAGGCTGAGAGGAACCAGCCAGTCCAATTCAAAGAGAAAACCCAGTTCAATTATTGTTCCGAAGGGAAGGAAACCGATGTCTTCATACCAAGGCTTTGTTTCAGAAGACCAAACAACAGCAGTTTTACGCTAATCTTTAAATTCCCATCTGGTTTCAGGAAACAAACAAACAAACACAAAAACAAAAAGAAAACAAAAAAACCAGACAAAAATAAAACCCCCAAAAAAACACGCACAAAAAAACACCAAACAAACAAACAATAAATATGAAAACAAAAACAAAGGAAAAAAAAAACCAACAAACCAACCAAACCACCACCAACAGAAAAAAACAAAAAAACCAAAAACCCCAAAACAGTGATTATCCAGAACAAAACTCCCAAAGGGTTTTCCATATCTTCAATAGTCTTACTAATGATCCATTATCAGCAAGCTCATTTTCAGTTAAATTAAACCTTTCTACTGTTCCTTTTTTACTGTCACTATGTAAGAGGAATACCTAGACCAATCTTTAAAGAAAATCTGAAAGTCTTAGCCTCATCTGATTGACCATTCTTCATGGGACACCCTGAGGTACCAGTTGCAGTCTCAGGAAGTGGCTGCAGTTGTCCAGCCTCCCTCCTCTCCTTCCTGACTGAGTCTCTGTGTCACTCCAGCTTTGCAGTACTTGGGTTGGTGCTGATTACGGGTGTCACACCCTTTTCTGAGTCTTTTCGCTCAATTTTCAAAGCACTGGTAGGGACTCTGGATGGTACACAAAAGAATCAGGGAAACAGCATATTTATAGCCAAATGCCCATTTCATTTATAATAGCTCAGCAAATACTTCATTGTTTAGTGTTTTAATGCCCATTGACACATCTAAAACATAGTTCTCTGAGCAGCTGGATAAAAAAAGCCTCATTTCCTACAGCCACATCACCTTTTTGTATTTGCTGGTACCTTCTAACAGTGAAAGTACACTGGGATCCTTCTGTCATTCTCTCTCTGGTTGCATCAAATCGTAAGAGTTATTTCTGAGACAGCTGCCACACAAATTTGAGTACAACTGGCCAATGGATTTATAAGTTTTAGGGTAAGGATATATTATGTAGACAAATAACATTAAAGTAAATCCTTAGAAAAGAGATATAAATAGTCCTTTAATACTTCAGATGTCCCACCTAGAGGAACCAAGGGTAAAGAATCTAAGCTGTTACCCAGGATGCCATT
Organism: Todiramphus chloris collaris; assembly: GCA_025345505.1. NCBI lineage: Eukaryota > Metazoa > Chordata > Aves > Coraciiformes > Alcedinidae > Todiramphus > Todiramphus chloris. The sequence continues at coordinate 2,701,903 of JANVCC010000020.1, forward strand.
AATTTCAGGTGTGAAATACAGTAAAAGAAAATACCCAGGGATGAAAAGAGAAACAGACAGGAGCAGGCAAAGCTTGCTAAGAGTCTATGCTAATGGAAACACCAAGGATGAATCATAAGTTGCACCATTCATTGTCGATAGATGAAGCCAGGAAATCGGGTGCTCAGTGGAGCAAAGCAGGACCTCTGTAATCAGAGTGGATAATCTAAAACATGTCACTGCAAAGTGGAGAGGGGGAAGAGACTAATCCAAGAAGATGGAAGTTGTTCTTTTCAGCTGTCAGGATGAGTAAGTGAAAATAGAAGAAGCTTTCAGCTTCCCAAGAAGCTATTTCAAGTTCATGACTAAAGTAAGAAGCATTTTGTTGCCTGGAAATCTGGCCTTTTCTGGGTCTTGCCTCTTCTTTACTTACATAAGCAGGCTGAGGGAGAATTTTAAAAGTTTCCTGCAGTTTTGCACATCTGTCTTTTATAAGCATTGTCCATCAATTGTTTTCAGATAAGCAAATAAATGGAAGAAGGCTAGGACCTTATCTTCTTGATTAAACATTTACTGACTGCTAATTTGGTAACACTTTACAGCTATAAATGATTACTTCAAATGCAAGGCAGTGGAGATATGGGTCTAAAAGTCCCTGTCTATTCCTATAGTCTTTGGCATCCTCTGTGTTCATACTGCACTATCAATCTTTGTTGGAAGGTCAAGAAGCATCACAGAGTGATTAATGGTAAGTTGCAGAGGTTTCTGATAACTGAGCTCCAAGGATTGTAGCTGAAATCTGTTAGATGGCTATTAATACCTCTTTTACCCTTGCTGTAACCCATTCTGACTGCAGATGACTGTTGAAGAATTGCTGGCTTTTCAGCTCAAAAGGATATTCACCACTCACCTCTTCCCTCAGCAGGGTCACCATTTGAAGACCCTTTGTATTGCCAGTTGGGTGTTAATGAGAAAGCATCAACAGGTCAGCAACAGCTACATCCACAATCTGTTCCCTGTAGCATGATCCTGTAGCAAATGCTGTCTGAAATAAGCTCACAAAAAGCAGTCTGGAGCGTGTAAAAAGGGAAAATAAAACATTCAGTATCAAAGGTGGACATAAAGGATGAAGACTGTTGCTTAGTAAAATCCGTGGAGGAAACTTGTTCTGCAGTCAGATCATTTGAATCCTAATCTTAGAGACTTACAAGGCTGCCTACTTGAAAGAAAACCCAACATTTTTTTTTTTTTTCTTTAAACTTAAAGAATACTCATCCTGATCAATTATATGATGTTACAGCAAAACAGGGTTAGGGAAAACATAGAAGACAAACTTGTAGAAGAACACTTGTTTAGCTGCTCACCTTGCTAGGATAAGATGGAAATAAAAAAGACATTTATTTCTTTGGGAAATGTTCCTTGTGAATCTGAACCCTTTAATCACTACACTAGAGCAATGACCCTCTGCAGCTTTCAAACCATGGGTGGTGTTTCAGAGTAGGAAGACAATGCAAGGTCACTACTCTGATCAGGATGTCCACATTAACAGTGGACAAGTTGTGTTTGATGTGTGTGTAGTACAACTTCTCCGAAATATAGTCACAATATTAGGGAATGTAAAGGTGTCTAGACATTTAGGTAGAAAGCTTGCAGGGATATTCAAAGATGCATCAGTGTCTAACCCTTGTTTATTACAATGTGCTGTAGGCACATAAGTACTCTGAAATTCTTTCATGACTATGCCATTTTTAGGTACCCAAATATTTTTTGAAAATTAACAGGCTACTTAAGGCAAAAGACCTTTCAACTATGCATTTACATGATTGTGCCTCTAGTTAAGTAAACTATTCTCTGTTCCCATATTTAATTGAAATAATTTTATAGCTGGTTCAAGCAAAATTGTATATTATCACAATCCATACTTTAAAATAGTAAATGCAGAGAAGCAAGTGTATCTAAATCTCTGCTGAAGATTGCTATAAAATTGCATAATCTGTAACTTTTGTCTCTTCAGAACAGATTTTCCTCTGTCCTATAACCTTTCTCATAAATGTTGTGCCAGAAAACCACAACATCTTCACCTAAATAGTCCTTATGGAAGGATGCTGTAAGCAGTATCAAATTAGCTGGCATAGAATTTGGCCACTTAGTGTTTTGCTGGTTAAAAACCATGCTGAGTCACTGTTAACTGATTGAGCTGATACAAGCAAGTATGTTGAATAAGTAACTTATTTACATGTTGTTGCTACAAGTCTCCAAAGAATGCTAAATATGTTAAATAATCAATCCACTTAGCAGCTCACAATGCAGTAGTAGAACTGAAGTCCTGCTAAGTTTCCGTCATTACTGTCAGAGTGACTCCTTGGGTGCTTTGAAAGGTTATATAAGAAGGTAAGTATTCAACAAACATTGCTGTCATTCAGAAAAGCCTGCATGACTTCTGTAAAAAAAAATATATAATCCAACGAAACTAAGAAGATAATGATATAAGCTTGTTTGTTTGGGACTGTTCAGCATCCTTTAAGACAACTTTACAGTTCTGAAAGTGGTGCATTACACTGTGTGTCTGGTTGTCTAGGTACACCTAATGTGTCAATGATACAGAAGTGACTGTATATTACCAATTATTTACTGACAGGGATATGTGGACAGCATTAGACTCTATTATTCACTATGGGCATGTCAGTATGTGAGCTACATAATGCCATAAAATCTGTTCATTAGGGAGAAGGCAATGCAAGACTCACGAGAGATTTGCTGAACACCAAAGTGGCAAAAGGAACCAAATAATTTCATGCCCTGTGGAGCTTTGCTGTATGAAAAATAGTATGTATTTCAATTCTGTGTAGACAGCTAATACAGTTGCCATGGGATGCCCTAAAGGGTAGGATGAGCTGCCTTCACAAGTGTGAACAGCTTAAAAAGCAAAGGAGTCCATGTATTGCAAATGATAAAAGATGAAGGTTGACAAAGCAGTTTCCCTAACAAAGTGGCCCACACTGAAAGTGTGAGACTTATTTCTTATCATTGCACTAATGAATAAGAATTAGAACTTCCACTAAATCTCTTCTTCCCCCCCCCCCCCCTCCCCGGTTAGAAGCACCAACAAAGGAAATACAGTGAAATTTGTGTGATAAGAATTAAAATCTCCAGCAACAACCATTCATGCCCATTAAATTAAATTCCCATCTCCCAGAAGATGCCATTTTGTACCATAGATGGCTCCCATTGCTCTCAAATTGCTTTACTTCACGACATTAGTCTGCTGATTCACTAAAGATTTAAAGGTAACAGGTCTGGCACTGGCAAAAGCACCACATGATACTTCGTCATACTCAGCTAAATACAATTATTCTGGAGAAACCCAGTGCCATCAAATTCCTGTGGTTATTACTGGCAGTCTGAAAAAGACAGGAATGGGAAGAGGGCCTCAAAAGGGTATTTGCTGAGCCAAATGACTGGGGCTGTTCAAGGAAATGCAAAGAATTAGTTCCTCGGTGCCAAAATTCAACTACACTAAGAGCCTGCTTAATGCACTGTTGCTGAGAAAGCTTCCCCTGGAGAATGATACAAAGAATATGCCATTAGTCAAAACTCACTTGTCATAGGGAACAGATACTATAGAATAGTGAGAGGGAGGAAAAGCAAATGCTAATGAAAACATAATGAATTATGAACCCAAAGAAAAATTTTAGAATTATAGTTTAAAATTCCCACATTTGCTTGGCTGAACATTACTCCTGCTCTTCCATCATCTGCTGTTGTCTGGGACTCCAATTTGTTGCCTCTTAGTGATTCTGGCTGTCAATTCCAAATTTGATTGATTAGTGTCAGCAGCAAGAGAATTCTCTGGTGAAAAACTACCCCATTCTATAGTTTACCAAAACAAAGAATTGGCAGGACTGTGGATTTAAACTTTCTGTGTACAGTGTAAGAATTTTTTAAAAGTATGAAAACCAGCATTATAGATTATTGCTTTAAACTGTCTCAAGGAAAGATTTTGGTTATATCATTCGATTTGTTGCACAGATGAGCAACTATGATAGGCAATTGCACATTTATTTGTTATTTTTTATGAACTGTGTAAATGTTAACATTGGGCAACATACACTATCTGACTCTCCAAGCCTTCAGAGCAGAGAACATACTGATGTCAATAGAGGGATGAACATAAATACTGTATGTATAAAGCGGATAATTATATGAAATTAATAATTAAAAAACCTTTCTCCATACTTCCCTGAAGCAAGCAACAAAAGCATCTTTGTGAGTGCAGTTCTACACACATTGCTATTTGAGCTACGACACAGTATTTTGCTGCAATAAAAGAAAGCTATAAATTACAGAGAGCGCAACTTTTCACACTGATGGTCTGTACTCAGAGGATAGTCAGATCATAAAAAGAATAAGGTTTTTTGTTTATCTGATCATAATGGGATTATCTAACCATTCTTGATTTTGTTGAAAATCTGGACAAAACAAAAAAAAATAAATCTGCATTTACTTAAAGCCTTTATATCGCAGGGTAGAGGACTGTCCAAGAATGACATAGTCTGTGAATTCTGGAGCAAGAATAACACAGAGGGTCTGTCTTAATGGTAAAATCACAGCTGCATTGCCTACTTGAATGAAGCAGGTTTACAAGCTGGATCTGAGTACATACTCTTTTTATAGACAAGTGTTATGGGATATGAGACACTGTTGTAGGTCTGTCCTTTCCAATTACTGAGTCTGTCTTCTTATGTTTGAGCTCAGACTTTGTCTAATCACCATAAAAGGTGGGCCTGAGCCCTGGAAAACTGCATAATTTCTCTTCTCTTACAACTGATGATCAAGTACTGAACAGAACACTTCCTGCATTTATATTAGCTTTTTCTTTATTTTGCTGCTAATCTCCAGTTGAGAGCTTACACAGCCTGGCAGCAGTATCATACTGCTCCTCCTTTGACATTCACCTTTCATTGTTCCTTACAGCTGTGCATAATGGATCTCATGGAACCGTTCTGAGCAAGAGAATATATAAAGTTCCTTTTCTGTACAAGTGGAGATGACACCACTGGGAGAAAACAGTCAACAGCAGGTTTCTAATCCTGAAGTGCCATGCTACTGAGATATTCATGGGTATGTAAGGGTGATAGGTATCAAATGTGTAACTTTCTGAGGAGCATTAAACCTCTAATAGAACAAGGTCAAATTCAACCAAGCCAGTTACAGCTGTGGGTCATGAGGCCAGAGTTTAGGTTACTGTTTTGGGGCTACCTGTGATTATATACTTACACATTTGGAAATCACTGCCAAGAGATGCTAAACACTTTCCTAGCCTTCACTGTCAGTCAGAGCTCACATCAGGCTTTTTGGACTCCATGCGTGGGCTAAAGCAAAAAACCTTCCCTTCTTTTGTCCAACTCTATTGTGACTTTCACAACTACATAATGATCTCAGGGATCCCCACCAGGCCTTGTTATCTCAAGCAATTGCCCTGATTGCTCATCCCTAAAACTAACTTTGCAGCCAGTCACTGTTGCTAATCTATCTCTCTTACTAACCCAAGGGCAGAGAAAGCTGTTTATGTTCACTGTGATATAGCTAAAAGGAAAAAAATATAAAATCTTATAGCTTTTGTATTACCAAAATGTTTTCTTTTTTTTTGCAGAAATCCATGAGTAGCATGCCAATAAAAATATGACCTTCCTGTCCAAATAATGATACACAGAAAGTCAGCTCCTTTTGCAGGGCAGTGGGAACAGTAGGTTATGAGTGATGAAAGTCTTCAAGGGCACTTTGTTTGAAATGGTGTTATGTGCCTTCTCTGCCCTAGTGCAGACACACTACTTATCACTCTAATTGAATCAGTGACTTATTCTTATAGACAAACATAGACATTGGCATTCCTGGAAGGCTGTGAAAGACACAGGGATAAAGACGAGTAAGTCTGTACTGTCTGGAGTGTTATGTCCCTGTCATTTAACGTACGTGCTACTGTAACATCCATGCTATGGTAGCATTCTGTGAGACAAAATGACATTCTGATGCATCTGGACTTGCTGCCTCCAACATGAAAGAATCTTTTTCTTCTTTATAGGACAGAACTTCAACTGGTATAAGAATATATTTATCTTTTGGCTCAGGCAGAGCCATAGCAGTTTCCAAAACCTGAATACCTGTCCCAACCATTATTCTGGTCTTCCATTGTTTTTTACAGTTTTGTACAATTGTTCTGTATGCCTTAATGTCTCATTTCATTGCAATGACTAAAGGAAGCTCTCCTTCTGGTTTAGGATACCTGAAGCCCACTATGCAGAATCACTCAGACTTCAGCAGGAGGAGTAGCTGGTACCCACCCTGTCAGCACACCTATCTGGGACAACAGGTGGTCATTCAGTCCCTTCTGGACTGACAAAAAGCTTGCCACCTACTTTCCCCCTATAAAAATATTAAGGTCTTTTCAATGATGCCTAGCTGTGTGGCGCCAGAATTTCATCTTCTCTCAAGTCCTTAAATGCCAGAAAGGGAAGGAGTTCAAGCATACCTGTGCACGCAGCTTTCCTCACTGATAAGCTGCTCAGTATGTCACTAGCTAGGTTTTGGTAAAGAAACACCTGGCAGCATCCTGTTGCATACAACACTTTTCTCTAAAAATCTAAGTGTCTGGCATGGATGCTCTAGATCCTCACAGAGGCACGTGTCACATTATTAAGTAACATTTAGTAGTGTAACATTTTGTTTAAGTCCTAAAAGAGGCTAGCCATAGCATCTCTGCTTCTTCTGGATGGAAACAAAGTTGAACATTTGGACAATTTATAAGTAACTCAATTTTATTTTTTTTTTAATCTTTTTTTTTTAGAATGTATATATTATGTGGTCCTAAGTTTTGAATGTTTGAGACTAGCAGCACTTTGAATATCTAATGTCTGAAATATGAGCTACTTATATTGAACACAGCAAGTTATTTCACATCCTTAATCAAACTGGTGTGGGCTCTTATTCTCTGTAGATAGGCCACAGCCTTCTAAAATCCATAGACCTGCTACTCAGTTAATTCATTTAATAGAATAACAAGAGCAATTGAAACAGCAAAACATGTATGGGACAAATTCGTAATAAAAATGTGTATAAAAAAATGGAGGACTTCTTTTTGCTTTTATTCATCCTTTGTTTACTGGGGATGTCAGTGATTTCTCAGTAAACAATAAGAAGTTAATGTAATATTTCACCATATGATTTATGCTTATCTGTTTCTCTGCTGCTGGGGTCCAAATTCTAGAATGACTTCAGTCATCTTGCAGCATCAATCAATGAACACCTCAGAGACAAAAAGGCAGACCAGGAACTAGTGCTTCTCCAGAAGCAAAACAACTAGAAGCAGATGTGCAGAAATAGACACACTCTATGATAATCCCAGAAATAAAAAAGCAACAAAGTTGGTAGGATTAAAAGAGACACTTTGTGAAACAAACATGTTCTATGTCATCTCCAGTCTAGCTATCCAGTGCTGGGAGGAAAAAGGGGAAGTTCCCTGGACATTTTAATTACAAAATGCTATTGAAATAAGAAAATAAACAAGGCAACCTGTGTACCATTGAGATACAGACACAGATACAATTAAAAAAAAAAAAAAACCCTCAAAAAAACAACCACAAAAACCAAATAACAAACCAAAAAAACATCAAAACCCCAGAAACATGTATCCAAATCCAATTAACATAAGTAAAAAAATCACCTTCAGAAAACAATCCTTCCTGGAATTATTATTCTGTGTGCGTAAGCACTTGTGGATCAGAAATTAGTGCCAAGGAAACGGGGTTATTCAGGCTGAGAAAGAAACCTCTAATCACAAACATAATCACCAATTGTGTGCTACTTATGCCAGATTTTAATTTTAAAAAATAATATGTTATGTTATCTGGAAACATATATTTAGAAAGAAAGGTGCACTAGACTAAATGTGTATAGCTGCATAACCATAAGTCCATAAAACATTCATCCTTCTACACAGAATAAAAGATGGTATGGAATGGCAGAGCAAAAGGATGTCTGTTTGCAAGAAACACAAAGTAAAAGAGCAAAATTGCAAACAAACTGAAAAATAAAGAAGCCCATGTATTTTAACATGAATGAAATATCTCACTGGACAAAGAAGAAAAATCTTCAGTTTATAAAAACTGCTCCATGCAAAGAATGATAACAAGTTGCAATAGCAACATCGTATATAATGCTTAGTGACTTTAAACCATTACTTTGTAGCAGTGACCCCAATCTCATTGTCAAAACTGTTGTTTCCCTCTTTGTCTATTATAATTTATTACACCCATATAAAAAACTAGTGATTTTTATGGCAGTGAGTTTATTAGTCCTTTTCAGTTACATTGCTTCTTTTGCACAATTTAATAATTTAAATCCTCATTTAAAGAAATAGAAATTTCATAATACAATATCTAATTACTTGATTATATGAGAAATTATGATTAATGAGAAAAAAGTGTCTTTTGTCTCAGTTAGATATCTATTGTGTAGCTACTATTTTAAAGATAGTGAAAAAAAACCTCTTTCTAAGAGAAAAAAGAGAATGAAAATGATAATTCCTCTTCATTGCACCTTTCACACCATAATTAGCTTGCTTTCTTCCCAAGAGGATGATCAGAGCATATGAGAGAAACTTAGTATCTAAGTATTAATAACTAATGAAAAGAGTAGTGAAATAATGACAGGTTTTTTTAATTCAGAAAGGACCATGGACTCCCAGCTCCAGGACACCAGTATTTTTTCCTTGTATATAATCAGAATATGACTAATACTGGGGGAAAAAAAAAACTATTAAAAAATAATTAATACTTCTATAGCAATTTTTCATTAATTTCCATTAACTGTTTTCAGACTGCACTTGTATTATCATAACATAAAATAGCAGATTTTGAAAAAACATTGTAAATAAAACTCACCTTGCAATTCTAACAGGAATATTTTCTTTCTTTTTTTTTTCCCTTTTTTTTTTTCCCAAAAAAATTGCTTTTGGTTTTTTTTCTAACACCCATAGTGCCATCAAAGAAATAAATAGTTGACTATCTTCACATATTACAAGATCTTTTGTAAATAAAACTAACATTTAGGTAGCAATTTAGTGTGTTTTAAACCTGGAAACAAAGGGAGTCTTGGTCTGCCCATCCAAAGTGAGAAAATGGAAAAGCTATGCTTGCTCCTCCAAAAACAGTTCAACACGTAAAGCACACCAAGACACAACAGAGTTTCTCTGGTAGACTTTTTTCTGTTTAATTATTTAATGTGAGTTCTATTGAGGGATAAGGAAGTAAGCCAGCAATGTATGGTAAAGCAGTCAAAATATTTCAGAATGCAAAATCTTATGATTGTGTTTATAACTTAACAGGCAAGAAAATATTCTGGGTTTAGCTTTCTATATGATTTTTTCTGTCTGAAATTTGAAATTGCTTAAAAAGATTTACCCTTGTGAAAACCTCAATTATAACTTCTTTTCCAGTGTGAAAGAAATCCTGGCAATCCCTTCTGTGAGAGAAGGCATAAATTTTCTTACATCAAAACTTTCATATGGGTCTAACACATTGCCCTGTGTCACAGTTTCATTTTAATGCTTTTGGTTTTGTTGGATATTTCCATATTGGTGGGAATTGCTCTACTCCTGAACCTAAAGACCGCAGAGTAGGAATGAAAACAGTATCTTTCTATACCATCCTTTCACTCTTCAATAAGACCATGAATCACAGGTATCTTGCAGAGGAAACTGAAATCCTTCTATAGTAAAGCAAGAAATGGTGTTCAGGCCTGGCTCTTCCTGTTACCAATGCCTCCCAAAATAGACTGTTTCCGGGGAAATCTTCCTGGATACTCTGTAGATCTTGTTTGCCTGGACATGCACACCAAGTAACCAGCTGTGAGTACATGCTTCTTTCTTTACTCGTCCCTATACATGTTTCTAATTCAAACAACTGGCCACAGCTCTGGGGAAGGGGAAGAAAGGGAAGAAGGAGAAGAAGGCGAAGAAGGAGAAGGTGGTGAAGAAGGAGGAACAGAAGAAAGGGAAGAAAGGGAAGGGGAAGAAGGGGAAGAGGGACTGTTTCCATCTCCCCTAATACACACACACACACACACACACACACACTCTCCAAGGGCAGATGCTTTTGGGAAACCTCTGTCAACTTCATAGCTATACTGGTTACGTTGCATTTGTTATGTGCTTGGAGAGATAATTTTGGAACAAGTTGGAAGACTTACCTGAAGTCCTCCCAGAAGTTTCAAAGCTGCTTTGGGGACACAGTCACCCACCTAAATTTCAAAAGGCATCACCATTCATTTTGTTTGCTAATGAAGCAGGCAGAGTGCAACTTGGGAAACATAGCTGCAGGGCTTTACTTGAGTGATTTCTCATGCAATTACCTATGAAGCAGCTACCAAGAGTTATTATTCAGTCCCCTCCAGCGAGACTGAAACTCTCTTGGCTTTCAGGTGAATTGTGGCAAGGTTGCAAATATTTGAGCAATACACAGTGAGATAAAGAAACAAATAATTATTACCAGTCTCTTAAGGACCAATCTGAAAAGTAAGGGAATTCTATTTGGTTTATTAATCATGTGCTTTATTCCTTCTTTCATTTTCTATCCTCTGTCCCCTTCTAAACTTGCTCATTTCAAATGTTCAGTGACTCCGATTTCAGAGAGGATGGTGCTAAAAATATCTTTAAAGCAATTATATGATAACTAAATAAACTTGTATTCTTAAAGAATATTACATAAATGGTTGCATCTCATTCTCATTATTCAGTGTTATTCATTTTCAAAGAAGATGGGTAACAGCAGGATAATTTTTTTTAATTAAAATTTCAAATCTGGCTATGCTTTGCACCTGGTTTTTATAGGGTCTAATCCATGACGGGTTATGTTTGCCTTGAGATGATCAGCAGAGTTGCTCTGTTTCTGTCTGTGATGTCTATGACTGTCCTTCTTTCCCTCCAGTCAGCTGAGATACAACATCCCAGAATAGCAGCTTTGCAAAGTTACCTTGGAGTGATGTATTTCAGACTGGAGAGCTGCAAATCCTGCAGCAAATCAGAAAGGGAACCTGTGTTTTAACTAGTTCAGTGTCCCACACAGTATTCAAGTAATCTGAATTTGCCTGGTTTTCTTTTTTTTTCTTTTTTTTTAATATTCCTCTAGTTATATTTTTACTCTCCCATTGCATACTATGCAATTACATTACAGAGTTTTGCATGTGCCTGTCACTTACAAAGTTAATAATTAACATTGCTGTGGAAGAACACATCTGGAGATTCAGAGAAATCTGGAAACAGCAGGTTGCAATTTGCAACTTTTAACTACGTAAATCGACTGGCATTTATTTTAAAAATGGGGATGTTTTGAACTTATTATGATGGTCTGGGACTACTAAAGTGAACCCTAAAACCAGAAGAAGTCTTTGGAAATATAGTTCATTCATGACTCCCAATAACCATACCTTTTAATTGGTCTGTACCCACCAGTGTACTCTCTAAGTTACCACTCTCACTGATATCTCAGGAATAGGTACCACAAGTAGTCAGGTTGTAATCCTGAGAAAACAAATCCTTCGGGTCCCTGAAATGTTCCAGAGTTAATTGCTGCTCTCTGAGCAGGACATCTTGTGTAAGTAGGGTTTTTCATTAGAGACTACTGTAGACATTTTAAACTACAAATTTGAGACTCCTATGACAGATATTACAATCATGCAAAGAGATGACTATTGCATTAAAAGGATTTATACACAGCCATTATATGGTTGATTTTCTGGTCAGATTTAATTAACCTATGCTTGTCTCATCCACTTCTAAAAGAATACAGTCAATCTATTTGTTATTAGTATGTTGCACATGCTACTAGCATGCTCCATTCTTTCCAACTTAGAAAAATAAATAATTATATAAATACACTTCTAAGTAAGCCCCTAAAAGAAAAAATATCACATCAAGCCCCATAAGGATTAGTCCATGTTATATTTATTCTTAAAAATTATTAGTAGCACTACTGTTAGCTCAGATGTATCATGGTCAAGGAAATGCTAGTATATATAAAGGTACCATCAGTTTAAAATAAGAATGCAAGAGCTCACCAGTGTGCATGAACACTGAGACATTGAACAGAAAAAGCTGCAATGACTTCCAGCCCTCTTTGTCTACTCCCAGTTTCTGCCCTTACAGCACGGAGAGCTGAACAACACAGAAGGTTATTCTGGTATAATTACAGTACATTTGTCAGCATGTCCAAGACAATCCAGCCCTCATCTGCAGCCACCTTCATAGATCAGGATGCAGAGAGCATGGTACGGAACCTGCCTCTTGTAAGGTGCAGCCTCCAGGAGGTCAGGTTGGACAGCTTGAAACTGTCATATCTCCAGATGTTCTGGTTCAATCCACTGTGCCCAGGAGAAGACATCTATACCCAGGCTGAATTAAAGAAAACGACTGCAGTCCAGTGAAGTTAGACTGTTCAGGTGCTGGGCACTGAGAGGAGTGACAGTAATAAAGAAAGATCAACTGCTTCACAGTAATCCTGGAGACAGAGACATTAATGAGAAAAGATCGAGCATGTTTACCATACCTGCTCAAGTGAGAGAAAGAGGTATATACACACAGTTCCCTCTAATGAAGAAAAATCATGTAATGATTGCAGGCACTTGAAGTAAGGACACAAATTGTAGGAGGAATCTAAGTATCATTCTTATGCATCAGACAACTACATGATTGAGCCAGTGGAAAAAAAATCAACACATTAATGAAGAAAGATAAGTGCACAAACACGAAAGATGAAATCATGTATTAAGTGTATCCTGATAAAAAGAGACAACAATGGTCCATCTACATGAGATTTTAATCCTGCAAAAACAACTTGAGCTTGTTCCCAGCATATGCCAGGTCTACTGTGCAAATGTATTCAAGAACCTGCTGAAAGGATGTGGGGGAGGGAAGTAACAGTTGTAAAAATTCTTCGGGTGCACTGACAGGTTAGAGTTATACTAAAATAAACAAACAAACAAACAAACAAAACATTTCCCCCTCCCAAAGCCCCAGCTAAGCAGCTGTTGGTGCCAGGTATCAAAACAATCAGGTCTAAAAACTAACAATATATCATCTGCAGACCTGTACTTCGCCCAGAACAAAACTCCCTGGCTCACAGTGCTTTATCCCAGAGTTTCAGAGTGGGGAGAAGAGCTATTCTGCAGCACTCTGCAGAGCTAGCCTCCACCAAGGTGATGAGATCTTCCTCTCTTTCAAAGCCAAAAAACACACAAACAAACCAGACTGTGGCTCATACCACTCATGCATCATAAGCCTACAGTAACAGTATAACCAATGCTTTAGGAAGCCAGAATACAAAAGACAGATCAGGGCAGAAGTGGAGGAAGAGACCTGAATACAAAAGAAATAGAAATGTAGGGTAGAAAAGTAAGTATATTAGTATCATAAAGTATCTTTCAGGTTTTCCACAGTAACTTCATTTCTTTCTCTTTGTCCTTCTTGCATACGCACACATCTGGTAGGAACATAAGTCTGTGTAAAATATAGGATTTTTATTTCTACCCCGCTGTCATGCAGTTCTGTTTCCCAGGGGACGAAAACAATCTCCATGAGGGGTATTCCCCATGTGTAAAATGGGTTTGCAAAGAATGGTATCACAAGAGTAGCTTTTTGAAAGACTGTGTCCCCTTGGGAGGATCATTATCACATTTTTATTTCTATCATCTCCAAACAGTAAAATTTAGAAAATAATGTATAGCCCCTGTATTTTTATTTTTTCTAATATTGCTCATAGTGGTCAAGTTATATTTACCAACTCCACACACCTTGGCAAAATGTGCCAAAATACATATATTAGGATTTTTTTCCTGCTGATACATTAACCAAATCTATTAGGCAAGCTACCTAACATAAATTTCTTTCACTGTTATATTATTAAAAAGATACAAGCTGTTGCATTGCGTGATAAAATTAGTTTAGCAGCATAACTTCAGACAGATACTAATTTTACAGAGCTCTGAAGAGCCTAGAATCCAGTATTTTTAGTGATAGAAATAATCTATCCCTCCCCACAGTTCTTAAGCAAGCTGTAGTGCCTTCAGAGTCCTTCTGCAGAACAACTTCCTTTGAGCAGTAAAACAGTAAAGTGAGGAAGTAGATCACAGAATCACAGAATGTCTTTGGTTGGAAGATACCTTCAAGATCATCTAGTCCAACCTTCGACCCAGCACTGCAAGTTCACCACTAAACCATGGCCCTCAGCACCAGGTCCACACGCCATTTAAATACCTTCAGGGATGGTGACTCCACCGCTTCCCTGGGAGACCATTCCAATGTCCGATAACCCTTTTGGTGAAGAAATGTTTCCTAATGTCCAGCTGAAACCAACCCTGGCACAGCTTGCATCTATTCACTCTGGTCCTGTCACACCAGGGAGAAGAAACTGTCCCCCTTCTCATTCCAACCTCCTTTCAGGTAGTTGTAGAGAGCAATAAGGTCTCCCCTCAGCCTCCTCTTCTCCAGGCTAAGCAACCCCAGCTCCCTCAGCCACTCCTCATAGGACTTGTGCTCCAGGCCCTTCACCAGCCTTGTTGCCTCTTCTGAACAATCTCCAGCACTTCTATGTCCTTCTTATAGTGAGAGGCCCAGAACTGAACACAATATTCAAGGCATCACCTCACCAGTGGCCTTATGCAAGATCACTCACATAAGAATTATTTCAAAGATGCTTCACTTTCTACTCATGTGTGTAACTTTATTCACATAAATTACCTAAAAATAACTTTTTGTTGACATATTTTTACTGTCCCACAGGCAGAATGATGTACTTTTATGCAAACTAATATGAATGCAGCTCATTTACATCAATAAATTGGAGTTTGTGAAGTACTCATGTGCAAAAATATTACTAGACATACTGCAAGTTTTCCAGATACTAATGGTGATGATCTTTAAAGCGTTTATCACAAAAAAAAGAGCTGTTCTGAGGAATATTTCTGAAAGACATCAAGGTGAATTTAAAATTATTGTTAATAGGAGAAAATTTTCATGGTTTTTTTTTTACTTATTTTAATAAGGAAATTATAGTTTTATAGTAGATTAATCTTAGCTCTTTGAAAGCTACTTATATTATTATTTAAATGCACTTTTTTGACTATTTTAGGACAAGATGAACATGTTTTAATTGCTGATTTACAACATTTTAGACACAAATCTAAATAAAATAACATTGAATGGTATTAAATAAAATCCAAACATTGAGCAGTTAATGGGTCATAAGAAAGTTAAAAAAGAAAAGTTAGATAATCTTTTCTGAACAGAGAAAGACAAAACTCCAAAAATTCACATAAGAGAAAATTACTTCTGAAAATTCTCAGATGGACACCTGTTTTGATATGACATCTGACAGAATAGAGTTTCTAATTAGAAGTCCAAACGAATGTCAGAGTCAACTAATTTTGTCATCAGCCAATTAGGGGAACCAGCGATTTCACAGAGAGATTGCAAAATCAATGAAGGGGGAACTAAAACATTTTGATTTAAAGTGTTTCTAATGTTAATTGAAGGGCACATCTGTCACTGGTTGTGTATCATTAAGCAGCCCTTCTTGGTTCCCTTCTCTCACTATAGCAGTGGAGTACAGCCACAGTCAAGCTTCTCTGAATGAACAGGTAGCAGAGACTCTACTGGCTGTGTTCCTGTCCTCTTGGGCTGGGACATTCTTCTCTTTAACTACGGATGTTAAACTCCAGGATTTTTCTTGCCAAATGCTTATCCAGTACAGCAAAAGAGAAAAAGAGGGGTTTTTTTTCTGAGTTGAAAATGAGAAATAGAAAAATCAGAAATATCACCTTTTGCATTGATTGGTCACAGCTGTGAGCACAAGAAGCAGATCAACCCACAGAAAGCAGTTAGCGGTCATTATTTTGGAACAAGATTTTGCCTTTTTCATACCACTGCTACAAGGCTCAATAAAGCTTTATTCACCCAAGGGTAATTCTCTATGCACAGGCAAACCCCTTGATGCATAGTACCATGGTCCTTGAATACATTTCCCCGCTTGGCTCATCTCCCTGCTCTACCAGCTTCTGACTGCTTGAATACTTGTAGTCCTTATTACAATAAATCAAGTTACTGAAGCAGGAAATCAGGTGGCAAACAAGTAATTTGTATTTGCTTTAGACTCCACAGACTTAAAATATGTTCCCCAATCATCACAAAGAAGTACCTATTTGATCTATCACTGCATTTAGTTCAGCTGAGACAAAGGACCAACTAAAAAAACACCCTTCTCCTTTGTAAGCCACAGCATGGAGTAACACGATCCCCATGGATTACGTCAGTGGTACAAATAGGTGCTTCATTAGCATGCTGAAATTTGAGCTGACGTTCAGACTGTTCTGTCAGAGGTCAGTCCATTCATCACATGACCTTCCTTTTCCAGTACTCCAACAGGAGCTCCCAGCTACAGGTAGACTTTTTGCCTGTCTGGTCACAGCTGGAGCATGTGCAGCAGGGATAGTGGCACAGCCACCATCTATCTTCATCTATTTTGATATACAGAAACAGTCAAGATCCAGCGGGAGTGATAATACTTGGAAATATAACAGAATTCTGTGAATGGCAGCATTGAGCACATGTCCCACATTTTCTCCTGTGCTAGCTCTGAGGCTTGTGACTCAACTCCACTCTGCAGTCCAGAAGAACCTGTAATATGAAGACTTGTAAATTATGTGATAGTGATTTTAAAAAATGTCTGTAATTTATTTTGAAGAAACCCAAACATTTGGGCACTGATCTAGGATTTTACCAGATTTCTCCAAGTGTAGGCATTCCTTCTGCATTGGCTAAATTGACTTGTTAATTTACAGTCTATACTTTAAAAAGCTTTGTTCTCACTTATCATATAAGCCTTATTCTTATCCAGTTTTGACAATATGAATTCAAGATAAACTCACTTTGAGGTAGATACACAGACCAAAACACAGAAAAATGGAAATATGTTTGGAAAAAATAGATTGCTAAAAAATAAAACCAGTTGTGAAATTCTAACATACAGTTAAAAATAATTTTTTAACTAATCTAATCTTATTTCCCATTATTAAAAGCGTTTTCATTAACCACAGCCTAGTATTGGGGATGGAGTCTAAATAGAAATTATATTTCTCCTTGTTGGAAAATCAAGTATAATCACAGACAGCATTACAAGCCCATAACTGGTAGAGAGTGTATATGAACAAGCATCCTCACAGCATTGTAGCCTTGGTGAACATCTGCATTCACCTTTTTACCTGTGTCCCAGGATTTCAGATGACAGTGCAAAACCCAAGCAGTTAGTGTGATGCATCATTTGTACTGAGGGGCAATCTGCAGACCTGATGGGATTCTTTGTGCTACACTGTGTCTCGTGTGCCAAACAAGTGCTTTAGGTAGAGTTCGCCTAGGGTTGCTTCAAACATATAAAATTTAGAAGATGTCATCAGTCTGTCTTTATGGGCAGTAGAGAGGAAAGAAGTATCTCTAGGCATTAACTTGTGCATTTTTTGTGTGTGGAAAGGATAAATGGACTCCTCAAGTTGTTTCTCTCTTCATTTACTGGAGAGTGCCTAGACACATAAGTTACACTAAATTAATCTCTACATCATACAGGTGGGTATATGATTCTCATTTATGTTATATATTGACTCTGTCTGAGCCAGTGGCAAAAATCCATTGAACCTGAGTGATGAAAAGGATAACCTTTTAGATTTGAGGAACAAATATTTAATAATAGAAAAGAAGCAAAAACATGTGTTCCCTTTTCCCTGTTGTAAAGTTCCCTAGCCACTCATAAAAAGAGAAGGATATAATGTTTAAGAGAAAGACCTTTATCTTTAGTGTATGGACAAACAGAAGATGTAGATTCAGATGTGTTTTCAGATGGATGCCAGTATTAGGGGCTGACTGATGCACTCCTCATGACTGCCCCACGGTTTACTGCAGGCTCATAGAGCAGACCCTCATTAAAAGTACAGGGGGATTTTTAAAGAGCATTCTGAAGTCTGCTCATTCAAAATTGTTCAGCTTATTTTGTAAAATGGCTATAAAGCTGATGTAAGTGACTCACACTTTAAATCTGGTGCCATTATTTTTCCTACTGCTGCAGTAGTTAATAAAACTTTTGTTATTGCCATTGGCAAGTTGTTTGCACTTTATTTTTATTAAAGAGAAGATAAAACTCTGAATGATTTTAAGAGAATCCTTTTATTGGTATGCCTTCCTAGATGTCTAAGAATAAAATACCTAGGTATGCCATATTGGAGAAAGGAAGACTGTAACAAAGTTCGTTTTATTGATTTATATTTGGTTGCATCATCACATAGACTGGTAGTTTTCAGTCTATGCTCTTGGGACCCCTGGCAGCTCCATGAGGTTCTTTGAGAAGACCCATATACTCTCTGTACAGCATTTCAGAAGTCTAACGGAAATATATCAACAGCTGTAAATCAAATCCCACTGCATTAGACAGTGCTGCAAAAACAGGAGCTTAAAGCCTCAAATAGTTATAATGACCTTTCAGCCATGGGTTTAATAATCATAGCATCAGACACTGAGTGCAACCAACTCTTTTGTGCTGTGTTGTAGGGAAATAGTAGCACACAATTCACATTGCATTTTTACCACAAAATCACCAATGTTGGCAATGATTAACAAAAATAAAAGGGGTGGAGACATTTATGGAAAGGCATTTGCTGCTCCCTGCAAATAGATGCTTTCTGTTTCAGGGCTGGGCTGGTGTAGTTTTCTACTATATTATCTGCCCAAGATATAGCAAAATATAAGTAAAAAATATGGATTGATTAATTTATTAATTAATTATCACCAGAGCATTGAGCACCAATAAATCAAACTTCATCAAATAGAGTCTGAAACATGCCATCCATGTGGTATCCACAGAAGTCTTCCCATCACTAACCAGTATCCACCTTCTCTTTAGTATCTTTACAGCAGCTCTACTCATGTTCTTCTCATTTCAGTTTTGCTCAGAAAAAGCTTGAAAACTATTTTAAATAGGAATCAAATTATTTTTTGCACCAATACCTGGCTGTTGGTAAACTAAGAAAGAAAAATTTTTTGCAGTTGTGTATTTTAAACACAGTTGCATAGCTCACCAGTCTTACTTCACTGTGCTTAAGGCAAGAATGAGATCTTAGATCATCTAGTATCACATGATATTTATATATATGGCCACATATTTCACCCATTTCTCCTACCATTGAACCTGGCACATTGCATCTTTGTGCATTTTATGTATTTCAGAAGAGGAATTACTTTTGATTTGGAATTATAAAAGAGACCATACAGCAGTTTCTTGATTATTACTTTTTCAGTTTTTAAGCATCCTCACCATAAATTCATTTTTTTACTGTCTTAATTTCTGAATCAGGGACCAGCTCTTAGCTATGTTGTTTCTTTGTAGACATTGAAGAACCTTGTGATACTCATTGTTCACTAGGTGATACTTAATCATTACATCAGCTTTATTTATAAATTCAGCAAATTCAAGTGTCCAGTCCTTTCCCTCTGCTGCCTTAGCCCCCTGAGAGTGCACAGCTAGCACAAGTAACCAGACCAACTCTTCTGATCACCTTCTGTCCCTCAGCTGTCTGTCTATGCGGTATTTGTACAGCTGGGTGGTGAATCAGTCTGAAATTATCCTTGTCCAAAAGAAAGAGAAGAATCAAGGAAGGAAACAATGCAAAGTCTGCAGGTCTGGAAAGGGTAGGCTTGCCCTTTTCAGATGGTGCTTTGCTTTATGCCAACTTCGTGTGCTTGTGCAACTGTGAGATAAGGCACTCTGTTCAGCTCATCATTCATTTTTTGGTCATATTTCCAATTTCAGATTTTTCAAAATCCCTTTTCAAATATGAGCTCAGGAGGTGAAGGCAGTGTCAGAGTACAGCTCCTCCTAATAACACTTGCCAAAGTAAAACCATCTGCCTCCTGCTATTCATTATTCTTCTCTCCAAGGTTCTCATTCACCTTTTCCACAGTGCTGGACAAGGACTCAGGTTAAATTTCTTCCCCATTAGAATGCTTAAATCCTTTTCATAGTTAACTGTCTTCCTCGATATGGGGACCATATTTGCTGGTGGCATCCTAAATTTCTTAAGAAACATGAGCATTTCTCCTACAAAGAGAAATGCATACTTAAATTTCCCATATAGAATGGTTGCATTTGTATACCTGTATAAAAATTAGTTTCACTCCCCCAGATGTTAATACATTTGAGACAGAGAATTATTTCTTGCCTGCATATACATTTTAAAAAAATTATTTCATCTTGCTTTTCATATTTTTCATCTTAAGGCAGCACTGGAAAATTAGGTGTCAAAAAAAGCTGGTTTTCTGTTGTGGAAAAATCATTGCATTATATGTGAATAGGAGAAATATTTGTTTCCTCTTGCATTTTCTTGCCTTCTCTCCTTCTGTTTGAAAATTGTTGCTTATGTACTCGAATGATGAATTTTCCCTACTGCATGCAGATACCAGTTTGTAGATAATATACTCACAGTCATATTCATACCATCCTGAAAGTGTACATACTGCACTGTTGGAAATGCAGAGTACAATTTTTGTAGACAGACTTGGAAAGAAATTGCTAAGAAGGTTTACAGACCAGCATAGCACCTCCACAACTGCCAGGTTGTAGATAAAAAGACTACCCCATATCTCTTCAGTTTGATCAGGCATTTCAAAATTCTGATGAAGAAGCCAAAGTGACCGCTTTGTGCTCCACTTTCACAGTGGGAGAAAGGAAGCAATAAGAGTAGGTTTGTATTGCATAACCAATTACAACTGTGTCTCTTGTGATTAATGTTAGAATACCTTTAAATCAAGGGGATTATCTTCCCCTAGAGTTTATGGCTTGTCTCTTTTTTTGGTTTTGGTTTTGGTTGTTTTGTTTTGTTTTGTTTTTCCCACTCCATTCTATCACAACTGCAATCTCTTAATTGTCTGGTTTACTAAATATTACTCTGGTTTGTAGGACTCTTTCTAACTAGACATTCTGTCATTCTGTGATTAAAAGCTCTTTTGGTAGTCTTAATTTCTATACATGGAAGCTTTTTAAAAGGCAAATTTATGCATAAAAGTTATTTAAAATACTCTAGTACATGTCACTGAAAGTAATATTTGTGTGGGAGTTTGCAGCTCAGGGAGGCAATCAAATGTAATGCATAATTTACATGAAAAGCTGATGTCTGCTGGAGCTACCTACAACCATATTTTGACAGAAACTGTAAATGAAACCTGACAGGAAAAGTTCAATCAAATGACCAGAGTTGTCCAAGCAAAAGAGAAATGCTTCTATGGAACTGTTAAGAACTGAACTGTTTCTCCTGTTCAATTTCTAGTGCACAGGTGCCTGCACCAGCAGAAATAGCTTTTCTTGGAAACAATCTCAGAACAGTCTTCTCATCCTGTCCAACTAAGCAAACTCTTCTGTTCTGCACTGAGCCACGTTAGCCAGCAGAGGTATGTAGGAAGATAAACTTCTTCCTGGTAAGAAAATTATTTCACTCTTCAGGTCTGCAAAGGAATTTGCCACTACTGGATTTAAGACCAAAAAAATAAACCACAATGAGAAGCACTGTTCCAACTATGTGATTATTTTGTACCTCCTCTATTATAGTAAAGAGATAGAATTTGTAGAGAGAAAAATGTCTTTTTATTAGGCAAATTGGTAAGCAGAGAAAAAGGCAGATAAGAATGAGGCTTTTCAGATCCAAAGAGTAATCCAGATTAGTAAGAGATACTGCCTCTCTACGAATCTTGTGGTGAAAGATTTCTACAGGCTTTGCAGTATTCTGTAAAAACAGCTTCACGTTGGTCCTTCTCATGAAGTGATAGGAGACACAGCAAAAAATCGGACTATTTTGTCATGGATCATATCTGTAGCCTAATTTGAAATTAAGAAATAATTGCAATAAAAGAGTTGCATACTAAATGGAGCAAATAACTACTACCCTAAGAGCTGAAATTTATGTATTCACAGTGGGGCATGCCCTCTCCATTAGCTATCATTATATGAAAGCAAATGCCCATAATACTTTACGTAGAGCCATGCAGTTTTAAAACATCATGAAAAATAAGGCTGCTTCTAGGTGAACTGACTGTGTCAGTCTCTCAGACTGCATAAACATCAATATCATGTGCATTGTCTCCCAGCATGCTCAGCAATTTGCAGCCTGGGATAGACGTTACCACATTCTCACACAATTCTGCTCATTTGGGAGATGAGACAAGACATTCAATTAACTTCCAAGAGAAGAAGCTTAGACTAAAGATTAATTACTGGAAGCACTGAAATCCACTCTTCTAATTGCTAGTATAAGGAATTATTTGAAAATCAGGATGTTCAATCAATAATGTCTTTTCAATTGAAGTTTAATATTTGAATGTCCTTGGTTTGGGATAACAAATATTTTACATAAATATTAGATTTTAGACACTGTACATAATCCCAACCTACTGTAAGATACAGCATGCATCTCAAGTTATAGATTTCTTTTTAAGACAATCTTTGTATTGAAATACCAGAGCAAATGTTATTATAGTGCTTCCTGAATAATACATTTTTTAATTTTCATATATATATATATAAAAATCTATTTTTAAGGTTGATATATTATTTTTGTCACAACAGAACTTTTATCATGTAAAAATAAATATGATGGCCTTTTTCAAACCCCCAGTGATCTACTGGGTGGTAAACAGTGCATCTGCAGAAAAAAAAAAAAACCCTAACAAACAAATAAACAACAACAACAATGAAAAAAAAAAAACCCAAAACGTTATGATTGCATAGATGGAAATGAAAATCTGAGTATCAGTTAGGAAGCTCTGAAATGGAATATGATAGACATCAGTTATCTAAAAATCTATCCAAAATTTGATAACTAGCCTGTAGTCAGAAATTATACTGTGAGAAAAGAGACTTTGCATATTACAGAAGAGGGAATGGGGATGAAAAGCTATTAACTACAAAATAACAAAGAAGCAGCTAGAGAAAGTAATTATTCATCCCTCATAAAGATGACTCCTATAGAACTAATAACTACCTGTCTGGTATAAATAAATACAGAATTCCTCAATTTTGTCTCAAGGACTGTTTATGCCCTCAGCTTCTGCCTTCTATTGTGTTCAGCACAGGAGGATCAAAATACATAGAAGGTGTCCCATGAGCACAGCTTATGTGTTATGAAACAATCTGTTGTTACATGTTGCCATAGGGTGAATGGAAAGCGATAGCTAAAAGCCAGTGAGGGGAAGCTCCATGGGACACAGTATTGTGCTGAACGTTACAATATACAGTATGGTAGTACTGGACTTTTGCAGCAGCACTCGTGAAACTATATACTCTTTTCAGGTGACATTTTATATGATAAAGAATACTCTAATAAAATTTGTGCACTTAAAGATTGAAAGCATGGCCTCCAGTGCACACAGAGATGAATAATGTCACCCACAGAGACAGATGTGGATAAAATTCTGGCAAAATTTATCCTGAAAAAACTGGGACACATAGGAGGTTTTGTGATATGTAAATTAATTTCAGGAAAAAAAAAAAAGTATGTTATAATACACATAACACATCAATGATATTTCTATCAATGCACACAAATCCTTCCGCAAGCTTGAATAAGGGTAATAATATGCATGCAAGCCTTTCAGTCAGTTAGTGGTATTACATGGAGTGAAGTGCTAGCTGGTGCTAGGGAGTGACATGGAAGAGTTTGAGTTTCTCTGTTACACAGTTAAATCCCAAATTTCAGTGAATGAATTTGGAATCAGATCCCTGTATCTCATATGCAGTCTGTGATGTAATTTTAAATATTTTAGTACTCTGTTCAATAGTCTAACAATTGTGTATTAGCTTGTTAATGGCATATGATTTCTTAAGAGTGTGTGACTGACATTTCTTCATGTTTACATTGCTACTGTACTGACATACATATTTTTCGCTTGTTAAAAAAATTGTGCTATTGCAAATTCTCCCTTCATTAAGATACATAGTTGAGCCATTTGAAGCAAGGGGCATTGGCCCTCCTTGCAAATGCTGAAGACTGTTGGACTCCTATATATAAGTTCACATCTTTAAAAAAAAAAGAAAAATCATCAGAGAAAAGTTTTCTTAAAAGAGCCTAAGACAAAGAAAATTGTCACACACCTTGCATCTCTCTGCTCCATTGCAAAGCTTTTCTCTAGAACCTAATATAGCATAAAGCAGCTCAATTTGTCCTTCTTTGAAGACTGACTGTATCTACTTCTGCCTCAGGTCTCCCGACAGGGTTCCTCAGCTACGTTTGGGCAGTAATATGCTGACACATGGTCTTGGCACTCTGGTACGAAGGACTGCAAATGGAAACAGCTAAAAGAATTGAAATATACAGCAATAAACAGATAGCCATGAACTACCAGGTTAGGGTAGTGATGCAAATGGACCTTCAATTTCATTTCAGATTTTTATGTGAGATGAAGCTGAAAGTGACACGGTTTTCTGAAAAGGAGCATCTCAAGTTATTTTGAATGTGACTTTAAAGGAAATTTCCCATGGTTATTTCTTCCCTTTCATGATGAAGTCAAATAAATAAATAAATAATTCCGAAGAACTGTCATATTTTGCAGGAAAAAAAAAAAAAAAGGTTTTCATTATAAGGGAATGCTGTTGTAGATGTTCCTTGCCAACATCAGATGAAGCCTGAATCTGCCTGCAGAATACATATAAGGAAGAAGACATTCTGTAAAATTCACAACCTACCAATATTCTTTATGAGTAGACTTTTTTCCCCACTTCATATCAATCAAAAGCACTCTGGGAAGTTTGAATGGCCTATGAGGATTCATTTTGGCTAAAGCTGGGCCGGAGTTTTCCAAAATCTAAAGATTAAATATTGAAATAACATCTCAGCTGTCTTCAATTTTGCAGGATGTTGATATGTACAAACAGCATGACAAAATGAGGTATGTGTCCAATACAGATATGATTCCTGCCAGCAGAATTGCAGAGGCTGCTTACAGTTGGATAACTAAACAGAAAGAAGTTAGAAATAACATAATCAGTTGCCTATCAGACCTAGGAACCAGTGTAAGTCTGATAGGACTGCTGTCAGAACTGTTATGCTTGGGGAATTTAATGACAGTTTTTTGCCTGTGAATGATTACTGTACAAAAAATAATTCGGACTGCTCTTCATTCTCACTCGGTTCTGATGTGTTAAGCCATGGGCAGAATATGAACAGGGATCAGATTTCAAGTAAGAACAAAATGAAGACAAAAAACTGTCACCTTGGGATGAGGTGGATTCCAACAACAAAGAACTATCCAAATGAGGCATCCTTTGCTGCTACAACAGTCCCTTGGCTCCCTACGAACATCTGACAAGAAACAAATAGACACTTCTGGGTGGCCTCACAAGAAAACAAGGGGTGGAGTCAATATGTAATGAGTTAGACACATCTGTTCAAATGCACAAGTTTCTTAACAAGGACCATTTCTTTTGAGCTGAGCTTGAGTTCCTGAGATAGCTGTGGCCATCGTGCTAAACCACATTTCTTTTCTCCTATTCTAGCCTGATTCCCTGGACTGCTAGAGCATGTAGAAGTACAAAATTAAAACTTGCAATTGAATTCTGTATTTGGTGGATTGCCAAAGTAGAGAGTGGTGTGCTGCTCATAGGGAGCTATGCTTTCTGAGAGACACGCTTGTTTAAATAATCTTGTATTTTTCTCTCTCTGGCCCTTAAGGTATTTGTGAACATTATCTTCCCACAGTATTAGTACTGGTAACTTTAACTCAATTCTGATCATGTTCTTACAAGACCTTTGGGAATTTTAAATGTTTCAATTTCTTTTCAAAAGAAAATTAATCTTCCACATCTTTAGGTGTTAAAAATAATTCATTACTCTGGATAAATCTTGTTCAATCACAAGCAGTCATTTTTTAAATTTTCACTAGGATTTAAAGTGACAGGTGAAACCTGTGGAAAAAATAATATACCATGGATTTTATGAAAATAAACAAATTCTTGATACTAAGTTCTAAAAGTTTTCAATTTAAAGCAGGTGGCAAGGAGACATATGGAGTCCAGTGAGTTCTATAATATGTCAAATATCTTTATGACAGTAAGTGTTGCCTCTTACAGAAATAACCTTTTAACACAAAAAAAATACATTACCTAAAACCTCAGAAATTGTTTCCACGCAGACCTGTTAAACATTAGATACTTCATCCACAACAGAACTACTATTGTGAATGAAAACCTAAGGGATATTCCAGGAGTATCCACTTTAAGTTTCATTAAAACATAAAGAAAAGGCCGTCAGAGGGCTGTACTTAGAAGGTCAAGTGGTTGTTGTTCTGCCATCAACATGATGATGCATCAGCAGACTGATACAATTTCTCACACTCATGCTGTGATCATGTCAGCAGCAGAGAGCAGAATTCAGTTTGTTTCTGACAGTCTGCCTCTATGGCAGATTGCTGTCATAGCTGGGAACCTCAGACCAGAGTTTCTCTGTAACTTTTTTTACATGATGACGGAAAACGTCAGTTGTGTAGTTAGTTCATACACCTACTTTATCTTCTTTTTCTGAACACTTCAGAGCAAACTCTAAGGAACATCGAGAGGAGATGGTTTGGTCCTTTTCTTGCTCTTTTCCTTTTTCTCTGCCTATCTGGCCACTGTCCTGGTATCATATTATTTTCAGTTTCTAGAGTTTGAGATCTTTCATACTGCTCCACTTCTTACCATTCTCCAAATAAATGGAGCAATATTTCCCCTTCCCATTAAGCCATTGGATCTATTTAAGGCAAATAGACAATCTGGCTCAGTTTTGTTCAGGGCGAGAAATAATAACATAATATCCTCAAAGAGGAGATATATATATATGTATATATATATATATATTTTTTTTAATTCAAGGTTTAGTGAAAACAAAAATACCCAAAAGGTCTGATTAT
The DNA here is from genome assembly GCA_025345505.1 of Todiramphus chloris collaris. NCBI lineage: Eukaryota > Metazoa > Chordata > Aves > Coraciiformes > Alcedinidae > Todiramphus > Todiramphus chloris. The sequence continues at coordinate 2,728,901 of JANVCC010000020.1, forward strand.
GTGATTTCCACAGTTTGGATAAGTTTGTGAACTGATAAAAATACATAGAGACTATTTCTGTCTTCCTTTTTGCCATTGACTGTGGCTGTGATCTAACACTTGTTCTTGGGGTTTGGGGATTTTTTGTTTGCTTGCTTTTTTACTATAAGTAATCATGCCCAGCAATTCACCGGTGTAGTCAAGACTAAACAGCACTAGGGAGCATAATAACTGGCAAGTGTTGAGAACTTCTGTAAATAAGAAACCTACTGTCAAGTAAGTTAGACTCGGACTTAAGAGTGCCCTGATTCTTTTGCTACAGTTCTGTTAGAGTACAGCTATAATGACTATCTTGTATTTCACTGTCTTGAATTATGTACAGGAGTATTTACCGTCTTGTATTTACCCCAGCCCATGAAGAGCTGGGGTGCTGTGGGCAGTGTCATACCTGTTCTTTTTCAGGACTCACCATTTTAGCTGTGAAATTCCTGGAGCTGCAAGCAACAGCAATTACTATTGAGGACAATCTGATAAGCACACAACATGAACTGGGGCTTAATGAGTAGTAATGACATGAATGAAAAAAGACACAATAAAAGTTGCCATAATGTTAGAATAATAGTCATCTTGCAAAATCAACAGTGGAAGCTTTTAGAAGTTAAGATAGACTATGCAAAACTTTTCATCCCTTGTGTATTTGCACTGTGATGTAACTTTAATTAAATTATTATAGTTTATTGTTTCCTATCTCATTTAATGAACAATGAGTTGCTCAATCTGTACATGACATTGCTATTCATAGTATAGCCTCTGGTCTTCTCCACACATCAGTTAAGTCTAGACTGACTGGAAAAATTAATAATTTCTGTATGGATGCCTCCTGCAGTATAAGGAGGCTGTTTAAAAAGTGTCACAAACATCAATATTGTGTTTGTGAGAGTCGGCAACATATCCATTTTACAGATAAGTAAAGAAGCATAAAGAAATTAGCACTCAAATGTGTCAATATGCTCCTAAATTTTTAGACCCCAACTACACTTTGCTTTACCAGTTTATTTAATATTAATTTGTTCAAATCACAGCTCCAAATTATTTTCTCTACTTGTATTATAATCTTTAACTCTAATTCTTTATAGATTGTAAACATTTCTTTGAGTGTTAGATTCCATTAGCAATTTTTTTTTCTTTCTATTCTTTCTAAGTATGAAAGACATTCCCACTGAAGTCAGTTGTGTCTGTGAGCTGTGAGCACTTCCACTTGATCTGGTCTCAGAGATCTCCCTTAGAGCACTTGTAAGTTTGAGGGGTACATAATCAGAAAGCACTTATGCCATAGGAGTCACATACAAACTCCATGGTCAAGAATAGAAAGAAACCAATTCTCTAGTGTAACATTTTTCTGCTTTTGTCATGAGGCTGTATCTTTTTCTCTACTAACCTTTTTCCACCTGCTACACCAACAATAGCAATCCAACTTGGATACTCTGAGACTAATTTAAATTTTCTGGTCTGGAACACTGGTGTTCTCTGGAAGAAAAGCTGGAGGACATGTGCCTACACCTGTGACTTCCTTTTACAAAACAAAAGTGAGACACAGTATATGCAGCCAGTTCCCCTGTTCAGACAAGAGGATCCCACCCTCTCCCCCTCATTCTAGGCAGGGCCAGCATACACATAAATGCTATGGGAATAGTGTCTTCTTTCTCTAACAGACAGTGAAGATTGGATGAGACCTCAGAAACCTTTCAGAGGTGGAGGTATGAAAGGCATGTTTGCATAGACATGCATACAGAGACACAATTTAATTCTTCAGTTTACTCATGGAGGGTTTATAACCCTCTGTCACTGTAGGAATTTTTATCTCCTCATTTCAAACATATTTCTTCATGTTCTTTAGTGTGTGATCTCAGTTGCTCATTCTCACTTTGATATTTTGAAATAGCGAAAGATCACAGAAGTTGCCACCCCGTGCTATAACACTATTTATCACAGAGAGACTGTAAAAGGCAACTTTTCATAGTTTCAAAGATCCTCAAAGAGGATGGTAGCTGTAAATCTCTACTCAGCATCAGCTACAAGCAATTGTCTTTGTGTTCCAACCAGAATCTGCTAAGAGCATTCTGGCTCCTGACATCTCCCAAAGGACTCTCAGATGGTTTCTGTTATTACACATATTTTCCTTGCTAGCAGTAGCAGATCGTCCTGAAAAAGTTGATATTTCTTCTTTCAGTTTCTCCCTCCCACCTTCTTCCCAGTCCACTTCAGCATTTAGACCTCTCATTCTGCTTTTGACAAAAGCTTAAGTTCATTATAGGAAGAAATATCAGTTTGTTGTGGATAGGATATTACTTTAAAAATATAACAATATCTTTGATATAACTTTAAGTTCTGTCTTTGAAAGGATGTAAGATTGATATTCACAATATTTTAAAAAGAACAGTGATAAATAAAGGTTGAAAGTTCTCTTTAAGTATTAATTATAAATTCCAAATAAATCATATTAAAGCTGAAAGACTCGCTTAATGGACACATCTAATGCAAAGTTCTCACTCATTTTAAACACTGATAATGCTCCAAGGACATATTGGAAAAAGGACAGAACAAAAGAAGAAGTTAGAAATTTAAACCTGAAGATCTGAGATCTTCCAGAAAAAAAAAAAAAATCTAGTAATATAGTTACCAAAGAGAGAAAAATACTTCTTTCTGTGTATAAGCTTGAATTATTAGAATAAAACAAAATAATTCATTTTAGCAAGTTAATAAATATAAAATTAATGATATTAACTAGATTTTAATCTAACCACACCATCTAACAATGAGGTAATGAAAAAATTACTTGTTTCAGCTTAATTGGAGAAGAAAAAGCATACTCAACTCATTCCCTCAACTAGCCAACATTTGTCATAGCTCTTCCCATTCATCTCTGTATACAACGGCAATTGAACGGAGTAAGAAACAACAGCAAAAATAAGCAACAATCCCACCTAGTACTGCTTTTTAAACAGTGACTGCCTGAAGAAATTGACTCAAACGCTAGCAAAGAATTGCATTTTTATTTTAGTTTTTATATGAAAAGAGAGTGACAGGCTGCTGTAGCTTCAAACATTAATGGTTTGGCCTGGTATGTAATAGGTTATGTACTCCAGAAGGTAAGACAGCCTATATAAACAGGCAAGCAATGGAATTAAATATGAACCTCACTGGAACTTTAACCTTCTTGAATATTCACTGATTTGCTTGTCTCAAGACAGCTGCCTGAATTCCTTTTTTCACCTAGATAGTGCAATTGTTTTCTTCAGTTTCACAGACCCTAGGTAAAATCATTGCACTTTCTTGGTGAACTTTATATGTATATGCTTTGTTTTGCAGGAGCAAGAGTCAGGATCCTTCTTGCAATTGCTTTGCCCAGCTAAAGCTCTTTAGATTTTTTGTTATTAACTAGGACAGGACTATTTCTGTCTAAACGAATACTGATGTGGGGAATCAGACATTTTGCTGCCCCTACAAGAAAGAGATTGTCTCAAAAGTGCAACCTGACTGAGAAATTTTCCATTGCTGCTCCTTCTCCTTCTCCTTCCTCTTCTCCTTCCCCTTCTCCTTCCCCTTCTTCTTCCTCTTCCTCCTCTTCTTCTTCTTCTTCTTCTTCTTCTTCTTCTTCTTCTTCTTCTTCTTCTTCTTCTTCTTCTTCTTCTTCTTCTCCTTCTTCTCCTTCTTCTTCCTCTTCCTCTTCCTCCTCTTCTTCCTCTTCGTCTTCCTCATCTTCCTCATCTTCCTCCTCCTCCTCCTCTTCCTCCTCCTCTTCCTTCTCTTCTTCTTTCTTCTTCTTCTGTCTTCTTCTTCCCCCCCCCCAGCCTGGAGTCCCTTAGCATCTTCAGGTTTGTGATTCTGTGCAAGAGGACCTGTGGCTGTAGACTCTGGAGGCCCACTTATCTGAGCAGCCCTCTAGGAAAGGTGGCAGAGATCATTGACCACAGCTTCTCAAAGCTGAGATGTTTACAAAGCATCTCTGTTTTAACAGTCTGTGTGATTTCCCTGTAGCTCTGCAAAGTTTCCAGTTTCCTATGATATGGATGCCATTTTGCTGGATCAAATCCCTTGTCTCTTTCCCAAGAAGTTCATGCACTTATTATCCTGAATTAAAATCAGATCTTTGAACTAAAATTATTCCTTTTTCAAGCTATCTCAGACTGTGTCCCTCACTCTTCTCTAATAGAAGGCAGTGGAGTCAGTCTTTATTGTTACAACAACTGCATAAGTTCTGTGAAATGCCATATGAAATCTACCTGGAAACTTGTGTTAAAATGATCAGGCTGATGAATCTCTTCTCTCATCTCTTCTCTCCCCAGCCTCATTAGCATTAGGACTCCTGGTTTTGTCTAAGATGCAAAGGAGCTTTTCAGAGCATTTTCCCCTTTTCCTCATACCCTCTGCCTTCTTCCTTCTGCAGAACTCTTCTATTAGAAGTGAAAAAAAAAAAAAAAAATCTATTTTTTCTCTTAATTAAAAAGTACTGAAGAAGGCCAGCTCCAGTTCTTGCCAGGCATCAGTCTGATGATTTGTACTGGCAATTTATCATCTGAGTCATTTGCTTGCAGGGACAAGAGTCCCTGAAACTGACCTCTCCACAGCAGGCTGAATTTCATTATATTATTTTCCAGTAAAGTTTTGCTTTTTAAGAGGAGAAGAAAAGGTTATAAATAGGTTAGTCACATCTCAAGCCCTTGGGGATCATTTTACAAACTTAACTATTTCTTTAATCCTGTATAGCAAATAGCATTTACCATGCTTCATATTCTGCATATCTTCACTACTATGAGTATGTAACTTCAAAATTATTTAATGACATTCCATCATCCTAAATCCTAATATCATTCTTAATTAAGCACAGAATATCTGAAATATTCTCACACTAACATTTTAGGAAATCTCAATGAGAAATTTTGTTTAGCTTACAAGGTTTGAATACACCTCTAAATCTTCTAGGTCTGAAAAACTGGCCTATGAGACTCATCTGAAAATACTTTTTCTAATAATTTCTATCATGTCCTTCTCACATAGAAATAGCTACCCTCCTGACATTCACTAATTTTTATCTCATGTTCTCAGTAAAACAAGAAAACTTTTCAGAAAGAAAATAACAAGAAGGAGTAAAAATTGATCACACTTTTTTCAGATGGATTAAAGCCTTTTCTTGGTGTTCAACCAGACCAAGTGGGTGGCAGCACAAGTATGTTCTCGTTTACACAGGTAAATAAGAAGTGGTTCTCTCATCTTAGTATAGTAAGTCCTAGCTGGTGAGCAGAGGGGCCCATTTCTTTAACTCGGGTGAAAATACGCCAGAGAAACAAACCAGGAATATGGTACAGCTTTCCACAGAGACATCATAAGATACATGAATTGCGTTCATATTTTTGCTTCCCAATGTCCAACAAAAAACTGGGTTATGGGGGAAATCTGAAAAAAGTGGGAATGAAAAAATACATGAGTAAAACCTTGAAATATGATTGTGGTCCCCTGACTTGGTTCTCAAAGCTTTCATTTTCCTTTACAGAGTGAGTTGCCTCCTCACTACATTTTTACCAGAAGGGATCTTTTATGTTTATAAGGTGAAGATTATATCGTTTCCTGCAAAAAATGCATTTGATGCAATTTTTCTGAAATAAAAGCTACCATGAAGAGATCATTTTTTCTTTGATTTTTCTTAGTCAAAGGAAACTACTTTATTTTGAAGTTTGAGATTAATGGAATTTTTATGTTAGTTCTAACAGAACTTAAAAGTTCATGTACAGACTGTTATCACGTGAGCAACCTGGTCTAGTGGGACATGTCTCTGACTCCAGAGGGTTGGAACTAGATGATCTTTAAGGTCCCTTCCAACACAAATCATTCTGTGACGCTATGATTAGAAAGTTTTCAGAATTAACCTCAAAGAGGAAATTGGATAATAGTAATTTCATCTGTAAACACTATTGAAGATTAAATCCACAAAACTTCCTTATCATTAACTTCCTATCACTGTCATGCACACAAGTGTTCATAACTGCTCAAGACTGTAGTTTGGTGTCAGCTGCATTAGCTTGCCTATAGTAAGTCCTCATGTCACACAATATTAGGTGTCTGCCATGTAGATACTAATGTCTGAAGCAATCACCTGAGGCTGCTGTTACTTTCATTCGTGATTTTTTTTATTTACTGATAAAAAGTTTCTTTACCGCTTGATTCAATTTGCCTGTGTAAATATTGTGTGCTAAATCTTGACATTTCTCAGAGCAATAAACTTTTATATTTGTATAACTATTCAGTGATTCATTATTATGAGAAAAGTATGTATTATTCTGTTTGGTAAAACACTAACTTGCTGATGTAAAATGGAACTGCAGTTTATGCCTATGTACAACACCTGTGTGCTGCAAGAGATAAGTATCTGCAAAAAAGCACAACTTTCATATATATACAACTATGGGACATGAATATAATCAAGAAGTGTCCCATTATGCTACTGTCATGCAGTATGTTTTCCCTGCACTGCTAAAGCAATCTGGAATTATATTTACTTAGCTCTAATGTCACAGAGAAGATCATACCACTGTTGGTCCTCTGTCCTTGACAACATTTGTGCAAAAAGTACTGACATTATGTTGGAGATCAATCCTCCCAGATCCTGCTTGCAGTTATAAAGAAGAGGCCATGAGCCATCCATGGTCAGTATCCAATAGATGTTCAGTGTCCAGCTAAACCAAAAATATCCACCATGGAAATTCTTAACTTCAGCAACTGGAGCTAGATAAAATTAAGGAAGCTGGTTAGGAGGATATTAAGAAGGAATAATTAAATGGGTAAAATACCCACAGGGCATTTTCTGTTGTTGTTGAGTTTTACAACAATGTATTCCAACTACTAAAAAGATGACTACAGAAGTGATTCCCTTTCCCTGTTCTCCTGCATCAGTGTGGTTAAACAGAGGAATCAGTAAGACTTACTAAACAAAAAAAAAACAGTGTCTGAACAGAGGAAGATGAAAGTCATATGTCTCATGATTTGTCTGACTGAAATATTTTGAAGACCACTTACTGAAGCTGAAAAAGAGAAGGCAAGGCTGGTAGTCTACCAAAAGATGATGGTGTGATTGATGACTGGTTTGTAGAAAAAGTAAGATAAAGGTAAAGCAACAGCAAGACAGGGAAAATGGTTTGCATCTGTGCTACCATCTGACTAGTTCTTTTTTTACCAAAATTCTGAGGAAATTAGAATATATGATTGTTAAGATAACTGCTGTGTGTGATATATAACTTCAGCTAACCTTGGTGCTAGAAGGAAGGAGTGTGGTAAATCTGACACCAATCTTTAAAAAGGGCCCAGGAGGAATCCCAAAATTACCGACCAGTAAGTTTGATGTTGCCACTGGGTAAAATGACAGAATCTAAAGCAGGTAAGGTACTCAGTGGACATACGAACGTGCACTGTAAAGAGGAAAGAGTCAGCGTGTCTTTTACAGTGGTGATGGATGTCTGTCCATTTATGCCACCTCTCTCTCTTTCAGTGTAAAATTATGCTAATTTTTACTTATCATTCTATGTTTTGCTATTGATAGTTTATCTGTTGCTAGTTCTTGATTGCAACTACTATCATTCCCATTTTTAACAGGTCTGGTGGGCTATTCATGTTTTGTCTATTCCCCCTAGGTATAGATAAAGCAAATCCAGATGACCAGTTCATTGCTTTTTTTCTGCTCCAAGAAAATAAATACATTCTGTCACACCAAGAGACTACAGTTGCATGTTTTTCAATCTAATAATTAAAAAATTCTGTTTGTTCTTCAGCCAAGGAATAAACAATTCTTTGCAAGATTAAAATTCTCCAACTAGCTAATATATCAGATGTTTTACAGAATTTTGCAGTTGTCATCAGAGAGCAGCCATTTACAACTGTAAACTTTTATTTTAAGATAAGAAATTTATGCCTCTGTAAACAAAGACATTGAAAATTATTGTTTAGATACTTTGAAGTAACAAGGGAGATAACGGCAATCATACATTTGCTTTAGTCAAAAATAAACTCTAAAAAGACATAAACTATAACAAATTGAATATTTGAAGTGATACTTTTGTATGCATAAAAATGTCCTGAAAGTGGAATCCTGTCTTCAACAGCACAAATTTAAGAAATAAATTTGAGAAGTTTTGGGTTTAGAAATTTAAAATTTTAAAATACCAGTCTCCTCATGAAAGTAATTTTCACAGAGTTTTTCTCCAAAGAAAAAAACATTTTCTTGAAATTACTGAGCAATTTTAATTACATTTGGAATTCTTACTGTGGTTTTCTTCCATCCATTTAGTGAAAATGTTAACATAATCCCAAATAAACATTTACATGGAAATTTCCTGAGTCACTTCCCACTTGTTCTTCACATCTATTATTACTGTGATCACAACATTAAAATAATCAGCTTATAATATTTATGTAAATATGTTTTGCACTGATGGTGCTTAATTCTTTATTCAGTTGATGAATGGTATCCATTACTATCTCTGTGAATCTTGAAATGAAAAGATTTTTAACAGCCAAACAGGTGGTGAGATACTGCAACTCTTTTATTTTATTTGAATTTATCTAAATATCCCATGTCCTGTTTTATTTTCTGTGTAAGAAATTGGCATGATTCACTTCTTATAACTTCAAGAAAATATAATCTCACAACACAGCGTTTCTATTCATAATGTACAGGATGCATACACCAGAACTGCTGGAGACAGTAAAATCAATGTAAGAGAGGAAAAGAATGAAAAAACCTTTTATTATTTGTCTTGTTTCTGAGATAGCTTCCAGAGTTTTGTATTTTGAAGAAGTCTAGATTGTTTGAAATGGGCATTTGTAATACTATCCTGTCACCACTGTATCTATGCTTGGTAATCTTGGCCATTTTCTCTGGCACAAAACTCTGCTGTAAAGGAAAAAGGGGGACATAGCTTCCCTGAGTCCAGTTTTCTGCTCCACAGTCAGTAAGGTGTTTCTCAGCCTGACTGAAAAATTAGCCCTTATTGTCCAAAGAGGGCAGAAATACAGATTCTTTGTTTTGGCAACCTCTTCCGGACTAAAGAGGAATTCACTGAGAATGACTTAATGGAATTAAATTTGTCTGCTGTAGAAGGACGTAAAGTTTAGCAGTCCCTTCTGAGGTTTGAATCAGTGGTGAGCTGTATCGAACTTGACACTTAATGTCAAACTGTGACAACAAGAAAAAAAAAAGGTTATAGAATCAGTAATATAGCAAATTAAATGTGACCTCTCATCACAATAAACTCGTATTATTTAATTGATGTTGAGAATATTGAAAAAGCCTTAAAGCTAGGTTGCAGGTAAGGAAGAACATTTTTATCATCAGTAAGTATAATCCTCCTGCAAAGAGAGGAACAGAGCAATGCTGTGTACCAGTCCACATCAAGAGAGTGCATTTGCTCCTGAAATAATGAAGGGGCCAAAGATCTGTAACCAAGCAGCTAAGGGAGAGAAGGATGACATTCAAGTACAGAAGCACTGTGAAAAACATATTGATCTCATACACAAACCATAAAGTATATAAGGCAGTACTTGAACTTAGTTGCAACTATGTAGGGGTATCAAGGCTAAAGTCTGATAATAATTCTCAGTGGATAAGGCAAATGATATAGAAGCAACATAATCTGGAAAACTGAAGGGGAGTTTGGGTCACCTTTTGAGGACTAGCTAAATAGACTTCTACTCAGGAGTTCAATAATCAAAAAATGTTTTTCCCAGGTGATGTCACTTATATTGTATTGAGCCTTCAAAAATTGTTTTAACACTTGAGTCTTTCATTTAAGTTACCTCCCACTACAAATCTTTAGCAAAGGTGTTGTGGGATGTAACTTCTTTTGGAACAGGAGTTTCTGTATGGCAGAAGATGTACTGGACTATAGTCTGTATGTTAGAGGTCTTGTTCTCAAACATCTTTCATTTTGAGTACTTCACTTATAAGTGAACACAGCGTGATAAGTTCCTATTCACATAAATGATGTTTAAGAACATTTCATATGAACCTTTCCCAGGCACAAATGATCAGAGGGGTTTCAAAGTAATTAAAAAGCTGTCTCAACAGTACTCTGTTTTAAAATGTCACCAGGGACCTTTTCAGTCACTGCTTTTAACACTAGTTCCCCTGTGCTCTCTGTCTCTTTTTAATAAACATTTTGGTTGTCAAAACTGGCTTGGCCTGAAAAAAAATGCAAGTTTGCCCTGAGGACCAAGGAGAATTTTTCTGTGGAGTGTAAAGCACATTGCCTGAATGGTTTCAGAGCTACAGATCATTAAAAATAAATTACCCAGTTTGAATATTTTAAAAGCCATTGCTATAAAGATTAGAAGGAGTTATCAGGCTTGGTTTTTACTTGGGAAATCACCATTAAAAAGAAGCAATAGAAATAACTGGAAGAAAATGTAGGCTTGTTTATAGAACAAAAGATTAGTCAGGTCCATATAACTTACATGGGTCATTTGTATAACAGGTTAATAAACATTTTGTACAAGTCTTTTACTTGCTTTTTTATTTGTTTGTTTTTATAGAGATAAATGGAAAACAATAGGAGTTACTTTTCATGTGCTTGAACAAAAATACATTTGTCCCGCCAAAGTCAATTGATGAGGAAAATTGGGAGGAAAGTATTCTCACTTCAAATGTAGGAACCTTGGTCACAGCTTTATTTTACAGTGTCTTAATAAACTTGAGAAAATAAAAGAAATATTCACACAAGTTATGAAACTTCCCATGGTCATTCACCTGCCCCTGCCTGCCCACCTGGATGACTTCCCAATAAGCTAATGGTATCTGTCTCCAAAGAATTTCGGAAAACTGAATTGTCTTAGTCCTCCTTCGGATAACTTTGACTAGTTATCATCAACTGGTTGGGAAAGGCATCCAAAAAAAGGCATAACTGCCTCCATCATCTTCATCTCACTCAAGGCATAGGGAAGAGCAGGTCAGGAATCTGCAGGAGGCACTGGTTCTTCTGATAGAGACATCACAACCTCCCACAGGGTGACCCTAGAGTCTGAACTGAGGAGACAGCTATGGGAGATAGACCTTACCTGCCCAGCAGACCTAATGCTTTTGAGTGAGTTTGCTGTCTAGGCAGCATTACTACAGAGAGCAAGAACCATGTGTTGGAGCAGACTCAAGGATAAAAATTTTTGCGTGATTTGCACCTGGATTGTTTTCCAAGAAAGCAATTCTTGTCAGAAAAGTGCAAAGAGATGTAGAGACAATGAAGAGAGCAAAATTCATCCCCACTGTTCTGCTTACCCTTGGATGGAAATTAAAGTGCAGGTAGTGCATTTTGTTTCTTTACGTGATTGGAAATAATAACCAAGGTGCAAATAGTGGGCTGGATGACAATGACTTCTGACTCTCCCAGTCCTTTTTCACACAGTTTCATGTGTGCTCACTGCCTATGAAGAGGCTGTGGTGAGAACACTCCAGCCTCTTGTCTTTAAAAGAAAAAACACATTAGCATAGACTCCCCAGAATAAAAATACTAATTTCCCAGTTTAATTGCATTGTAGTGGCTCTATTACTGTCCTTCAAAGAATACTCTTGCAATGTCTAAATCAGACTTTTGCTGAACACTTTTCTGGTAACACCTTCTTTCTCAATGAGGAAACAAACAAAAAGAAGATTATTTTCTATTTTTTTAGAGGCATAAAGTGATGATTAAACTTCTAGTCCATGTAGAATTAAAAGTCAGAGCAATGTTTCTCATTAATGTTAAAAAGTGCCTAGTGTCTCCTGAGCAGGAAAGGAAGACCTATATTTGGACATTTATATCTGTTACCTTAACTAGTTGACGTGGTTATTTGTTAGCAGGAGGAGAGGTGTCTTTATTTTTAAGCTCATACTCTAATATGAATGAAGAACCACATCCCCTTACTTCAAAAAAGGTAGACAGTTAGACACGAAAGGTTTCCTCACTACCGGTGCAAGGAAGTACCATTTTCTGGTAACTGTGGTATCTAAAGCTCTAAACAGCAATGTCTGTTGATGCCTAGAAGATCCACATGGCTGCCCAGCTTTGCCTTGCTCTCTCTCTGTCTGATAATGAGACTTCAAATATTCAGTTTCCTGAAGTTCTGGCTGGGCATCTCTAATACAGAAAAAGTAGGCACCAAAGCTCCCAAGTTCCCTTATACCCATTAGAGAAGGCTTTTCTAAGCTCAAGCCATATTAATTGGGTTGGGTTTTTTGGGTTTTTTTTTTCCCTGTCCACTGCCGTCCTTTACCTCCTTCTCTCTTTCTAAAAAATGTGTGAGCAATATGCAAAGGCGGCTTTAGCATCTTTGTTTTCTAATAAGATATTGTTTTCCCTTTCTTTTTCAGAAAAAAAGGCTTGACAACACAAGTGATCAACATCCCAATGTGGGGTTTTTTCTCAAAATTTCACAAGCATGTGGAAGGGATTCACCATGCTGGGCTTGAATTATTCTTGGCCTGTGGTTATTCTACTTTTATAAAATGTACATACACAAAATTGACAACTTATTCTAGGAAAATCAATCACATTTGATTCTCATAGAAGTAGATGAGTTTTTAAAAAATAGTTGAAATAAAGCTCTATGCTAATAGCTAAGCGATATATATTACAGAATTGATAAAAAATCCTCTTTTTTTTTAAAAAAAAAAAGTTCATATGAAATGCTTAGTGAAATGACTAATTGAAGTGCTGAGCATTCAGAAAAGAAAGCACACTATCTACCAAGGTCCAATGGACCCACACATTCATGCACTTTTTATTGCTCATGGGTGCTTTTTGACCCTCTGGAATAACTCACAGAAGGGATATATAAATAAACTGAGATAATCTCCTAGCCCAAACCACTTACTGCAGAACTCAAGGCAGAAAATATTTCTGCAGAGAGATAGCATGGTGATTACTGCCTTTGGATAAGAAAACGTGGGCTTACATGGTGAGAAAAAGAAGAAACTGCCAGCATGGGAAAGGATATCGGCTTTGAAGAAACTTACTCTACAGGGTAAAACAAAGCAAAGAGGTCATGTGTTGCAGAGGAGTGCTTTAAATAACTTAAATCACTTCTTGCAGAATCCTGATTTAGGATCCTGCTCACCACAGAATAAATGGAATGCAGCTCACACAAAATAGGAAAGCAGCAATATGTTTTATTGAGACAGAATGATAATTTGACAGAGTTGAATGAATTTGATGGAATTTAACAAAGTTTAATATATTTATCAAGGTTGTCAAGGTTCACTCTATTACTTTTTATATAAAAGATGTATACAAGAGAAAACTGAATTAAGGGCTGCGTGGAAGAAGAGGACCCTACACAACAGTAATTTGGCATTATTTAATATTGCTATGGTAAAACACAGGATTAAATTGTACTATTTTAGCCAAAAAAATCCAGGGTGATTTAACAAAATTTACCATAATCAACATATCAACTTGATTAAAGATTTGAGAATTGCAAGATTAATATGAGATATATGACAGAATTTCTTAAATCACATTGTACATGAAAATACACATACATAGGTATATACAGGGATTAAATCATATAAACAAATGGAAATATACACAAAAATATAAAGGTCAAATCGTACGCGCAGACACACTTACACATAGATATAGAGGTTAACCTATGATTAAGGTGTTTCTTTTTCTGCAGTTTATGGTAAATTTTTGTCATCCAATGATCTTTTGAATTTAATGAGATCTAATTACAATGAATTACTCACTGTTTATCAACTTTCATCAGTGAACAGCCTTTTTGCTTTGATGATTTTCACCAGCAGATGGTCTTAGTTATGTCACGAAATTTACCTTGAACATCATGAAAATCTACCTTAGGAGGAGGTAAAATCTACCTCTTGGGAGGAGATGCTGGTTCACAGCCCACTGCAATCCTGGAGAGCTCGAAGAGCCTTACTTAGGATTGGCATTTATGGGGTTGCAAAATGGTTGACTTTGGACAGTACTCTTCCACTGTGGCCATTATTCTTGTCAGACAATCTTGGCACCCTTCAGAGTGGCCTATGATTCAGGCAGGAGGAGTTTGGGTTACGTTTCCCAGTCAACAGGAGTTTTGGGTGTGGTTAGGGAGTGCCTAATTGTTCAAAATCACTATACTTGTACCTAGGACATGCAAGATCAGAAGGTGTTCGATTGTCCCAGCCCATTGTATTTGTAATTAAAACAAGAATACAACGTTGACTGCTGCTGATGTCCCAGTGGGGCCCAGGGGGTGATCTGCACCATCACATCATGAGAGGTGGTAAAAGCTGAATTACAAAACTAGACATTAACAAACAAAGATGTAAGAAGAACAGTATTCTAAAGCCCAGCAGCTTGAGTTTGATAGTTTAACTGAGGCCATAAGCCAAGGGAGAAATACAAGTATGGTTACATAACTGCTGCATATAGAAATTCATATTTAACTAGGGAAATGTACAGCGTACAAAACACAACACAAAACTTGTTAATGGAAAAAAAATTTTGCAAGTTTGTAATTTTTTTTTTCAAGATGTATGCAGCCAGTTTACTTTATGAAAGAGAATCTGCACTTTGCACTGCAGCTTTAGGATAGTGATTACTAGAAAATTGTTTCACATGGCACTTGTTATTAATGATTATAATATTTGTTTAATGACTAGTCTTCTATTTTCCCCACATTCCCATGACAGCAATTAACACATTGTTTTAGATATTGTGATTGGGGATGGTAATTTTAAAGAGTGTAATTTACTTCTGATTAGTATATTGTATCACATGAATGACTATACCTCATCATGATGTACAGTACCACGGCAAGAGAGAGAAGCTACTGCCTTTCCTGAGGCTTGGTGAAATGTCAGGAAATTACATGTTAGAATGAAGGAAAGTTTCTGTTTAAACACAATTTCTTGCTTGAAATACAACACTCTCAGATGGTGTAGTGAGGATAGCGACAAACTGAAGAGAGTGTGGAATTATGTGGCTTCATGAAGACTGGTTTTTTAATCCTCAAAAAGGATTTAAATCCTCAAAAAAATGTCTGTCACTAAAAGTGATTATGGTACGGAAGTAACTAGGGTAATATATGGTTCTTTACCTAAAGTTACACAGGCAATACTGCATTATTACTGTGTACCATCACAGTGTTATGTGAGGCACCTATTACCCTTATACATGGGCTTTTTTTTCTATCTCCTATTATAAAGTATAGAACATCCTAGGGTAACAAGAACTATATTTCATTATATCAGCCTATATTATATAGGCTATATTTCAGATGGATACACTATATACTCCATTTTCCTAAAACGTGAAGTACAAAAGCTAAGAGTTTTCTGAAACAACCATTTCCCTTGTACAATCGAATGTCTTTATCATTTTTTTTCAAATTTATGACAGTAGTGTATGCAAATTTTTTCCTCATGATATTTACTCCAGCAGAGATTGAGAAAGAGCAAGTGAGCTTGGATTTCTGTCACTTTTCTCTCTTCCAGATATATACTGAAACAGTAAAAACCAATTCAGAGCATTATAATTATTCTGCAGCCTTGGAGAACAGCATATTGACCCTTTCCATTCAAGTAGTGGAAGAGTTACATCAGTAATGAAACACTTCCTTTATTAATGGTACTGAAGTTGTCTGCCATAAAAATGACACCTGATCTTCTCAGTCTAGCATGGCACCAAGTATCTCAGGTCATTATGTAAATATACCTTTCAGCAAATTACTTCGGCACTATACCAAGGTGAAAGGAATACTTTCGAACTTCGTTCTTTAAAAAAAAAAAAAAAATCCTTTTCACCAAGACAAACCATTCAGGCTGATGAGCTATTGGCTAAGAATGTGTCAGAAGAAAGATCAAATTCCAGTGAAGGTCACAGACAAAGATGCTAAATCATTTGAAACATTAAGAGGTAATGAAGTAATACAATGAAGAGTAAAATAATCAACAGTGCTAAAGAGTTATATATGTTGATGTCTCTTTTTAGACTCACACAGCTGTTTGACAGGAAGTTATGTATGTGGCTGCCTGCTACCTCTACAAATATCATTATATTTCCCCAAAAGCACTCAAAACTGCTGACATGTATGTAAAGACAGCAAGAAACATAAGGGCATCACTCAAGGTTCTTTAAAAACACAAATACCACAAATATGTGACTTGCTCAGTGATGAAGTTAGAATTTAGCAAATATCCTGTGGATGGAAACAAAGGAATTGCTTATTTTTTAACTATTTCGAGTTCAAGATGAAGATAAAATGAAATGTCTAAGTAATGGATCCCCATAACCGCCAGAACATGCAATTACAGCAGGCCAATCTGGCAATTGTCTTGATGATTTCTTAAATTTTTTTCAACTTCAAATTGCTCACCATTCAGTTCAGGCAATTAGCAGTAGAGAAAAATGATGGAAAAAGATGAAGTCTCAAAGAAAAGAAGTAGTAAAATATGAGAGATTAATTAAGTGTCTTGACAAGCATTGGCAATGGCTGTGCTGAAGGAAAAGCATGAAACATAAATCAAAAATTCATTATTTGTTTTGTGAGGTACTGCCAAACCACTGTAAGATACAAGCAGAGCAGCTACTGCCAAACCACTCTGGAGAATTTCCCATTCCAAATATATTCGTCAGATGGGATATTTATCCCCACTTCAGTAAAGGCTGTTGAGTACAATTATGATGTACTTTGAGGATATTTTCTCAGTAGTGGAAATTTCTAACAAAAGGAAATGGAAGGCCTTGACTGCTGCAGTGCTATCACTTTTAGAACTTGACCAAGCAGGTCTGCAGCTACTTCCAAACTATGTCCTTTGGGTTAGCATTTTATTTGCTTGATATTTTTCATGGAAAATTGAGGTTGATGAAGTAGTTTTCTTTCTTTTATAGAAAAACCTCTGGTTCTTAACAATTAAGGCTCAGCAACTGGAAATGGTTGGGCATCTGGGATGGCATTTGTTTCAAGAATAAGACACCCAAATTCATGCTCACATTCAAGCTACCATTACAATGAATAAAGAGCTAGGGCTCAATTCAGATGCCTAAACGTGGACTTCTAGTGCTCTTTGAACTACCTTAGGATAACCAAAATACCCACTTAAGGGTTGAAGATATATAGTCAACAGAGTCTAGTAAGCAATTCAACTTTCTCTAAAGGATATACCTAGGACTGAGGTTAGTTAAAAGAAGACACAAAGTGCCACCTAGGTTACCCCTCCCATGCTTCACTCGCCTATGCAGAGGGCTCTGGTCTTTCATAGACCTCACCTCATACCTGACTGTGTGAATGTCTCAGAAACTCCGTCAAGAGATACAAAGCACCTCTGGGCAAGTATCTTGAGTGCAAAGTCTCCACTGACTATAGTGAGAGCTTAGATAGCTACCTTGCATGTAGACTCCTGACACATGGAGCACTTTTTAGGGGTCATAGTTACAAATGGATTCCCTGTCTTCTGTAGCTGTGGGTGGAAAAATCCTTAATTCACATAAATCCAAAATGTAGACTCCTGTAGCACAGCACTGTTGGTGTGACCAAACTTTGCTCCAATTTAATTTCCTCTTGTATTGTTGTCTTGAAGACAAAAGAGTCATTAAGTGATGTTTTCAGGACTATTTTTCAGTTAACCTCAAAGCAGCCTTTTTTTTTGTCACTGACTTATCCAAAATGGAGATACAAAGAAATGGCAGTACTATTTGCCTTTTTTTTCTCAGATTTAGCCTTTGGATGATTTCTGAACTAGATTTAACTGAAGTATGTGTTGGGCTTTTTTTTTTTTTTTTTTAATAACTCAGAAAAGGTGAGAGTCATAGGGTTGGTACTCTTCTGCAGCAGGAAAATCTGTCCTTAGAAGAGCTATCAGTGTCCAAGCAACAACCATTTGTGTCCAAGCAACAACCTCACTCACTCTGTTCTTTGACCTCTTCGTTTTAAGTGACTGGAAATGTTCGATGACAAATAGGAACACTGTAAATCCCCTGAAAAATGTTGGCATCGGTGGGGATGAAGCTCACAGTGTAAAGGTCACGGAGCATATGAGAATAAACATACCTGAGGCAATAATGCTGGCTCTCACAGTGCTATTATCAACCATAGCATTAACAAGACAGATGCATAAAAAAATCTTATATCCAGAAACAAACGATAACACAAATGCCTGAGGACAGGTTCTGGGCGCTTCACAGTAATCCATTCTAGTGCAGATTGTGAAGCATGTGCTGATACTCAGAACCACTACCTGTGTACAAAGGCAGAGCTAAGGAGCTCTATCAGCCTCTTTTCTGAGATGGTTGTTGGCAGAGGCTTCAGTAAAGTACCCTGAGAGCTATTAATTCTTATCTAGTGCCTGCCACTGCAGTTTTTTACAGGGAAGATCTACCTGACCTGCTGTCTCAGGGCTGAATACCATGCAGCTGAAATGTCAAGGCTACAGGCACATTACAGGGGTTTTGCTTTGTGGTGTTCTCACTCCTCCTGGCTAAAATTTCTTGCTTTAATAACAGGGACACAAAAAAGTTTTCAGCAATATGAATGGTGCTGTATCAATGCTTAATGTGCAGGTGTCTGTCACTAATTCTAGCTCTGATGTTTATGCTACTTCTTCAAGATAGTTGGGAAATATCTAGGAAAGGTGGGAGGTATATAATTCTGTTCCTAAAGGACTGTCATTAGTTATCAGTGGCAGATGAAGAGGTGCATTTTTGAGCTTCTTTCAGAATACAGAAAGGTTTAATGAGGACCTTGAATTGAGACTAGTTTTACTAAGCAGGATGATATGATACAAGTGCTCCCAAAGCCATCAGTAATACATGGCCTGCTACAAGTTAAGTCCTTTTCAAGACTTCCCATAAGTTGCAATTTTATTCACATGAGAGTAACTTGATTTCATTAATAGAAGTGAAGTAAAACAATACTTGAAACATAGTGTGGCCATGCATTGCTGTTTAAGTTGCAGAGCTACCAGAGCCTCAGTAACATGGCTACAAATGAAAGAGAAAAGTGAAAAAAAACAGTAAGCCATAGAAAGAGAAGAAGGTCAAGAATAGGGACAATTTATTGTTCATGGATAATAACGAGTTAAAAAAGGAAGGGAAAAATGCAAAATAAATTTTGATAAAACTGGTGTGAATACTATACATAATGAAAGTCAAATAGCATTAAATATAGAATTCATAGAGCAATAAGAATGCAAGCCTTCCTGTTTGCACTTTATCTGTTTTTACATTAATATTTTAGAAAATGTTCTTATATACTCTTGGTATACCACAGCTCATATACTGAACAAAGCAATAGAGACCAGTCACGTGTTTTTCCCTATGGATGTGCTTTCTGCTTGGTTAATACCTTCTTACAACACTGCTGTTCTTCAGCACCACTGACTGTTGTCTGAGAAGAGCACCGTATCCCTTCATGTGACTCTTCTACTCTTACAATCACCAATGCTGTCCTACTCAGTCCACTTGAAATTGCAATTTAGGATCACTTGGAACTGATAAACTGCTACTTGGTTCTGTTTGATGTTCAGCTATCATTCCAGAAGCACACAATTAAGGATTTAATAAATGGAGCACCATAAGACTGAGATGATGGTATAATGATAGGATAGGATAGATATGGTAGGATACTCACAGGACACCAGTGATTTAAGTCAGTTGCCCAGCTATTATCTCTCCCACCATAGGAAAACACAATATTGCTAGTAAGTGTTTAGCTTCTTCCTACAAACCCTTCTTTTCTTCTCCAGCATTTTCACTATGTCTGTACTCCATCTATTTCTCTTAGGATGAAATTACGTTTATATGAGCTGCATTTCAAAAATCTTGAGTTCTTCTCTGTCCATATCATATACTCAGGAAAGGAGAAAAATATCTAGCCACCGAGTTATCATGTGAGTAAAGTTCTTGTACAAACAAAAAAAAAAAAAAAAAAAAAGTACGGATCTTTGGGAATTCAAGACAACTGAATCCATTAAGAAACAGGCCTGGAATAAGTATAATTTATATAATACATTTAAACATTTCTCTATATGTCCATGCATGAAGAGTGGCGAGTCCCAAGGAATTTAATGATGTGTACTTTTAAATGCTTTCCATTAGATATTTTTCCCTTCAGGTCATGCTAGGCAGCTTTACTAGAAAAAGAATATAGTTACTGCATTTTGTACTTTTCAGATAAGGTCTGTGATTAATTAACGTATTATCTTAGTCATAATTAACTTTTTGTGACAAGTTGAAGACAAAATGGTTTCCACCATTATTTTTACAATGTCAACTGTTTGATACTAATGCTTCTCATACCACAAGTGGTAACAGTAAGTCATTTAAGTGAACACACATTTAAAAAGACACACTGTAGTCAAGTTTCAGGTAAATAGAACACTTCTTAAAGTTTAAAGAAGCAGAAGAAAGGAAGAGTTGTTCTGTTTCCTATTTATTCTCGTGACTGTTTCTTTCCCCAAAACTGACCTGTCTGGTGAAAGAAAAAATACTTAGGTTATTCAGTAACATGGAACATTGCATTTGGTGTTCTTGAGTCAATGGACACAGAAATATTTGGGCTTATATTCTAGCGATCTAGGTTAACATGTTGAGAGCACTTAATTTTAAAACATTTTGCTGTGCATTTATATAATTGTCCTTTTTTTTCCTAATTCTTCCCACCTAGTTCTCACATTGCAACTTGAGAACTTAATACAGAAGTCCAGTAGAGCAAATCAACCAGAAAGATCTGTCTTATCTTTCTTCTTTAGTTGTACATACTTACATTTCATAAAATCTCTGTTAAATTTCAGCATCACAGTATGACTTACTTTCTCACTAATACAATTGTTTCATGCTGACATTGAATTTTATTAAAAAATGAATAATCTTTTTTTTTTTTAAATCCAAACTAATTTCAACAGCATAAACCATAAAATTCTTGTCATATTTTTAATGCTTATGTTTTGGTTTAGTTTTGTTTATTTTATTTTAATGTTTCAGTTATCAAATGATGAGCGAGAAAATACATCATATGGTTTTCATGACCAGCTGCATATCATATGTAATGCTTATTAAACAATTAAAATATACAGGCAATGAATAACCTACCCATGCTGCCCAATGAATACCTAGGAATAAAAACACTTGCAGAATGTAAAATGCTTACACAAACAATCTGCAAACAGAAAAAAGGGAATTCCACCATCCCCAGTTGTGAGAAGATAATATAATTCAATTTGACCCTGACAAGGCACACATCATTTAAAATACTTCTATTTATAGAAACTTACCAGAGTATCACGAAGTATCACAGAATCACAGAATCGCAGAATGGTAGGGGTTGGAATGGACCTCTGGAGATCATCTAGTTCAAACCCCTGACAAGGCATGTGACCTCTCTGCCAATGCAGGTATATATTTTCATATACAGAGTGCATGAAAATTCTTGTGTTTATCATTGTGATATTTTTTAGAGTTTAAATAATTCAGTGCAATCTGAATATCAAGATTAGTCTTGCAATTTGCCACTGTGCCATTCTTCTTATGAGCTTCTACAGAATATCAAATAACTGTAGATATGTTTTTTCAGGAGAGATTTGTTTCTGATTTAAAACAAAATCTATCTCTGATTACCTTTGCTGTGATTCTGGAGTCACTAGAGGATCTTAAATAGGTTTTGTTTATTATGTTTACGTATTTAAACAGAGGATATCTGACAAATTCTTTCCTTTCCTCAACAACAAAGCACTAAAAGTCTTTGGTTTCATTGCAGTAAATCCCAAAGCTTGCTTTCCCTTATACAGTGTATCCTACCTATTATATGAAAATAGCAACAAAAAAAAAAAAAAAAGCTTTCAAAAGAAACAGAGACAAAGGGAAGGAAGGGGAAGGAAGAAGCTATTTCTTACAAAGGTAATCTGTCAGTTGAAACTAGAAGGGAGTCATAACATGGCAAAATTTTTGGTAACCTGAAAACTTGCTGCAAAGTATCTTATTTTCCCTCTAAAATATTCCAAGTAAAAGTTAATGATCATTTCAGCTAATGGTGGCAAATTGTCCTTTGAATTTTGTAATTGTAACAGTGTTTTTCTGATACATATAAGTCAGCCTTGTAGGGACAAGTGGTGGGAAGTATCTTTTATAAAAACAAACGGAATAATTTGGGAAGGTGGACAATATTTTCAGGTCTCAGAAAGCAGATGTAAAGGATAACAGACTTTGCCTACCCTAACAGAGACTCGCTTCTCCTGTAGCGTACAATTTCCTGATTTTTCTCATTGTAATTTTTCTGCTCAGCTTTAACACCATAGACAATTAAAACCAGAAATCAAGTTAGGTCTCAGAAAAGGCTATCAGGTTCTTATATTTTACCGGTCAGAGCTGGTTCAAGTATGTATGTATGTTGCAATAGCAACATGAAAAAAAAATCTCTTTGATTTAAAGTATATTTAATTAATACACAGAGACACAAAGGGAAAGACAAAATCTATAAATACACAAAGGTTCTGAAATGCCACATAATGTTATCTTTAAGTGACTAAGCAAGACGCTTGAAGGAATAAAGGTCTCTAAGCTACATTACTAAGAGTTGTTTCCTGCGATTTACATTCAGTGCTCTGTCACAAAAGGGTGCTGCTTACCTCAAGAAATCCTATGACTCAGAAAGCAAACTAGTGACTTGGGGTTTGGATTCTAACATCCCTGTCTGCAGGCAGAAATATTTTTACCTGACAACTAGATCAAGACTGGTCAATGGGCAACAACAACATAAAGGAACTAATTAGGACAAATAACAAAAATTAGGATGGTTATTCACTCTAATTACACTCTGTCTCTCTAGCAGAGAACTGCAAAAGAAGTTACTTTTCTGTGAAAGCATAAAGTATTTTCTAAGTCTGCCCTGCTCAGCCTTGTTAATGCCTGGGTCCCTTGCATTTTTGTAAAGGATCCAGAAACCTTCAGAAGTTTTCAGAAAATGTCAAAGACCATCATCTGGGGAGTTACCATAACCATTTTCTGTTACAATCTACTAGCACTTTGGTGAAATTTTCCTATCTATTTACTATTTTTTGTCCCACTAACACACACACCCCACACCCCCCTTTTTATTAGCAAATTACTCATTCACATAGTAGCCATATGTTAAACAATCAATATCTTGAACCCATACAATTGCCTAAAGTTTAGTATGCAAGAGGTTTAAAAAATCCAATTTAAAACTAGCACAATACTTCTATTCTATTTGAAAGAGAAATCTCTCACTTTGACCACTCAATGTAGTCCAGGACATACAGACAAATCAAGATTTTTTATCTATATTCATTTTTCATAATCTGAGACTAATAATATGAATTGGGTTCAAATGTTACAAAAACTAGAAAAACATAAGCACTCAAGTGAAAAGGTTGAGAACAATCCCATGACTTGGACCCTGTCTTCAGGAATGGCATGTGCAGGGATTCACCTTTTAAAGCCCACATCAATAGAAGTGATCTTATCTCTTCCTGATCTTCCATGACTTCTGCTTTCTACCAGATAACTGATGTCAACCTTCTTGTGGAATAGCATCACAGAATCACAGAATATCACCTTCAAGATCATGTAGATCATCAGGTAGACCATTTTTCACCAAAGGAATGTTTCTTCTTTTTTTTTTTAGGGTGGTTTGGATCTCTGTCCACTGAAATTTGGGGACCTACTTATCCCTATGTAAAAGCAATATAAGATGAAATCCTACTGAATTGGTAGCATTTATAGGTGTAATTGTCTTTAAAGTAGTGAAAGACAATGCAGAATGAGGATCTAGTAAATCTCCAAGGCCATAAGATACCACAGCTTCACAATTTTCCTTATAAAAGGCAATTATAAAAAAGCGACTTCTTTCTTCACATCTCAGGAAAATAAATGGCTTCAAAAACTCTTTCAGAAATGTCTCTGGAATGAAGGACGTACTTGCTTGAGTTTTGCCTAATTCAGGTACTAGCTGTTGTGTTGGCTTGTGTGTTTTTCAGATAATGTTTTTTGCATTTTCAGTTGGCTGTGCAGGATAGCACTGTTAAGATAGTACTATACTGATACAGTATTGTTAAGAAAGAAATTTTCACCTTCACTTCAACAGATTACTCTGAATACAATGCCTTTACAGTTTTAGTATCAAATAATCAGTTTCTGCAAGATCATTCAATCTCCACAGATTTTGTTTAGAAAGGCTGACTTAAAAATCAATATGAACAATTTAAAGTGAAGTTTCCATTAAGTCCTCTAAAACTTCCTGGGTTTAAGTTAATGTTCTTAGTGAAATGTTTGGTTCATTGTTCTGGTTTGAGTGAGAACAGAACTAATTCTGTTCAGTGATTTTACTTTTCAGCTCAGTTCTTGTAACTAACTGCACTGTCTGAAGTTAGCAGCCTGTTCTAACAGACAGTGTCTGCTTCCAGCAGTGCTAACACCCCATGGTTAGAGTTAGCACCAAGGATTGGGGTGCAGACCAAGGCCACTGCTGGGTCTTGTGTACCACATTGGGGGGTGCAGAAAGTGAAAGGCTGCACCTGCAGGGAGGAGTGGACAGGACGGGTGACTCTAAACTGACCAACGAGGGATTCCAGCCCATAGACGTCATATCTGGCATAAAGCTGAGGGATCAGAAGGGTCTGTGTGGCTCTTCTTCCCTCTTGGACTGCTTTGCCAGCTTTGCTTATCTTGGCTCAGGTCCTCTTTCGGTTCCTTCCTTGGAGCATCTGAGGAGGACTCTGTGCTTTCTGCTTTCGATCCCCGTCAGTGTGTTCCTGAAGCCAGTACCAGAATCCAGCTCCAGAACACAGCTCCTGTTTGCTGCTGGGCCCAGTCTGGGACTCCTCTGGTGCCTGCACCACACCATCAGTGGTGATGGTGATGTAATTGCCATCCCAGGGGTTGGTTTTGATACTGGTTTTGTATATATTTGTATATATTCCATTTTTATAATTATTAATTTAATTTTCATTAAAGCTGTTCTAGTTTCCTTTTCTAATGGCTAAGTCTCTCTCCCTTATTCCCTTTCTCTTTCCCTTTTGGGGAAGGCGGGGGATTAACAGAGGGTGTCTGCTAGAGGTCTAAGGGGTGTCCTGACCCTTAACTGTGACATTCTTAAAGTAAATTACTTTTTTCCCTATACATTTGTCAGTTACCATAAGAAAATGAGAAGAGAGCAGAAAAATAACCCTTGAAGGACAAACCTGCCACTTAATATTATTATGAAAATAATGATGGTTTAGACTAGCTGAAAATAAGCACTAATGGCCCTAAAAATCATCATCAATGAAAGCTGATATATTAAATCCCTCCCACTCAGTGACAACTTCTATGGTGTTTTCAGGTCCTGAGTAAGAAACAAAAACTCAAATAAACATTATAACATTAAAAACATTAAACATTATATTATTAACTATATTCTAAGTCTTCAAATGGCAACCTTGGATTTGGTGGAAATCAACATGAATGGGTCCAAAACCCAGGAGACTCTCTTCATGGTCCTTTCCAATTCACAAACACCTCAGGGTGGGGAAAATAAGCATAATGTTAGGGAAACTTTCTAGAGTAAATATTTAGATGGTGTTGCCATGGCTTGTTGTCAGGAGGCAAAATGGTACACCAAGAAGGTTTATATTATAATTTATGAACACATACTTGACAGGTTTTCAAGGTCTGCTCTGAGATCACTTGTGATCACTCATAGTTGCACAGATAGCTCTTCACATCCAGTTCTGCAAGTTGAGGGTTCCTAAGAATGCTGTTGTCCTTCATTACTCCTCATGTAAGTGGTGTCCCTTTTACTAGCGGCAGTATTTGGAGTTTTTGTAGTCCAAAGGAGAAGTCAATGACAAAAAACCCCGGTTCCCACTTGAGAAAAGCCCAACGTGAATTCTGCAGACTGCCCACAGGCAATGCTCTCTTCAATAGCAACCAAGTCCCTAATGATATTCAGATGCTTGGAATCCCAAAGCAGGAACTACCCCTTCACATATGGAGGAGGTGGCAAGTAGTAAAAGTAATGTATCACAAACTTTCTTCATCCAAAGTAAAATGTTACATCACTTCTCAAAGTAAATGACAGAAATCTTACAATTCAGGTTTTTCTTAACAGCCCCACTGGGGCACTCTGCACTTGCACACTAGGAATCTTGAAAGTAGAAGATATAGATATAGAAAAGTAGAAGATATAGAAGAGAAAATACTTAGTGATGGCCAGGTGCTTCAGTAATGGCAAGAAGAAAAGAGCATCAATCATGTATTTTCTTTTAGCAAGTTCATCTGAATTTTTTTTCTGTTGACTTGACACTCTTCCCCATGAAATAGTTGATTTATAAGAAGAAAATAAAAACTGTCAAAAAAAAGTTGACAAGAAATATAGGCTTGTGAGGCAACTGAGTTCATTCCACAAAAATGGGTGATGTTGCTTGGAAGTCCCACCCTAAAAATAAATCTGCAGGGAAGTAGTCATCTTTCTAAATAAGGATTTACATGAATATCTGTAAATAACTGCTAGAATTTCATATGCTTTCCCTCAAATCATTTGTAAAATATTATGTTTAGTGACATTTCCTATTATCTTGTTTCTGATACCCACAGAAGTAAATGAACTTCAGTCTGAAAGAATGTATGATCTAAGGAATTTTGGTAAGAAAATGTGTCAAGCAGTTGCCAAATGATCTTTTATGTGTCAGTCACTAACAAACTGCTAGCAGTAATTTACAGTAATAATGAAGAATATGCTGTAACTGGTGGACAGAATCAGAAACAGCTCTTTACTATCTCTGGCAGTAGAGCCACTGAGAAAAGTGAAACTCACTGCATGAACCATTCACAAGATGCTGGAAGCCAACTGTAATGTAAAGCAACCCCATGGTGTTTCCATGTTTCCAGCTGAACAAGGGCTAAATCAGGAACTCGGGAGTGCAAATATTATAGGACTTTGTTCTTGGTTGTAGTGTATGATGAAGAAAATACACCTCAGTTTCACTCATGAGTCTGGTATAAATATAATCAGATAATTATAAGTCTACCTGGTTGCCAGGAGGAAATGACATTTGCATTCATGAACACTGCTTTATCTGCCTGTGCATACAAACAACTGCATGCTAAAAATATGGGAAAAATATGAAAATAATGTTCTTCACTGTTGAGTGACTAATTGATTTTTTTCCTCTGCAGCATAATACAGTTATTGGAAATTGCAAGGCAATAACACAGTCTTTCTCAGCATAAAATGGTTGGAGGATAAGAAATCAAAGACAGAAGAATAACAACTACTTGAGGCACAGGTTAACTGTTATGGTGTAGAATGTATTAGCTACATTAACTTTGTTGTACATCTGAAACTTCTGCTCTGCAAATACGGCTATATGTGTGTTTCTTTGCATTTAGGTAAATTCAGAGCACTTTCAAAGATAAAAAAGATTAAAATATCTGAGAAGACAGAAAGCTCACAGTTCTACTAAGAAATGTTTTTCCAGTTGCTCTTCACTATTTTCCATGGTCATTTTTCACACTAGAGCAAAAATGCTGCCATGATAGCCAACATCTGCATCCCTGGGCAGTTATTCGTGGTCAGCTTCTGCTGTAATCCTCTCTTCCACTGAACAGCTACTGTCTAATTCACTGTTGTCCTGCACTTTAATAGGCATTTATGTCTGTGTAGTCTGTCTGGAAAATACTAAAACCACCATGAGTGAATTCAGGATTAGGGAGGTGATCGTACCCCTATACTCAGCACTTGTGAGACCACACCTTGAGTACTGTGTCCAGTTTTGGTCACCACAGCACAGGAGGGACATTGAGGTGCTGGAGCGAGTGCAGAGGAGGGCAACAAAGCTGGTGAAAGGGCTGGAAAGCATGCCCTATGAGGAGTGGCTGAGGGAACTGGGTTTGTTTAGTCTGGAGAAGAGGAGGCTGAGAGGAGACCTTATTGCCCTCTACAACTACCTAAAAGGAGGTTGTAGCGAGGCCGGTGTTGGTCTCTTCTCTCAAATTAGTAATGATAGGATGAGGGGGAATGGACTCAAGTTGCGTCAGGGGAAGTTTAGATTAGATATTAGGAGGAAGTTCTTCACTGAGAGGGTGGTTAGGCACTGGAACAGGCTGCCCAGGGAGGTGGTGGAGTCACCATCCCTGGAAGTGTTTAAAGAACGATTAGATGTGGAGCTTGAGGATATGGTGTAGTGGTTGAGAAATGCTAGGACAAAGGTTGGACTTGATGACCCTGGAGGTCCTTTCCAACCATAATGATTCTATGATTCTATGATTCTATGATTATGATTCATCAATATTCTGCCCACCTTTCTGCCTGATATAGCTCGTGGAGGAGAGGGAAGAAAGGGGCTGTGGCCTTCCATTTTGGATTCTGCTACTTAGGATTGGAGGAAAAGGGGTCTCTTCCCTCACTTCTCATCCATGCCTGCACTTTACAGAAGTGAAGATGACTATGCAAACAACATTGAACATGAGAACATAGGTTAAAAACCATAAGTAAAAAGGAATTGCATATTCTATTGCTAAAATACTGAGATGTCAGATACTCAAGACTGCAGTACAATTTTTGTGTTTGTCATACCTGTCTGTTGATGTTCAGACTACCTTTGGCAAGAGGATTAATATAAAAAAATAGAAGTATATATACATATATATAAAAAAAAAGTACAAGCATACTTCACTACAAACAGAGTTTTGTTTTATGTGGAGCTGGTTTGTTTGTTTGTTGTTTTTTTTTTTCCCCAGCAAGTTGATGTATTTGCCTTTAAGCCATTAACAACCAAGACTAAAAACCCAGTTTCTGAAATGCTTGAAAATGCTCACCATTATGAACATGAGCAACATTATAGATGCTCTTGATGACATTTCTCATTTTGCCTTCAAGTTTACTGAGCAACAAAAGGCCACATTAGCAATGTGGCCATGAAGAAGGAGAGTGAGACAGTGAAAACATGAGTGAAAGAAAAATGTTAGGAAAATAAGCCTCATCTTTGTGAATTACACCAGTTTATTTGCAACAGTTTTCACACACAGATCCAATGTTTATGTGTGGGAGGGGTGAGAGAGCTCACCATAAAGAGACAACACTGAGATTGCAATTCATTTAAAAGTCATTCTTTGGATGGGTTGCAAGCAGGCTTGTGTAGAAGTGTTAATCTCTAGCTCCTAAAACAAAACCACCGTAATGAGATTATTTTTTTTTCAGCAACTTTAGCCAAAGCTGCAAAATTTAACTGCCTAAATTTCTTCTCCTTCGGCAGCTTCCCAGAGCACTCAGCCATTTCTGATGCCAGTTCCAGGTAAAAATGTGGTGAGTGCAACAGCCTTTGGGAATGGGTTGTGTGCACACATCCCGCATCATCCCTATGAAAAACATGAGTTTCCCTTCCCTTTTTGTCCAACAGTTCTGTGTGTCTCCATCCTTACTCTACTCTTCAGAATTTAGGACTTAGATTCACTAGAATAATTCAAGTTATAGTTAAAGAGATGCTTATGTCTCTTGATCAAAAATAACTGAAATAGCACTTTCTAAGCTTTCACATAGGAATCTGTACCTTCCTACTACAGCCTGCTCTGGTTAGAGATGCCACCATTGGCTCTGCTGCAGATCGAAGGTGTACTTTATCAGAGTATTTTCCACTGAAGCTAATCTGCTTAGCCTATACCTCTAACACCTGAAGTTTCTCCCTCAATACATTGCACAAAGTCTTTTTTCAGAAATAGTGTTAGAAACTTTCATTCCCACTTCCTTTGCTGATTATTTGCATTAAGTGCAAATGCTGATTATTTGCATTAAATGCAGCTCAGAAACTAACAGCAGACTCTATACGAGAGTACATGAACTCACAGACATTACTTACATTAAATAAGCTACTTAGTGTGCATTTTATTATTGTTTCAACAGAGCACAATAAATGTTTTAACCATGCTAGATGGAGTTCACATCCACCTATGCTGCAGTATGGGTCTGTGTTTCCACCTTAACACAAATATTAGTAGCAGCCAAAGTTAACATAGGTTTTCCCCTTTCAGTAATGTCTTCAAATGCTTCCAGTTGTACGTTCCTAACACTCTACAGACACTGAGACTGCTCTGACCAGACCAGTTTGTTCTGTAGACTATACTGACAATTGAGAAACACAGAGAACGTAGAAAATTAAGCAGAGGGATTAAAAAATTATAAATACTAAAATGTGTTTCATGGCAGCTTCTGACAGGTGGGGTTGTAGTTCAATAGAATTGCAATGAATGTGCCTTTGATGCTGTTTTTTCAGGCTTACATATTCAAGCACTTACACATTTGGAAGGCTCTGATGTGTAAAATGTGTTGTCTTTTAGCCATTGGTCCAGAAAGTAGTTCCAGGCAGAAACCAGTCTTTGCTCTCTTTCAAAGCTCTGGTCTGTCCCCAGTCTCACCCTCAAAGGGATTCACACCTAGCAGAGCTGGATAGCAGGGCCCAACTTTCCAGAAGAAGCTGGTTGTCCAAGGGGTTAAAATGAATCCTATTGAGAGTCAGAGCCTTGAATAAAGCCCTGAGTTTCATTTCACAGTTTGAAGTAGGAAGTTACCACCATGAGTTTCCTTTAAGCTTCTGACCACTCAATCAATTGTTTCCTGTCATTCTTCTGGATGGTTATTGGTTTTTGTTTGCTGACAGATTATTTTTACACTGGCTTCCTTCTCAGACAGTCTTCCAGGGAGGAGAAGCTGATTCTGACATCTGCTTCCAAAGCACTGAGGTGACTGCAACACATTCTCTGAAATACAGAGCTCTCATTTACAAGCCTATCTCAAGCTCATCCCCTTAAAGAAAAATTAAGACATGAGAAAAAAAATCTTTGAACTAATCAATCATTGTATTAAATTTTCTCTTTTGTTGCTCTCACCATGTTATCAATTTTATGCAAAACAAATACTCATGTAGTCATGCACAGAAATTAATATACTTCTAGAGGTAATATTTAAGGAGACCTGAAGTTTACTATACTTCCTTTTGTATGCCTAATGTATCAGGGAACATTTACGAGCAAAATACGTTATCTGTAATTAAAAATTAGAATTCATTCCAAGAACTCCAAAGCTGAATATCTCATAAACCAGGAATTTTTTTCTGGCTGATTCTGACACTGACTCCTCGCTGGAGTTGCTAAAATTAGAACACCACAATCTGGAAAAATTGGAATAGGATACTACTTGTATTTTTTCATATTGTGCCTTTCTACTGAGTTCCAAGAAGACCAAATTACTCTGTACCTTATCAGCATATTCTAGTTAGGCATAAATGCTTAATATGTGAAGATTTAAAAACTTGTACTTGTTTGGTTTTAATTTTAGATCATGTATTTTGAAGTACTGAAATGCAAGAGAATTGAGACTAATTGAGAAAAACAACTGTACACAAGCGATCGGACATTAACTTCTGCCAAGGAATTTCTTTGCAAAAGTACAGGGGAGTATGTGTTGGATTTTCCCATTCTGGAGACACCATTTGTAGGTAATGACAGTCCAGTGAGCTGAAGCACTGAAAAAGTGGATGCTTCTAAGTTGGTAGCATACGACTGTGAGTGGCATACACATGCTCTACTTGCCTGCCTCGTGATTAGATCCTGCCACTCACATCTCTCAAAAATCCCTGGTTCTCACTGGAAAATAACTGAAAAAAACTTCAAAATGAAGAAGAAAAACCCATCATACCTCTTAAAAAGGAGACCAAGGAAACATCAGAGCTCCTCTGATACTGTTTAAAAGTAATGTTTCACTCAGAGAGGAGATAGAGTTTGAGCTTATTAACACAGGAATTACTTACAAGATTTTCCTTTCTTTGATCTTAACAAGAACCTGTTTATGCTTGTGTTCATCAGCAACAAATATCTTGAAGGATTCATGGCTGCTGTCATGCACCCTCTCAAGGGACAACTTGTGTTTAAAAATCTGATGTTCATCTTCATTCCCAAGTGTCAATGTAACAAGTAAACATTAAATGTATGGAAACACTACTTTGAAACACTTTACATCATTTAGTTGCTGGGAGTATGTTATAACACCAATTTATAATTCAGAAGACAAATGTTCCCAGCACTGTGTGGTAACAGCAATGTCAGCAGTCCTCAAAAGTGTAGGGAGTTTTCTTCTGATTATCTGCTCAAGTTCAGATCACTATCCCACATAGTAAGAATAAAGCTTGAACTGAGAAGTATCTCAAGATACATTGTTATGCACACTAACAAAAGGTGTGCACAGCCATCTACGAGCTGCTTTTTTCTTTAATTTTTTTTATATTACATAAGGTAATGAATAAAATGAACATTAAAAAATGCATCCCAGAAGCTTATCACGATAATTTGCAAGGGAAAGGTGTACCTGCTTAAGAAGACATGCAATTGCCCTTTCATATATATGTCTATAATGGGAATCCTTGTTTCAGAGAAAAGCAACTGTGATATGTAGGTTATCACAACTTCTTGACTCCATTGCAGTGATTTATGTCAGTTACAAATTGTTCCTAGACAGAAGACATGCATGGTTATTGTGACCTAAGGTTGTTACAAGAGTCAAGATGAGTTAATTATTACAGAATTTCTGTTTAATCAATAGTCAAGTATCCTAAATGTCATGTGAAATAATGTGGATAAATTTATCTGTTAGATAATTTGGGTTCTAAAAAGCATAACTAAGACCAAGTTCTCTGACATTTTCTCCAAAATACATTTTACATCTCTTGGCTAGTTTCTGCCAAGACAAATAAAGTACAATAATGAAAAGAATAACAAATTGTTGCCAAATATTTATTTTTACAAAAACTTCTTTGAAATAACCAAGAATAGTAACTCTGGCTCCTGATTTCTGCTTAAGTAAACAAGTGGCTTCTTGGAATAACCTTTGTACACCTACTCAGTTTTGAACTTAATAAAACTAACAGATATGACGGAGCCAGGCTCTTCTCTGTTATGTCCAATGATAGGACAAGGGGCAATGGGTGCAAGCTGGAGCATAAGAGCTTCCACAGAAATGTAAGGAAAAACTTTTTCACTGTGAGGGTCACGGAGCTCTGGAACAGGCTGTCCAGAGGGGTTGTGGAGTCTCCTTCTCTGGAGACATTTAAGACCTGCCTGGACGCGTTCATATGTGACCTGTTCTAGGTGGTCCTACTCTGGCAGGGAGGTTGGACTAGATGATCTTTTGAGATCCCTTCCAATCCTTAACATTCTGTGATTCTGTGAAATGAAACCTTCTCTAATCTTGATCTATAACATAGCTGACAGGCACAAGGCTAAGAAGAGATCAGAGAGATACTTTTCTGGTTTCCAACAAATCACACTATTGCTAAATATATTGTGAAATTTAATGAATATTGCATTTCTCCTAATTTTTAACAAGATTTTATAATGCTGTCCTCTCACCATGGAGGCTAGAGAAAGAGTATTGTACTTTTCCTGGAAAACTATGTGCAAGGAAACATATTTATCTTCAGTATAGCAAAACAGCTTTTGGAAATTGCTTGCACAGTGCACCTGACAGCAGACAGCAACAATTCCAGATGAACTAGCATGCAACAAGTCTTGGTCTGACATGGTTTTACCTAATTTTACAGCACAGGAACTCCATTGAGGAAACTCGTTCAACATTGGTACAAGAAAGATATGAAGGCTGTATTAATGGAGCTTAGTAAATCGTCAAGAACAGCAAGATGTCTGCATCTGGACTGTAGCTGAATTGTTTTCATAATAGATTCTATTAATTAAATTAATTTTCATGTCAAAGCAGGATTTGACTAGGGCCACATTCACAACTATTATCCAATTAAGTAACCAGCAACCAATTTAGAAATGCCATATTTCCTATATTTTGGGTGCCAGGTTGTAGATAGGTAAACTCAAATGAGCCAGATTAATTTTGCTTGAATGACAAAGATAATACAAACACTAGTATGCTGAGATGGTCACCTTCTTTTCTCCCAGACAAAGGGTTTGGATACAGTATTTGTATATACTGACATTAGGTTTGCACCTACAAAATGTTTTGTGTTCTGTAAAAAGCAATCATATAAAAATTTTCATCTTCCAGGCATAACCGAAAATATGCCACTGTAGCTGAAAGCTACATTGCTACTCTCAACAGAAATGTCATAGACTTTATTAGCTTAGATTGTGAGTAGTTGTCTGTCCAAAATCATGGTTCATTAAGTCATTTTTCTGTTGTTTTTGTTGGGGGGTTTCATAAAAATTATTTGTCTCTACAGAGGCTCCAAACACTGGCTTTCAACAGGCACTAAATACATACCCCAGAACATTTCAAAATAGATGAATGTTCTGAAATCATTACCTCTTGACCTGAAAGTCTGGAAATACAATCTACAGGCCATTTCTCCAATTGCTGGTATTGTAGCATCATGTAAAACTACCTTCAGATGGAAGGCAGAGCCTTCCTAAAGGCCTCTGGGAATCTTGCAGCACATGGTCCAGAAGAGGAATAATCAGAGAAGCGAAAGCAATTAAAGACACAAAACTTGGTAAGAGAGAAAAGGGAAGGAAAAGGTTTTGAGAGTCATCTTTGCTTATTTGAAAGTGAAAAGATGTAGCAACTACAGAAGTGGTACCAAGGATAGCAGACAGGAAAGAAAACCCATTCAGACTGTAAGGAGTGCAAGGAAAGGTCTAAGTAAACTCAGAGATTACACTTTGCCAATCACCAGTTAAACTGATAATAAAAAGGGCTCCTACGGCTCACCAGAGTAGTAGCTCTAGATAAAGAAGAACGAAGATTTCCAAATAACTACCTGCAGAAGAAAGGCTAACAAGATCACAGGACAATCACTGACAGGAAGGCTAATCATTAGTTTGCAAAATTGGACTTGAAGAAACGAAGAGCTGAAATTAGTGTAAGAAATGGCAAATCCTTCTGTATCAGTGGCTCTGTTTAATTAATTTAAAATCAGAAATGAAGTTTTTAAATTCATTTAAGGTGATCATATTAAAAAATTCTTGCAATATTAATCCAGGTAAGGAGGAGATGAGAATTCTGTATCTGTCAGAGAAAGTAAAAGATCAGAAAGTCCACAGAGTAAACTCTATCCTGCAATGAATTACTGCTTCTATTTCTGACATGTAATGTATTAACCTAGAGATCTATCAAATTGGAAAGTAAGGAAAAATAATCTAATTTAAAAGATGTGTATTTTGTAATGGGAAAAATTAGCAAAAATGGTGCAGATAAAGAGAATAAACCATATTTCTGTATTTATTTCTTCATCATTCAGTTATTTATTTATTTGACAAGAAAAATATTTCTATTGTTTTATGAACTAAACAAAAAGTTAGTTGAAAAAAAGTACTGTGGCACCAGTCATAAAAAATAAGAAAACATGAGCATCCTTTAGTTAGAAGACATATAAAGTATTTCCGTTATGATTTTATATATGTGCATGTATGCGTAACTATACTTCTAAACTAGTTGTGGTGTATGAATAATTTCTAGGGAAAAAAAAAATAGAAAAATAAAGAAAGGTCCTTGAATTGAATGTAAGCAGAAATAAAAGATAGTGGACCACACTGTAGGTACAGAAACTGATCAGATGGAGAAGGGCCACCACACACATGAAAGATGTCTCTGTTGCATGCATTTATTGAACTGTATTTAGAGGAAGTATTTCTGAAAGAAATGAGTTCTGAGAAAGAATTTGAAGATTAGCAAGCAGAAGATCATCAAGAACATTCCAGAAAGAGAAGGCAAGATGAAAATCTGTAACTAGGGCTAATAAAAATAAATGAAAAATACATCACATTTTAAAGCACTGATGACCCAGATATCTAAGAAACAGTGCATGTTGCCTGTGGCCTGTGTTAAAATGAAGGAGCAGTTAACCTGGCTTTGAAGTTTGAAAATTATGGCAGCCTGATGTCTTGTTCCAAACAAATACCTCAGTCAAGGACAATAAGAAACAAGAGTCTTGGAGAATGTCAGGTCTGAGAGCAAGCTCCATTTAAAGCATTATATTATAAGAGACTATATCTCTAGACTTGTGTAAGGAAAAAGCTTTCTTATCTGGTAATCATTGACTATTTTATAGACTTCTTTAGGAATCTGGACCCTCAGTGGTAGATCTATTAAATTTAGACTATGTTACCATATAACATTAAAGATAATATAAGGAAGTGGTATAAAATAAATTACTGATTTATTATTAAGAAATTAAGACTGGAATTGGATTAAGAAATGTTTAACATAAAGAAATGTTTAATATAAGAAATGTTAATATATAAATAATATATTTAGAAATGTTGTAAAATAATACAAAAGTGGATCAGTAGATAGGAAAATAATGATTCTGCTACATCAAGTCTATAGACAACTCAGATGTTCTGAATGCCTCCATCACACTGGCAGTTTGAAGCTGGCCAAAGGACCGAACACTGTTTTGGACCACTTTGTCACCTTTGAGGTTGAAGTGCATTTGGTGTATATCTGGAGTGAAACTTCCAGTTAATTTCCCCTATCACTTTACTTTTTAAAATCGTTCCACAAGGTTAACTGAAATCAAGGAATTCACTTCAATGTTATGGTACTACTCTGAAACAAAACAGAACTTCATTTATTTTATACTGAAGACAGGATTTATATAAAATAAGATTACATATTTTTAGCAATGTTCAACTAAATTATATAGATTAAATTACTGAAAAAAATAATTTAAAAAGAGGGTTTCAAGACACTGTTCCTTGAGGTTTCCTATCTACAGATGCCCTAAGACTTTACATATAACTTCATTTCTAAACTTAAATAAATTAGGTAAGATTTCTTCCCCAAGCGGATTGCCATCTGCTAACACTCTTTAACCTAATATTTCTCCTTTTCATCTAAACATATATTCTCTAGCATTTTAGACACATTCCTAGATTTGAAACATAGCAGGACTGCCAAGCCACGCAAGATATTCTATATCTTATTTGTATTGCATTGGCTTTTGTTTTCTCAGTTTACTGAGTGTTTCAAAGCATTATATAAGATTCTTTTCTTGTAAAATTCCACATTCTTGAATTCTTTTTTCAGATAATATCTGGGGGTAAACA
Organism: Todiramphus chloris collaris; assembly: GCA_025345505.1. Classification (NCBI taxonomy): domain Eukaryota; kingdom Metazoa; phylum Chordata; class Aves; order Coraciiformes; family Alcedinidae; genus Todiramphus; species Todiramphus chloris. Next base: position 2,765,950 of record JANVCC010000020.1, read on the forward strand.
AAGCAGACTTCTGAAATAAGAAGTTAAGCAGTAACTTAAATGTATTTTCTTCTACCACAGTAGCATAAAAGAAAGATAGTTTTGACAATGAAATACTTTGTGATTTCAACTGCATTTCTTCCTCCAATTTGTTTGGAGGAAAGTAAAGGTGTAAAATACAAGAGCGTGGTGGATTTACCCTGGCTGGGCACCAGCTGCCCACCAAGCCTTTCTATCACGCCCTCCAACCTCTGTCAGCACGGCATGCAGGGAGAGAATAAGGTGGGTTATGATAGACAAAGATGTTATTCTCTGCTTCCCATCCACAGGTGATGTCAGGGCAAGTGCAGGAAGCAGGGCTCCAGAACACGTAGCAGTTGCTTGGAGGACAAAGCCCATTGCCCTCCCATCCTCCTCTTGCCCTCTCTCTTTATAGTTGACCTGATGTCATATGGTATGGAATATCCTACTGGTCAGTTCAGGTCGACTATGTCCTCTCCCCCATCTTGCCCCCCCAGCCTATTTATTTTATTTTGTAATATAAAGCCATGAAAATAGGAGTTTGCTTCAGAGAAAGAAGTAGACAAAACCAGTATTTCCATTTCTAAAAGTGGGGAAAAAACAAACAGCTTTAACAGTTCTAAATATTAAGCTCGTTTAACATTTTCTATGCCTCTCCAAATTATTTTGAAAACCATTTTTGTGTTGTAAAATGATTTTTTGGTATTTTGCAGAGTTGGGTGTTTTGGGATTTTTTTAATAGATTTTTGTAACAAACTACAATTATTTATTTTCAAATTTGTAGTGTTTTGTACAATTTTTCCAAAGTCAAGCCAATCTGGCAAGGTAGACAAGTGGAAAGCAAACACTTTTATGGTTCATTTATTGAAGTTTTTCTATGGAAAAAGAGAGCGATAACTACAGATATATTGAAGAAATAAAGTCCTTTGTTCATTCTTGAAATGGAGGAACTCTTAAAATTTTTTTGTTACTGTCATATAATGAATAATCTTTGCAAATAAAAATCTTCTGCCTTTTAAATTAATTGTTATATATGGCTTTTTATTCTATCACACACAAAGTATATGAAACATATAAATTTCCATTCACAATTGTTATAAAATCACTGCAAACATAAAAAGATAATTACCCCAGTTCTATGGCCGTCACATTTACATATTTGTGCTATTCTTACAATTCTAATTCCATCAGAGAACAATATAGGATCTTTCCAGTGGATAATTTAACATCCCTGTATGCCCGCACATTTTCTTATCAGACTTTTTCATTTATTACATGAAATTCCAACATTATAGTTCAAAGTAATCAACTAAAAATCTTATGCTCCTGTAATTTATATGAAATACTTAGCAGCTGCTTTCTCTAAATTCTATACATATTATTAATAAGTCATATCTTTAAAAAAATATATAAAAATTTGCTAAACAGTTCAGTTCATTTTGCCTAGGTATTCCTAAGACTTCCTTTCAGAATTAACCAAAAAGAAACAGTTAAGTCTCTTGATAGTTACACAGGCCTTTTCAAAATGTTATATTAACATCTTGAGAATGTTAGTAAAGGATCTTAAAATATATATCAAGCATTCCAGCACACTGTAGTGGGAGTGGACTATATTTTATATGCATTGTGAAAGGAAACATTGATTAACTTCCACTCCATATTTACCTCTACAGGTTTTAGGGATGTTTAACCTTCTGCTCATGCATCCTCCATTAACCCAGCAGAGCATATTTTTACTTGCAAACAAAATCAATTTTATAGAGAGACAAGCATACGATATTAGACTCACATTTCTCTAGCACTGCTATCTGTTGCAACATTTCTAGTGCATAAATGTAAATATAGGTGTAAACTCTGGTGTTATAATAACAAATAGATTTATGTGAAAGTTAGTATTTGTTTCAAATATGGGGAGTAATATCCTAACTCTAATGAAGCCAGGGAAACATATCTGAGAAATACATAGTTTGGGGAAGAGTTTGTCCATTTAATTAAATTGATACAGGCAGAACAGATCAGGTTGTTCTCATAGTACTTCCACATGGAAATAGGAGGAGCACTATAAAACATAGTGAGAAAAAGTCTCATGAGATTGCTAGCTCAATTTTTGCAAATACTGGGTAATATAGAAATCCTAGATAATACAGACATTTCAAAACCATCCTGAGCAGTAGGAGGTTCATTATCCATAGCAACAATTGCAACACCACAGCTTAGACTGACGACTTCTGTAGGCAATTTTAAGCTTCGTAATTTAAGAAAAATATTAAAAATTACATAGAATTGAAAGGCCAAGAAATCATTTCACACCAGGCAAAAGCATAGGTGGAAAGAGGAAAGGAGGTAGATCTACATAACTATATAACCCGCTCAGGAGGGAATTTCATCACAGGCTAGCATCTCCTCCAAGTTAAAATGAAGACAGAAAAATAATTATTCCCAGGTGAAGGTGGCAGCAGCAGAAGAAGCCACAGCTGAATGCTACATCATTTCATGTGCAAAAGACAAACTATGTGGGATTTAAAACATCTTTAGAGAGAGGCATAAGCCTGCATAGTATTGTGTGAGAGGTCATCAGGATGCATGATTTAAATTATTTTTCCTGCCTTTTCCTATGAATAAATTATGCTTGTCAGGGCCTTGAGGGTACTATCAGCCCCCATGGGCTCTTCCCTTAGGGATGTTTCTTGGCCGTGCCCCCCATGAACCGTTGCCAGGGGATGTCTGTGCTGGGGTCACCTCATCTGGCCTGCCCTCTGGCAGCAGCTAGCCCTCACCGTGCCCTGGCACTGTGTTCATGGCACTGCTATTTCCTCAAAGCTTGTCTCCAAACTGGGTCAGGCTTCCTGCAGGGGGACAAGCCAGGTTTAAGACAGTGCACGATGAGAAAAGTAGGAACCTAACCCAACTCCCATCAACAAAGTTCTGCAATTGACATCCAAAGGGTTAGGATTCCACACGGAGTTTTAATATTCTATAGATAATTCAAAAGAAAAAGATGTCCACAGGGCTGAATGATCCTTTCCCACTTCCCGGTGCCTCAAAAAAGGTCTGCCTCTTCCACATTGTTTAAGGAAGCTCCCACAGGTTTATACAAACAGGAGTATCCAAATTTATGATAGATTTCTGTTAGGGACCTGTTCTATCTTTACAAGAAAGATAAAAACAAGTTTATAGAAGGAGCATGTCAGTGTGCACATATGCAGGGTGAAAAACATCTCTCTAGCTAAATGGCTTCCTACTGAGTGGGCTGCAAAGCATGAGTTTTCATGTTTTAATAGCTAACTTGACACCTTAGAATGGAATCACCTAGACTTCCCACTTTTTACAATAAATTTTATTTATTTATTTATTTGCTCAGTATGATATAAGTAAACTTGTTTTGCCTGAAAAAATATGACTAAATCTCTTTAATCTTAATGACATTTATTGTCATTCCTCAACAGTAGAATTAAACCTTTCCTCTAACACAAGGTGTCTCAACATAACCTTCACAGAACTGCAAGAACATCACAACATTCATAAAATATCAAATATTTAAATACCATGGTATTGACTCAGGACTTAATTCTCTGTAAAAAAAAATCTTAAAAGAATGTAAATTCCTAAGTGGGGTCTTTCCTGGGACCCTACAAGATTACACTGCACTTCAACAGAAACATCACAACTCACAGTAACTCTGTTCACTGTCCCAAGATGTTAATGAGAGCAAGTAATTCCATCAGAATAACAGTGAGTACTATGCAAATGAAGGGTTTTCAAATGAATGGGATATTAAGACCATTATGTTCTGACTATTAAGGCAAAGTCAGAATAGGTCTGGCATATAAATGAAGCAAACATGTTTTGTCATACTTTCATTAAGCCAGAAAAAGCACTAGAGCAAAACCAAGTACTTTTTCTAACTCACTATGAGTTCCAGGACCCCCTTTAGAATATAGGAGACCTGTGTTTAGACCTGTCAAACTCCATCTGGTCTTGAAGTATTCCCAGTGAAAGATTTATCATAACAGATTCTGACAGAATATTTTCGGCTAGAAAATTTTGTCTTTTCCTGAAAAAATCCTTACCAGCTCTACACAACCTTCCCACAAACAGAGTGATGAAGGTACTTAAAATGTAACAGTGAGGATCTGCCCTTGCCTATGAAGGTACTTTGGAAAAAAATACCACGAACAACAACAACAAAAAACAAATCAACAAACAAAAACAACAAAACAAACAAAAACCAAACATAACAGAGGCAGGACATTTTTTAATTACAAGTACTAGTTTTATGGAAAAAAAAAAAAAGCATCCTGTTGTCCAGTTTTCCTTCTGGGTGACCATGAGAAAATCACTTCCCACATCTAAAGTAAGAACAATAATTCTGTCTCTGTAAATAGCTACAAGAGCTATTGCTGCAGCATAGTATTTGAGTTAAATGTAGGAACGCTTTATTCAAGATGCACATCTTCTGAAGCATCTGTTTCACACTAGGCATATGTAGACACTTAAAAAATTATCAGCATAGGTGACAGAACAATGGGCAGCTCTGAAGATCTTAGTCATCCCATGGGCTTTATGAGAACAAGAGACACAGAAAAGGTGTCAGTGGCTGCTGCCTGACACTCAGAGTGAGCGTCAGATGTTTGCAGCATCTTAGACATAAGCATGGACTACATTTGTAGGTTACCTTTCACCATGCCCAGTGAGTAGAACAGGGATCAAAACTCCCCTGATAAAATCTGTGTCACTCTTACCTCTCAAAGCTAATCAGCACATTGCAGGGAGTGGGTAAGTGTGGCCAAGAAAATGGCAGTGGAAATACTGACCAGGACTGACTTGGAAGCTGTTGCTTCTAAAATGCTTCCCGTGTAGGCTGTCATTTCCAGGTATTCTGCCTCAGTAAGTTAAGGAAGATGTTCATCAGTTCCCTATGTTCCTACTTGTCAGGCTTCAGTATGGTGATTGCTTGCCCTTGGGCTCTGCAAGCTCTGCTTAGACCATGGGCACCCCTTGTAGCAGTCTCCCGGCAATTTGTTGATCAACATATACCCTACTGGCTTTGTGCTGAGGACTGGTGGCAGAGTGGTAGCAGCTGGGAATCTAAGGAACACAAGCAGGCAGAGCAGTGTGTGAGGAAACCCCCAGCCTTCTCTACCAGCTGCAGATTGACCCTACTTCTCTGCTGGGTCTCTCTGAAATAGCAGCAAACTGGCAGAGAATGTCTCACTGACTTAGGTACCCCCAGTGCAATATATTATATTCATGGTATGGACCTTAGCCTGACTCATGTGCTGGTCCTCATCCAGATTTCTCCAGCTGAAGATGTACTTTCTTTACACAAGGGTGGAACCCAGACATGGACCAAAGCGTATGTAGCACAGGAGCTGGCGTGAAACAGCAAACTCACTACCACAGCACTTCTCAGCCATGGAGGACCTGTATGAGCAACCTGGACTGCTATGAAAAAGCACAGCGTTTACAGCTGTCTCTCTGGCAGAGCCCCACTGAGAGGACACTGAGCTAAGATCCCAATTGATATGCAAGAGAGAGAGAGAACAGAAAGTTTTCCAAAGGTCTTTGTAGTCTTTAAAGTGTAATTTTGAGAAGATGTTAATGGCTTATCCGAGTTTATCTCAACTAGTAGAAAAGTTTATTTTGAAAAGAGTCCCCCAGGAAGCTATAAGGCAGGTGTTCACATTTACTGTCGCTTTTACAAAATAAATCATTGTATTTAATGCCTCTGATTGGATCAGATGAAGGAGCCATTGCCCCTATTTTGAATGTAGCTCTAATGTCAAAGGGCTCCTGGTTTCCATGAAACACAATCAGGTGGTAGACTGAGAATTAAGTGCTGGGAACTGGAGTAGAAAAAGCATATTTTGAACCATCCAGATTTTCACAGGTAAAGAAATTCCATTTATCACAAAAGAGAACTCTCTAACAGTAACAAAGGAATTTTTATTCATAAATAGGTTCACACCCTGGTTTTGTGTGACCTAAGACCAATTGAAAGAACACCCCCTGAGGGGGAAAGGTATGCCAGTGTAAAACTTCTCCAAGCAGCATCACGGCCAGGCTGTGTATATTTTCCCACCCATAGATTAGGGCAGGTAAGCTATCATCAGAGGTCCTTTTCATTTACTATTATTTTTCATGAACAACATTGCTTCTGGGCTCTGTAAAACACCAAAGTGAAATCAGGTGTATCTCAGACAAGGTGACATAGGCATCTTGTCACACAAACAGTGGTAGCCTGAGGCATCACACATCTTTGTTACGGAAAGCTGAAATGGGAAGCAAAAACAAACTTCATTTTTAAAAATGAAGACTATTGCTTCACCCCCAAGTAATAACCAGAAAATGCTAACAAAATATTTGCTTTTGGAAAAACACTACTTAGGAATAAAAAGTATAGAAATAAAATCTTCATTTTCTAGAAGAAGCCCAAAAGTACAGAATCATATAAAAATTTTCTTTTTTAAAGTTCATCAAATTTCATTAAAAAATTGGTTTAGGTCAGTAATGAAATCAATTCTCATTTTATCCAAGTCTTTTCAGACAGAGCTGTCTATGGATAGGTAGGTCATTTTGAATTAAAAGACACTCTCAGGACAGCTTGTGTACCAGTAGGACACAGAAGAGAATGTAAAATCACAAGAGTATGCTTCTTACTTGTGTCTGTAATTATACAAGATCACTTTCATCCTTAATGTACTATTATTCAGTTATATTAAGCAAATAGTGTGTAATACAGCTGGTCTGAGTCATTCTTGGGCCAAGTAACTCCTGAGAAAGTATGTGTCCCTATATTTATATTTGTACAGTAAATAATGGGTTCAATTTTCATAGAGTCTTGCAGCTCACTTATGATGATCAGGCCCTTAGGAATTAAGAAATATCTTAATTAGGGCTGCCTAGTTGCCTTCATATAATAAACCAAGGAAACATATGATCATACTCTCCTTTTTACATAGGACTGGTGGGATGCAACTAGTAGTAGTGAGCCCTAAGTTGGTCTTCCCATTTCTTCCCCGTTTTCCTTGTCCTCATTCTCATCCCACTTCTTATGGCAGAAATCTGACACTCATTCCTTTTAGACTCCCCAGATCCTTCCTGATTTTCCCTGTTTTTTCATTACCTTGAATGGCAGCTTCTTCCTCCCTGTGAGCTGGTTTGGCTACTGGGTGCCCTGCACACTTAAAGGGTATTTTCCTACCTGCAGCTGTAACAAGCAGGCAGCAGAGAACAGCAGGAAAACTGTTCAGGTCTCAAAATCCTGAGCTAGAGAAGATCTATTACTCCACAGAGATGGGCTGTAGCCTGACTGGTCAGGGCAGAGCAGCAAGAGTCCATATCCCATGTGAAGAGCTGATGCAAACAGTCGTAGTAAGTGATATACAAACTGGGACAATGTGAGGAGGGCTGCATAGTCAAGGCTAATTTACTGCTTTCATTCACAGTCTTTGTATTAGAAGTTACTGAATCTACCATTTTATCATCGTATTTTTCACTTACATATCAGCTTAAAGGAATAGTTATATGTGGGCAGACCCTTTGCCAGCTTACATGGGAACTCTGCAGAGGAGGAGAGAGAACAAATTTCCTAGTGTGGTACTCACCACTACATCTGTCTGCTCTCTTATCTCATTTCTATGCCAGTTTTCTCCCCAAAAGTACAATTAATTGATTAATCCCTAACAAATCCACAAGGTGACCTGTAGCTACAGTACAGGTTCATTACCTGAAAGTGGATGATACCTGAAAAATAAAATTCCTTTTCAGAACCCAGGGGTGAGATGAGGAAACTATGATACCGAAAAAGGAAATAAATGATTAACACACTCAGGTACAACAGGAGATTACAATTAAGGTTCTATGTGCTATAAATACCTACTTGTTTGAAAAGTTTCTTTTAAATTTGACTTTAAAAGTCCAAACTGTATTGAAAGTATGCTGACCTATTTGCTGCTGCTTTGGTTCACACACTAAGTCCCATGATGAGTTCCAGTCTTCAGGCTAAACAATTCCTCATTTATTGTCTCATTTTACCCACTGGAATTCCACATCCACTAGTACATGACATATGAGTAATTAACAGTACTTTAAACTTTAAACAGTACTCAGACATCGCTTCCTGCACGTACCATTCTGTACAAGGTTGTAAGAAGTGTCTACAAATTAAAAAAATTATTTTTTTTAATGGCAAAGAAAGTAAGACTTGCACTTTACCATTTGAGGTTCTTATCCTTAATTTGGAGAACTCAAAAGGTTCTCCAAAGCAAATAGAACCTCCAGCAAATAGAACCTAATCTGAAGATTCAAGAGCTAAATTCATGAGGAAAAAATTCTGTACTTTGAGGGTGACAGAGCACTGGAACAGGCTGCCCGGAGAAGCTGTGGAGTCTCTTTCTCACACGATCCTGTGCAACCTGCCCTAGGTGAACCTGCTTTAGCAATGGGGTTGGACTAGATGATCTTGAGATCCCTTCCAACCCGCACCGTTCTCTGACTGTGATTCTGTAAATTGCATATTCTGAAGTGAAATCACCAGAAAAAGATCTAATTCTAGGTGGCATTGTGGTTTGCTTCAATCTTTGGCCTCTTTCAATAACTTTCTTTGTTTACCACCCTTTGTCATTTGCATCTGGTTACAGGCCCAGCTGCAGTTCTTCTATTCATTTGGTATGATACCTTAAACTGCATACACTGCCATGGAAAACAGCACAGTAACTGCATGGAGAAAGGCTCCTCTCCCCTGCTACAGAAGTGGTGCTACCAGGGGAAAAGTAGCACAATTTTCAAGTCAGCAAAAAACCTCAGAAGTGCTTTTAAGGAAGGTGGAAGACCAGTACCCTAACATTCTGTGTGTTTCATGAGTGACTGACTTGCTGGAGCAAGTTGGACAACCAGGAGCTGCACGGGGGCAGTTTCTGCCTGTCTTCTCCATGATAAACTATAAGTTCTCAGCCAGGACAGGTGCAGAGGATGCCCCCAGGTGAGTGCTATGAAACAGGCTTGATTCCTGTCAGTGTGAGGGCAAACCTGTCACACCACTGCTTGGGCCAGTGTTACAAGTGTAAGTCATCTCAGTTCCTGTCCCACTTGCCCTCCAGGAGCAGCTGGCCCTCACTGCACCCTAACACATAGCTCAGTAGTATAAGAAAAAGGGTGAGGTGAATAACCACAACCAAAGAAAGCGTGTCAGCTTCTAGGATGAGCTCACGTTGGTTACTCATCTGAGAGTTAAGAAGCCTGGCAAGGCTTCAGCTACATGTGCCTCTTCTACGTCTGCTCTGTAGGGTCTCTTGGGCATCCACTATGCTCACCACACCAGCTGCCTTGTATGCCTTCCCAGTGTACCTACCTGTCTCAACTGCAGCCAGTTTGCCCGGTGCATATTCATGAGTTCTGCTGCAAAACCTGGGTGTCTTAAAAGCCAGTGGTGTGACAGCACAGATATGCCTAAATGGCTTTGTGAATCTGGCATTTAGGTGATAGTGCAAGTGAGAATATGGCTTAATTTGGAATCAGAGGGATCAAGTAGAAAATTATTGACGTACAAAGACTTATTACTGTTAGTGATGAAATATTCATGAGAAGAGACTTAAACACCAACGTGTCAAGCCTTTTTGCTAATCTAGGACACAGCATTAGGATTTGCTGTAAACAGCTGTCAACTTTTCCATCAACAGCTTCCTCTGCCCTTATTGGTAACATGTCTGTGATCAAATACTAACACCTTAGACACTAGAGCAAAATGGAAGTTCATTTAAAACTGCATAGGAATTTCCCCTAGAGTCTTCCAAGAAGGAAGCTGAGAGGCGATATTTGCCCAGGATCAAGCAGAGAGTCTGTTAAAGTAGTCAAGATACCATGAATCCCTGTGTTAATAATTTCTTAGCTAACAGTCAGTAGCTTCATATTGCTATCATGCCACTCTCACTAGAATCCCTCTTAGCAAAAATCAAAATCCAGAATTCTTAAACATGTTGAGGAGTGGACTGGAAAAGACAAAGACAGGTGGGGTCTAGAAAGGTCTTCATCTGTCCTGCAGAAAAGCGTCCTTCAGCAAAAAAAAAAAAAAACAGAACAAAAATGCTTATTTATTCCATAAGCCCTCACAGCAAAAATTAGTTCTGGCCAAAGTAGATTAGTAGTAAATTGTTAGAGGCAATTTAGATCAATTGCTAAGAGCATTAGTTCAAATGACTTTTTAAACTCACCTGAAATTTCTCCACTTGTACTCTGAGCCTGAATTAATCTCGTGCTTTCCAAGCACTGCTGTGTGTTTAATTTGAAGTCAGGTATTACATAAAATTCACATGTCTGCCCTTGGACTTTTTTGGTAGGTTTCTCAGCATGTAAGTCATTGTTTTCTGGCTGCTAAATTTCCTCAGTGAAACAAAACTTGGAGATCAAACAGGACTTTGCTTTTAGGGTACTCCAAAAGATAAATAGGACAGAGTTGTCACAGTGACTCTAATATTAGTTTATTAGGAAGGGCCATTAGACCATGTAACCCTGTTCCATGTGTATAATCAGTTTTCATTTGAAGACTTGAACCAGAGAATCTGCTATTGTAGTCTATTTCAGTGGTTAATCCTGTATTCTGATAAAAACAGGTTTGACTTTTACTTCTTGCAGTCCATGCTAGACTCAACACAGGTCACAAAGAACCATTTCAAAAAAGTTGGGCCACACCATATATGCTTTGTGATATGCAGCTATGAAATCATTTCAATATGGTTTAGCATCACCTAGAAATTGTTATATAAAATAATACACTGGAAAAAAAATCCTTAGGATTCCAAGAATTATAGAAAAATTTGAGAGGAAAAATATCTCTCTGAAGAGATGGGGAGATAAAACAAACTTGAGAGCCACAAAATAATTTTACTGCATCCTTTAATTCTATGGCAGTTATTGGCAGTGTTTAGAAATACCTTCAGAGTATTTAGAGAAAAGAAATCAGTTCTAGGGTGTGGGGAATTTTTAAAGCAGTGTGCCAATTTAGCGCCAACTTTCTGGAACAAACTGTTAGCTGCACATATGTTGTACAACTCATAAATGTATTCCCAACAATAACATTCTCAGTTGTAAGTCTAGCAATTAGAGATCTGAACTGAATAAAATGTACTCTGACTCCCTCATATTAACAAGACTGTGACTGCAGTTATATATGGATATGAAACTTCAGGTGAAAAATACTGAGATGAATCTCTGGTGACACTCTGTTTGTGGCAGACAACTAACAGTAGCTGCATCAATGGGTTGTGATCAAAACCTTTGGTTTTTTCTGGGCAGTTACAGTAAATAGAGATATCAGGTGTTGTAATGCTACTGGATTCAGGATTTTTTTTTAATATATTCATAAAAAACCTGTCATACAAAACAAAAAAAATATCACACTCCACTCAATAAAAGAAAATTATTATTTTATCACATTTGTTATAAGGCCCAAATTCACCCCTAAATTACACTGGTTCCAACTCACTTATAAAGTATGTTTAAAGAAGATTACTGTGGAGAATGAATTACAGAACAAGAAGGTGTATCACAAGTTTGAGGTTATAAACTGAGTTAGTGATCATATGAATTCATAAACTGAGGAAAGAGCTGTCACTTCAGGTAATTCAGAGCAATTCAAAATTACAGCCTTCTAAAAATCTAGTCTATTACCAAAGCAATGGGAAAAGATGTCTTCTCGAGGAACTGTTGTGAGACCGTGCAGTGATACGTGATTATAATCAATTCACTAAATATTTGAGATGCCTATTTCGATTACAACAAATTTTCATTTTCCCCTCTCATCACAGTATCCTTGTTGTAAAGATCCAAGGATATTTGATTGCCTTAGATCTGCATTCTCACTTCTTATTCCCTCCCATCACTGCAGTGGGTTAGGTCTCTTCTAAGAATGTTCTGTGTCATTAATGATACATTTTGACCACTGAGACTTGACTCTGGTATTTCAGATGTCCTGTGTGCTAGAGATGCAGTGAGGTGGTGATGTGGGCAGAAGCTGGACACATTGCAAAACAGGATTGATAGAATTGTATGTTCCCCTGTCTGACTGGAGACTGGCAGTTCTCGCTATTGGTACTAAAAGATGCTTGTTTCTCGTTCCAATGGCTGCCTGCATTAACACCCCAAGTACATACAAGGAAGTTCCCTCCCTTCTTTCATTAAATGTGCCATTGGAAAGCAAAAGAGTTTTATGTTTTTATTTTTAAAAGGTCCCAGAGTAAATGTGCATAAGTAAGTCAGTCATACTGAGTACACAAGACTCCCAAGTCCCTCTGCTTTTCTCACTATCATTGACACACAACTACTGAGAAGCATCCTATGGTCATCATCTAATGGGGCTCTACGTGTGAGGACAGCACTGGGGTTTACCAAGCACATTAACTAGCAGCAGGCCCAGCCCTGAAGTCCTACTTCACCAGTGGCCTTTCTAATAGAGGCAATCAGTTCCCACCGAGTAGGAACTCCATCCTCTTCTCTTTCCTTGCACACAAACAGCTGACTGACTGACTAAGGAGTCACTTCCCTGCATGTTGCATTAATCAATTCCTCACTGAGTTTGTAAGTTGTTGTTTTGTTTAGTTTTTCTCTAGTTTCTTCTATGTGTATTTTTTATCCTGCTCTATAACAGACTTTCTGAAATTAGTTAGGTGGGTTACACCTCATGACAGGCATAGTCTGTTATGTGCAAGGTTGGGACCTAGTCAAAGTCCTGTCAAAATCAAACCAACAAGTGGCCATGTTCTCTGTTTATCCTTCTTTCAAGATAGAATGTAAAGCAAATAAAAGCAGGATTTGGGGCTGAGGCTTGGATTTTCTTTGACTGTGCAAGAAACAGTAGCATGACAAAGAAAAAAGACTAATAACTAGTCTCTGAGAACATGATCCAAGACTTAATTCTAATGGCTCTCTTGTTTGTAGCAAAGAAAACTGGCTGGAAAGCTGCCCCACAGAGAAGGACTTGGGGGTGCTGCTCAACACCTGGTTGAATATGAGCCAGCAGTGTGCCCAGGTGGCCAAGAAGGCCAATAGCATCCTGGCTTGGATAAGAAATTGTGTGGCCAGCAGGACTAGTGAAGTTATTAATTTGGTTTTATCGAATTTGGGGGCCAGAGCAAGATCCCAAAATTGGACTTCTTCCCCAGTGCTGTGGTAGCAACAATGTTCTCATATGCAGCAAAAGGTGGGAGCTGCTTCCTAGACACCTCTGCCATATGTAATATCAAATGAATAAAAGCTAAAAACAGGTGTTATAAGTTTCATACCTGATCTATCTATGGGCTGAAAGAAGATGATACTGTGGTAGGAAGTGGAATTATCTGTGAGTTACAAAAATAACCCGCAGTGTGAGGTGCTGTAAGAAGAACTAATATAAAACCCTACCAGTTCATATGAATATCAATGATAGACAGATGATCTTGCAGAACAACTATCCTACCCACCTTTCCTTGAGTTTCTCTGTAAGGTACTTCAGCACGCAGTATTGTGGCATACAGCAAACTGCCTATTCCAAGTCTCTGACTTAGCCTGTTTTTGACAAGTAAGTATCTTCTTTGTATCTTGGAGAGATGTTCCCTCTCCATGTTCAGGAGAAGAAAATTAACAGGCATACCCAGACTTTCCTGAATATAATTCATTTTGCAAAATAAAACCCCAAGCAACTGAAAGACCTAAAATCCCACATTTCCCCCCTGCAATAAGAGAAAAGTCCTGATTGCCCCAGCTGCTCTCCACAGGACAGTGTCTCATCTCATCAGGCAGAAAGTGAAGATGGCATGGGAAGCCACACAGCCCTGCTGGGCTCCCGCACAGGCAGTGCCAGTCCTCCTGCGATCTTGCAGCAGCCCAAGCTGCAGATGTGTCTCTCCCTGGCTCTCCACATGCTGTGCCTTGGTGGTGGCAGCAAAGGTGGTGATGTGCAGGAGCAGTAGATACATGCTAGTGAACTGTCACCAAGCCACGCTTCTTGTGTCCGCTTGGTAGTGGTTATGGCACATTCCTGGGGAAACAGTTCAACGTGGTCTGCACCTCTGTGGTGCAAATTTAGGTGTGCTTTATGACGGAGCCTTAGGGACCCTGCCTCAGATCTGCTTCTAAAACCCTCCACGAGATGAGGACAGATTGATGCCAGACATGCTAAAAGTAAGAAGGCAAGCTTCAAAATTCAGTAAATCCTGCATGTTCAACTCTAAGATTTTAATTCTTCTGATTTCATCACTTTGTACTGTTATCTCAATTACAGCTTGTGTTAATTTACCAATCAATTAAAATATGAAAAGAAGCTATCATGGAGAATGCTTTAGAGTTGAACTGAGAGGCTAAAGCAATTCTAATTTAAGGAGATATTTTCGAAATACATGCCAGTAATTCGAACAAACTTGTCTGAAATTAAACTTATGGTGGATATTTTCCACATTTGCCTTGATCTAAGAACAGTTAATTTTTTAATTTATATTTTTATTATAGTTATACAAGTCTTCTGTAGCTATCATGTTCAGTCAAAATAATCTCTAGGTGAGCACTATTTAAAGAAACAGTTATATTAACCTGTAAATCTACTTTCTAGCCTCTGTTTTAGAAACCAAGAATTAAAGGCCTTATCATAACCAAGTGTTAATTTACATCAACCTCGTGGATCTTCAGACTCTTTACTACTTCACCTGGCACAGCAACAATAGTGGCTTGAACTCATTTTCATAGCTTACATTCTACTCATTCATCCCACTCCTCACAGCTATTACCCTTACACATAACAGTGACTCCTGCAGAACTACAAAATAATTGACAATCATGATAACCTTCAGCTATATCTGATTTTAAAGGCATTTTCTCATTCAATACCTTCAGTTTCACTGCTTGGGCCAGCCAAAGTGTGACACTGTTTATTTGTACTATAATTTGCCCTCCCAGCAGTATAAAAATATGTAGAAGAGGGAAGTGACTGGTATGTACAGCAGCTCTCTAACAATCCTGTTAGCATCAGCAGAACTATTACTGATACTTCATAAATATTTGTACAGCTTTACAGCAAAGTGTTCCTCAGGAATGGAAAATGTTTTCCAAAGGAGAGATGAAAATTCTCCACTACCCAATGACAGTATCTAGAAACCAAAAACTAAGAGTAACGAGCCATTGCAAGCAAATTTTGGCTCCAAATGCTACTGCTCTCTTGCTCATTTCATTGCAGAAGCAGCAATACTTTTATCCTGTTTATGATACATTATTGACATGGGTTGGCAAGCATCTCAAGTATGCAGAGTACCTGTTATGTATCAGCAGGGAGTCAAATGAAGAAATAGATTCTCCAAGCAGGATGCTGCCCTAGCTCTGATGCTCATTAAGCAAACACAACTCATATTTTAAGCATTACCTGCGGTCCCGGGACTTCAATTACTGTTACTAAGTAGAGCCAGCACTAGCCAGTCAAAACTAGAACTTTGCTTCAAACCATTTATTCACATGTGTACACACATATATCGTAAAATCATAGGAAAATTCTGGTACGGCTAGCCAATGTTTGGGTTGCATCAGAGGGTATCACATGTGCCTTCCTGGTGGGGGCAATGATAGCAGTATAACAGAAGCACCTGAGGACTCTGGGTATCATGCAGTTACTGTTGGCCTTGTTACTTTAATCTGAGTGAGTGCCATTTTTCTGATACCTGCTAGCATGGCAAAACTATGTAGAAAGGGGGGCACAGAGCTTGCAGACTTCAAAGTCATTTTTAAAATTATCATGGGACACTTGCCTGTACTTATAAGGGTAAAAAATGAATTAAAAGAAAAAATAAAATAAAAATGCAATGCATTGAGTATTGAAACCCAGCTGACTTCTGCTGGCACTGTGACTAATTGCTGCCCTCTGGCAGTTTTGTACTACTGAGTTAAGGGAATACAAGAGGTGACCTTCATCTCACTTCACTCCCAGAGCCTGGCAGAGAAGTAGTATGCTTGCCTGGGCACAGCAGGCACTGGGAAAACAAGGAGCAGTGGTGCTGGGACTTCTAAGATCAGAATGTAACTAACTAACAGATCATTGCTTTGGTGCCAGTGGGGTACCGTTGTTTTTGCCAACATTGGCTCTGAAGATCTGGCTGCAGAAAGCATCTGTTTAATGTCATCCCTTGCACAGCCTCTACCACACTTTAGTTCTTTGGGGTTTACTTTTGACTCTTGAGACGTCACTGCCTGCTCAGCATGTGTACAGGTTCTTTTCCCATTGCCAGGTTCTTCTGTTATGACTGTACTTTCCTCAGACCAGCTCTTCTCAGACCTGGCCTGCTGGCTACAGACTTGGAGACATGGACCTTGTGGCACAAACCATGGTTGCATGCCCTCACAACTGTGCTGAATGCTGAAGCTTCAAGCACTGCTTTGCTCTGAGCAAGGAAAATGTAAGCTGCTTTCAAGCACAAAACAGGTCTCCTTGCTCCCTGCTCTTGTACAGATTACACATGCACACCCACCAGTCAAGAATTTTTCATTTTAACTACAAAACTTAAACATAAGTCCTTGTATCACCTGATGCTGAAGGTAGTATTTCTAAACCAGAGCATTTTAGGCATCAGCAGGTCCTCAGGTTCAAGAGTTTAGGATGAAACGTGAGTAAGAATGTTGGGGTCTGATCTGTGGGAAAGCAGCTCTGGGGAAAAAGGCCTAGGGGTCCTGGTGGACAAGAGGATGACCATGAGCCAACAATGCGCCCTCGCGGCCAAGAAGGCCAATGGCATCCTGGGAACCATTAAGAAGAGTGTGGTCAGCAGGTCGAGGGACGTTCTCCTCCCCCTCTACTCTGCCCTGGTGAGGCCCCACCTGGAATACTGTGTCCAGTTCTGGGCACCCCAGTTCAGGAAAGACACAGAGCTACTGGAGAGAGTCCAGCGCAGGGCCACCAAGATTATTAAGGGAGTGGAGCATCTCTCTTATGAGGAGAGGCTGAGAGAGCTGGGTCTCTTTAGCCTGGAGAAGAGGAGGCTGAGGGGGGATCACATTAATGTCTATATATAATGGGCGAGTACAGGGAGGATGGAGCCAGACTCTTCTCGGTGTCATCCAATGTTAGGACAAGGGGCAATGGAAGCAAGTTGGAAAATAAGAGGTTTAGGATAAACATAAGAAAAAACTTTCTTACAGTAAGGGTGGCAGAGCACTGGAACAGGCTGCCCAGGGGGGTTGTGGAGTCTGCTTCTCTGGAGGCATTCAAAACCCGCCTGGACACGTTCCTGTGTGATCCTGATCTGGCAGAGGGGTTGGACTAGATGATCTTTCTTGGTCCCTTCCAACCCCTAACAATCTATGAATCTATAAGAATATGTTGCTCAAACTCAGTGAATAACCAAGAGAGCAGAAGATAAGGAATATTCACCAAATACAACTTGAAGGCTAAATGATTATTTCTGTTTGTTCTCTTTTAACTAATAAAAAATATCTCCCATCTGAGTTTTTCTACTCAAGTTTCTGCACAATATATAATACAATATCTAGTACAAGTATCTATTACACCTATTTTGGAAATCCATGAATAACAAGGTTTATAAATAAAGAGGCTGACTTAATCTTACCCATATGTATCATCAATACAGAACAATAATCCCATCCATATGTTTTGAGTTGTGGGGTTTTTTCAAGTTAAGAAGAAAAGAATTTATAGAAAATTAGAAGCTTTTACTTACACAGTGGAGAAGAGAGTGGTATTCTTTTCTAAACATGGCCTGAATGGCACACTCCAGGTTCCTTCGTCCAGTTATCACTCAGACCAACAGAGTCTGGTGGGCCCTGTTTGATCATCACACACACTTCTAGCTATTGAGTTTCTGTACAAAACGTAACAGAGTGCAACAAACAAACAAATTAATCTTAGGGCTTTTAAAAAGATTAAACCAGAGTTTATAACATCTCATAAAATAGCTTTTCCCTTCTCAGCACACTTCTGTAGTAATTTTGCCACATTTGAGGTCTGGCCGTATGCTATCCCTCAAGGAAGAGTGAAAAAAACCCACTAAACAATCCCTACAAGTGGAATGTGAAAATATTGTAATATAAATATTTTTCTGCAATGTTTGTCATACATAGCCTGCATGATTATAGATATGATAAATATTTTCTTGGAATTTGTTTCAGATTATATCTATAGTTTTTATTAATCTCATTACAAAAATAAATATACAAATTACATTTATAAACTTCAACTGGTAAATGAAATGGTATCTTTATATTATATATGTATCATTCATATCCCCAAGGTAACAATTTTGACTTGATTGGACTACACTCAATGAATCTAGATCAGTAGAATTTAGATTTGCAAAAGTGAATTTATAATCCATGAGAGAAAATCCTTTTATCTTCAGTGCTAACTTATCTTCAGAAGCATGTTTAAGCAACACTTGGGGGAATAAAGATCCCAGATAAAATACAAGATAATCAAATCCAGCACCAAATTTCTCAAAAGTTGGGGTCAGCTCTGACCAGCTGAAACAGCGTTATCATGAGCATCACTGGTCAGAAGCCCTCAACGTGTGTCTCAGGAACTTTGCAGTGCCTGCATGGTGGAAAAATCATATGTTTACTGAGAAAGGCAGAAGGTTTGCTTTGTCTGAAGCAGGCTCTAAGGTGACTTGAACCGAGATAAGGTTCCCAGATATCAAAACAGGGCTACATCATATACCTCACATCTGCTTTAGGCTATACAGGGATCCAGCTTTAACCAGGCAGCTCAGCCACCAACTTCTTGCTTCCCCTAGAAAACAATGAAGGTGGGACAGCAAACACAGGAGACAAAAATTTGGTAGGGAAGAACAAAGACAGCAAGAAGATGAGAGTGGCCATGATACATATGTGCATTGCATGGGACTGTGACAGAGTGAATGCAGCTGGCCTGAGCCTCAGCTGCAAAGGCTCAGCCACTGCCCACTCTGCCTCATGAAGCAGCAATTAGCTCCTTGCTGTCTTGTTTTGGTATTTCTTTGCTCTGAGGTTTGTCCTTGTTTACATGTGAGCAGCTCTTTGTGGGGATAGAGACAATGGTAAGGTGAGCCATTGCCTTGCTGTGGAGTGGGAAGGATGATAGTTCTGGGACTTGAGGGGCTGTGGAAAGGCATAAGAAAGCAACCTGAGCTGGGAGGGGAAGAGTACTGGGGCTGGAGTGCATGGCTGGAAGATCAGTTGTCTGTTTGGCAACAATCCTTCCCTTTATCTTCATGAGGGAGAATGTGAAGAAGCGGTGTCTGCTGTTACGTCCCTTATCTAAAACACTAGAGTTAAAGCTGAAAATAATCTGCTTCAACTGAAGTAAATTCATGCTGTTTGTCACTATGGTTTTGGGTCCTTTGCAGTTTCAGATGTCAGCACTAATGATTTATAACACTCACTACTAGAGGGCTGAGATGATATGTTCTTGATAGCTGCCTGGCCTCTTACAGGGTGAAGTTACAGAAGTAGATGCTGTACCACTAGAGCTTCTAGAGATTACTGCTTCTGGGCAAAGCTGATTCCCTCCAGGCTCTACCATTAATACAGACAAAATAAAAACAATGTACTAAGATCAAATCACATTGGTTTTATAAATAGAAGTTGGGATTTGATAGCAAATCATGTATTTTAGGATTATTGCATTTTTCTCTAAAAAGAAATTAAAAATCATCTGGCTGAAATAAGGAGCTGATAAGAATAACTCCCTTTCTTTGAGTATGACATTCTTGAAGCTGAAGCCACCTGGGAGTACTCGTAGCTGTGAACTTTTAATGGCATGTGAGCCAAAAGACTGTCTCTGACTCTAACCTACAGGACTGTAGTAATTGGGCCTGGTTGCTCTTAAACGTCCCTTGATAGTCAAAGAGTTCTGGGGTTTGGCTCCTTTCCATTTCAAATGTGGATATTTGCAGTACAGGTATTTCACTGAAGCAGTTAGTGCTAAAACGCATTTAAGTTGCTTTTTCTGTTGAGTCTTTTATAAATTTGGTATCTTTCTCTATCTAAATGAGCTGTAGCTCACAACTGACAACCTGTGAGGCTAAGGTGATTCTGAGTCTCCCACAAGCAAAGCAGAAATTCAATCTGATGAACCTTTTCTCAGCAATTTTTTTACTGAATGAATTTCAAAAACTCAGCTTGCTGCTGGGCAATTAAAAAGAAGAGTAGGAGGAACTGTAGGGATGCTTGGAATCAAAATGGAATAATTTAATTTGCAACACTGTTAGAAAATACCAGCTCTGTGTGCATGTTGCTGTAATTATCTCATTGCTGCTTCAATGGAAGGCATGTTTCAAGCTGCCTCTTGGTCACACACTGGAGGTAGTATGGTAAGTCCTGTCAGGGCCTCTGCAGGAGATGTGCAAAGGAAGTAACATCTGTTTGATGCTGTGGAGCCCAGGTGAAAAGAAGATCCCCAGAGTATTAAATTTTGTGCAGCTGGGCATTGTACAATGCAGTTGGCTTCCCCAGGATTTTGTTCTGATACTGCTTTGGACCTGAGAGCAGCAGAAGATTGTATTTGTTGCCTTGCACCTAGTTTTTGCTTGCCTCCCTCCCTCAAATGAGCATCTCACTTGACACAGCTTTCTCAAAGCTAAACTGCCTGAGACAGGTAGTAGACTAAAAAATGGTACTTCTTTCATTCCATATTAGCACAGCTTATGTCAATAGGTTTAATACTGAGACCAAAAATTGATAATGCATAGTTTGTAGTAGGAATTGGGATATTCGTTCTGGTTTTATAATTTTATTATATTGTTTATAAAGATTTTCTCAAAATCTGAAAGCATTTTAGCTTTTTTTTATATTACCAGCCCTCTTACATGCTCCTGAATCACTTCCTGAGGAGTGACTGGGTTCACTTACAGCTGTACCACTACTGTACCTAAAATGGTTGTGATAGAGGTGGCTGGAAGAGTCTGCCTCACTATTTTTAATGGTGAAATCAAGGAACATGACAGTGTCCTTCTGGTTGTTTACTGGTGCAGCTCTCAAGTATGAAGGTAAAAATAAATCTGAGTTAAGTGATCTATACCAAATACAAATAGGTATGTGAAAATTATACCAGCAATTTTTACCTTTGGCAACCAGGACTTTTGAGTTATGCCACCCTTCCACCATATATTGATGTCAAAGATCTTCCTCTCTGGTGAAGAGAAAGGCAAAGACTTTCCACAGGTAAAGAGCAAGGAAAACAAAGGCTGAAAAGCTGCTGTGTTTCCTACATTATGAAGCCAGATGGGTAAAATGAAGGATATGCATTAGAAAGTTGGTGCAATCATTCAAATAACTGGAGAAAGGGATGCCTCTATTTTGGCACCAGTTGGTGGCCAGGCACCAGTGGTGTCCCTCAGGGCTCAGTTTTGGGGCAGATCTTGTTCAGCATCTTTATCAGTGATGTAGATGAGGAGATTGAGTGCTTCCCCAGCAAGGTTGCAGATGACACCAAATTGGGTGGGTTTGTCAATCTGCTTGACAATAGGAAGTCTCTGCAGAGGGATGTGGACAGGCTGAATTGGTGGGCCAAGGCCAGTGGTATGATATTTAACAAGGCCAAGTGCCGGGGGTCTTGCATTTCAGTCACAACAACCCCAGGCAATGCTACAGGCTTAGGGAAGAGTGGCTGGAAAGCTGCCTGTTGGAAAAGGATCTAGGGGCGCTGCTGGACACATGGCTGAATATGAGCCAGCAGTGTGCCCAGGTGGCCAAGAAGGCCAACGCCATCCCGGCCTGTGTCAAAAATAGTGTGTCTAACAGGAGAAGAGAAATGATTGTGCCCCTGTACTCGGCACTGGTGAGGCCACACCTTGAGTATTGGTTCAGTTTTGGGCCCCTCACCACGAGGAAGTTATTGAGTTGCTGGAGCAAGTTCAGAGAAGGGCAACCAAGCTGGTGAGGGGTCTGGAGAACAAGCCCTGTGAGGAGAAGTTGAGGGAATTGGGATTGTTTGGTTTGTAGAAGAGGAGGCTGAGGGGAGAGCTTATGGCTCTCTACAACTACATTAATGGAGGTTGTAGTGAGGTGGATGCAGCCTCTTCTCTCAAATAAATAATGACAGGACTAGAAGAGATGGCCTGAAGTTGAACCAGGGGAGGTTTAGATTAGATATTAGGAAGAATTTCTTTACTGAAAGAGTAGTTAGGTGCTGGAATGGGGTGCCCAGGGAGGTGGTGAAGTCACCATCCCTGGAGGTGTTCCAAAAATGAGTAGATGACGCAATTCAGGACATGCTCTAGTGGGATGGTGAGGTGGTGTGTTTTCTTGTTTTGGGGTGTTTTTTGTTTATTTTGGTGGGGGTTAGTTTGCTTGTGTGTTTTGGGGAGTTTGTTGTTTTCTTTTTTTTTGTTGGGGAGGGGTTTGGGATGATGGCCTGATGTGGTGATCTTAGAGGTCTTCCAACTGTGACAATTCTGTGATTCTATTCTGAGGAAGCACTTCATTGATCAATGTGATTTCATACTTCATTGCTTTTTAACTGTGTACAAAGACTTATTTGTAGCATAAAACCTTCTGATAGTCTAAATAGGAAGGTTTTTAATCCTAAGACACTTCCACAGCCTCACAGAGTGGCCGAGGTTGAACCTCCAGAGGTCTTGTTCAATCCCACCTTGCCCAAGCAGGATCACCCAGAGTTAGTTAGTTATACCGGGGGGGGGGGGGGGGGGGGGGGGAAATCCTGATATTCAGAGGGAACCTCTTGGGTTTCAGCTTGTGCCCAGTGCCTCTTGTGCTGTCACTGAGCACCATTGAAAAGAGCCTGTCTCCATTTTCTTTGCACCCTCTCTTGGTTATCTATCTATCTATCTATCTATCTATCTATCTATCTATCTATCTTTTCCAGGCTGAAAATTCACAGCTCTCTCAGCCTTTCATCACAGCAGAGGTGCTCCAGTCCCATAATTATCTTGGTGATCCTTGGTAGTCCACAGTTACAAAAGCTAGTGTGGATGGCAACCCAAGCATCTGATTGAGATTATGTACACAAGACACACCAACAAGTGAACAATTAACTTAAAATTAGACAAGACTATTTAAGAGAGCTTCTAACATGCAGAAGCATTTAATAAATGCAGAGAAGAGGTGATTATTTTGTGGCTAGTAGTAGACTTTTTGCTGAAATAGGATTAATTTTTTTTCTAAAGAATGTTTGGACTGTTCAGTCTACACATCTGATACATGGGGGTTTTAGGTCTTGCTTCCTAAATGAAACTGAAGGCAGGAGATGGGGTGTTTGGTGGAGTTTTACTAATCTTCAAACAACCAACAACAATGAATGGGAGTCATATAGTACAGGCATACTGTGAAATTTATAGCCTTGTAGATAGTGGTTATCTCTGGGAACAGGAAAACGGGATGTCTTGAGGCACCTGAGCAGGCTGAACAGACAAGAACCAGCTTTGCAGCAAGAATAAGAATTTTAGGCTTTAGGTCACTAAAAGAACACAGTGATGGAGAAGATAAGGTAAATGACCACCAGAGGTCACAAAAGACCACTGGAGGGACAAAAGACCCTAACCCTAAATTTATTATGCCTGATTGGACTATGTAAATGAATTCCAGGAACCCATTAGCATAAGACTGCCCTTTCTAGGAAATATAATGAATATGTGTGTTTAGCCTGAATATAAACTAGGTACCTAGCTTGCATTGGTACGCAAATTTAGAGGAGTGATCCCCTGTGCATCCAGCACTGCAATAAAGAATACTTGTTAAACTCAATAACAAAGTAGTGTTATTAATCTCAGAATCTTTGCCCAGCCACACCTAACCTCCTACTTTGTGAGGAGTGTTAGAAAGCAAGGGGGCTTGGAAACTCCAACCTTTGAATCAAAAGAAATGATTTTTGTTCTTCTCAGAAGCTGTTTTTGTTAGGGAGCATCCCTGACAGTTGTTGATGTTTATAGTGAGGATTGTTTGGTCATTCAAATGCATTTGGCACTTACATATATATATATATATATTCAGTGGAGTAAAGAAGTTTGTTAAAATGGGTAGGCTAGTAGAAAATTGTGCTAAACTAAATCAAGCCTATGTTAAATTCTTGTCTTTGCTTTTTTTTTTTTTTTTTTTTTTTTCCAATTACCTGGTTAAGCCTTTCCCTAGTTGCTTGCAGAGTGATTAAGTGCTTACCCATGAAATATCCTGTAAATACTTCGACATAGCTTGCTAGCCCTGGACTGCAGTATGTCCTTGTGATAAGACAAAAAAATATCTTCCAGATAGAGAGGGGCCATCATGACTCTCGTACTTCCATCCTTTAGTATTTGCAGCATAAGAGGAAAAACCAGAAATATAAAGCCTCTGAGATAAATTCCTTAACAGAAAAGTTTTTAAGTACCACCAATTTCAGGGAGAACACCAACAGTTAGAAGTATGCACACACTACCAATGAACAGAAAGAAATCATTACCAGGTATAAACATTCACAGACATAGTACATTGTTTATACTGAAGACAGAGTAAGGCATGTAAAAAGCTGGAGGGATGAAGCAAACCAGCAGCAGCATTAATATTATGTTGTTTAGGCTCCCCCTCCCTTATACAAACATGTCAATATTGTCATATGAAGTCCTGTTGAGGAAAATACAGCATGGCTACGAAATGAATATATGAGAGACATGTGGGATTAAGTCCTCTGGATGGAAAACGGAGCAAAACCTGAGCTGTCCTCTTTAAGAGAGTTTCAGTATGTGAATTGTTTAAGAAACCAAACAAAAAAGGTGACGTTGCCTTTGATTCCTGTTGGCTGTTGAGTTAGATGTGCCTGTGCCAAGGAAGGGGGGGGTGTTTTTCTAAAGACTCAGATATGATGGCAAGGTTCTTCAAAGTGCTTATGGTGTCTGACCCTCAAATGAGACAAATTGAGTTGGCCACTGCAAGTTCGAATACGAGATGTCTGCCTATTCACGGCTGTTCTGAAAAACTCTTGCTTTGGCCCAAAGTCAGAATTTAAAGTATGTAGGAAACTTTGTAGTGAATCTTAATTTCTAGGTGCTGGCTGCCTGCTGGCATAGGTTTAGACAGTTTTAGACTCTGGGCCCTACAGAGGTGATTACGTAATCTTGTCAGTATGGTTCTTGGCGCATTTATTTATTTATTAATATTTATTTGTAAAGGTTTGTAGTTGAGAAGTAAATACCTCACACATGAACTCCTTATTATGATGTCCAGTGCCCTTAGGCCAGCAGATTACAGGAAACTGGCAGCCACAGAAGGCAATTCTTAATGCCTGTAAGTTAATAACCAGAACTCACAGCTAAAGAGTAGCTCTGCTATTTAGAGTCTTTGTAAAAAGAGCATCTCTGAGAACTCTGTCCATCTGATTCCATATCAAAAGTGCTTGATTTACCTTGTGTGCTACTAACAAAGGCAAAAATCTGGCCTACAACATCCTTAATTACTCACTGGCAACGTAATTTTCGTGAAATTTGGCTTCCACCAACACCTTTTCAGCTACATTACTTTTAAATCTGCTTGAGCCTGCTGAATATGTCATAGGGAGAGAGTGGCTTTGTGAATCTATTCCCTGAGTCTTACTAAAAGTATGTGCAGTATAATACAGCACTGGTGAAATACCAGGGGGAAGGAGGGAGTTGTTCCAGGCACAAACTCAGAATGCACATGCTCTTGTGCACTGAGGGAGGAGGTGGAGTGAGATGCCTGCTTATTCCCAAAACACTTCTTGGGGTGGGGAAGGAGGATAGCAGTAGGGAAACATCCTGCAAAAAAAACACTTCAGTGCACATTGAAATTCTTTACTGTAATTCTAAAGTGAGTGGTTTATCAGGATGCTGTGCTAACACGTATATTAAATTCACCTACCCAACCCTGTCAAATAAAGAGCTTTTTGGGAACTGAATGGGTAGTTCAGTCAATGACAGACCCTCTTCTTATATGTATAAAAGATGGTTTATGATAGTAGAAAAATAAGTGTTTCTTAAACGTCCCTCCACTCACAGAGTTGTGAATACAGATTGTATTGACATCAAGTCTCAGGGAAAAAAAAAATTAATGCAGTGTTGATTCCTATACAGCACTCCAAATACTAAGCTGAAGGCTAAACATAAATGTTTGTAATCTTCAATCAAGAAACTTCAGTGGGGATGAAGGAATAGGTAATTGGCCAAATTATTTACTGACTTTGATAAGAATGCTTATTTGGTGCTGGGCTCCCTGGAGCTAAAGGACAACGTAATTGCCACAACCTTCCTCTGTTCTTTCTGCTGCTCTAAGATAAAGGCACATTTCCAAGGTGATTATTGCTTAATTACCTGCATTATACTGATAATATCCAGCAGATAAACACAGCTCTTCATTTTAAGTATTGCCAAACAAGAATATTAAGTGGTCTTGGATTGGGGCTGGGGGAGTCCAAATGGGGATATCCCCTTTCTCTGCCTTGCCCCTTGGTGGGGAGGACAAGACCTGTGAGTGGCTGATGGACCGAGAGCCTTCAGGGGCTGGTGGTGCCCCTCCTGGGGGGAGAGGCTGTCCATAATGGGAAGTGTGCTCCATGGATGTGCCAAGGTAGCTGTTTTAGGAGCCACCTGGGATTTTATCTATGATAAAATAAAAGTTTGTTAACTCTCATTGACAATTGTTATACACTGTTGTCTCCATCATATATATCAAATAACTGAAATAAGGCCACATCATCATCTAGGGCTTATTGAAGCAATTCTTACTGGAAGGGTAGTCTCACAGGACTGAACTTTTAGATCTGGTTCATTATAATATTAATATTTCTGATTTTGTCTTCTCTCTTCTGGGAGTCTAGGAGGAGAGGGTAGATGGGTGTGGAGTATCTTGGTTTTAATCACACTACTTAATCTAATTCTTTTGCTAGGTACATATTGTTTAAGAAAGGTAAAACTACTACTATTTGAAACCAGAAAAAACAAACAAACAAATAAATTTGCTTTAGCATGTGTCCATATCAGCTATTCAAGCAAAATATATTAAGGAAAAAAAAAAAAAGGCACTCTCACCATTTAATCTGTTTACTGCATTAACTAAACGGCTGTATTTTATCCAATCTCTGTACAAACAGATGTGCTATAATCCTAATTTATCACTTCCTTCCTTTGTAACTGGGTTAAAAACTAAGCAGTAAATGCATCAACTGCAGGCAAAAGTGACAGGCTTAAGCTGTAGTATGTATGCTAATGTATTTTTCAAAGAGCTTTGACAGGTGTGAATATGCCTTTTGGTCTGGTTTATATTGAACCGCAAAGAGCCCTAAAATCAACACTGTCATGAAGAGATCTCATTTGAGAGTGTTTGTAATCAGCCTTTAAGAAATGTAATTTAGTTGTGTGCAACACCATTAAAATAACAACTTTATGAATAGTATAAGTCAAACTTTCCAAGAAGCTTTCAATGGGAGCATTGCTTCAGTCAAAGAAATGTAAAGTGTAGCAGTATCATCCATTTGGTAGCAACTTATAAGGCACAGCAGATGTCATAAATAATATAATGAGCAATGACATCAACAAACTTACAGAATTTTTAAGTAAAAATCTAGATGTGGTTTGGGTTTTTTTGTTCAAATGCTGTCCATGTGAATGGAAGAAGCCAACCAAAACCGTGTGTGTAAGTCTATGTTTGGGAAAAAATGTCTAGAAGAGAAGCAGGTAAGTGAGAGTGGCATTTCAGAAAACACTTCTCTCTCAATCCCATTTTTCTAAATAATGCTACAAGTACTATGATTTGTAGGAAAACAGAACCCAAGTTCTCTAATAACAAGAATGCAAATAGTTATCAGAAGAATTTCTTTGCCAAATGCTACCAAGGTCTATATTAAGTAGGTTAATCTGAAATTCAGCAGCCTCCTCTATCAGGTGATAGATGGATGGATAGATAGATAGATAGATAGATAGATAGATAGATAGATAGATAGATAGATACTGTTAGACACTCAGGAGGATTGACTATTCCCTTTTATTTGGTGAGACTGGGGCTAGAGTGCTTTGCCCGGCTTTGGACACCTGTCTCTGTCCCTTACCACTGACTGGGTAGCACAAGATGCACTGTGAGAAACCAAATGAGAGTTCAAAACCAAAAATAATTCTCTTTCACTAAAGCTATCATTAATTTTCTTCCCTCAGCAAGCAAGCAGGCATTTTTGGGGAGTAAAAAGTGCAAGTGTAGGCAGCAGACAGATGGATACTATGGTATATCTTGTTTGTGTACAAAGCCTGGCTCATATTTCATAATAAAATCAGCTGTTATTTTGATGTTTTACTGCCATTTCAACTAGTTTTACTTTTCAGCCTGCAAGCATAACCTTTACAGGAACTGGAATTTAGGGGATGAAACAACATTCTTATTCTGCTCATGTTTCAGCCACTCAGGTTTGCCATTTGTTCGCATCTGTATTTTTATAGAAAATTGATAGGCACTGTAATTGCAGCCTGCTGAAAGCAAGTAGGTCAGAGCTACGCTTTCCATTCCAGAGGGGCTGCCGGGACTGGAGAGGCAGAAATACATCTGGACAGTTTTTCTTCCTGTATGCCTGTCTGTGCGTCATAGTCATTCATTAGACTCCTCACAACTGTTCACCAAAATACTTTCAGAGGTAATAAACAAAATCAAAGCATCTGTGTTTAAAAGGTCCCCTCCCTACCCATCTGTCAATACTTCTCTTGGCAAAAGATTTGTTCAGGGCATTGTGCAAGATGGTACATTGACTCGGAGTTATGCTAACTGTTGAGGGAAAATTTCTTGGAGTGCACTGATGACAGTTTTCTAACATTGAGG
Source organism: Todiramphus chloris collaris (assembly GCA_025345505.1). NCBI lineage: Eukaryota > Metazoa > Chordata > Aves > Coraciiformes > Alcedinidae > Todiramphus > Todiramphus chloris. The sequence continues at coordinate 2,794,693 of JANVCC010000020.1, forward strand.
AGCTGGTGATGGGGGAGATCCTGTTGGACCTCCTTCTCAGAAAGAAGGAAGAACAGGTAAGAGATGTGAAGTTTAGGGGCTGCCATAGCTGCAATGATGGTAAAAGTCAGGAGCCCAAGAGGAAAGGAGCAAGGCAAAAAGCAGGATCGCATCCCTGGGCTTCAGGAAAGCAGACTTTCAGCTGTTCAGGGACCAGGAAGAATATAGACATACTCCCCAGTTATGCAGAGATACAGTTAGGAAAGCCAAAGCCTAGTAAGATATATGAAAGGCAATGAGAAGGGCTTCAACAAGTACATCAGCAGCAAAAGGTAGACAGTGGCCCACTCCTGAAGAGGACCTCGTCATAAAGGATGTGGAAAAGTCTGAGGTACCGAATCCCTTCTTTATCTCAGTCTTTACTGGCAAAAGTGACCTTCAGGAAGACAAGGTTGCTGAGACCAGAGGATAAGTCTGGAGCAAGGGAGATGTCCTCCTTGTTGGGGAAGGATCAGGTCAGGGGATGCTTAAACTGGGCACATGTAAGTCTATGGAATATGATAGTATGTACCCGTGAGTGTTGTTGGAATTGGTTGATGTCATTGCAAGGCCATTCTCAATTATCTTTGGAAAGTCATAGGAATCAGAGGAAGATCCTAAGGACTGGAAGAAAGTAAATGTCACCCTGGTCTTCAAGAAGGAGGATCTGGGTAACTGTTAACTTTCCCTACTTCTGTTTGCATTTAAATCAGTGATGTGTATTATCAGTGGCAGTTACTATTGTATCTTCCATCCCTTCTCTTAATTTAATAATGTATAAAACTTCATCTGTGTGTTAGGCACCAGTCACACTTGGCAAATACATACAGAGAAGTGCAATTGCTGTCAGTCACTCACCATAAAATTAGTCCCTCAACATGCAAAATGCCATCTCTAGTGAAGAAAAATGAATGGTTTTGCTACCTGTTTTTGCACACTAAAATTAGAGGATTACATACAAAATATTCTGCCTTGTCATATGAGCTTCCACTTCACCTGGGCTGGGATTCAGAAAGTTTACTGTATTTGATCAAATGGTTTCCTATTTCCATATACAATTCAGGTGAATTATCACTGTCTTCCTTATTTATGTGGCCTTTTTCCTAATTCTATTAAATCTAGGTTATGAGACACATAAACTGTTAGTAAGGGATGCCGTCCTTCCTCTAACTTTTCCTCATTTTCCAGAGAATTTAAATCCTAGTCAAAGAGATATTGGTTACTGTGGGGGCAAAGGGAATTCTATCAGGTGCAGATGAAGTGTTGCTACAATGTGCTTTTCTGTGTTGTGGGGTTTTTTTGTTTATTGGTTTTGTTGTTGTTTGTGTTTTATTTTTGGTGGGGTTTTTTTGTTAGTTTTTAATTTGTTTTTATAATCAGGTCACTTTTTTTTATGGTTTATCACCTAGAAAGATCTTTTTTTTTTTCTTTAGATAGGATCTATCCCTAAAATTGGATTTGTAAGGTGCAGACATCTTCCTTTGCATTAGTTACCCTAGGCTCTCTCTCTTTCCATAGACAGAAAAGAAATATTTCTGAAATACAGTTTTTCAAGGTTAGTACTAGTTATTAGAGGACAGAAAACTAGATGTTTTCAAAGAAATTGCCTAACAAAAGCATGAGTAGTTCTGTAAATGTGGTGTTTCAGAGATGACAATGATAGGACAAGTAGCCTCTGTGTTTTGTTGTATTGTTATTGTTTCTTTGGGATTTTTTCTGTGTATCTACTTATCTTTAAGACTGGCACCTAGGAATTCTCTTCAGCTCTCCTGGTGTATCACTTTTAATCAGCCTACTAACATAGAGCAGTTTTCAACTTGAGGATCCCTTTGTGTTGGCTGCAACAGTTTACTGCAGTGATGGGATGCTTGGTGAAAATGAGATGAATCAGCCTGGTTCTGGCAGCTTCTCTGCTGGTGTCTCAGACAGAGATGCTTAGAAAAGCAGTTGATGAAAACACTACCTGCCTCTTCCAAAGGCAGCTGCTGCACTTGCATGCAGCTGTTTTTTCTAATGCATAGATGTAAGTTGGAAAGAGTAATTTTTGCTGGCACATCATTCAAATTTAAGTGCCACTAAAGACAGAAGATAGGCTCCCAAATACATATAAGCCAAGAAAGATTTCACCTTTGAGCACAGGAACATATTTTTTGGAACATAACATATAGCTGATGATTACTGAGAGATATTTTGCTTGTAAAATGGACCAGATCTCTTCCTGGTCATTTTTTTCACTAAAAGTTTGGAGTTTGGGTGGGTGGTTTTTTTCATACCCTGCTGTTATTAATTTACACCTTGGCTGGATATGTGAGACTGGTTTTGTTGCTGCTGTTGTGAGAACAGAATTCTCAGCCATATGGCATGACATCTTCATTTCTGTGTGACAGCAGACAGGATCCATTACTCAGTTTTGCAGTGGTGTAAATGGTTACCTTCAGGAAGGTTTTTCTTAGGGCAACTCTGTAGTACAGTAGAGAACAAAATATACACGTAATGAGTAAACTGTCTCCAAGGGGCAGTTTGTACTGTAAATGATTTAAAGAATATTTTGGTCTTTTGCATAAATCCAAATTACTATTATAGTATATTTTTAATTTGAATGAATTCAGCCTTATATTTTTGTCTCATTTTTCAACTGTAGAAATAATAGAAGAGAGGACAGAAGCCTTGACTCAGGATGTGGGAATTGTTGTGTGTATACTGACGTTTTGTGCCAGGGCCCAGTATCTCTGACCTAGTTAAATTATGAGACACCAGCCTTACTATCTCATTTACTGAGATTTGAACATCTGCAGAGCCTTGTCTTTGTCCAAAAAGAAATAATAGCACCAAGAAGAGTTGTTTCTTAGGGGAATTTCCCCTAAAGGTGAAGCCTCAATGTTAGAGGAACTTCTGCACTCTGATTTTAATTAGCTGCATCAATCTTGCATCTTTTCTGAGAAAATGAATGGATCTGATAGTAATGTTTCATCTCAAGGGTGTTTTGTAATAAAAAACAATGTACACAAATATTCTATCAACCACCCCATCCATTCTGGGCTGTGCAGCAGGGTGTCTCTCCCAGTGAAATGGTTACTTATGCATTTTGGACTGAGACCTCTTTGGTGCAGGAACCTAATTCTTCCGAAAAGTATCATGTTGGCTTTATTTTGCCTAACAAAATAACAACCTAAGAGGCTGGTTAGTGCTCAAAGGAAAAGGTGTGCAGAGAAGTGAGGGGGCACTTACCATTGCATTTTTCATGGAGGAGTGGAGTTTGCCACGCCTGCCACTGGTCTTCCCTATCCCACTTGAAAGAAGCCCCACATGAACTGGTGAGAAGTGGGTGCCTCTCTGTTGCCCTGACAAGAGTCAGGACCTTCATGGCAGAGCACCAGAGTGTGACTTTTAAGCTGAGAGTAACTTCCATGCAGCTGACAGTGTACAGAGCTCTAGAATCTGCTACCTTAGTGATCAGAGTACAAAGGGTGTGAGTTGTAGATCTAAGCACTTTCATAAATTGTTCTCAAATTTAGTCCCTAGTTCTAATTCATACCCCACTTCTGCTGCCGTCAACTTTACAAACATGTAACTAAAATGTTTACTTTTTTAAAAAGATAGATGTTGGGGTTTAACAGATTCTTTAACCAGCAGTCTTCTCCTCTTTGATATATTTTTTGTTCTAAAGACAGAACTTAATTTGACTCGGTATATTGTTATTTTTACAATTAACTTCCTTGTTAGCTGTTGAATCACTTAAATGCCATGTGAAAAAAATAATTCTTACCTACAGAGGGAAAGTGTCATTACTTTGACGCTTATGTTTTACATTTGTTAGTCTGAAAAAATACGAAACATGAAAACAGTGCCTAATGGAATTTTTAGGGTTGTGGACTGACTTTCTCCTTTAAGCACAGTCATTCTGACACAGTCATTAACACAGTTTGCATTAACTTAATGCGAATACCTAAAATCAGCACATGGTAGGGCTATAAGGCATGTGTTTCCTGACTGAATACCCAGTGCTGTGCTTCAGGATGAGAATGTTGACTGAAGGCCATCAAAACCTGAAGAATAATTTACAGTTCTCATATTGGACAGGGCTTCATGCATTATTGCTGTTTTGTAATATGGATATATAGCATTTTTTAAATAAAAGCAGTCTGCTTCAGTGATCAAATTTAATATCTGCCATGAAACTGAGAAGGATTCCAGACTAAATCACTAAAGATGGAAAACTGGAGAAAATAAGCACAGATTTATGGGGAGAAAACACTGCTTAATCTCATTTATAGAAATGCAAACCACACTCAAAAAATGCTTGCACATAGAAATGGACTACCACAGCACTCCTGTGCTAAAATTCATCTTCTTCAGAATGAAATCTTCAGCATTTAGCAATGAGAAGTGTCATCCTTGAAAACCACAAAACTTGAAAGAACTCCATAATTTTTTTCATGTTACTGCAATATATTCCTTTTATTCATTATTGTCTCAGAGGAAGAATGTTACAATGTAGTGTTTGAAGCAGCATTTACTTGGCAGCAGAGGACAAAGGATGCATACAAACACAGGAGGAAAAACAACTTTATACATAACCTCATATTCAGAACAAAAAGAAAAGCCACCGAATTCACTACTGAGACCTTTTTTTACTTATGTAGAGGGCATTTTTAAGGATTCTTTGCCTAGAGAATGATGTAGCTTGATAAAAGCAAAGTACTTTTCAGAGAACAGAATATAAAGCTATTTCCAATACTACTCATGAAGATAGGTCTGAGGTAGAAAGGTGGTCATGGCTTTCCTCTTCTGTAAAATGTGGAGGTTTTTTATTCTCAAAATAACGACACTACTTTTTCTTTTTTAATAGATGAAGCATTTATAGGAACCAGCATCTTCTCTTCCCATCTTGACAATTTTGATCCACTCAGGAGTAATACTTAGCATTTCTATAGAGCTTTTCAGACACTAAGCAAGTCCTACAACACCTTTGAGGGGCAAGTACTATCATCCCCATTTTACAGATAGGAAAACAGAGGCAGAGTGGTTAAATAGTTTGCCAAAGGGTTCAGAAAGAAGTGGCACCAGTGCCAACACTAGAACGTGGTCAATGCTGTGCCCAAATCTCTCCTCGAGCAGCAGCAGTAGTCCAGGAGTGAATACTGTAGGTGCAGGACAGTCTAGTTGGCACCACTTCACAAAACCACCAGAGATTCCTGACCTGCTGTCTTAATGTCTTCTAGCATTTTTCAGTAGCAGTAGAGAATTTACAACTCTTCCAATATCATTTAGAGATCTTTTTTTTTTCTTCAGTAATAACTGAGAACAAAACAGCTTAGTTTCTCTCCACTATACATGAAATATATTGCATGCAGTTTTACCAATTAAAGGTATGTTCTGAAATTAAAGCAAGTGTTCATGCATCACTGTAAACTCTGTGAAGGCATTAAAATCGCTTATGATAATTTTAAAACTAAAGATCAGCTGATCAGTGACATAACTTTCCTGTAATTATCTCTACTTAAAAGTACATAAATAAATGATTCCAAAGATAAAGATGAATTATAAGATTACAATGCCAAATGGTAATATCTAAGTGCATTGCAGCTTTGAAGAAAATGTTCCATGGCTAATAGTATTGGAAAGGGCTTTCTAATTGTCTCTTCACTTCCAAGAGGCAGACAAAAGAAGAGGATCTCATTTATATGAGCTTTACTTCACGGACTGTAAATTCCAAAACTTGAAGCAAGTTTGGCACAGCAGGGAACAGCAAAGCTTTGTCTCTGAACAAAGTTGGGAAAGATCACACTAACTTAGACCTTACTAAAAACAACTTAAGCTATCATCTAAGTCCTCTTTTTAGCTATCTCCTGATCCAAAATAAAGTAAGGCTTAAAAAAATAATCCTCCAAATGGAGAGTGTTGGCTGGAAATAAGTAAAAGAAAATTAAAAATACCATTTGGTGCATGAGTGTGATGATTATGACTCAAAATGATAGTTTACCTTGTTTATTGGAGTTAAAATACTGTAGCTTGTACCCAATGGTAGTTTTTGTTAACCAGTAACAATAATGCAGATTATTGGAACTTCATATGCCAATCCTGAAAACAACTCAGGGGTATTCTGAAATCCGTGTGGTCAGATGGTTAGCATATAAATAACCAGTACAGAATATTAAATGTGTGAGAATATAACTAAGGGTATTTTACAATGTAAAAGCAAAGAGCTGAAAGGAATGTATAAATGTAACATTTTGCTCCAAACTCCTTATGCAGTTCTCTTTACGATTATCAAAAAGAACGTATATAAAGCCCCTGCCCCTTTTCCCGCGGCTGTATATTTATACAAATCAGTGACAAATACTCCACTGCTCATTAATTTACAGTTGCATAGAAAGGGAAGAAGAAGAAAAAAAAAGATGATACTATAAAGACAACATCCTCGTCTTTGGGTATTCAGTGTTTTACTATTTCAAGTAGAACACACAGCCAGAGTGAACAGCATGTTCCAGGGTCCCATGCAGCCTTCTGATGAAGTGGAACTCGTGATCGGTGGTTTGTAGAAAAGGGCTGTACTACACGTCAGGAAGCACTGGTTGATGTCCAAATGAACACTTCACATTACCTGTCAGGATGAGAAATAACCACGTCAGTAGCACATTAACACGCACAGAAAGCTCTAACTACTCTGGGCTTGGTTCAGTTAAGGACTCTGATGTCATTTTACAAACCCCTCTATTTTAAAAGTTTAAATGTATTGGCCATGACTCAGCAGATCACTGAGATGCAGTGAAGAGAAACTTAATTTTCCTATACCGCACTGTAAAAATTTATGTGTTTAAACTTCTTATTGAGTGAGTCCCAGAGACTGTTAGTCTACAAGGCAGTAAATATGACTTTCAGAGTCTCCATATTCTCTACTCAGAGGAAAAAAAAAAAAAAGTTTAGGTAAACAACTGTCCTATCTGAAGCCTAAGTGGTTAAAAAGGAGAGTACACAGAGTCTGGATTTGGACTCTGCCCCTTCAAATGTGAAGCTTATTTCCAGGCCCCTGTTTCAGGATTCTGTTCCTGAACAGAGAAATGTGCCTTCTCTAATAGTTCTGGAAGGGTAGATTTGCAATGAGACAATTTGAGAATCATCCTGTATTTGAAAAAAAAAAAAAAAAAAAAAAAAAATCAATTGTTTTTTCAGGAAGATAAGTATTATTCAATGATAACACTGAAAGCACTTTCGGTGCCTGCTTAGAGGAAAGATTTCTGAAAAATGCTAGTTTAATTCTCTAATTTAATTCTCTAATTTAACTCAGACTTTGTGTTTCAGTCTTGATAACCAAGTAAAGGTCTCTATATCAACCTAAACCTATAGCAAGTATTTTTCCTACTTTTGTTACTTATAACAGAAATTTAGCTGATCATTTATACCAGTTAGATTTTTAACTATTTAAAAAACAGATTGTTTTCCACATTTTTGTAAACTCTGAAAGTAGCCAAGTTTCTGCTTTGGGTTTGTTAAGTGGCTGCCTGGGAGAAGGCATCTGAGGCTACTCCCTAAGATGCTGTGTGGCTCTTGATCCTTGCACCCCGGAGCCCCTTAGCTCCTGAAACTGGAGCTATGGACACCAGGGCACAAGGACATATGGATGTCTTTGCAAGAATCAGCTTTCATCTTGGAAGCTGATGCTGACTTGAAACTAATTGTCCCCGATAGACTCAAGCTGATTTAATCTGGTCAGCATCCCAGAACTGCACACCATAGTAACTTTGGTAATAGCAGGAATTTTCTATTAACTAGGATATTCCGGAATCTAGACTTCCAGTTGCATCAGTTTAGCTTCCAAACAGACCTCTAGAGAAAAACATAGAAAAAAAACCTGGCCACTGTGCTTTAATAGAACTTTTCCACTTGCTTTACTTTGCACCCAATGTCTATGCAAGTATGTAAATATGTCTCATACCTGTGGTCTGCCAGTGAAACTTGCTGCAAATAGAAAAAAACAACAGAAATTTAGAAATTTACATGATTCTGCATCTTGACAGCTAAAAAAAAAAGGTAGTATCAGCAAAATTTGCACTATAGAAGAATAAAAAGACTTTAAAAAAAATAAACATAACTAGAAGTGTGTTGTAATGGTCTGTACTTAACTGTCTTCACAAATTTATTTAAGAAATTTATAGCATATATGAATATATATATGAATATAGAGATGATATGAATGGAACCTTTTTCACCACTTGGTGTATTATAACATCATCTATTCAAAATGCTCCGTTCTGTAACTCACTCAAATGTACAGGGAAGACTGCTGCATGGTATGGCACACCTGCCTACTTCTGAGGATCAATCTCATAAATAAGGAAGGAAAAGAGGCATTATATCCATAATCAAAGGATATGGGGAGGAAAAAAAAAATGCCCACAACAAAAGTGCCACCCTTAAGAGCAATGCTGGCCTTACTAGATGAGTAATTGCTTCATAAAGGATATTTGGAGTAAGTAGAAATACTGATTTCAAGATGAATTATAACCTGAAACCCATAAAAACAAATACAGCACATATAAAGACTGTCTCTCTTATATAGTCAAGAGGGGATAAAAATAATCTTCCTAAGGCTCAGATGCTAATAACTCATTAATGAAAGCTGTGGCTTAGTAATAATGAGGTTGTGGAAAAAATAGCTTTTTAATTTTTTTATTTTATTTTATTCTTAGTAAATGAGTATGAAGGCTGCTTTAATAAACTTTAGCTTGGGTATAATTAGAAAAGCGTAAGGATATTATTTTCTAAAGTTAGGAATACAGCTGTTAGAATGCCTGAGGGAGTCCATGGAGTTTGCGTCATCAGAAATTTTACAGAACAGGTTAGACAATTGTCCAGAAAGAGAGATCCATCTCAAACAGCCACAGGAAAAGATGATGGACTTGGTCTGTCATGGTCTTTCCTAACAAAACTCACGGAGTTTTATGCACTCTGTTGGGAAGCACAGACTAATAATCCTCATTGCAGGCTTCTAAACTAGTATATGAATCTTTCATGGTTAAAAAAATACACTCCTACTAAATCTCCCAAATACAAGATGTTACAGAATGACTGAAGACTTAAACTACGAAACATAAGTAGTAGCTACTAATTGTAGCATGCTGAGTTGGTTTCATTTCTGCAGCAGCACATCAATGACAAAGGGAAAAATAACATGAAATTTAGAACTGTGAATTTTTTTTTTAATATTAAATGCTCAGACACACTTCATAATATCAAAGTATGCAGGGCTATGGTTTTCACTCACAGTCCTTTCCTGCTTCATTCAGTGTATTGTTTCATGGGTATTAGATTTATTTTCTTTTTCTATATTTCTCGATTGCAGAGAATCATTATCATTATCAAGCTTGTCCTGACACAAGGCAATTTGCTTTAAATTCATTTGGGCCTAATGACCAGGTAGCTGTATACCCATTCAGTAGAAAATGCAACTGAAATACCAATTCTTGGTTTTTGCAAATTCCTGTCTCACATGTAATGGGTATTCCATGTGAGACAGGAATTTGCAAACACAAGAATTGGTATTTCAGATGCATTTTCTACTGATTTGCATACACACACCCCCCCCCCCTTGAGTTGTGCTGAGTAGCTCCACTAGCTGTTGATTTGAAGAAGCGATGATTCTTAGAATAAAATCCTTAATTTGCAAAACGATGGGCTCTGAACTATTGAACTCACTGAAAATCTCAAAGGACAGCTGAAACAAGACCTTTTTTGCAAGTCCCTAATTTGCTTTCTCAAAATGTGCAAAGTGCATCTTCTGTGATGCAGTTTTCACAACTAAGCAAAATACATACAAGAGATAAAAGGGGTATTTTAACAGGGTTCACTGAGTTTGTGGAATAGAATAGAGTTTAGTCTTGATGCTTCCACAAGAACTGGGCATAAACATCTTCCCTCTCACTTGTGCCTTTTAAAACTGACCACCATTGTAACATTTCATTTGAAAGAACTTTTGGAAGTTTAAGAATATATACATGTTTTCACTACTGTTTTTCTAATGCAAAAAGAGGTGAAGGTGTAGATAAATATGTATGTATTTAAAAAAATACACTGAATAACAAAGTTGCAACTTCAACCCCCTGCTAAAACCAACAAACTGTATAAAATACTGGTGTAAACAGAGAAAGGGAATCACTCCTGTGACTGGGAATGTATAGCAACTCATATAAGCCATTCATAGGAAACCAACTGTTTTTTCTTTTGATCTCTCTGCAACAGACACTGAATAATATATCATCTTTCAATGCATTTAAGCAGGGAAAGGTGTTATGTTCTGTGTTAACAGGTATTTCCTCTGGTTAATTAGTTTAATAATTAGTTCAATAATTAGTTCAGGCAGTCAGGATTGAACTATGGTCCTTCCTGTTGCCTAAGGCCTTTTTTTCAAGTTTTATTAGAAAACCATCATTCCAACTTTCTGAATCTAGATTCACTTAAGTTCTACATAAGGTTTTAGATCAGCAGCTAATAGGATTCCAGGTCTCTCATTCTTTATGAGGGCACAGCTGAAAATTGCATTTGCAACTGTACACTTTTCTTATAGTGAATCACTTCCACTTAAAATATGATTTATCTACCTTTACAAACGTCTCTGTTGAGGAACTCTAAAGAATAGGATTATATACCTTGCATATCTTGTCAAATCTCATCAGAGAGAAGATTTTTTTTTTTTCCTAGTCAATACCACAGAAATTACTCTTTTCTTCAAAAGACCACCTCAAACTCAATACTACACTCAGAGACATATTTTGTTACACTTACAGCAGCAAGCTGGAAATGTGCTGTTGATTTGCTCCATAACATCTGTTAGATCTGTGTTGGTATCATGGGGTGGAACTAACAAGTCATCTGCAGATATAACAACAAAAAAGAGCAATAAATTTAGTAACGAGAGGAGAGAGAGAAAAGAAATAAAATAAAAAAACCACAACAACATTCTGAATGGCATTTTAATCCAACCTTCCAGTTAAATACTCCTTTATATTTCAAGAGAAACCACTTCCTGAAGCCTGTGTAACTTAATGTGCAGGAACTATCACTGACAATCGGCAGCCTTGGGAGAGGAGGTGAAAGTTACATTATTGATTTGCAGCAGAACTCATTTCTCTTCTGTTAAAGCTTAACTAGAAGAAATTGCCAAGAAGGAGCAGTATATAAGAATTTACAGTTAAAATAAATAAAAGGTTTACAAGATGAGGGAATTATACTCAGTAGCTGCTCAATTAAAATTCTGTTCCATTTTCAGATGATTTGTAAGGTAACATTCAGAGTGAATACACCATTCTTTTTCTGTAAAAAACCCACATTTCTCTTTTAGATGGTCTTTATTCAATATGTACCTGTAAATTCACTGGTGTTAAAGTCCTCCTTGCCATTTTTTTTGTAAAATGCCTAAAATTAGTCAAGGGAATACAGCTGGCTCTGCTCCTGGCAGTTATTAGACAGCATCTCTCATAAATCCACCATTGCATTAAATCAGACTCAAAGAAGTTTTATGTTTTTCCAGATAAATTAAAGCAAAACCACATCAATGCTGAATGAAAACTTTTCAGTATGCAAGAGAATATTTTTCTCGTTTTCCACAGAAATGAAATAATTTCTCAATCTATAACACAAAAGCTTGACAACAAACACAGGGAGGAAATTGCACTTAAGATAATTTGAGAATAGTATTGTATTTTTTTTCCCCCTAATTTTGAGCATTCAGTGGTCTGTAGTTATTTAGGCTAATTTCCAGTGGAGTTTATGAGTTCTGACATTGGAGAATTTAAAATAATCTTCCAAGAGAGAAATCCCCTCATGTGCGGAGGCTGCACAAGTAAATACTCAGTAGTTCCTAAAGATGTGGTCTTTAAGGGGTGGGGTCACCAAAATACCAGGATAAGCAGAGGATATACAAGGATTTTTAAAGCAGCCATCAGGAAGCTTTGAATACATGCTTTGGACATTTTTTCTTGTATCTGAGAGATTACTTTGGTGCACTTGTGTATTGTAGGACAAGCAGCTATTGGCCATTTCAGTCCAATGAGATCTGGTTCACCCTTCAGTGAGGATGGATTTGCCCAGCAAATCCACTTGCTCAAAATGCATGGAACCAAAGAGTCTGTTGACAGAAATCCATAATTCAGAGTCACGTGGATTCTCGTGATACTCCAGCTGTTTGCAATTGTGGGCAAGCAATAGCTCCAGCTTCAGTAAGTCTTGTTCCTAGTAGCATCACAAAGACTTATTCCTTTTAATTTATAAATCTTTCCAGAAAGATGCCAACAAGCCTATTCAGCAGTCACCTACAGACCCATGCAGCACTTCATCTGATCAAAACCACCTACCTGTCTGATGAAACTGTGAGTTCTTTTCCTGCTCGAGCGGGTAGCTGAGGGCAGAGTGCTGGGGCGAAGCACAGGGGGAGGCGCCATTAACTCTGGAGTCTGACTCGGGCTACATAAAAGACAATAATACTCGATTTTAGACAAATTGTATCTACAGAATTTAAGTGTGGGTTTGTGTGCAATCATCGCCCTCCTTTCCTTTTTTATGTGCTCGCTCTTGTTTGTTCTCCAGACTATTGAGAGTTGGCTTAGGTCGACACAACTGTTGGGGGGAAAAAAAAAGCCAAACAACCTGCTAAAAGAAAATTTAGACTGAAGTGTAATTCTTATGAGACTCCAGTTGATGGTCTTATTAAAAACAATGTTCTGTTGCAAGCACGCACCATATAGAATCATTACAGTTGGGAGCGACCTCCAAGATCATCAAGTCCAACTGTTTACTAAATATTATCAGGAACACTAAACCAATGTCCTGAAGTGTCACATCTAGATGTTTTTTAAACACCTCCAGGGATGGTAATCCCACCAGCTCCCTGGGCAGCCTGTTCCAATGCTTTACCACTTTCTCAGTAAAAAAAAAAAATCCTAATATCCAACCTAAACCTCTCCTGGTGCAACTTAAGCCCATTTCCTCTTGTCCTATAACTAATATATAGCTCTTCTCCCTATAACTGGGAGAAGAGACCTACACCCACCTCACTATAACCTCCCTTCAGGCAATTGTAGAGAGCGATAAGGTCTCCTCTCAGCCTCCTTTTCTAAGACTTCTCAGACTAAACAACCCCAGATCCCTCAGATGCTCCTCATAAGACATTTTCTCCAGACCTTTTACCAACTGGTTGCCCTTCTCTGAGCTTGCTCCAACTTCTCAGTGTCTTTCTTGTGGTGAGGAGCCCAACTGAACACAATACTGAAGCTGTGGCCTCACCAGTGCTGAGTGCAGGGGCATGATCACTTCTCTACTGCTGAACACACTGTTTTTGACACAAGCCAGAATGCTGTTGGCCTTCCTGGCTACCTGGGCATACTGTTGGCTAACATTCATCTGGCCATCCACCAGGACCCCTGGGTCCCTTTCTGCTGGGCAGCTTTCCAGCCACTCCTCCCTAAGCCTGTGATGTTGCATAGGGTTGTTGTGATCGAAGAGCAGGACCCAGCATAGAAATCCAATGTTATGTGCAACCCACACAGTCTGCCAAGGCTCTCAGTCCAGCTACACAGAAATACTACACAATGGTATTATTTGGGTTGCACATATATGTATGGATATATACACACATATACACACACAGAGAAGACATTCAGCTAAGGTCCTCCAAGAAGTTTTATTAGGATGACTGATCATGCTTAGAAAAAACTATTCAGTCACGAAGTTTTGCAAGACACCTTCACAATCAAGCTGAGTGAAGACACAAGATTCAAGAGAAATTTGTTAAATCTAAAGAGTGGTAGCTATCCATCACTCTTGCTGACACTGCTTCTCAACAGTGTGGTGGACACCAAATTTGCAGGAAAAATATGTACTATGTAACCTCCAAAAATTTATGAGAAAGAACCCAATTCCTCACTATAACAAGTTAGAAATATTGCAAAGGATCTTGTTCAGGCATTTTTTTTTTCTCTCTTTTCTCTCTTTCTTGTAAGGAATCCTTTGAGGAAGAGAGTAGTAATACAGTATTTGAGCTTCAGAAGTGATTGTTCTGAAAAAACAGAAGCATGTGAAATAGTATTTACATCTGAGGCAGTTACTGACTCTTAGCCAAAATAGTTGCACCTATCATTTATCTTTTTGATTTCAAATCATCAAATTACTTCCAAACATCTTAAAGAGCAGATTATTGAAGTAAATCTGTCAAATGCAGATACAGAAGTGATAAAAAACGCCCCAAAAATCATTACTTTTATTATCTTTTGAAACAGAGACTGAACAAGTACCTAGAAGAGCCATGAGACTTGATGCAAAGAGGTAATATACAGAATGGCAGTTAATTTGTGCACTGCTTTGCAACTCACAGCCTGAAGTGCAACATTCAATTTTTGAGACAACTTCCAGTTTAAAAAAACCCAAAAATCTTCAACAAGACTGAAGATTGTTGAATAATGAAAGATACTTTTTCTTCCATACACAGCGGTAAGAAATAGAAGGAAATGTTCCCTTGAGCATTCAGCAAATCTTTTTTTCCCATCTCCAAATATTATCTCTCTCTCAGCATGACAATGCCAACTTCCAGCTTTGACTAAAAGAATAAATTAAAAACTATTGCTCTGCATATAGAGGACCAAGATAAAAAGGAAATATTTTCAAGCAAGCCAAGGATTTTACTTTCAGGACACTCCCATGAACAGTAAATGCCTATCAAGTAGTTAAGTAATATGCTATTCAGTATCAGGCTTCAATCCAGCTACAGGGTTTAGGTAAAAGGAGTGTAGTGATTTTAAATAGACCAAGCCTTGGGTGACTAATCCCAGGTAATTCTGCATAGCCAGAAACCTCTGTTCAAGAGAAAGTTAGAGCTATAATGGTGAAGAGATGAAGCAAACTCTCCAAGGGTTAAGAGTCACTTCAGTACAGAACAACAAGGCTAACTCCAGCGGCAGTGTGGCTGTTTGCCCACCCCAAAAACAGATGCACGGAGAGAATTTGAACATTCTAAAATGCAAACTTGCACCTGGACTGGATCTCTTGTCCTTCTTCAAGCAGTAACTGTGGACAAATGGTGCAGAGATGGCTGAGAAAGAAAGATGGTGCTGGAATTGATACAAAACTGCAGTACAGCAACACATAGGCTAGATCAACGATAGCAGGGCACTGCAAAGTCAAGATTAATTAGGAGAGAAAGGAGATGCCTACAAACTGAAACGATGAGTTAGTAGTGAAGGTTATTTTGCACCACGTAGGACTGCTATTGCAAATGACAAAAAAAGCCCTGCAGAGCACGAGGATTCTAATAGCAGATAAACCAAGAGCAAACAAATTATACTTCAAATACTTTACATTGATGAACTATATATTGCTGCATCAGTCAGAATAAAATATTGTAGTTGGATTTAAAAAAAGACCCAACAACAAAAACCACACCCCCTTCTAATAAATGTCTGATGACTTAATTTTCATTTAAATATACTGAGAAATGTTACCCTACATAGCTCCAGTGACTGCGATAACAAGAAAATCCAAAACATTCCAAACCCCTCTTCATCCAAAATGAGGACAACAAAGTTAAGCAGATGAGGAATGGTGTTTGGAGCAAAAAGGGAAAGACTCTGGTAGTGGCATATAGACCTTAATATAATAATCAGATACAGAAGAATGTTAAATACACAATAGTTGAGGATATAGCAGTGTTTATTTGCATGATGTCACAGTTTTACTAAGAGAGAAACAGAAAAAAATGGTAGAAAATCACAGTCTATTTGACCACACTTGCATAACACCTACAAAATATGATAACTGCCATCATCAACTCCCTTCAGGCATCATGACCTTTCAGTATGGTTACTCAAAACAAGACAGCAAAAAACCCTTAAGCAGAAGTCCTAAGAAAATAGTCCTAGATATTACTATATGCCTGCTGCTTGTTCCTGAATAAATAAAAGCACGGATACTGAGCACACCTCTATAGGGATGAAAGGGAAGTTTCCAACTCTGGTTTCTGGGGGTTTTTAAGCTTCTTTCTATGCAAAACACAGTAAACATAAAAAGGGACAGATAAGTTCTTCTCCAGAAAACTTGGAAATGGAGGGACTTTTCTGTATTACAGAAGTTTTTAAAGCATTTCAAAGGAAATATGTATTTTAACCAGTTTAGATCTACAGTGCCTTATTTCACTGTGCCTCTTCCTCATGTCTTTCCCTGTCACTGTTTAGGGTCAGGGCAGCCCCTCAGACCTATAACAGACTCTCTCTGTTAACCCCTCTCCCTCCCCAGAGGGGAGGAGAAAGGGAATAAGAGAGAGACACTTAGTGATTAGAAAAGGAAACTAGAACAGCTTTAATGAAAATAATAATAATAAAAACGGAATTTATACAAATATATACAAAACCAGTATCAAACCCAAGCCCTCCAATGGCAATTATATCACCATCACCACTGATGTTGTGCAGCAGGCACTGGGAAAGTCCTAGACTGGGCCCAGCAGCAGATGAGAACTGTGTTCAGGAGCTGGATTCTGGTACCGGGTTCAGGAACACACAGATTAGAATTGAAGGCAGAACAGAGAGAGTCCTCCTCAGATGCCAGCCATTGAGGAGTACAAGAAGAGCTGAGCCAAGTTGGGGCTTGACCCTCGGATCCCTCAGCTTTATAGCCAATATGATGTCTATGGGCTGGAATCCCTCGTTGGTCAGTTTAGGGTCACCTGTCCTGTCCGCTCCTCCCTGCAGGTGCAGCCTTTCACTTTCTGCACCCCCCAATGTGGTACACCAGATCCAGCAGTGGCCTTGGTCTGCACCCCAATCCTTGGTGCTAACTCTAACCATGGGGTGTTCTCACTGCTGGAAGCAGACACTGTCTGTGAGAACAGGCTGCTAACTTCAGACAGTGCAGTTAGTTACAAGGACTGAGCTGAAAAGTAAAATCACTGAACAGAATTAGTTCTGTTCTCACTCAAACCAGGACATTCCCACGGAAGACCCTGAAGTGTTCTGTGGCTTAATGGATAGATAAGATGTTCCTGTTCTTCCACTGACTTCTGTTCCTTTTGGTATAACCCAAAAACACCCAAAAAGCCTTCCCCTCCAACCTCTGAATCACAGGAAATCTCAAAAAAGGCCAATTCCTTTACCACATCCATTATAGATGTTTCTTCTGGTTCCAGCCTTACTCTGCCAGCTACAAAAGAAACAGTCTCCCGAGCTCTGTTTTCAGTTGGAGGGGGAGCTGCAAGCCCCTGTTTAGAGTCTTAGAGGCTGATCATAAAACCACTGAAAGATGATTTCAGCTCCTATTAACTTCATTATCAAATTCAATATGAAACCTCTATTAAGTTGCTCAGTAGCAGAAAAAAATCCAAACACACTTTAAATGCCTTTCATAATAGGTCTTCTACTTTGCACATGCACTATCTAAAAGCGTTAGAAAAAAAAAAAAAAGATTCTTTATTTTTCTTCTGTATGATTAACATGTCAGTATCAAAGTTATCACATGACAGTTCTGTTTCACCTTCCTCTTTGGTGCTATAATCAATCAGGCAGACAAAAGTGACAACACTGTGTGACAGCTACCAATCCTTTGGGCTTGCTAAAATAAAAATAGTATGGTAACCTCAGAGCTGTGACCTGAGGTAGGCAAATGTATAGTGAGGATGCATGCATATTTCTGCTGAAGGTGCTCTCTAAAGAATGTCCTAGAATATTCTCATCTAGATGAAACAGCTGCTGCAGGTAATTCTTTTCGAGAAAAATGTACTTTAGATTCAGTGGCAAGTCATTAACCAAACAACAGTCAGGAGACTGAGTGGAGAATAGAAGTGGAGAGACTTGTTTTTGTAAGAAAAGAGAAGCAGAGATGGCATGAAATGCCAGTCATAGCCAAGAATTTGCTGTAAGACAGTTATGTCCTTTAATACTAGTAATTATTAGTACAAGAATTACAGAGTTCCTCTATATTTCAACACTGGGACCTACAAGACTGTTTCATGAAAATCATTCATCTCATTAATGAGAAAAGGTATTCCTTATATATAATAATAATAATTAATAATAATAATAATAATAATAATATATTGGGTCAGCCAATAGAAGCAAAATAAACAAAAAAAAATATGGTTAGATCCTCAGATAGTTCCTAATAAAGTTCTTCCCCAAACAGTGAAAGAGGTAAAGACACAGACAGTAGTTTCATAGACAGTAATGGTCATGGGGACAGAAAACCAAACATGCTTACTAGTGGCCATTTTTTTCAGAAACTTAAAGGGGCAGTAATGGGATTCAGTGCTGCTCTATAATTGTATTAATATTGAAATAAAGATGTTTCAAAAACATAGATAGTAAAAATTTGAATTATTTACAATTTCTGAATCCTCTTCAGAGGAGTGGCTTCAGCATCCTTGGAGATAGCTTACAAAAAATCTGCTCAGTGGCAGGTTAAAAAACCCCTGTTAAATAAAGCAAGGATGCCTATAGAAAGGCATATTGAAAATATGCCTATAGAAAGGCATATTGAAAATATTTACATATTATAAAGCAGTGAAGCAGACCTTCTCATATAGTTAACTTTGTATCAGCCACTTCATTAAAAGACAGAGGAGAAACAGGAACAGCTTAGGAAATGTCACTTGGAATAATCAGAAGCACAGCATGACACTCTCAGAGGCAGGAGATTTCGGAGAGGAAGCAGAAGAGCAATACTATATAGTAAATGAGTTGCAAATGATCAGAAATATTGAAAAAGATCAACTCTGTTTTACCTTAACCTGTCAGAAACCACAAACTGCACAATGTCCAAACAAATCCAAAGGCAGAAGTCATAAGAAAATACTGCCCCTCCACCTGCCCACTTTATCACAACACACATGTATACCCCTAAAGGCCTTACTAATAAGGATACTGAAAAGATTACAAAATTACAAGATTATCTACAACTGCATTACAAAAAAAGAGGAACATTTTAAAGGGTGAACATGTGCCTGCTTTAAGCACTAAGGTGAAAGTGACAGTGGGTTTTGCAAACAACAGTGTTTCTATTCTACAGCTGTTTCTTTGCAGATTTTAAATGCTTCTCTGAAACACCTAGTATGGGATGCAGTTCTCAAGATACTTACTTCATGAATTATTGTTAACAGTTGCACCAGTTTTTAACTTCCCTGTTAAATATTTCAGCTACTCAAATACTGATTAAACATGCTAGAATACCAGTAACAACAATAACAAAAATACTCTGCTAGAGGGGTAGGAAAGTAATTGGAACAGATGCATCTTAATGCTATTCAGTCAAAACTGCCTAAAAAATGACAAAGCCAGTAAAACAAACAAACAAACAAATATATTTATCATCATAACTAAAGTATCATCTACAGCAGGAACTTTTGCCATTTTGATACCTGGTTTATGCGATTTGTTTATGCAGGAATCATCTGCCTTACTGTACTCTGACCCAAGTGTAACGATTAGTTAGGACAAAACATTCATACAGTTTTTTCTTCATCACTCAAGCTTCCACACATGATATAGTACAAACTATCATCTCCAACAACACCTTGTAGATGTTGCTGCTGATGTTTTCATAACCTAGGTGTGCATATGCTGACTTCAAAAACAACCGACAATGCTTTCCCTAACAAAGAAACCTTACAGCTAGTGACATTTGCTAAAAGGCTCTTGCCTTCAGGATGTTTTTGTGTGCAGAACATTTTGCTGTAGCTTTTTGGTCTAAATATGCTACTCAAGAAGAATAGGATTTTTAATGTAACAAATTCTCCTTTGCGTTTTAGGTGTACCTTTGGCCATCTGTCTTTGTCATGCTAAGAAAAGTTTCAGTGAATAACTGACATCAAATAAACCAATTATTTAAGAAAAGACTGCAAAGCTGAAGTCAAATACAGGTTGCAGCTGGCACTGCTACTTGAAATAGGGTATATATTTCCTTTCCCCTGCTTTTTAATTCATGAAAAACTATTGTATCTGTTTGTGTTATTGTCAATGCTTCATATGTCACCGTGATTTCTCCAGTACTTGTTATCTCATCTTGTGTTCATTTGACCTTCACCATGGCTTATACTAGAGGGTAGGAAAAAAATATATCTCTTCATGCTTCAAATCACTGAGCACAACAGACCAAGGAGGTGTGGTGAAAACATCTGCAGTAAATTTCAGTGACTTTGTACCACTAAGAAATCCATTGTGCAGAAACAGCAAGAGGGAAAGATATCAGTGTACATCTAACTACCTGCTCAAGTAGCTGCCGTAGCCGGTGAAGCTGAGACTCCAATTGTTTATTGTGATCTTCCAATATTTGCATCCTTGCTTCTAGGCGACCTTTATGTTGCCTCAGGAGTTTAGCTTCAGCAATGAGCTCAGCATCTTCAGAAGCATGCTGAGGTGACACAACAGAGTCAGGAGGTGATGCAAGAGGGTTTATTCCTCTCCGAAGATGTTGCTCCTTTAGTTGCTCATATTCTATCTGCAGATTCCTGGTATATTGAAAAGAAGAGGAGACTGATGTCTTCATTGAGCAAATTAAAATAAAAAACTTCCTTAGATCAAATAATGTTATCATCACCTCCCAACTAAGAAGACGTGGCTCATACAAAGGCTATGTCTTGACTTGTAGTTTATGGAAAGAAAAAAACTAATCAATAAAACAGAGATGAAACTAAGTATTTTATCACAGACCCACCCTCTTCCACCTAACAGAATCAGGCTATGCATGACATATGCATTGATTGATTTTTTTTTTGTTGTTAAAATCATGACTCTTAGGTCCATCTCTTCTCATCTCCAACATCTATACATAGCACATGCATGGCTCAAGCAACAATGAGATGACAATTCAGACACCAGGTAGGATGATTATGAGACCTTTGCTCTTCCTCAAGATCAGCAATGATGCGCTCCAACTCTCCTCGCTCTTCCTTTTCCACTGACTTGAGTATCTGAGCAGGACTCTGTGGCTGACTCACAGGTGACTCTCCTCCCAGCGTCTGACAGTACTGCTGGATAAGGGCATGCTCATCCTCTCTAGAGCAATGAAACAACACAAAGACAAAAACCAGGAAGTTTGTTGTATGGAAAGTGTTTCTTTACTAAGTAAAAGTGGAATGGAGCTTTTCAAGAGGCTTTTTAAAATTCCCTGTTAGTCAATTTAATATTTTTCATCACAAAAGGTCCAACCGTACAGTCTCATTTGAACAAATAATAAAAACCATTATTGAGAAATGTATACCCTGGAAGAAACAGAATCATAAAATAATTTTTATTGGAAGAGACCACTAAGATCATCTAGGCAAACCATTAATCCAGCAGTGCCAGGTCATCACTAAACCATATCCCTCAGCACCACATTTACACATCCTCTAAATACCACCATGGATGGGGACTCCATCGCTTCTCTGGGCCACCGGTTCTAGTGCTTTATAACCCTCTCAGTGAAAAAAAAATTTCCTAATATCCAAACTAAACCTTCCTGGTGCAATTTGAAGCCATTTCCTCTTGTCCTATGGCTTGTTACATGGGGGAACAGAATAACCCCAACCTCACTACAACCTCCTTTCAGCTGGCTGTGAAGAGCGATAATGTCTTCCCTCAGCCTCCTTTTCTCCAGGCTAAACAACCTCAGTTCCCTCAGCTGCCTCTCGTAAGACTTGTGCTCTAGAACCTTCATCAGCTTCATTGCCATTCTTTGGACATGCTCCAGAACCTCAGTGACCCTGTAGTGAAGAGTCCAAAACTGAACACAGTATTAGAGATGCGGCCTCACCAGTCCACAACAGTGAACATGTCTAGCAGGGAGACTTCCCTAGTTGGCTCTCTCACCAGCTGTGTCAGTAAATTATCTTTTGTTTATTTTTCAGAACCTCCTAGACTGTTTCCTCTATGCTGCATTGTATTTCCAGCTGACATCTGGTAAGTTGAAGTCCTCCAGAAGAATAAGTCACTGTAAGACTTTTCCCAGCTGCTTAAAGAATATTTTGTCTGCTTCTTGATCCTGGTTGGGCAGTCTATAACAGACTCCCACCATGATATCTGCCTTATTGGCCTTCCCTCTTATACTTACCCATAAACACCCAACTTAATGATCACTACCATCATTAAACTCTAGACAATCGAAATGTTCCCTAACACACAGGGCCACTGCACTGCCTCTACTTCCTTGCCTATCCCTTCTGAAGTGTTTACCGCCATCTCATACAGCACTCCAGTTCTGTGAATTACCCCATCATGTTTCTGTGATGATGACTATATCATAGGTTTCCTGCTGTACAATGGCTTCCAGCTCCTCCTGTTTGTTGTCCATGCTGCATGCAGATGCACTAGAATTATTTCTGTGGTGACAAATAATCCATAAATAAACACATGTACAAGTAAAACACATCAGGTGTTTTACACATCATGCACAAGGATTGGGGTTTTTCCCAGAAATAAATTCAAGCTTTTGGAGTAAAGGGACCAAATTCACATGACAGGGACAAATGAGAGTTGCCAAGACACTGTGTAATGGAAGACCCTATTTTATCCTGTTGAATAAAGATTTTGGGCACATCAGTACGTCAATAATCATTTAAAAGTACCACTAATATTCAGAGCAAGACAAAATAACCACAGATGTAACAAATCCTGATTCCTGGTGTGTGTCTCGGAAGAGTATTTGTATCATGCAGCAAAGTAATTTGATTCTTTGTAGCACTAAGACAAACTTTTTACTAAAGACTAATCCTATGGTAGAACAATACTAAACTATTTTTTCTCAAGGATAAATATTCACTATCTACTCAAAGCTACCATGTGATCTTCCATTTTCAAACTTGTCACTGAGATTTGAAAATCTACATTATTACAATCAAAGACCATACCAAAAAAATCCAAACTAAACAAACAAACAAAAAAATATAGCCTGTGATTGTTCTATAGGTTCATGGCATTCTATTCTACAGTAGTTCAGTTCTGATATAAAGGTTAGAAACAGTGAAGCGTGAAGAGATTGTTCCATAGAACTCTGGTTGTATATCACTTTCCTTCATCTTATCTTTTGTCATTAACTACTGCTTTGCAGAATGTTTACATGTAAAACTGAAAAAGCCACCTAGCTAGAGAGTTTTCACTTTTAACAAGTCAAGAGTTTAAAGGAAATAAATGCACATTCACATTTCTTCTCTGTCTTGCCTGTAGTCAGTACTATAATCATGACAAGAAATGACAATATGTATCTTCCCATGCAAATGAATATATGTAAAGAATTTTTCATTAAATACAAGTATATCAATAATAATAGGGGTTGTATGTTCATTTAATTCCCTCAAAATTATAGGGGATATTTGACTGTGATATCTGAAATAGAAATAGAACAGTTCTCCTTTACTTTCATTACCTACAGAAAAAAAAAAAAAGTCTGCTTTCTTTTCTCCACTACTTGAGTGATCTCACAGAAACTCATCATCACTCAGTTATTTTGAATTAGTCTAGCTAAAACAAAAACAAAGGCTTAACACAGTCAAAGGAGCTTGGATCAGGTCCTAATGTGATAATGAAAACCTCATGGTTCTTCTTCAGACTTTAACCATATGGACAAAAGAAAAAAAAAAAATCCCACCCTTTACAACTAATTTTTTGCCAGTGATGTAACCCCTTTTGGGACTTCAAAATTTGTGGTACCTAGCAAGGATTCTACATCCCTGCAAAACATGCAGAATCTCCTCACTGTGATCAAAACAGCTGCACTAAGCTGGAAGTGCTGGCAATTCAGTGTCACATTTGCAGTGAGTGTAGAAACAAGCGTGTTAAGGCAGACTAGAGAAAGAACACAGCTTTATCGCCCAGGTTTCAAAACACTTTAGATATTAAATTAAGAGATACAGCGTAACTACACATACAGCGTTCTTTTGTGCAAGGGTCTTGACGTTGTCTGGGAAGGTTCATCTGATCAAATTTAGTTATTTTAATTAGGCGTCAAAAAGCTTCTGTCTAAACTTTAAGATGATGAATTAGTTTATAAACAACTATGTAGGTCACTTTAAATGGATTTTTTTTGTTGTTTTTAATAAGGCTCTGTAAAGCTGGATTTATTATATTTATTTGAATTTGTTAAATCTGAGATTCTGTCAAGATTTTTGCATTAGATGTAACTTCATCCTTTAAAGAAACTTATAAACTCCTTAAAGAGCTTACACAGAAAATGCTAATATATTTTTGACAGTATTGTGGTCCATTATGTGAGATAAACACAGATGAATACAGCTAATTTTATATTTTGAACTCCCAGTTATTCTGATCAGAGAAAATTTCCTCCTTTAACACTGGTTCAGAGCCTTAGAAAATGTACAGGACAGACTGTGAATACTGACTTTTTTCCTAGTCATCACACTTTGCAACTAACAGCAGGCTTTTTCACATACTGGAGGAAGTGTCTGATAAAAGTCTTCTGAAGGAAAACTGTATTTTTACTCCGTGTTCCATCTATGATCTATCTTGAAAAATCACTAGTTCAAAAAAACAGAACCTTGAACCTGCACCAAGGAACCTCATGACTGTAATTAAGACAGATTCATTAGTAGCACAGGAATCCTAGGGCAGGGCTTCAAAATGACCTACAACATAAGGGAGTGACACAGTCTCTGCCATGCAAACACTTTCACTTTTAGAATCTGGGACTCTTATGCAGAATTAGTTGGAAATAGCAACAAAAATAAAAGCACATCATCAAAATAAATTCCTCCTGAATTCTTGGTGGTTATTCTCCTGAAGAACCTGTGTGCTTTGAGAAAAAAATTAGAAATACACAAAGTCCTTCTACAGCAGAGAATACAGTTCCTTTTCAGCATTTCACCATAATTGAAAGCAGTAAAAAGGACATCCCAGGAGGTCAGACTTGAAAGAATTACATCTCAAAGGAAAAGAACACCCGGACAAGGAAACCCAGGGAAAATGGGCTTTGAAATATCCTATTCTCTTTGTGGATACATATTTTCAAGTGATCTATTCCAGAAAATGCATTATGCATGGAGGAACCAAGAGGCAAATAATGTTGCATAAAACTTCTGTTGTATCAAGACTACATCAAAAACTTCTGTTGTATCAAGACTACATCACTTTTCATCAGTGTATTAATTTACCTGATTAAGAAAAATGATTGTTAAATTAGATTTCAGATAGTAAGATGTGGGTATTTGTGAACCTTCTTCATTGATCATTTTAATTTTTCCTGTGGCTCTCATACTATATACTATGTATTCTAGTTCAAAGAGAGTCTACCTTGACCTACTGATGCAATGAAAAGTATTAGAATAAGGTTGAAGAAGGTACTCCAAAATGCTTTATCTTTTGTCATTACAAGGAACCAATTTCTCATGACAAGATGCCTTTTAACCACTTACTTCATGTCAAAGTATTCAGGCACCACATCATGCAGCTGCAGTTTGACTTAAAACACACTGAGTGGCAATGCCAGATACAAGTACCACTGGAAACCATTGTTCCCACTCCCACACCTGAGAGCACAGGTGCCTAATAAAATTTCAGATATGTTCCAACTCTGCCTTCAGCTGAGTGTGAAGTGGCATCAACTGTGTCACAGACAGGAAGAGAACTGGTAGTAAAGGCATTAATCAGAAAACAGCTATTAAACTCTCACATTTATGCAGAAAGGTATTTATACCACATCCAGACAATTAACTTCAGTATGGGCTAGATAGGATAGTTTGTACATTACAGGAATAAAAGAGTTACACTCTTGTCCTATTTTCCAAGCATTTTTGTTTTTTGTTTTTTATTCTACTACACCATGATTTGCCAAATTGTGAGGCATAGCTTTCTTTTTAGGAGCATTATTTGTCATTCTTTTTTGCAAAGATTTCCTTTTTTTCCTTTTGCTCTTCTTCACTTCTGAAGAGGATAGTCTGCTTTAAAGATATAGATGTGTATTCATTAATTAAATCCAAAGAAAATTCATCACAATAGTCGAGCCTAAACATTTAGCATATGGAGAAGACGACATGAAGGAAAAACATTTTTATTCAACATATTTATATCAGAAAATTCATGCATGAGAAAGCATAAGTTAAGAAGCTGGACTACAGTAGAGTCTATGACTTTTTTTTCCTACCTACAAATATTTTTTTCAATTCAGGAAAGTGCATTTTTTAATGGAATTCACATACCTTTAGGGGAAGAGAGGGTTAGAAAAGGTTAGCTAGGGACATAGAAGAATTCATAATGACATTCAAGACAAAAGGTTAGTTAAAAAAACCCCAACAATTTCTTTGAAGTATGTTTTCTAAATCAAATGGTTTATTGCAAAACATTCCTACAAAAAAAAAAAGTGATGTTTAACTGACAGAAGTAGTTCTCTTACTGTCATTCAAATGTAGAAGGACTTCTTACACATACTTTTTGGAGCATGAAGAGAATTAAAATTATTGCTGATGAACTTGTGAACCTGAGAAGACCAAAGCAGTAACTTTCCAATATTAAGTGCAACTGTGCCTATGTTAGACGTTCACAGTAAATCAAAGGATTCTTGAGGACCAATAAAAATAAGACCAGAGAACAGAATTCCAATTATGAGAAGCATCAACAATCTCCTGAATATTTGAAAGAATACTGTTAAGAAAATGAGATTTTCTCGGATAGGTTTACAGCAGGAACATCTGAGCTGAAAAAAATGCACAACCAAATTTCAAATTGTTCCTTCAGATTCAGTCTATACAGAATGATTATACTATGCTTATTTTGATGTCAAACTGCAGTTAGACAATAAAAATAAAGCTGAACTGTAATCCTAAATTTCCAGTATTCCAGCTGTAGGCAACTTATGGTCCAAAGTAGGATCCAAATTTATAACTGTAGATCCTCGGAAAAAAATTCTTCACTGAAAGGGTTATCAAGCATTGGAACAGGCTGCCCACGGAAGTGGTTGAGTCACCACCCCTAGAGGTATTCAGGGACATGGTTTAGTGGTGGACTTGGAAGTACTGGCTTTATGGTTGGACTCAACAATCTTAAGGGTCTTTTCCAACCTAAATGATTCTGTGATAATAGTTTAATTCTGAACTCTAAACCACGGTTCTTCAGAATTTCGTGAGTACTTCAATATTTACCTTAATGAAAGCATGCATTATTATCTGCAAATAAAACAGATGGTGTCATTGGGCACAAAGTTACTTTCTTGTACTCCTTGGCTCCTAAATCTCTGTATATTTTGTGTAACAGTCCTCTTTTGACAACAGGACAGAGATTCAGATTCAGAGGTCCCTCTCACATGTTGGTACATAAATGCACCACGTTCATTTTTTTCTTAAAATAAAGGTCATCTTTATAAGTGAGCAGGGAAGTTGCATTAAAATTAACAGCTAATTTGCCAGTAAAAATTAAGCATATATACTCCTTTTGACCATTGGGATGGATGGTTGTTTAGTCTTTGCATATGAGTAGACTCATTAATTGCAAAATAAACAACTCAATTAAGTGTATGAGCATTTAGCTGCTTTCAAGTTTTCAGCTTTCCTGCCAAATGGCAGTATGTTTGCTCTTTTTCTTTTTGGAAGGGAAATCAAAAGGGAGTATTTTGGCTGCGTTTCTCTCACTGGCGAGTGTACCAATGACAGAAATACATGAAAACAGTTATGCATGAAAAAAAGTTCTATTAGTTATGTAAATAGAGTTAATTAAGCAGAAAAGAGGAAATATTTAAAGGTGGTTACACATGCTTCTCTGAAGCAAAGTATTTTAAATCTCAAATGGTTAGTATATTCATGGGTAGAATAATGTCATGATTAGATTTTTAAAGCAGTAAATGAAAGTATTATTGAGAACAACAGGATTTTCTATCTGAAGCTGAACAAGAACAATTTCTGCTTCCTCCTTAAAAATGCTGATGATATTCATTAATAACTTAATTCAGTCTTACTACACTGATTTAATTAACAGAACTCATGATACAGTGAAGTTATAACATTCATGTATTTTTTTACACTGGAAAAAAAAATCATATTTAATTCATCACCAATTCTATGCTTTCCATGTTCCTCAATGCATGTTAAGGAAGGTTTTTACAATAAAAGTAATTAAAAAAAAAATTTGATAACATTAATGTAGGACTATCTTCACATCCCAAAGTACAAACAGACGGATCAGCAGCCAGTAAATGGAAATATAAACAAGAAGTAGCAACATTGTTCTGACTCTGCAAAACCTTCAACATATAGATGATTTTTTTTTTTTTATAATGAGAAAATTGTTCTGGGTGTTAGCACAATCTTTTGACTTGTTCTGTTGTCCACTTTGACATAGAATATTTCTTTTCTTTTATGCTATGATAGAAGCAGAAAATGAATACAAACTAGAACCTATGGAGCTGTGAGTTTTTTCCAGTTGCATGAAATGCCTACACTTTTAAGCAGAATGGCTGGCAAATATAGAGCTCCTTTACAATATTATTAATTTCTACAGTTGGTGCTTGGAACAAAATTTATGCAGGTGTCCTTGGGATCATGCTTACTAGCTACCAGAAGTCCTCTGTTGCAACTATATGAAGATTATACTATACATCTATAATAAAAGTTGTGGCAGCCTTAACAAGTATGAGTTACTTACACACTTCCTGTGGTGGAGCTACTGTCCGTGAGGAAGGAGCCATTGGTCCTTTCCATCTGTGCGAGCCTGAAAGGCAGAGGAAGACCATGACTTTCAGAGAACACACTGCACAGTTTAAACAGAGGCAGTGTGAAGATCAACTCTACTTAACAAAAGCTCAGATATGGCAATCTTGGTATCTGTGAATAGGAATAAACTCCAAGAATTTATGACAAAAACCTATAACCTGGTGGGCTTTTATGAGAAACTTGTGCTATGATTAACTAATTCTACTTGCCAATCAACAAAGAACAAGTATGTTTTCTATCTCCAGTGTAATTATCATTAGCATCACCACAAATCTCGTGGTAAAATTAGTTAAAGAGATGTTTTCACAGATGGTTTTCTTTTTGAATTTTATAATGCTGGACTAACAAAAGAGGATGAATACTTTTAAAATAGAACACATACAACATCTGAAATTATGCTTGGCAAATAACATCACACTGTGGGCAGACGAGTCCTGCAAAACAACTCAAAGACCAGAGTAATTACAGGGAGTCATTGCCTATGGTTCCTTATAGGAAAGGGCTGGTTTATTATACTTCATATATAAAGCATACAGCTTTTTAAAATGGCAGCAGAAATTTTCTGTCTATTCAAGTTTCAAGGAAAGATACACCTTATGTACCTAGGACACATACATAAAAATCTAGAAACACTTAATACTATGCATATATATATTAGACTGCACCAAATACAGCTACTGCCTTAATATTATCTTAATTTCATACAGATTTTTGGAAGTCTGTTACAGAAACATAGAACCATTTTAGTCGTAAGAGACCTTTAAGATCATCAGGTCCAACCATTAACCCAGCACTGCCAAGTCACCACTAAACCCTGTCCCTAAGCACCACATCTATGAAGCATTATAGACATAAAGCTTCTTTTTGAAAGCAGTGTGCTTCCTGAAGAAATTGTGCATCTCTTACCTAGTAGCATACTGCTCTATCCTGGAGTGTGTGTCATCATGAAACAGCTGTGGAGACTGGGAAGGACTAGTTTTAAAAAAAGGAAAATAAAATTAGTGGTGTCAAAAGCAATTCAGGATATCGACAATTTTATTTTTCAATTAAGTTAGACTGATGACAAATAAAAGCACAATATTGCCAAGAGGGTTATCGCTTTCAGTCAGCCCTATAGCTCATGCACATTAGATTAGTTTCAACTGAGCTAAATGAAAACAACCAGTATACTAAGCATTCCAGACAAAGGGGTTCTGCATACTCACTCGTATTGCTCTGGCCACATACTGATGAGAGTGATAGGACTGTAAGGAAGACAAAAAAAAGACAAAAAAAAGGGAGGGAGAAAAAAAGAGAGAAAGAAACAAACTATTTAACAAAAACTTTAGTGGCATTTAAGCAAGAGAAAGCTGGAGAAAAACACAAAAATATTTTAACCAACAACCCACTCAGATTATCTGAATCAGCAACAATTGATGTAGAAAAGAGACAGCAACAGATACTGCTGTGTATAGTGGAGAAACAGGAGACTGACTTACATACATCATTTTGTTAAATAAAAATCAATTTAAAAAAAAATACCA
Source organism: Todiramphus chloris collaris (assembly GCA_025345505.1). NCBI lineage: Eukaryota > Metazoa > Chordata > Aves > Coraciiformes > Alcedinidae > Todiramphus > Todiramphus chloris. Next base: position 2,824,894 of record JANVCC010000020.1, read on the forward strand.
AATCAGTGTTATTGATTGAACTGCAGTTTGTAAACCATAATCAGTTCATTTAAATTCTGCTCAAGTACCAGAGCTTTCATCTTAAACTAGCTAGAAAACATACTTACAAAACAACAAAAAAAAAGGGGTGGGGGGAAACACCAGCAACATAAAAAAAATCCCACCGTAAGTCAAAGTTATCAATGCTTATTTTCCTTCTGCATGAAAATAATCAGAGGTAAATATATATTTTATTACATTCTGACACTTGAGTATCTATTTAGGATTTTTTTATTTTATTTTATTTTAAGGAATGTATTACTGAGTTTAGCTGCCTGCAGGAGAGAGAACCAATACCAACCGTTTCCTCAGCATGATGTTGGCAATTTATCTGTATATTTCCCACATGACTGGATCAAGAGAGTTTTATCCTGACCTGTGATTACAGTTTTGACATTCCAATTTCTGGCACCACTGACAAACTTTCATCATATCAAAACAGCTTTTCTTTCCTGAGTTGGTGGTAGTCAAAGGCTGCCCCAGTGAGCAACATTTTAACATTTGAATGGGTGTTGGTTCCTTAGAAGCCAGGCCATCAATAATGTCAGTTTTCAGATTACTTCCTCCTGTTTTTTTCTTTAAACCACTAATGAGCAGGTTTTTTTGCTTCTTGTAAATAAAATGCACAGTCCTCTGGTCGTGAAAACAGAGTGTGGACACTAGCACTGAGCTGTTGCATGAAGGCAGAGCATATATGTTGAAGTGTCACATTGGCTGTTGCTAGCAGAGTGGTGCTGTGTTCAGAGAATACAGTAGTACCACAGGATGTCAAGTCAATTCATGCAGCTACTTATTGCACCCTGTCAACACACCTTAATTTTGCTCTTTTAAGAGTGTCCTTTGATGACAACTACCAAGTAAGTAAATAAAGCAGAGTATTTCTTCAGGCATCACAAGTAATACTGTGGAGACACCAGGAGTGCTCTTTTATTAGGCCACCTATATTTCTGATGCCTGTAGGAACATAATTAGCTCAGAGATTCCTAACTTTGGGGACTTTGACATAACCAAACAAGCAGTTCCAAAAGCCCAGTTTCCCCAAAGCTATAAAAATGTTCTCTGTAAAACAGCTATTCAGCCCTCTCCAATATTACCTGCTAAAGTCCATGGCTTTATTATTAAATGCTTAAAAACAATCCAAGTACAAAATGTGTTACTTTTCCAAACCAAGCAAGATATGCAAATAATGCAAAACAATTCTCAGACAATAATACAGGGCAAGACTCTATGATGCTGTTGATTGTTTCTCAGGTTTCACATTTTGTTTTTAATAGAATGGGCCAGTGACCCCAGGCACAATTACTCTACAATCAAGCTTACGTTTCCAAGTTGTCGCCCTCCAATACTGTTTGCACAGGTAGGTAGCCGAGTCGGGGATGTTTTGCAAAATATTTCTTTGAACGGAACTTATTCTTCAGCACCTTTGTGAAGTCCCGTACATCTTCCCCAGATGTTGTCTTAAAAAGTCAGAAGAAGTTTAATTGAGCATTGCTAAATAGCATTGAGATAATAGTGCTGCTACTGTCCTGAAAAAGGTTAGAAGGAAGAACTTCAAAATCTTACTGATGTAACATTGACTTTTTAGTCTTTTGAAATATGGTACAGTAATAATGGTAACATATCTAGAAATTCTTTTCTACTGGAAAAAAAAACAGTGAGGCTTCAAATTCCTACCAATAAATGCACTGAACTTACCAAATATTTTAGGGAAAAACTGAAACGGGTTCAAGTGCTAAGCTAAACATTTATAATCAGTCTTACAAAACACAAAAATCAGGTTTTTTTCTGAAAAATAAAAAAAAAGGCAAATCAATTTGACGGATACAAGGTGATACTCAGTCACTGAAAGCAATCTTGACAGGATATTTATATATAGGAAGCTTCTGTCTCACCCCACAGACACAAAAATCTTGCTCTGCTGAAAAAAGAGCTAACACTAATGGCTTTGTTTAGAAAGAAGAAAAAAAAACCAAACAAACAAACCACAAAAAACCAAGCTAACAGAGTCCTCTATATTCACAAAGTGCCACAAAATGCTCACTGCCTCACATTCCACACCGTAACTGGAAAACTTTATCATGAAATGGGAGCAGTACATAATAAACCATTCTCTGCTGCAATGGCCAAGTTTTTCATGAGCATTTTCTCAAGCTACCAGATCTCTTCCTATGGGATTCTGCCATTATCTGTATCATTCCAGAGTCAAAAAACCCCACAGATGAAGCGAGAGCCATTGTAAAGGCACTGTTCAAAGGCACAATCAGATATAGGACGGATAAGAACAATTGGTGCCTGAAGTAACAAACTTACAGACTGATTCAGTTACCTCCTTACTACCACAGGATAAGACTAGTACAAAAATCAGCCATAAGATTCTTCAATGTACATTTACAAGTTAAAATTGGCAACTACTCCCTACCCCACACCATCAGCTTTTTTCCTGTTCTCCACTGAAGCAGACTCTTCCGAAAGCAAATGCTTAGCCCCATCCCTCACCCCTACATGAAATGAATTGTGTTCTTTACAACAGAGTTAAAATTGATGAAACTGCTTTTAAAAATCAATTTAATTGGAAACAATCACAACAATAACGGCAGCACTGCTTTGGAAATACTATTCTTCTGCTACAAAAGCAGGGATATAAGCAAAACATGCAGGCATAAAATACAAGGTGAAAATGGCAATAAAGAGATCTGCGGGAAGAAACAATAGTATACGGTATGCCTTTAAAGTATATGTGCTCACAGAGTGTACAAGCACTTAAACAGAATGGTCCCCATCACACATAGCAGTTACTATTAAGCATTCCCTCTTGCAACTGCAGTAAAGAAAAAGTGGCCATTCACCTCCTGCACTGGTTGAAGATTTGCAATGGCATCTGTAGATTGCCAGCCCAAACTCTGTAGCAAACTACAGATTATATTTCTGTAGCCTCTACTTTGGGAGAAGCCTGTTAATATAAATGGATGCTAAAGCAGATGGATATTCATAGGGAAAATAGACTGCAAAACTTTTATGTTTTGTAATATTTTTTCCATTACATACTACAATGAGGCCTACAAGCAGGTCAGACAAACTATTCTCTGATTTTATTCTCTATTGTTGAAACACAAAAATACTTCCCTATATTCACCTATGTATTTTAATGTATATATACTATCTGCAGTTAGAAACCCTGTAATGCTGATCAGGTGAGCAATAAAAATCGCAGATAATCATACTGATACTGGTAAAAGTGAGTTTCTCACATGTGGCTTTAACAAGTAACAACAAACTGAGCAAATTTTGGATTAAGAGGTGTTTGAACACTCAGATTTTAATACAGTAAATTTTAAGGATTGCAAAGTTTTTCATTAAAAGAAAAACCCAACCAACAAAAAAAACCCAATAAAACATCAGTTTTTTATATCTCCATATTTTTATTTCTTCATATTTTATTTACCTGTAACATTAGGTAGAATCTGCACCATAAGTCTGTCCTCTATCAAAAACAAAATTTTTAGACCTACTTATGGGAACAGCTACAATATCTGCAGGTATAATGATAGCTCCATCTTAAAGCTGTCAATAGGGTACCAAGGAGAGGCTGCAAAACTCCCCAGCATAGAAAGTGGGGTAAGGAAACAGACACTTCATTCCTTTAATTATTTTTTAAGAAATTGATGCTTAAGAATGCAGTTCACCAATAACTTAAAGGCACACATTCATTCCCATTCAACAAAGCATACACACTGTTAAAAAACATCTCACATTCCTTCATAGAGACATGAGCTAGGATACCACGAAAATTACGTTATTAAAGGTATAATAACTGTATTTATGGCTGTCACTGCCACATCAGTGATGGCTGCACTGTGTAATATTGTGAAGATTACCCTTCTGTGACCACTTTCAAACAGGGGCATTTCATAGCAATTGTTCACTGTGAGGAGAAACTGATTAGAAATTGTGTGTTTATTTCAGTTTATTCCAACAAAATCAAGCTGTAATTTCATGAGAAACTAATTACCTTAGAATTTTACAAAGTAAGTTGCAAAAGGGTAGAAGATTACATAAGACAGCTATGTGAGAAACTGTTGCATGAGATTTATAGAGGAAATCACGTTGTCCAGCTGCTAGGTATCAAAGACTACCCTGACCAGATAACTATTCTTTTCAAGGGAAAGAATAATCTCTGAACTTGACACCTTGAAGCAATGTTCTGCATGTGAAATTGTCTGATTCAATACTTTTTGCTTGCTTTCATCTTCCCCACAGAACAATCCCATTTTGATAACAGTGAAGTGTCATGCTTAGTGCATCAACAAGCATGTCAAGAGGAAACCATAGACTTACTTATGTCTGTTTGTTGTTTACAAAATACTAAGGCTGCTTATTGTTCAGGAAAATATCTGTCTTCTCTGCATGTCAGTAGCAATTAAATTATCATATCACTTACCTGTCTTAACAGGCACTGTTGCAGATAAGCTTTATTGTGCCTGGAAAAAAAATTCAGTTTATAACTATCACTCAACCAGTAATTTCTGATGTTTTGCCTATCACATTCTTAGTTCTTTCATGGAAAAAAAGTTCTGGTCATCTTGAAGATGAATTCTGCCGTCATTTTATATAGAAAGGATGCTAGGAAAACCTTACAAAATGTTTTACACATCTCTGTGTAAAATTCTATATTAAAAATCCTGTTTCTCAAACTTTTCAGAAAAAGACTATTTAAATGTGGAAAATAACTACAATGAATTTGCATTCTGTGACTTAGAGACAATAATTCAGTTCCTCACACCCCATCTATAAATCCTGAATGAAAGAAAAAAGACATAACTGAGGCCATTATTATGAATTATTACATTTCCAGTAACAAGAAAAGTAAATTGCAAGCTAGGATAAACACTAAATAGCATTACAGATTAGGATGCAATGACTACACAGCTATCTGGTGTAAATCACCCTATTCTGCAATTATGAAGCAATTCTCACCTGCTGCAAATATTGCAAAACTAATCAAAGAGAATATTCCCCTTGTAAATTTAATTTTAAAAACAGATTCCTCAAACCATTCTTCAAATTATTTTAATGTAAGTAGAAGAAACTAAGCTTCTGAGAAATCCCCCTTCATACCCTAGACTGAACTGCTTACCTGAAGACAATTAAAAGGTCTTTCCTAAATTTGTAATTAAGCTCCAGTTCTAAATGCCAGCTTTATTAACCACAGAAGCATTTTTCCCCTAATTATTGCTAGCATTCTTGATATTAATGTATTAATATACATTTATACGTATATTAATATATGTAAGGAAAAAATGCTAGATTTTATTAATGTAGTCTAATGAGTACATGTATTTGTACTCTTCTCTGCAATACTGGACACAAAAATAACATTTTAACATCAACAGACTGAATTTGGTTTAAAAGGTGGATTAGATCCACTCTTCCTATTCAGACTACCTGTAACATAATAGAACAGATTCTAAGGTACTATTCACTGGCCTTTTGTACCTTCTTTTTATTTATCTTTCTTTTCACAGACCCATCTCTATGCTGTTTTTCAGGCATTATTCCATTTAATCATATAAGATATTCTACTAACTTACTGCAAAGAGTTGCAATTCTTGACTATTATATTGCATTAAGTAAGTTCATTATGTAGAAAGATTTGGCAACAAATTAGTATACCAAGCATAGTGCATTATTATAAATAGCAATAATTAATAACACTAGATTATTTTTGTGAAATCAATGCTTTATTCCTGACCTAATTCACACAAGATTAATTAAAATGTATTTCACATAGGTACTGATTATGGTACTCGAACAGGCATATAAGGAGTCAGTTCATATAACAGGTCATTTCTTTTCACAAAAATAGAGCTAGCAGAGTGTACTTGCAGAAGGACCCAAGAAGAACTCTAGCTCCCATATTCATCATCCAAATTAATGATGGTCAGTGCTAGACCTCTAATTTGGTGTGTCACCTTAATTACATGCCGTATCTTCTATTATGCTTTACTTTAAACTGCCCAAATTTCATTTCTTTACCTCCCGTATGCTTGCCTGCCTTCACTTATTTTAATCAAGAATGACATCTTATTCCCCTTGTCATCCCATAGTGGATTCATCTCACTCCTCCCATATATCATGGAAAGAAGACTTCTGCATTAGGTTACCTTATTTTACACTTAATGTTGCTTTAAAACTAATTTTTTTTTTTTTTTCACAGTAGTAACAGAAGTCTTCATTATAATACAAGCTGTCCCTAGTCCCAAGGACATCAGGGATTCCAGCCATCTCCAGGACATATATTTCTGTATGACAGTCTTTACTTATAAATGAAATACTTCACAGTTACAGAATATGAACATGTTTAACAAGAACTGAAAGTTTCTCTCAGATATCTGCTGCTTCAGACAGAAGCTGGAAGTCATCAGAAATATACCATCCTGTTCTAGGGACAGTACAATGCCCTGTACCAGATATAATCTGTATTTGACTAATGCAACAGGAAGGGTATCTTCTTCTGTGGACCAGCAGCATTATCTATTTTCGTACACCTTACACCTTCATTTCTGAATTTTCTATATATTATAGGCATGAACAAAGAACATTTCTGTTCTAGGACCATGATATAAACTAAAGATGAGGTTGTGAGAACTTTATAAGGTGGGGGGGGGGGGGGGGGGGGGGGGGGGGAAGAGAATCTAGGAAAAATACACCTCAAATTGCTTGGGTTGTTAGCTGAAGTGGCAGTGGCAAGTACACGATCAGTATCACCGTATTGTTAATGACGTGTAATGAAGACAAGAAAACACCGTAGACCTCCAGATCCTGAGAGTTCAGTCATGTGAGTATGAGCAAAACTGGGCCTATGTCATACCACAAAATCAGTATAGAGCAAAACCAGAAAATGACCTCTGAAAAGAGGAGTCAGAAAGAGAAAACCAGTGACAGAATATAACAAACATCAGAACTGACTGAAAAACAACAATTCTACATCATCACATTTCTTCAGGATGTAGCCTGGCATGCCAACTTATCAATCAAATCCTAACATTAGGTTATAAAATTAATGAAAATAAATTAGCATAACTCATGTTTTCTTCCAATCATAATGAAGCAAAACACTACTTAATAGAATTTGAGACACACTGGATGAAAAGGAGAGGGAAAACACAGGTAATAACCTAAATTACTAGAGTGAAAGACAGTCAAATAACTCAATGATTTTTTGCAAATAGAAGAACCCACAGAACCTTGTTATTGGAAATGAGCTCCTTTTCATCAGCTCTAGTTACATTCTCATCTGAACTTATTTTTCTGACCATACAGACCTGTCAACATTTTTATGAAGCAAGCAAAATGTTGGACCTGAAAGCAAAGATCACGCATCTTTAAAAATACCAAAGTGCATTACTAGAATATTAATAGCAATAATAAAGTGAGCATGTAAGTATGCAAATACTGCAATTATATTTATTATTCCGGCTTTGCTCTTACAAAACCGAAGTGAAGTTCAAGTTATCTCAGAGGTGGATACTTACACCCATTTCTATACAATCCAAACACCGCCCACATAAAATCAGCAGCACTAGCAAAGTCCCTAATGACTTCCAAAGAATAAGGCAGGAAGACAGGCTCTACTAAACATATGTAACAGAAATCCTGGCGAAATTTCTAGGTGACAAAAGACTATGACAAAAATGTAGACCTCAAATAATGTAAAACCAATCCCTTAGGAACAGTTGGTAAATTACTACTTACAGGTATACAATATTCCACCATTGGGTAATGCAATTTATGCCCCTTTGCTGTACGGCCAGAAAAGAAACAGCTCTGACAGACGTCATAGTTGAAATGTTTTAAGCTCCGGTACCTACAGGGACATTAAACAAAGTGATTAGAGCTTCCTAAGTTTAGTTCTAATATTTACTTGTTACTAAGCCTCACGAAGCAGACTATTCTTTGCAATGGTGTCATCTGCTTTACAGCAGCAGCAGCAACACAAGGACATAGTGAGTTTATTTGGATTAGCTTAGAAGCATCTTGAAGTGCACAGGCATACATGACTGGGCCATGGCATGGCCAACAATCGTCACAGCTGCAGACCAAGGAGCATCAGTGCCACTGCAGCAGCTGCATGGGACACAGGAAACCCACAGCCCTTTTAGTCCACTTCACACAACCTTCTTACACTACACAGGTCACTCCGTTGAGTACTTACAAGAAATTCCTGCCTGCTCCAGCCAAATAGAGAGTCAATGTCAATCATCTGCTGCCCAAGTTACTTTGAAGCAGAAAATCCTACAGGCACTACCTTCACAGTGTGCTATAAGTTTGTAATTTTCAAGTTCAAATTGACTTAAAAATACACTATTTAGTTTTTTCTTTTCCTCCCTTTAGCATTCAGGTGGTATATGAGACAAAACATTTATAAACCAGACCAGTTCCCTTTTCTATGTTTTTACATTTACGAGTTAGCTTAAATGTTTGTACATCATTTTGACATGTTTCAGACAATAAAACTATTGAGAATTCATGAATTCTACAAAAGAATATAAAATTAAGTCTCAAATTTACACTTCATATTTCAATCCCAGACTCCACCCACTGCTTTTTATAGTGTGGTTGTTCTGACTGGATGAGATTATATCATTTGTATGAAACTAAAACGAGCTAACTGAACCAAATTGAATAGCTACTGAACAGTAAAATTTTAAATTAAATTGCTTCCTGAGAGCAGTTTTCAGTACCAATCCACATTTTTACCCTGCTGAGTTTTATGTTTTGTTTTGCAAGAGAATACGTGTCTATAAATGTTAAGATTCACTGTTAAGGATGCTGATGCAACTGTTTACAACCTTTCCTCAGAGCCTGTGTATTGAACGGACACATCTACCTTCTGCTAGGATGCTCAATGCTTTTATTGTTGCAGATCTCTAACTTCATTGTAGAAATTATTTAGCATGAGCCTTTGTCTTCCTTTCTCTTCTATTTCTATGCTCTCCTTCTCCACACCAAATATTTCAGTACAGACAAGATTCATCAGCCATATCTTATGTAAAAGATAACTAAGCTGGAGCTTTTTCACTCTATGGTCCCTTAAGCATTAATTAAGAAAAATAGGAACATTTAGAGAAATTTAATCTCCTCTCAAGACAGGAAACAAAGTCCGATCAGCTTAATTACTTTTGGAAGTACTCACACATCTATATTTATAACAAAAGAAGAGGGTTGATAGTTCAATCTTCTAAGACTAACTAAAGCCAGCATGCCTAAGGCTAGGTGAAATGAATCTGACCTCAGTATTCATATTATTATATCATTTAAAACAATACAAAGAAGGAGAAATAGAAAGCATGGGGAACAAAAATTGCTCATCTGCCTAGATACCTAAAGCAAAGCCTTAAGGCCACTTACAAGAAAGACTACTTTATATCATTCCGAAATAATACACTCAACGCCACAACCACAGCAAAGGAAAAAGGCAGTTATGTTTAGCTCTTATGCCTACATATATATATATTTACATCATTTTATACACTGGAGCAATCAATTCACAAATGCATGTTAGTTGTAACAGCACTCACTAAGAGTATCAACTATCTCATGCCCTGTGATGATAATCCACAGTAAAATCATACAGTTTAGCAGGATAACATGGAAAATATCCCTGGTGTCATTTTTTTTATTGTAGAATTCACAGCTTCCTTTGAAAAGACAAAAGTTAGATTATATTCAATGCTTTAGGCAGGACCTGTGCAAGTCTCACCACAGTAACATAGCAATGTTTGTGCCAAGCAAGAAAAGATTGCTGTGAAAGAGTGTTTAATATTGCTTGGCATGAGTTAGTTTCCCAAGCTCTCCCAAGCAGGCAGCCCACATTTTTTCCTACTGATCAACTCCTTTTGGTCTTCTGCTCAGAGACACACGGGGTGCATTTATACTTCATTTGCTATTTATTGCATCCACCAATGCCAAAACACCCAAGGAGAGCCTGCCCTGCACACACCTGTCAGTGAAAGAACCACTGGGTGTCTAACAGCAGTACTGCAGTAGCCAAAAATGCATGGCTCAGGCCACACTATGGCCTCACCATGCATGGCAGATCCCATCTTAAGGGGGGGAAAAACGGTGGACAAACAAACAGGAAGAATTGTACTTATTGGAAGACTTGAAAGTGGATATTTTCAGAGAAACCTTGCACCTAACTCTCCTCCTCTTACCTAAAGCCAACAATTGGACACTCTTTACAGATGTTGCATTTGGCCTGATGTTTTGCTGTTTCCGCAGCTGCCACGCGGTGTAGAACTGGTAGCCATACCATAGACTGTGGCTCTAAGCGCATCCAATCTATAAATTGCTTTACAGTTATTTCTGGCTTATTGTGATTCTGTGGAGAGAAGAAAACCCAACACAATCATATTAAAAAAAACAACACAACAAACAAACAAACCAGCAACACACACAAGCAGATTTACCTTAGAATGCAATTTGAAAAAACAATAACCTCTATCAATTCTTTTCCATGTCAGGTTAAGTAAAACCAGTTACAGGATACAAGAAATAACCTCAGTTAAAATGCATATAAAGGAAACTAGTTAGTAAGAATACAGTGGACTAAACATCTGTGATAGACAGATGGTAACATAGATGGAATACAAAGCAAAGGAGTAATGGAGTCCATAGTAAAGCCATCTCTGAAGTGAAAGGACTTGAGGAAGAAATAAGGGAGCATGAAAAGGAAGCACGTTCTGTAGTTCAGACACACTAAAGAAAAGATTGTCTTTTGAGTTAAGATTGATGTCAGGCTGCTATAAATCAGTAGTGCATGTGTCTACTGATTGCCATGAGACTCGTGCAATTTTTTTAAACTGTATTGTGAGCTCACAGTATTCTTTTAAGTTAGCACATTAAACACACAAACAGGTACATAAATAAATAATGAGAGAGAAATCTTCCACTTATCATCAATCACTGCAAGAATACAGCACACCTAAAGTATTAGCATGATTGCTTTAAGAAGCAAATAAACAAGTTTTCACATTTTTCCACATTTAATTTGTAACCACCAGGAAAGTCTAGCTGTAAAGGTATATTCATCAACTTTGTCAGAGGTCATCTTTCTGAGCTCCCTGGAAGTAACAGAATATCACTTAAAATGAAAGTTATTCTTAAACAGTAAGATGTGATGAAAAGTAACACCAGGCTTCTTAACTTATTCATAGTCCAAGTTGATTTTTGACAGCAAGAGGGAGCAGCATGGGAAAAAAAAAAAAAAAAAAATAGAGCAAGATTCTTTCCCAAACAGCAAAATGCTTGTTTTCTCTAGGCTGAGATAACTGTCATGCAGCTGCACACTTTCCTATGTTCTCTTAATGAGCAGGGACTGAACTTGAGCTTTTCACATGAGATGAAGGATGCAACATCATCATTTGAACAGCAAGGGAGATGGGGCAGATCCTTGAGGCACATAAAGACCATTCCTCTGTGACAGAAAATGTCTGCCACAAAAAAATGGATAATTTATTTCAGTATGACTTGAAACACTTGAGGACAGTGATAGGTATATCAAGCACCATCCCTTATTTTCTGAAGTAGCAACTTTAAAACCTCAGGGGAAGTTTTACATGGTTAATTGGTCAAACCAACTTCCATAAGCATCTGACAAATTATTCATGATCTGGACAAATGCTCTTCCATTTCCAATCAGTTCAGAGTTCAGAAATTAATCTAATAGTACTGAAAAAAAGCTATCAAGTGAATTTTTCAAAGCACTAAATGAAGTTGTAGGAATGTTTATGAAAGAATGTCAAAAGAAAAATGCTCTAAAAGTTCACTATAATATTTAACGTTTGATTCAATAAAATCAGAAATATTGCAGTCAGTAGTTTTATAAATGCCAAAGTGAAATTTTAATCCATACCTAATTCCTGACAATACTCAAAGCAGCCACTTACATAGAAATAATACACTCAAGCAGTAGAGTTATCACTAGCAAACAGTCAGAGCTTTAAGCATCCCTGACAAAATCTGAGTTAGGTTGTATTCTGTTATGACACCCTCTTTTTAATTCTCATCCTCTCTAAACAGACAGATGCTCCTTGCAGCCTCATTAATCCCCTGCATGTAGTGTGGAGCTGAACAGCAGGCTGCAAGACAGCTTTATCCCATGTTCTGATCTGCTGCATAAAGGCTCACAGTATATAAATGACTATGCTTGAAGTTTCTTGCAAGTGCAAGCTCTTTTGTCAGTAAAATAATGCTAAATAATTTCCTGATGCATGAGATCAAAAATTATTATCAGCATCATTCTCTTATTCTGTTGAGATCATGTTGTTGAAGCATGTTGTTTTCACAGTATCAGGCTGCTTTGAATGATGCAAGGAAGGATAATTGGGTGCTACAAAAATTTTTAACAGCTTTAAGAACAGCCAATATTGTCAAAACTACAAAGATTTATATATTCTTTTTGCTACACATAATTTGTTTGATCCTCTCCTAAACTATAAACCATTTTTTATAGCTGTATTTTCCCAATAACTCTCCACATTTAATGGCAGAAGCATATTCATTTCTGTTCAAAAACTCAAGGGATGTTTTAAAATGTCTCTCTCCTTTTTTACATCATGTAGAAGTGAAGAGAGTGTTTTTATCACACGAAGGTCTTATTTATCTTACCTGTTGGAAGCAGCTGCGCACACTGGGTTCAATATTGCTGCCACCAAAGGCTGCCACTTCCCCAAGCTGCCGTGGGATCTGGATAGCATCGTGAAGCAGCAGGCCAAGCTGCCTCTGGTCGCACATTTCTGTTGGACCTGCCACCTCCTTAAAGAGATCTGCAATGTGAACCAGAGGTACTGACTCGTTTCATTTCCATGTACACCCCCTTTTTATTCAGTAATGCTGCAGCTTTAGAATTTTTGTAATCCAGTTGTGGTTACAGAAGTCCCCTGAACCATTTACAATAGTTTACCCTCATCTAATCTTGATTACTTTAATTACATTTTCTTGGTCCATAACCATGCAAAGGAGAAAAGTAAGGCCAAATGAATGAAACTACATGGCTTCTTATGGCATCCCATAATAAACTTGTACATGGCACCTCCTCTTTTACCGAGGAGCATCTGTGTGTCAAAACAAGAGAGACAGCACAAACTGAGAACATTTTTTTCTTCTAATCCATCATTACCACATTGCCCTTCTAATATTTGCTAAGTTTTCTCTGCTGTCACTAGGGGAGGATTCTCAGAATTCCTGAGTCAATGAATTGCAAGACAGGAACTTTAGGGGCAAAGCCTCTCCCACTGTAAGAGGAGATCAGGTTTGCGACCACCTGAGGGAACCAAACATACATAAGTCTATAGGACCTGAAGAGATGCACCCCAGAGTCCTGAGGGAATTGGCTGATGTAGTTGTCAAGCTACTCGCCATGATATTTGAAAAGTCCTGGCAGTCAGGCAGAGTCCCTGTTAACTGGAAAAAGGGACACATTACAGCCATTTTAAAAAAGAGTAGAAAGGATGACACTGGGTACTACTGACCTGTCAGCCTCACATCTGCGCCTCACATCTGCACATGAAGGATAGGGAGGTGTTTCAAGACAGTCCGTATGGTTTTACCATGAACAAACCTTTCCCAACAAACCTAATGGCCTTCTATGATGGACTGACTCCATCAGCAGGTAAGGGAAGAGCTACAGATGTTGTCTATTTGGACTTCTGTAAAGTGTTAGACTCATTCCCCCCATCCTTCTCTCTAAATTGGAGAGATATAGATTTGATGGATGGACTGTTTGGTGGATGAGGAATTGGTTGGATGGTTGCATCCAGAGAGTAGTGGTTAATGGCTCGATGTCCAGATGGAGATTGGCGACAAGTGGTGTCCCTCAGGGGTCCACACTGGGAACAGCGTTGCTTAGTATCTTCATCTGTAACATAGTCTGTGGAATTGAGTGCACCCTCAGCAATTTTGCAGATGACACCAGAGTGGTGCAGTTGTCACACATGAGGGACAGGATTCTATCCAGAGAAACCTGGACAAGCTTGAGAAGTGGACTCCTGTGAACCTCATTAGGTTCAACAAGGTCAAGTGCAAGGTCCTGCACCTTCAGTTGGGGCAACCCCTGGTATCAATACAGGCTGGGGTGTGATGGAATTGAGAGCAGCCCTGTAGAGAAGCACTTGGATAAGATGGATATGAGCTGGTAATGTGCATTCACAGACCAGAAGGCCAAACATATCCTGGGCTGCATGAAAAGATGCATGGCCAGCAGGTCAAGGGATGTGATCCTGCCCCTCTACTCAGCTCTGGTGAGAGTATATCTGGAGTGCTGTGTCCAGCTCTGGAGAGTGCTCAGCACAAGAAAGACATGGACCTGATGAAGTGGGTCCAGAGGAGGGCCACAAAAAAGATCAGAGGGCTGGAACACCTCTACTACAAGGGCAGGCTGAGAGAGTTGGGGTTGTTCAGTACTTAAAGGGGGCCTATAAGAAAAATGAGGACAGACTTTTTAGCAGGGCCTGTTGCAACAGGACAAGGGGTAATGGTTTTAAACTAAAAGAGGGTAGATTTAGACTAGATATAAGGAAGAAATGTTGTATGATGAAGGTGGCAAAACACTGGAACAGACTGTCCAGAGAGACAGTATATGCCCCATCCCTGGAAACATTCAGGGTCAGGCTAGATGGGTCTCTGAGCAACCTGATCTAGTTAAAACTGTCTCTGCTTATTGCAGAGGGGTTGTACTAGATGACAGTTAAAGGTCCCTTCCAATCCAAACTGTTCTATCATTCTACAAAGAAGGAAATAGTATTCCAGAAATCCACACTTTACGCTAAAATCTATGCTATCCTTTGGTTGGTTGGGGACAGAAGCACATTTGCTCTGACCTAAGACTAGAAATTACCACAGGTCACAGCTGGCCATGTGAAACAGATTAAAGCACAAGCAGCAGCCGGCAAGACAACTCAAGGTTACCATTAATCACATTTGCTTCCCTCATAACCATGTCTGCCCTCATGCACTTTCTCTTTACTGATTCCCTTTTCCTGAAGTAGGTGTCAAGCCTTGCAGTGTAAGTGGACATTCTGAGATGACTGTAACAACATAAAAAAATTGAGGCTGAAACGGATGAAGAAAATTGTTCCAGATACAGACACTGATTAAAAAGATACTGCTTGTACCTACTTAAGAGTTACAGTAAAGCACTGAATTAATAGGCCTGTCTGCAATAGAGATAATAGTTCTTCAAATACTTCTTTGATTGGACATTTTTAATTGTTATAACTCTCAGTTAAATTTTTTAATGTGTCTGTGCCAACTGTCGTGTGAACTCTGCAGCTGTGTACATTAATACTTAGTCACAAGATGAATCTCTCCTGAAAATATCTCAAATGCTGAGTTCATCTAAGAAACATTTTAAAATTTTGTGATCAGTACAAAATACAGAAGAAATGGAAATTAATTCTTTGTTCCAGTTGGCTTTTACATTCTCCTTTTGCAGTCAGTGTATGGTTTGGATTAAACCCCCAAGTAAGCTTAAAAAAAATTAAAAAGAATCCATTTATACTATACACCTACTTTTCATGTTTCCCACCACAGCAACGATTAACAGATCAGAAATAAACAAAATTTGAAAATTCAGTCTGACTGCACTTCTGATTGAGAAACAGACAAGCTTTGTTCAGAAACACTCAAGAGAAATTCTTATTACACTGTGTAAATTGTGTTGCCCTTCATTTGGAGCTACTGTCAAGCTTTGTCAGCCTGCTTCAGAAAGTCTGGTCATACTTCTTTTCTTGTCAAAGAAGATTGAGGCAGAAGAAAGGTTTTTCACAAAATAGAAATCCAGATGACTGAATTAATTTTTAGAGTTTATTGTATTTTTCTCACCCCTTTCTTGCCTAGTCAAACAAATGCTACAGCATCTCCAGTGCTCAGTGGTGAGAAAAATAGCCCCACAGACAATAGCATTGACAGAACTAGCACTGCAGAGCTGCAGGCTCTTCTTGGTGATCCCAGATCCTGGCTAGCTTCTTTAGCTGCAGTTGGGATAGTTATCCAGTTTCTAAGGGTCAATTTAAAATTCCTGATAGGATAAAAAAAAAAAAGCACCTTTATATTCTTTCTGTTTGCATCAGTCTACAGTGGAAAGGCACTAAAAGAACAATTTATTAACCACTGTAGCTGGGAGGAAGATGAAATAATTTCCTAAGCCCTAAAACTTCTGTTGATTTGGAGCTAATAGAGGAAAAATGATGTGGCAGGAGAGGGACTAGGGAAAGCAATTAGCTAGGGTTGATCCAAGTAGGAAATCAGCAAATACCTTTGAAGAGTTCAAACTCCTCCAAAACACTTCCCTCAAAAAACATAAAACTTCACACTGGCAGCTGTGCCATAACTGATGATTGTCCAAGTGCAAAGGACTTCAAGGACAGTATCCTTTACTCCCATAATCCTCCATGTCTTTCATGTGACACACAGGAGAAAAACCTCCTAAACTAAAGGTATGGAAAGGTAAAATGGTCTTGCTATCTGGCCTACCTCCTTAAAGTAGCCCAAGAGCTATTCCCTAGCAAAGGAGCAGCTCTCAAGCAGCAGACATATGGGAGAAGCACCCAAACACCATACTCAAACCAGTAGGAAAAGAGACCCCATACATCACACAACAGCAACATCAGAAGCCACAGATTCTTGTAAATAGAGTTTGTGAATACGTACATACATATTATATGAGTTCACACATAAAATCATAGAATCACAGAATGTTAGGGGTTGGAAGGGACCTCCAGGGATTATCAAATCCAACCCCCCTGCCAAAGCAGGATCACCTAGGGCATGTCACACAGGAACAGGTTTTGAAAGTCTCTAGAGAAGGAGACTCCACAACCTCTCTGGGCAGCCTGTTCCAGTGCTCTGTCACCCTCACAATAAAGAAGTTTCTCCTTGTGTTGAGGTGGAACCTTTTATGCTCAAGTTCATACCCATTGTTCCTTCTCCTATTGCTGGGCACTACAGAAAAGAGATTGGCTCCTTCCATTTGACACCCACCCTTCAGATATTTATAGACATTAATAAGGCCCCCTCTCAGTCTTCTCTTCAAGACTAAACAGCCCCAGTTCCCTCAGTCCTTCTTCATAGGGGAAATGCTCAAGTCCTTTCATCATCCTCGTAGCTCTCCACTGGACTCTTTCCAGTAGATCTCTGTCTCTCTTAAATTGGGGAGCCCAAAACTAGACACAGTACCCCAGATCTGGTCTCACTAGGGCTGAGTAGAGGGGGAGGAGAACCTCCTTACACCTGCTGGACACAGTTTTCTTAATGCACCCCAGGATGCCCTTGGCCTTTTTGGCCACAAGGGCACATTGCTGTCCCATGGATAACTTGCTGTCCACTAGGACACTCAAGGTCTTTCTCCATGGTGATGCTTTCCAGCAGGGCGACCCCCTAACCTGTACTGGTGCGTGGTGTTATTCCTCCCCAAATGCAGGGCTCTACACTTGTCCTTATTGAACCTCATGAGGTACACCTTCACCCAGCTCTCCAGTCTGTCCAGATCTCATTGGATAGCAGCACAGATTTCTGGTTTGTCAGCCACCCCTCCCAGTTTCGTATCATCAGCAAACTAGCCGAGGGTACACTCTATCCCCTCATCCAGATCATTGATGAAGATATTGATATGACCTCATCTGGAGTACTGCATCCAGTTCTGGAGCCCCTATTACAGGAGTTGTTCAGTCTAGAAAATAGAAGGCTCTGGGGAGACCTTACTGTGTCCTTCCAGTATCTGAAGGGGGCCTACAAGAAAGCTGGGGAGGGACTTTTTAGGCTGTCGGTCAGTGACAGCACTAGAGGGAATGGATTAAAACTAGAGATAGGTCGATTCAGGTTGGACATTAGGAAGAAATTCTTCCCCATGAGGGTGGTGAGACACTGGAACAGGTTGCCCAGAGAGGTGGTGGAAGCCCCATCCTTGGAAGTTTTTAAGCCCAGGCTGGATGGGGCTCTGAGCAACCTGCTCTAGTGGGAGGTGTCCCTGCCCATGGCAGGGGGGTTGGAACTCGATGATCTTTAAGGTCCCTTCCAACCCTGATGATTCTATGATTCTATATTGAACAAAACTAGACCCAGTACTGATCCCTGGGGAACACCACTGGCCATGGGCTGTCAGCTTGACTTTGTACTGTATATGGGACTCTACCAAAAGGACGAGAAGAATGATTGATGAAGCAAAAGAAAAGACCATTCAGACCTGAGCCATAGGGAAAATAACAGAAAAAAAAGAAAAAATTCAGTTTATCCTAAATTCAGCCTCTCACTAGTATTTAGAAGTTGACAGCCAGGGGGACCCAAACTGCAACTTAGATGGACAAGCTGAAATAATATACTTACTGGCTGGTATAGAAGGGGATACTTGAAAATGTTGAGAAGTTAATTAAATTCCTACCAAAATGGTAGTAAGATAGTCAGTAGTAAGACCTCCATGACACACATTATCTTACATTGTTAAAAACAGGATGTACATTATTTTTTCTTCTTTTTTACTTTTTTTTAACTTTAAAATATTATGGTACTTCCAAATGGTTTGACAATTAACAACACAAACAGTAAAATATCACATTCCAAGGGTGTTGTACATCACTTGAAAACTGAACTGCTTCACAGTTAAGATGTTTCAACTAGCCCTTCTCTTTCACCTCAAATCCTACTGGTTTTATGCATTAAATGATACAACCCAAAATCTACAAATCTACACAATAAATAAAACTCCATGCATGTTTTCTGTTTCTGCCGCCAGCCTGGGCTTTCTGTGTTAAAAATGAGCCCAGCTAAGAGCAAAATGCACACAAATATGCTCCTAGTTATTACATAGGTCTATACCTTCTCTCCACCTCTACAACCAAAGAAATGGGAGGGAACATAAAAAATCCTGTGGTCCCTCAGGAAATCCATACTGAAACATCATTTGTCTCCTGATTGCATGACTAGGCATAAAACCTGGTGTGAATAATCACACATGCAAATTCTTTTTTTACTGTTGCAAGCACTTGCTGATATGATTAACATTTACCTTCCTAGAACATTTGGGACACTAAAATTGAGATGTTCAAAATGGTTCATTTTTCCCCACAATATTCAGAAGTCCTGTAATTCTGTGTGAACAATTAGCAGTAAAAAGAAACAGTGTTTTCTTTATTGTGCTCTGAATATTTTGGAGCTAAACTAGTACCACCTTTCACAATGTGCTTCCCCCCCCACGGTTCCCCACAGTTAATAGTGTATCAAAGTCCACTAATTCTCAGCTCCAAAATAGCCAGGAATCAATATGAGAGTTAGGCAGGGTCTGGAATAATTTCCAGTAGGTAGGTGACATGTGGCTTCCCTGCTCTAGGGAGAAATGAGAGCATGATATGGGTACAGCCAGACCAGGTCATTGGTCTCAGCAACAGAAAAGAAGCCCTGGACTATTTGCCTTACAAGCATAGATGTAAGGAGCTCACAGCAACTCAATTACATTATTCCAGGTCCATTTTTATTCACAGGAGCACCCAGGCATGTGCTTGAAGTCAAACATGTCTTCAAACATTTTCAAGAATAGGCAATCTTTAATTGAGGCTTCAATGTTTCTTCTAAAGTAATTGTGGCTTTTTTTAATTAAAGATCCATTCTCATGTCAACCCTGGAGTCTAGCTTCTTAGAAAGAAGCTTAATTAAATTAAAAAGACAGAAATTTCTCTGTCAAAACATTTTTTAAAAAACAAGCCAAGTGAAAAGATCCTACCTATACTGGAAATGAACATGCAGTTAACAAAATTATTTTTACCGGAAATCAGTGTGACTAAGGATCAAAAAAAACAAACCAACAAAAAAATGTTTGATTTCCCCAAAAAGCTAAGAGAGAAATGAAAGTCAGTGGTAAACTGAAATTATTGTCCCCTGTCAGTTCACCACATTATTTTGTAGACCCAAAGTCTCAGCAGCCCAGAAATTGTTTCTTTAAATTAGTCCTTGAAAGGTTGGTCTCTGGGAAGGCTGATGTAGAAAATACTTGAGCAGGCAGCCAGGTTAAGAGTCATACAAGTTTTTAAAGCAAGAAACTTGCCTATTTTCCTACCAAGTACTACTGAGAAGAGTATGTCTCCTTAAGACTACAACATCTGAGGCATGGTCTGTGCTCTGCTAAGGAATCCAACTGCAACCATACGATGACTGTCATACTCAGAAGGAGCCTGGGACTGACAACACCTCAGAAATGCTTAGAAGAAATACAGACAAAAGAAGAAGCAAACTGCAGGAGCTGGTCTGAGAAAAGGAAAAATCATAAGGCACTTAATTTATATTAAGCACCCATGTTTGGAGGTACTGCTCTTCCTTTCAAGTGACTTTCTTGAAAATACTTAGCATTTCCATTTATGGTTTTCACTTGAAGATTCAAAAGCTCATTAGATACAACAAAATTTCTCTCAAACAGCAGATGATTATTAGGGTGTGACAAAATCAAAACAAGAAAAAGAGCTTGCAGCAAAGATTGGTCTGTGATACAGCTGGTGCCAGAAGACCCCAACATACTGACTGCAAAGCCCCTGCAGGCAGGCAACCAGTACCTGACACCATTACGTCCTTCTTAAGCAAAATTTGTTTCAGACTGAAGAGTTTTGTGACAATTTTGTGGTTCATGAGGACATTAAAGCTGACACTAAAGTTATAAAAGCCTGATTAGGAGTAACAACAACAACAAAAAGAATGCAGTATGTGATTATTCATTCTCTGCTTTGAGAAACCAAGCAACTATTTCTATTTCAGATGTATTTCAGGTTGAAGTTATGATCACTTGATACAAATATCTCCTGAGACGACTTCTATACTTTTCACAGCAATCTTCAGGGTAAAAACCCCCACCCTTTTAACACAGATCTGCAGTCACCATCAGCTGCTATTCATTTTACTATTAGACACAAAGCAACAACGTAAAAATTAATCTCACCTAGTCATCTCCTTGTTCTGTTTCAGTGCCTGTATTTGCTAACTGTACATATACTAATTCATTAATGATAGCAATTTAATGTGAGTTTATTCCCATGTTTTGGGACTTTTTAAACCATCTCTTGGTAGGCTTATCATTCTGTCAACCACAACCCAAGTAACTCCTACACTTTATGAAACCTTTTTATTTCACACCAAATGGCAGATATATTGTCGTTAATGAACAAAGATACATCAAAGAGCTCTTCTAGTTATGGACTAATTCACAAATATGTCAAATGACATAAGGAAACTAAAAAACCCAAAGTCTTGCTATGTTATTCAGAAATCCAAATATGCCCTAATGCATAAGATACCTGTACTTTTGATCAATGTTATTAACAAGATTACCTACAAATGATTCTAAGGAAAGCAGAAACAGTTGCAGAGCACCAATGAAGTCTCTACATATTTTACATGTGTTTTTGAAATGTGTCAATGAACCACAGCAAAGTATAGTGATTTTAAGATAATGTGTGCAATATGTAACTGTCCATACTAGGATGCGCTTATCTAGTGATTAATCTCTTGTTTTGTATTTGCTAGGGGACTTTGTCACAAAGTTACTTAATTATATTCTGCTCCTGAAATTAGATTTGTGACATATGTTTATTCCCAGTATTTGTCAAGCTTGTAGAGATTACTTAACATACTTTAATCTTTCACTGTACAATTCTGCCAGGAAGCGCACATACTGGAAAACTGCTTTCAGAGTTCAGATCATCCTTCTCATAGACCACAAAATACAATTGCTGCCTTTTGATGTATTTCCTTGCTTTATCACACATATCAATCTGTTGCAATCAATGCTGACTCGCTTGAATTTTCTCTAAACATAACATATATACAGACACATCAGAAAACAGATCAGTCAGACAGAACACTTCTCTAGCTTCCACACGACTACTTGCTCCTTTGCTTTTGGGGAGTGCAATACTGTGCATTATGACAACGCATAACTGACATCTAAACTTTCCAGTTAGGATATAAATCCTACTATCTCCATTGTCACTGATAATGAAAACAACAATTGTATTTTACTTGCTCACAAGAAAACTGTCTTGCTACAGGCATGAGAAAGGTTTTACTGAAATTTTTTCTACATTGCACATTGTTATTGTACATGTCTTAATTGTATAAAGCAAGCATTTTATAAAATAAATTCTTCCTTACATCTGTACTTCTCTTCCAGAAGGCCCTTAGAAAGAGACATCAAGCCAATTTTCAGGGACTGCACTCGAATTTTTCCAGTTCGGCCACTGAAATTGTAAAGAGAAGACAATTTAATACAGTTTAATTTAATTTTGTTCCAACTCAAGTCTATGAAAAAATGCAGAGGCATTGGTGAGATCTATTTCAAATACACTTCAAATCTCAAAACAAATTAATACTGCAAATCACGTTAAGAATGCTTCCCTTACAAAAGCTCAGCTCGCCTTATAAGTGGTTTACATGTCAAAACAGTTCATATTACTCCAGAAGGGCAGATACTTAACTGTGTAAAGCTCTCCACATGATTTAATAGTGTGATATACATAGGAAAAAAAAACCGCGACCTAAGCACACTGCAGGGATGCTTATTACTCAGTGTAAAACACAAGAACTGCAAAATAAAACTAAGTTTTCATATCACAGTAATGAATTCATTTTTTGCACTTAATTTTTTTCTTTTATGTTTAAAGTGCCAGGACACAAACAGCCAACCACATGCACTACATGTGGAACTTTCTTTTTAAGCAACTGCTTAAAACTTCTGGTTCATCATGTCCATCATAGAAGGAAAAAAAAAAAAAAAAAAAAATATATATATATATATATATAAATCCCCAACCCCAAAAAACCCACACATCAAACTGTAAGCAACTTGAGAATAGATAAGTGGGTACCAAAACAAGTGATTTTAAACCTGCAAGACAAACACTGTTCAAAAAGATACAAAAGCAATAAACCCAGGGTACATGGAAAAAGACAATTTTAAAGTTCAAAAGATCAGTGCAGAAACATAAAAGATCTGATGATTTCTTCTTTCAAAGATCAAAAAACAGGACACATTTTGCCTTTGGATGAACCATGGTAAAAAAAATTAATGAGAACAGTAGTTAAGCTGCATATATAACACACAATCCCTTCATTTAAGGAGGACCTTGCTGGCTCCTTCACCAGCAAGTAAGATAATACTAAAATTAATATTGCCCCAAACATTACTTTGGTCCCTTCTGTCATACAGAAGTTGTATATCCTTTAATTACTTCTGGAGTGGTTATCAAATATCTCTTTCTGTCCTATCCATTCAACATATGGCCTGCTATCTGATTTACTTCACAAATGTTGTGCTGAATACAAAATTATTAATTTACTCCGGGGCTCTACATAAATTAGTTAAGCACCTTACAAATATTAATGCATTTGTCTTCAGAAACATCACCTAATCTAGTGAGACTAGAGAGCATTATCTTCTCCATTCTGCAATCTGGAGCAGAGGTACAGAGAAATTATTGCTGAATTAATCAAAAACACCCATTACTTTTACTGCCTAGTTTGAAAATCAAGCCCCAATTTTCCAGAATGTTATAAAAGTGCCACCTATTTTATATATTTAAGCTTAGCTTCAAATTACCTCTTTCAGTCACACACCGCACATCATTCTGCCATACCTTAACGTGTAAATGACTCATTTTGCAACCCTGATAAAGTTCTTTTTGCATTCCCTCCTGTGTAGGGTTGTCTGTCTTTTAACTTTGCATTCAATGGAGAAACAAAGCTGAACATTTAACTCAGAACTGACTACAGCATTCATTTATTAAAGGTAGACACTCAGAAAAACTTTGTAAATAAAAAGTCAGGCCACAAATGTGGAGGCTTCAAACTTTTCCAGATTTCAGCAGATTGCTATAGGGACCATGGAAACCTTCCTTTCCACAAAAAGTATTTTATCAATAAATTATAAAAAAGAATTACAAAGCCTGCAATATTGCATTATTCTAAAGAGCAACATATTTCACCGTAGCTTTCCCCCCGCCCCGACAACAGCTAAAAATTAGCACTTAAATTATATATGCAGTAAAAGCAACTACACCAATCAAACACCTCCCCACCAAACTTACAGACTTTGTAGCACTGACACTTCCAATTCAGTGGTTTAAGTTTGTCCACCTCAGAAAGTCACAAATCACTGAGGTTGGAACGGTTCTCCGAAGATCAGCTAAACCAATGCTCCTGCTTAGTCAGGTAGAACAGGTTTTCCTGCATCATATTTAGTCAGGTTTTGAGTATCTTCAAGGATGGAGACTCCACAGCTTCTCTGAGCAACCTGTGTCACTGTTTGATCACCGTAACATTAAAACAATAAATCTTTTCCTTGAATGTTTAAGCAGAATTTCCAGTGTCTCAATTTGTGCTCACTGCATCTTGTTTTGTCATTGGGCACTACTGAGAAATGCCATGACTCCATCTTCTCTGCTGCTCCCATCAGGTATTTATTCGCTATAATCTGATTGAAATAGTGACACTATAGTGTCCACAGTTTATTCTTCTTGGCAGAGAGGGACCTGGGGGTGTCTGCTCAGCAGAGAGGGACCTGGAGGTGTCAACTGATAGCAGGCTGAACATGAGCCAGCAGTGTGCTCCAGTGGCCAAGAAGGCCAATGGCATCCTGACCTGTGTCAAATAGTGTAGCCAGTAGAACTAGGGAAGTGATTTTACCCTTGTACTCGGCACTGGTGAGGCTGCATCTGGAGCACTGTGTTCAGTTTGCACCCCTCACTACAAGAAGCACTACCTTACTACTAGAGTATGTCCAAAGAAGGGCAACAAAGCTGGTGAAGGGTCTGGAGCACATCTTGTGAGGAGTGGCTGAGGGAACTGGGGCTATTTAGCCCGCAAAAAAAGGAGGCTCAGGTGAGACATTACCACTCTTTACAACTACCTGAAAGAAGGTTGTAGAGAGGTTGGGGTCAGTCCATTTAACCAAGTAACAAGTGGTAGAACAAGATGAAATGACCTTAAGTTGCATCAAGGTAAGCTTAGATTGGGTATTAGGAAGATTTTCTGTACTGAATGGGTTATCAGGCACTGGAAAGTCTTGCCCAAGGCAGTGGTGGAGTCCCCATCCCTGGAGGTATTTAAGAGTCGTGTTTAGTTGAGGTCTGGTCAGTGTTAGGTTAATGACTGGATGCAATGATCTTAAAGGTCTTTTCCAATCTAGAAAATTCTGTAATTCTGTGATATGATGTGTGATAGACTTTAAAATATCTGAAACAACTCATTTCAAGGGGTGTTAAGCTATTCTATTAGTATCAAAAGCAATCAGTCCATTTCATAAAAAAGATGTTTGAAGATTTCAGGAAATTTGACAGTATATAGTTCAGAACAATAACCACTGGCTATTTGCTTTTAGATGATTTAAACACAGGCCAACTTCATAGGGCAAACAATTTGCTTCACAGCTCTCACTGCAAAGGTAATGCGGTAATTTTTAATTTTATGAAAAAAACCCAAAAAAAACAAAACAAAAAAGAAAACCCAACTCTGGACTAACCAAAAGAAGGAACTTTAAGTCTGGAAAGTGTTTATACAGCAGATGTTGCTGCCTGCAACAACCTTTGAGTCCCTGCAGTAGTAAAAGTCACTGAGTAAATTTAATGTTTCTTTCCTCTATTTAGCTTGAAGAATGAATCATTCCTGATGTGCCAGAAAATACCAGAACACAACAAACTTTTTCTAAAAATAAATTGGCTCTTTTTAAGGGCCAAAGACATCTGTAGGTAAGCGTGAAGACTACTCAGTTTGCCATCAATCTGTGAATCAGTAATTAAATCTCAGGTTAATAGCATGTGACTAACAGATGCGTTTTGAAGGCAGTTTAACAATTTGAAACATTGTAGATGTATAACGCCAATGCAATAAACAATGGAAATGCCAAGAATCAAATTAGCTCTTTCTTAAAGGCCAATTTTAAAAAACAAAAAATACCTTAAAATTGGCACTGATTCTTTCAGCATTTTTTTTTTTTCTTTTCTTTTTCTGGAGTGGATTTGAAAGCGTAGCTAGGAAATGCACTGTAAAAGGTAATTTTATCTCAGAAACTCTTCATCCTCCATTTTTTCAAAGTTTGACTAAATATTAAAGTCTTTCATCAGCTTGAAGAATTATCTACACTAAATCTTTCAACATAATCAAGGGGAAATGGCAGCAACAGAAAATGTTTAAAGAAAGGTTTGTGCATTTTAAATATGAACAGATTAAACAACTGACTTCTAAATGAAGTTAGGAAGCAAAGGTAAGCTAAAAAAAGTATAATGGACTTGTGATTAATCTGAAAAAAACCCCATAACTAGTAACTAAAAAATATTCTCTGACATTATTAATTCTTTTATTCTAAATAACCAATAATATTTAGCTTAAGCAACCCACTTCATCTACTGCTCTATTTGCAAGTGATGTGTTTATTCACCCGCAATGCAGAACTCTGCAAAATAAAAATAATTGGAGGAAGAAGTCTCGGTCATTACTTGTTAGGCTCTCCAATTTTCCAGCAGTAATGATGAGGAGTCCAACTAACAGAAATGTCACAATATTAAACAGTAATATTCAATTGCCAATGTATAATAGGTAGTTAGCACATAAATACGTGATTTGTTACCTCCTTCACCCTCTCCTACCACAATATTTAAAATAACAATAAAATATAAAATAAAATATCCACAAAGTATGAGTACAAGTGTGTAATCCTCTGAGGGAAAAAAAAAAACAATCAAGAAGCTATGAACTGTTAGAATTTGGCACTGATAAAGTGAGCAAACATAGGGAAAATAAAGCACACATAAATGTGTGCTTTTGCTCTCTTGCAAAGCCAGGTATTCTCCTCCTCCCTCTACTCTACCCTGGTGAGGCTACATCTGGAATATTGTCGTCAGTTCTGGGCCCCTCAGTTCAAGAAGGATAGTGAACTGCTCAAAAGAGTCCAGCACAGAGCCACAAAGATGATTAAGGGAGTGGAGCACCTCCCTTATGATGAAAGGCTGAGGGAGCTGGGTCTCTATAGCTTAGAGAAGTGGAGATTGAGGGGTGACCTCATTAATGTTTATAAAAATGTAAAGGGCAAGCATCAGGAGGATGAAGCCAGGCTCTTCTCAGTGCCATCCAATGACAGAAACAGTTGCAAACTGGAACATAGGAGCTTCCACATAAATATGAGAAAAAACTTCTCCACAGTGAGGGTAACAGAACACTGGAACAGGCTGCCCAGAGAGGTTGTGGGGTCTCCCTCTCTGGAGACATTCAAAACCCACCTGGACTCATTCCTGTGTGACCTGCTCTAGGTGGTCCTGCTCCGGCAGGGGGATTGGACTAGATCTTTCGAGGTCCATGCTAATCCCTAACATTCTGTGATTCTGTATAAGAATTTCTATCATTATTCAAGAAATACTTCTGCTCTTTCCATCTTCAAACGGGGAGAAAGGAAAGAAATTTGGTAGCCAATCTCCTGCAGCTTAAAAATTCTGATTTGTAACTCTGTGTATAACTGAACTAAAGTGTATATTTAGTTAAGACACACTGAAACAACCAGCCCATATATTGCACTACTGTGTCTTTAGTCAGCTCCAGAAGAGTCCTGAAATGCCTTTGCTCAAGCAAGGTAAGGACATGCATTATAGGGAATGGAGAAGCAGATGGAAACCAAGTCTTTTTCCTGTTCTTACTACAGAAGGGAGATGAGAATACTGAACAACACTAAGAAAATGATCAACAAACTCATGACTCAAAAGCACAACTAAATAAAAACACACTGATCACAGGTCATGCAGGCTGACATAATGCAGGGCAGAGAGGTCAGTTAACTTTCAGCAGAAGACAGAAATGTCTAGAGGCTCAGAAAAGACTATCCAAAAACCACAGTGGACATTTTCATGTGCTCAGATTCAGTGCTCTCTCTGCAAATAGGGGATGTGCATTTAAATAAACCCACGCATTCTTACTGTAGGCATCTTGAAACATTCCTGAGGCAAACTCACAATCCACCTGGGAAATACAGCTTTGCTGCCAGGACCAGGGCAAGTGGATCACATAGCACCAATACCCATAACTGATACAAGGCAGGAATGGCATCTGCTGGAATTTAGCCAGGACCAGGACACTGCTGACCCTCCAGAATCAGACAAGCTTTACCACTGAGGTCAGAACAACCATCACTCAACAGACAATTCAGGACAGGGAGCTCAGCCAGGATTATGGCACGCAAGTAACCAAGCATAAAAAAAAGTAACAAAGCTGTCCCCACTGGTGGCAGAAATAGGATCTGGTAAGAATGACAAATGATCTGGGCAGTTTGGAACATTTATTGTAGGAACACAGCTAAAGCAGCATAGCCAGTTCTCTGCTCATACATTTCTTGAAATCCTTTCAATGTTTCTTTGGTAGTAGTAAAAAAGCAGCACTGTATCTGAGCTGTCTCTTCCCAGTTGTGCCCTGTGATAGGGGCAACATAAGGAAAAAGTTCTTCACTGTGAGAGTGACAGAGCACTGGAACAGGCTGCCCAGAGAAGCTGTGGAGTCACCTTCTCCGGAGACTTTCAAGACTCGCCTGGATCTGTTCCTGTGTGGCCTGCCCTGGGTGTTCCTGCGCTGGCAGGGGGGTTTGGACTCAGTGAGCTCCAGACATCCCTTCCAACCCCTACCATTCTATGATTCTATAAGCAGGACAGCATAAGAAACATCTAATTGCAAGCAACTGCATTTTCATTACTGAGTCAAAAATACCAAAACATATAACTATTTTATCAAAGAGCATCTTAAGGCTTTATCATTTTTCTGTTATCATGGACACTTCTTCAAGAAAGTAAGTGAGAAAAAATATAAAAGAATTCTAGACTTATATGACTTTGTTTAAATCACATGTGCAAATATTACCAATACTGTCTCCATGGTTTGTAATTTGTTAATACTACATTAAATTCTTGGGGTACATACTGTGAATAAAGACTTGTTACTTACCTATCATATACATTGAGTAGCCAGTTAAGACACATGTCGACACAGAGAGGAACATTCACCATATCTTTGTGTTTCTCCTCAAGTCCGCCATAGATGGTAGTGAGACAGCTGATCACATCCTGAACACCAATAAGCTGGTCATTTTGACTCAACTTGTGCTGTTTGAACACTTCACTTGTTGTGTTCAGGTCCAATAGGTCCACTATCAACAGGTGATTAAAAAGAAAAAAGAAGAAAGGAAAAAAGTGTGACTATAGACACCCAAGCATCCCATTCACTATTCTTCTTCATATGCATACTGTAGCAAACACTGCAGACAATTATCCAAGAAGTAGCTTTCATATAGTAACATTACAGTGAAAAACTGTTCTCTATGGGAAGTTGACAGTATTTTGGTACTATTTATTTATAAACCCCAAATCAACAAGAACATCATAATGACGCTGCACAGCTTGGAAGAACATCTAAAAAGCCAGTGGATCAGTCTGTGTAATTAGAGGACCCTAACTTTAGATATATGTTCACTGGGAGTCCACTAGCCTTAGAGGATTCTTCACATTTACCATAAAGCAGAATTCCATTAAATGACTATCAATTTTGATAAAACACAAAGCAAAGCAAATTCTTAGGCTACCATGTTCTCTCAAATGCACTAGGAATGTACAGAGGTCTGATAAATTGAATGACAGTTGCTAAATTATGACTAAAAAAAAAAAAAAAGTAGGGAGAGGGACATAGGTAAAGTATTTATTGTTTCTCAGAACACTCAAAGATATGCTTTCATGAAAAATATTTTGATCTCCGTTATTACAGGATTCTTCCTATGGTAATGCTATGGATTATCATGCAGGTGAAAAGCATTTTGCCCCCCAAACCACACAAACGTAACTGTGAAAAATCTGGCATTTGCATGGTGGAAACCAAAAGCTGTTAATGTGTTCTTCTAATTCCTTTTGCAAAATGAAGTGGAAAAGACAAAATGTGTTTTGGTGTAAAAGGAAGAATAACGCAAGTCAAAGGGTGCTACAATCCTCAGTGACTTTTTTATTTACAGAGGCAAGGACTTCATAAAAAAAAATAGTTGCAATATATTAGTATGCCTGCTACAGTGTATATAATATGAAGTTGAAGTATATTCCAAGCTCATACAGAGCTGTTTCTGAAGAGCAGGTAACACGTTTACACTATAAATGTTATCTCTCAAAGGAATCAAAACATGACCATCTCAGATGTGTTGTAAGTTACTCTGCACCATTAATATTAAGTAAGAACCTCAGAAGGGCAGTCTGTGCAAATCAGGTAAGTCTAGCTTAGGCTTGAAATTTGGTACAGCAGAAGAAAGTAAGAGCAAGACAACACTAAGCACTATGAGCAATTCTGTCAAGAACTCGATAATTATCTTCTAAAAGATAAGATTATGGACCAAAGGAAGGCTACATTCCCAATCCCTTTTCCCCGACCTACTCTTCCTCATATCACTGTAAAATGAGAAACGGTACCTCACAGCCCTTGCTTTTCCTTTCCAACACTGGTGCATTCTATTCTCACTTTACAGCATCAGACTTGCAGGGGTTTTACATTTGTTTGCCTTGGTTTGTTGGGTTTTTATTGTTTGTTTGGGTTTTATTTAGCCCATCTTAGTATTGTAAACAATTGCCAGCTATGTATTTACCAAACAGGCAGACTGCTAATTGCAGCAAAACACCTTGCCACTAGTTTGACCTGATGTTGTCGAAGTATTTGGCAGTACACTGCATCATAATCTTTTACAGTAGCTGTTAAAAATTGTAATATGCTTGAAAAGGGTCACAGGCATATTAAAAAAACAAACCGAAACAAAACAACCCCCATCCCACATGACAATGAAACACAGTTTATCCTTTTGAGGTGTGGAGGGATGGGGGCGAAGACAAGTGCAAAACTGTAACATACTATCCAATCACATAAATAGTACACTCAGAAGAGATGGTGTCTCTTCATGCTTTTTCTTTGTGACCTACAGGGGGGGAAAAACAACCCTGAAAACTATTGCAACTAGTTTGCTGGGGTTTCTTGTGTTGTTTTCCCCCATTTTTTAAGGTACTTAACAGTTTATTAAAAGATAAGCAACTTCCTAAAATAGTCTGACACAACCCAAAACTTGCCCTTTTTAAAGCCAGTGAAAACTTGGAATGCCAGAATGTTGTAGCCTTTGGGCTTGGCTTAACATAATCATCCTTGCAGTGAAAACTGCGATTCAACAGACACTGGAATAAGCCTGCTAATTTCACATCTTGATCTGCTGGCATAAAGATCTCACATTTGCATTTCTGCCAAAGGATTCTAGAGGAAATCAGGAGAGGTACCTTTCAGTATTTTCATACTAAAAGGAACTGCTGCTGTACTAATGCAAATTAAGTAAAACGTAAGCTTTTGAATGACACCATTCATAGAGAATAACTGAAGCAAATTACTTCCATCCCTGATCCCAGCTCACCTGGCTGAATGAACTTTGGGTACAGGAAGTTATCATGTCATGGTAAAGTCTACCCACTAGCACTGGACTGGGCTAATGTAAATGGGGATTATTTTCTCATTACATTTCCATTTCTGAAAGTTTTAAAATAAACTGCATCTATGCAGATGGGGAAACGCAAACATGAGATTCTCATGCCATTGCTGGCATGAAGCCTACTGTACACAGATTTTAGTGCATTTTTGCAGTACCGTTCTACATCTGCTGAAATGTGCTGAACAACCAATCCTGCTGTTAACCAAGAAATGGACACAGTGGTCATTTCTTTCCTTCCTGCAGCAAGGAGGCTTTCTCAAAGGAAAACTATAAACAGCAAGCCCATCATTCATCATGGTTCAAGCAGATTTGTCTGACTCCGGAGCAAGTAATGACATGAAGCTGCCTATGGCATATCTGTGTCTGCTGTAACCCCACAGAAAATAGGCAGGCATTTCTGTGTTAGAAAGGCCTTGTGAATTATAGCAGTTCCCACAAAAGACTTCATGGCTGAAAGAAGTCTACATGGTGCTCTCTTTTAGTTGGGTGTGCCTTAGTGTTTGTGCCTTACCCTTGTGCTATTGATACTCCTACTAGCAGCCTTTAATTTTAAATCACCTAGAGGAACTCAGTGACAGAATTCTGAATATACTTGTTGGGTTTGTTCCCTTTTTCCCTTCCAGTACTACACTTCAGTATCTGGGGCAATATAATTTCTTGAAAATGAACTGAAGTATGCCGCATGAGAATAAAAAAATTATAGTCGGGGTCTGGTGCTGCATAGCTGCTTAAGTACAGCTGCAACATGAGATACTCTGACCCTGTTATTCTTCTGCTATAGTGAGAAAGTGCTCTCAATACATCTGTCCCACATAATCTCAGACAGAGAAGCTAATAATTTGGTTTTTTCAACCTGTAACCTTTCTCAGCTTCCTGCAAAACAGATACACATAGGTACATAAACATGTGTTAGTCTCGGCATGAACCTACCTTCCCAAAAATAAACAAAAAAACCCAAGATGAAACTGCTTCTAAAAGAGAGTTGAGGGCGAGAGGGAATAACTTCCTCAGAACCATGTTTTTTTTGACACATACCAAGACCAAAAGCTCAAAAGAGAGACTCTGCATCAAAGTTTCCAAAGTACAGTTCTCAAATTCCATATTCCTGAACCTGACTGTATAGCACTAATACCAGTCCCCACAGCAAAGTCAAAATCTAGCAGATGCAAGTGGGACTGAGCATCTTGCTCCAGCTGTGCCCATGGGAGTTCTCACCGAAAAGGCTTTTGCAGCTACACACACACCGTGGCTGTGACAGCAGCTTGTCACATTTTACAGTTTACAATGACCTCATTTACCAGTGATTTGTTTTGACATTTTCTTTGCCTTAGCAAATAGCCTTTCTGAAGCACTCTGCATCCAAACACCTTTAAAAATTATCCACAGTGAAAATTACAGGAAATACAATGAAAGACTCAAGTAATTCAGATCAGGGAATTAATGGCAGGGACACAGAAGATGTCTCTACCGTAAAACAAAACCACCAACAAATAAAACCAAGAAAATAATTCTAGATAGGGCTTAGCCACTCTCTCCGAGAGGAGTTGCTAGCGCTTGCTGAGTTTTGGCTATTTCACAAGCCATTCATGGGACAGAATCAGGCCAAGAATCATCAGCCAGAGGGAATTCGACCTGTTCCCTGGCAAGAAATAATCAGCTAAACAAACAATAATAAAAGGAACAGCACTGATGAAGGTGGTCTTAAAATTGTGCCAGATCATAATGATTTCCTGTTCAGAGACAGAAAATTCTTGTAGCATTTAGCTTTGGGGATAATCTACAATGTCTGTCTTGGTCAAATCTGTGCATGTAATAAAGAAAGATTTTTTTGGCCATTGTATCCTCCCATCAGATGGAGAGATGGAACAAGCAAACACCTTCAGAAATAACCAAGCAGATTGGATCTTTTTTACTTCTGGCTCTTTAAAACTGGAATATTCTCTCTACTTCTTACTCCTTCCATGTTCCTCACGTGAAACTGGAGGCAATATTCACTTTGATAGGAGGGCACATTTGAGATCTGTGAATGAGGAGAGCAGTTATAGAAATTGATGTATTTTGTAGAAAAAGCAAGAGCAAGAAGTACCTTCTTCCTCAAAGATTATTAGAAGTAATGAAAGTGAAGTTCATTTTATACAGGCTGCTAGACAATCTGTATGTCTGTCAGAAATAGGTGGCAAGACTAGCAACCATCATGTGCAGTCTGCTTTTTCACACTTCCCTGGGGAGCAGCACGGACAAGAATTTTGTGCAACTTCTTCCTTGCTTGCATCTTTAGGATGGCTTTGCCCTTCTTGTGTTCCTACTCAGACTGCAGTACTGCACACCTTTCAGGACTGAAAAGTCCTTCCAGAGCAAGGATTCCTGACTGTAAGTATAAAAATTTGGTAAAATTGTACAACATTTTTATACCAGATGCTACAAAACCTTTCAAAAGGTCTAAAATCTGTGCTGCAACCTTCGGACTCATTCACAACTCTAAAATTCTCCTTCCAAAACTGTCTAGTTTCCTTTTTTTTTCCTATTTATACTTCACTGTATTTCCTTTCTGGTAGCTGTGTACTTTCATGTATTTACTTTTCCATTCACAGTCCTAATAATCTTTAAAATTCATATTCTCATCTCTACAGCAGAATATTTTGCACTCATTTCTTTTTGTACACCTTAATCTACCCAGTTCTATTTCAGGTACTTTTTTTCCATGCATCCTCTCTGCCTTCTCACAAAATCTCACTTCCTTCTAAGCTTTTTGCCCTTTCAGGTATCTTCTTGCGCTCATGTCTTGCCTCTCTTTATAATGTAAACCATTTCTGTATTATGTCAAGCTATTAGCTAAACTCCATTTCTCTAAGATAAACATTGAGCAGTTAGAAGCTAGCTCAGCTCCCACAAGAAAGTACCATCTTTCTTTTTCTCATCCTGATTCTGAAGGACAATGCAGAAATACCAGTGGCAGGATGACTTAAAAGAGTACTCGGAGTTTGTTTTGCACCCAGTTTGTTTTGCAGAGGTGACTGAGGCAAGAGCCCAGAAACACCAGTGTGGTATTTGCTGTGTGACTCAGGGAAATCCCAAGACCAGAGGCCTGAACAAGAACTCCCAATACATCACTTTTGAAGCTGCTAAACTTTGAACATGGTAGTTTTGCAACTTGCTGCTGTATTAAACCATAATTGTGATATAATATGAAATAGTTTTTGAAATCGTTTTTTTTTAAATACTTAGAAAATACATAACAGAAAATTGGAGATACAAACATGAACTTTGGAAATGGAGTAGTTTAGACTCAGTAGACACCTGTCCTTTCCTGCTGACAAAATCTATGTGCTCTTCAGAATGGACTGGGGCTGACTGCCTAAGAACAGGGAGAAATGCCAAGAGAAGTTTGGGCAGAATACCCAATGCACATATTAAATGGATTGTTGTTGCCTATCCAAATTTAAGGCCGTTCCCCACATCCCCCATATATGTACACATAGTATTATGGCTAAAAATAGTAGTTTGTTTTGTCATATGAGCTTTTTGTGATTAAAATGTACAGTAATACCAACTACCTATAACCAACTATACATATCTGTATCATTTCCTCTCATACTTTGTGTGGCCTGAGCTCCTCTTTAACTGGAATTCACACAGTAAGATATTCTCTCTAAGAGGGAGGAATATTTTCGTAGTTATATCTAGCAGCAGTAAACACTTATAAAAAGATGGAATGGAACTCTCTAAAACATAATAAAATACTTGAGTTTGTGTCAAAGGTCAGGATTTTAGTTCCCATCATTTCTCATTGGTTTGTATCAGCTTCTATCTATCAGGAACAGTATGCAGTAGTCAAGGTGTCCAATATTTTCCCATCACTTCTCAAAGTATTCTTACTGGGCATACCATTTCAACTTACCTGCTGTAAAGTGACCCTTTTTTCATGAATTGATTTTATTTGCAATAATGGCACCTACTAGTGGCAATTCTTCCTGCCATTTTGTTGGTTGACAATCTCTCAAAGATGTACTGGTCCCTTGACAAACATTACTGTTGTTAGACTTAAGCTGACTCTCCCTTCCCCAAGTAATGTAGAGAAACAGTTTGTCTCAAAGGCCAAACTCACAGCACAGTGCTTTCTGCAGTCTTCGGATTTTGATGGCCGTACGGTAGGCAGAGAAGCGCACGTTGTTCAAGTCAGCTGGAAAAGCAGAACAGAAATATGAGCAGCCCTAAAAACAGAGTCCATAAGTTTCCTTTACACACAAATTTTCACATTTTGGAAGAAGTCTGATATCCCTTCAATTCTCTGCAATGAATTGGTAGGATATATCAGAACAAATAAACCAAGAAGCTGGGACCTCAGTCCAATCCACCTGCAAGGAAAGCCTCCCAGTTCTGAGAGTTCACGGCCTTCAGAGACTGGAACACCAGAAATCCTGGCACATAAACATATAATAGAGTTTTAAATACATATTATGCAGTGTTAAGTAGTTTCCAGACAAGTGCTCAAAAACAGTATGTTTCTCAAATAATTTCTCAACTCCATCAGATAACATACAGGAAACAGGGCAGCAAAGGTCAGAAAAAATGGCTTTTTAAGCTATAATTTCTATGCCATGACTTTGTAAACAGTGCTTTGAAAGGGACAGTCACATAGCCATAAGCTCTATTGTAGAAACTGATGGATATAGTAATATTTTTCCTCACTTAACAGTATTTTGCCTTTTTGTTCCTTAGAAAGGGAGATTTCACAGTAAATGTAGATGTTAACAGAACACATTGAACTAGTTGTACCATCCCATAGTCTAATCTTCACTGAAAGCATGGTTGCTCTGATTTATTACAAAAACTATTTCCCTGCAGACCAGTATCCTGCTTTAAAGACAAAATCAGCCTGCATCATTGGACAATCCTTTGTGGAAGAAATAAATAACATACCTCATTAAAACATAGTCAGAACATATAGTTTAGAATTAACATTACTAAAAGGCAATACAGATGATGTAATCACGGCAGTAGTTTTCATGCATAGTGTAGCTCATTGCAAAGTGGGAGATGCTCTGTTACACACACTTTACAGCAACTCTGACACGGTCAGCATACAAATGCAGCTTTCACCCATGGAATGAACATCACATAATGGTATATTTTAAGAAACACAACTCACCTAAGGACTGGAAGAGATCAGTCATTTTTGGATGATCCCAACAGGTTGTCTGTGTCTCATGACTACAAAGGAATGAGGCAATCAAGGTTTCAGGCAACATACATTAACACTTCTGAAGAAGAAAAAATCTGAAGATATTCTGATTTTCTGTGTTTAAGTGGCAAGCAATATCTGAGCTCTTCAATTAAAATGTATGATCTGTACCACTCAGCTTTTTTTTTTTTTATTCACAAAGTTAGACAGACTATAGCCCACCCATTTAACAACGTTTACTTTTGACTCTAAGTGTGACTGTTATCAGCTGACCTCTGATCGTGTAGTTAAGAGGTACACTAATACGGCAAAAATGAAAAATTTCCTGCTGTTGTAGGGCAATAAAAATATTTGTAAAAAATCTTTGAAAATAAAAGCACTGAGGTTTATTTCAGACTTCATTGCAAATCTGAACACATGTATCAGAACATTAGATGATGATATTAAGCTTTACCTATAACCCCTTTAATGGAAAGCCTGATCACTGTTCACACAGTCAGTAGGTATCTTCATTTAGGGGGTGTGTTCTACACTAGTGCTCACAGAACAGAGATTCAACAGGCAGCATTGCTGAACCAACAAGGTTTCCAATATGCAAACATAGGGGTCAAAACGTATTATGGCAGGTATACCAAAATCTTCAGTTCCCTTCTGCAAGCCACATTTGACTTGAATTTATCAATATTAATTGCTGAAATGATTGCACATTTTTGCCTCACAAAGCATTTACATTTGAAGTAGATTGGTAGAAAATTAATTAGACAAGTTGTGTTAAAAAGATCACAGCATTCCCTTTAAAAGTTAATGACGAAATTATGCTAGGTTAGCAAATCTAACAGTAATGAGCATAAAATACCACTTATTTCACCTTTGTTCCCATTTAAGAATTGTTAATGTGCACACATTTTTCTTTTTCTACATACAGTTATACTAGGTTGTAAATAAAGGCTTTAAACAATGCTATTAAATACAAGTGGACTCTGTCTTCAGTTGGTAGATTTAAAAGTCTGTACTTCTGGCTGCACAATAATTTATCATCACCAATTTGTTGTTTGTTTTTAAATTGAGAAACCAACCAAGAATGAGCCCTTTTATGCTAGGTGGTACAAAAAAAAAATGGAATAGAAGGTTCCTGCTCCAAAGAGCTGCAGAGACAGGAAAGGTACCACAAACAGGAGGTAGGCTTCAAACAAAGTAAATGCTGAGGGCCCATCTTTACATCACCTTTTGAGTTACACTACTGGAGACTGCATGCATTTGTGATATGATATTGGATTCCACTTGCATTTTTCATGGAAGTTCATAGACAAAAGACATATTTCCATATACAGTGAGTATAACTCTTCTTTTCTCTCTTTGAGATTATTCCCTAGTAGACAACTGAAAGCCTTGCACATGATTACGTTTAAACAAGAGAGATTTAAACAACAGGCAATCAAAACATCTTCTCTTAGACCTTGACTGACTCTGAAATGCTATACTACATCCTCTCCAAAAGTATACTGTAGTATCTTTACATACCTTTACATCTGAACACATTTTTCCTGACCTAAAATTGTTACTTGGTTTCAGTTTGATATATTACATGAATTGCATTCACACTTCAAATTCTAAATGAGGTGGTCAAGGCTTTCAAGGGTACGTTGAACTCCAAAGCTAAGGCATACCAGTATCTAAATCAATGTTTTTGCAGTTTCTAGAAAGACACTTTTAAAATGGCACTATGTTATCTTTTCCCAGAAAAGTAATTTCAAAAACAAGTAGCTTGACAATTATTTCCATGGAGGGGGTACACCAGTAAATCATCAAGAAGCCAATAACAACAAAAAAGGATGTATCTGGGTTTGGTGCTGTGTCAAGGTAAAGGCAAATGACTGTCCAGTATTCTCAAAAGCTCTGGAATAAAAAAACTACAGTATATTAGAAAGAAGAACATATACAGCTTCAGAAAATATAATATAAGGGTTTATACTGGTGAACTTATTTAATAAATTCCAAATTAGACCTGAAGCTACCATGTTTCTGCCCTATCATGTTAAGTGGGGTGACATCTTTATCATGTTCCCCCACTTAGAATTAA
Organism: Todiramphus chloris collaris; assembly: GCA_025345505.1. NCBI lineage: Eukaryota > Metazoa > Chordata > Aves > Coraciiformes > Alcedinidae > Todiramphus > Todiramphus chloris. The sequence continues at coordinate 2,863,750 of JANVCC010000020.1, forward strand.
CATCTGTTGAAAAAGTTCTAAAGAAATTGCTTCACCTCAACTTCCCTGACCAAGAACCTCATGCTATCCCCACAGAAAAACTCAAACCCATAAACAAACAAATAGAAAGACCAAGACTGGTGATTTTACTATCAACATCATAAGTTAAATGACTTCCTTAAGATTTTCTCGGAAAAGACTTAACTAAAACACCTTCAGACTTTTATGTTAAAAGTAAAGGTAGGCAGCAGTACTATGACAGAAATTTTAAATGTATGTATAGATAAAAATACATTTAACTTAATTTTGAGTGATGAAATATTAGTGCAAATATTGCATGTAATCAACATGCAATTTATCTGAATCAATCCTGTTTACTGCCTCAGAAACAATCATGTCAAAATTAGCTGAGATGGTAAGAACTTTGCTGATTCGCAGCCTTTATTTCTCAGTTCACTATTTTCTGACAAAAAAATATGTTTCCATAAAGAAATCTATTTTCTACTGGTGGGGTGCTGCAAGAATCTCACCTGGGATGTGCATCAGAAGTGCAAAGGTTTACTAGCAGCAAATACCTCTCTACACAAACAACAATGGATCAATAGCATAAGTTGATTTAAAATTCTTATATTCTCGCAATAAAATGTTAAACTTTCATAGGTCCAGAGACATTTTGTCCTTTTTTATTTAAAAAGCTAGGGGAAAAAAAAAAAAGTTAAATACTTGGATAAATCCTTGCATTTTTTTTTTCATCTTCCAGAAATATACTGACGTACTCCAGTATACATCTGTAATGCTTAATTAGGATATGGGCAGATTTAATTGTAATTTAGATTCTGGCTTCCAAGTAATTTATAAAACAATGTGTAATGAATAAGAGCTGATATCACCAAACTTCTTACTTAATTCAGATTTCCAAGATTTAAGAACAAACAACAGTTTTATTATTGAAATTCTATGTTTTAAGTACATAGTATCAGTAGCAGTTTTATCAGAAAGACTAAAAGATGCCTTAATCGTGACCAGATACCATGCAAAAATGATATTCTTTTTTTTCTATTTTGTGGGTGCTTAACAGAAAGTAGAAAAAAAGTGGAGATACCCAAAATATCTGTATCCTATACTACCATTGTGTTTCTCCATTTGACACAGTATATACCTGAACAGCTAAATTTTCTCTTTACAGAAAACACAGAACATGAAATTTATACCTAATGAAATAATGACCAGAAAATATTTTATGTTTCTATTTTTATTTGAAAGAGTAATACATCTGTGATGGACTGTGTATAGATTAAGTGGTGTCCTCAGGGATCTGTAATGGAACCAGTTCTGTTTAATATTTTCATCAATGATATAGACAGAGGGATCAAGCACACCATCAGCAAATTTACAGATGACACCAAGCTGAGTGGTGTGGTCAATATACCAAACAGGATGTCATCCAGAGGGACCTGGACAAGCTGGAGAAGTGGGCCCAGGTGAACCTCATGAGGTTCATTCAACAAGACCAAGTGCAGGGTTCTGCACCTGCGTCAGAACAATCCTCATTATCAATACAGGCTGGGGAATAAGGTGATAGGAAGCAGCCCTGCAGAAAAGGACATTGGGTGGATGAGAAGCTGGACATGAGCCAACAATGTGCACTTGCAACTTGAAAGGTCAATCGCATCCTGGGCTTCATCAAAAGAAGTGTGGCCAGCAGGTCGATAGAGGCAGTTCTGACACTGTGCTGTGCTCTGGTGAGACCTCACCTGGAGTACTTTGTCCAGCTCTGGAACCCTCAACACAGGAAGGACATGGACCTGATGGAGCTGGTCTAGAGGATGATCAGAGGGCTGGAACACCTCTCCTACGAGGACAGGCTGAGGGAAGTGGGATTGCTCAGCCTGGAGAAGAGAAGGTTTCAGGAAGACCTTATAGTGGCCTTCCAGTACCTGAAGGGGACCTATAAGAAAGTTGGGGAGGGACTGTTTACAAGGGATTGTAGTGATAGGACAAGGGACAGTGGTTTTAAACCAGAGAAGGGTAGATTTAGAATGGATGTGAGCAAGTAGTTCTTTACTATGAGGGTAGTGGAACACTGGAACAGGTTGCCCTGGAGACAGGTGGTGGAGGTCCCATTCAAGGTCAGGCTTGATGAGGCTCTGAGCAACCTGATCTAGTTGAGGATGTCCCTGCTTAATGCAGAGCAGTTGGACTAGATGACCTTTAGAAGTCCCTTCCAACCCAAGGAAGGGACCATGATTCTGATCATCTGGTGGAACCAAAAAAAGCCAAGAGAGTATACCTTCATCCAGGCTTCTTCATAATTACTTAAAAGTCAGTACTGCCTGACAGCCATTAAATAACTGCACAAGGTGAACACGATTGTGCCAGCCTCATCCCAAATCACCTAGCAAGAAACTCTGTAACAGTGAGCAATCCCAAACATGGATCCAGCAGAGAAAAGGAATGGGCTCAGAGTAAGTGAATCACCAGCTCAATAGTCTATGCAGGTCAAAGGAGGCTGCAACTCCACTGCCATGGGCAGTGCTGCTACCACCACTGAATACATTCCAAGGGTAGGCATTATTTAAGACAGAAGACACCAAAGTCAGACTGCTGTGGACAGAGATGAGGAAAAAAAAGTGTGTCTGTAAATTTAAAAAGAACTGCAAAAGACTCAGGGAGAGGGAAAGAATGAGTCTCAACAGCAACATTTCTTAATGTAAAGTTTTGTTTTATAACAATTTCATAATATGCAGGGACTTTTACGTGGACAGAAAATTGATTTTTGCAGGAAGGAAAAAAAAAAGGGTGTGTGCAGATAACCTTCCTATGCTACAAATAAAATTGTCAGAGACAGGAGTCATTTTATTAGGAGCTCCAAACAGTGGGCGTGCAAGACAAAGTGCTTTCTGGTGATTTGGTTTGTAAAACAGTTCTTTCAAACAAGATCCATCTTTCTCTGCTGTGGCTACAGAGTAGCTTTTGTGTTATTGAGGCAAGATTAATGGAAGCACATCAAGTGCTGAGAAACGTACACAGGAACTTTATAGTACTGGATGGTCTATAACATGAGACAGACTTGATGAAACTGGGGGAGATCTTTCTGACCGGGATCTCACAGCTCCTTTTGATGCATGTTCATGACATAGAAACTTAATCTAAAACATGCACTGCAATAGTTAAAATTGCCTGTCAGTTATTGCCTAGAGAGTAAAAGCGGACTCAGGTTTCCCCCTGCTTCTCTGATATTTTTCTCAGTCAACACAAATAACATACAACTCATCAGATCTGCAAGGAGAAAGTTGATAAACAAAAGATTACACACTTCCTTTGTATGTATTTTACATGTATATGTGAAATACTTCATCCTTGGAGCCAAGGACCAGAAATTGCTAACTTGCTAATTACCAGGGTTGCTAAAACAAGGCAAGCAACTAAAGTAGTATGCAATTTATTCATAGAAGTGGTCCGGTCATTTTTTTAAGATTTGCAGGCAAAATGATTTTACTGCCTCATGAAGAGAGCTCCAACTTGTTTTGTCTGGAGGTCATAACTTCTGGTAAGTCCCAGAAGGCAATTAGGTAGAATTGGATGGATTGTCTTTACCACTGAGAGATAACAAGCTTTCACAAAACTCAGCCCTGCTAGCAACTGACTGCTAAGAATGTGAAGAAATGTAATTTTCTGTATTTCTCTACAGAAAACAATCTGTAACTCCCAGTGATGGAAAACTAAGCCTGCAGAGAAGCTAATGGAAAGCTAAATTTGGAATGATGCTTATGTTACATGGACAAAAAAAAAGAAAAAGGAATTTTACATTATAACTTGTGAAATTAAATGAGAAGTTCATCACTTTTAGTCATCTCACTGAACTTCTGAAAAGGCTCAAAACAAGCATTAAACCAAGAGCATACAAATCTAGAGTCTTCCCTCTCTGTTACAAATACTGTGGCAGTTCGGTTCCAGGTCACAGTGACACTTGCACCAAGAGCACCTTCTCTCACAAGTACTCAGCTAGCCTCAGGAAGAACTACTTGTAGAGTGATGATACTTCGAGTGAAAGTGAAACACAGTTGGGCTCATAGATGTAGATGGCAGTGGATGAAAAGAACTTTCAAGGCCAACAGGAGCCCAGGTTATGAGATTTCATTCTGCACACTATGATAGAAGTGAGCTGGTCTAGAGGGCAGTAATGTAAGTGGTGTGAAAATGTTACATCTTCCCACATAGTTCCGTCAGAGAAGAACTCAAAGTCTTTCACTGGCAGCCACAACAGAATTCATTCAGTGTTTTGGTTTGGGGGTTTTGAGTTTTTTCGTTCGGTTGGTTTTTTTGTTAGTATCAGAAGACTGAGTTACTCAGAGTGTCTCCTAGGTCTCTTCTGCCAAAAGTACTGACAGAACATAAGTCATACAGAAAAACATGCATCCATGAATAGATTACATGACAAAGCAGTGTAATGTAGAAAGTCTAAATGCATTTGATTAAATTTCAGTAACTAGAAATAAACACTGTAACTGTAAAATATTCCAAATTAGTAGTGCTCTAAAGCTTAACTGACAAACATTTACTCTTAAAATCCGTTCCCTATCCATTATGTTTGCTGGCAGCTTTCTAATTATAATTGGCAAAGATAATCTGTGCTAAAAACACTTCCTCGTAAATAAAGAGCTGAGAAAACAGCATTCCACTTATAATCTCTAGAAATAAGAGAACAGTCCTGTTGAAATCAGGGGAGTAAGTTGTACATCTCCAAGTGTTATGAAAACTGTTGTGGAAAAAAAAAAATCAATGCATTCTTTTTCAGCTTTTTGTGTACAAGAAAACTTGAGACAGGTGTATGGTGGTTTTTTTGTTGTGGTTGTGGTATTTTTTTTAGTATGTGTCTTTTTTGTTGTTGTTGGCTGGTTGTTTTGTTAGGGTTTTTTGTTTTGCTTTTTATCATTTCTTAGCATGGACAAAGCCTCTGTCTGTGTTGATAATCATCAGCAAACACCACAAGAGCAGACAATGAGACAGTACTCTGGCATTACGTTAAGCAGCTTTCTGTTCCTGTAGTCATCTGCACCAAACATTACCTGAAATCAGGATCTTTACTTATCACTAATGAATCAACAGCACTCATAAATCTGACTTTTCTGTCTTCATCAAATTTCAAATAGCATAACAACATCCCCACTCTCTAAATATGTCATGGTGTTTTATCTAGATAATGTATATTTTCTATTTTGTTTTTAAGCCTTTTAGAACATACTGGTTTGTGGCAAAAAAGAGTTGCATAATGCATTGCAAGGGTAATGTATATTAGAGGTTGGTGGAGCAATTTATATGCAGATATTTTGAAATCCCTCCAGAGAAAATGTACTACTGCATTTCTTTAATAGAAAACAAAGACCAGCACAGGAACTGGTAATTGAAGAAGCTCTCAAAGATTGAAACCTGTATTATCTCTTTCTGTAAATTATATTTCATTTTCCCTTCTAAGACAAAAGCTTCTTAATACGTATAAGAATGAGATTATGGATATAAACAGAATAAGACAAAAAAAAGTTACATTTCCAAGTTCCATTAGTTCTCTGTCTCTTCCCAATAAAGGCATTAAACCAAACATCAGGAAAGACTTCCTGAAAAGTCTTGGAAAAAAATGGAGAAGCAGAAAGCATTTTCTTCCTGCCTCCTATAAAGTTGAACATGATTTAGGAGGTGACAAAATGGGATTTTTAAGATGTTGGTGATGCCAGCCTCTTTGCAGAATTACAGAAAAATAACCAGGGCAACTATTTAGTATGTTATTGATCAATTTAATGATTATGCCAAGAAATTGCTCTCCCTATGTAATGCTCTGAATGAGATTAAACTCACTGTGACCCTTTCTGTATTACCTTTTGGTTTCTTCTGCACAGTGTAAATATCTAAGAATTTACAGCATTGAAAGGTACATAGCTGAAGAATACTTGAATTACAGTTAGATGAACAATAGTGAGAAATGCCAGGGTAATTACATTTTCTGAACATTCCTTTCAGCTCGTTCTGTATTCCTCAAAGATGTTTTCCAATCATACATGTTGTCTCCTTTATTCTTCTGTTGCTCTTTAGAATATTTTTATTGATAGGCTGTAATTTTTTAATTTTCTGTTATAGAGGACAAGAATGTCTTATCTGTGTGATTCAGATAGTTATAAATGAATAAAACAGAAAACTCTCCTTACTAAATCTCAAACCACGGCCAACCAACCTATGAAATAAATATGTACTCAATGGTAAGTTGGTCAAACCTTCTGTCCAAACTTCACACCTTTATTTCCAAAACTCATTGGTAAATACTTTGCCTGCTGTGATGCAGGGGGATCCCCCATACAAGTCCCGTTGTCTTTTACAAAGTATGAAAAACCAAGCAATTTTTTTTACTTTTACAGCATCAAGATTTTACACATTCAGGTTTTCATTGATTGAATTCTACTGCAGAGAAGACTCAGATCATAGGGAAAAAAAAACCCCAAACAAACCTTCTATTGATTGCCATTAAGAAAAAAAGAAAAATTAATCAGTGGGCAAAAAGGACTAAATAAAATTGCATCAACAGAAGCAAAGCCATTTGGCAAATTTGCTTTACAAAGTCAGACAATTCCAGAGGAGAAAAAGAGGCTAAATCATGAAGGAGTAGTCTCCATTCAAACAAATACCCACCATAGCCCAGGGCACACACACCTTGATAAACCTGGGCTCAAGGAATTATAACCCTTTCACCAGCAGAACAGTGACTCCTTTCCAAAGTGCCCCAAACCCAGACTGCCTCTGTCTGAACTTATAGGGCAGATGAGTTAAAATACACTGGCTTTTTTAATCTTCCACATGCTTCTGTTACCTGATTAAATACAATCCCAGAAAGGGCAGACATGCCAACCATTAGTAAATGGGATGGGTAGAATAAATTGGACTCCAAAGCCACCATGGTGTGCTAGCACACTAAGGACCTCTTTCTCTGAGATGCTTCTCTCTATGTATGTAAATGAAAGTTACCCCTGACATCAGGAAACAGAATAAATGCTCCTCATTTGAAAATGCAGAAGTCTTATATCATTTTGACATTCTCCTTACAGATTCAATACTACTTAAAGTGCTCCCTCTTGCCTTCTCAGACGTAGTTACCTAATTTCTTCTTAAACTCCATTCTCTTTGCGCAGTAAAACTGCAAAGAGTGCAGTAATTTTTTTAAAAAATACTCATCTTAAGAGGTACAACTACATCATCATCTGCAGCTGTGTCACTTTCTGAATATTTTACATTTCTCATTCAAGGACACTCACAAAAAGCAATCAAAATGAAGTAAAAGTATGAATTTATGGTTGTCTAAGAAGAGTGTATGTTCTTATTCAGATTTAAAATAGCCTGATTTCAGCTAGCATTTCTTTCCCTTTCAAAATTAATTTAAATTCTCATTTTTTCTGCCAGCAATCATTGAATCATGCTTTTATTCTTCTTGTTCTTTGCTGTTTTTCTTCCTTACCCCATAAAATGAACTGTTACCTTAAATTTCTCTGTGAACATACAAGTCTTGCTGTAAAGACAGTAAATATAATTGCTCTCGAATGATGGAGTTACTGAGATATATCATAACTGTTCCTTCTACTCTTTCTTGGTGTTTACATCAAAAGCACCTCGTTAAAATAGGTTAGTACAATTAAACAAAAAAAATTAGTTAATCTTTGCCCCCTTCACAGAAATTCTTTCTGTATAAACAACCACCATTAAATCCCATTGGCTCTTCTCTTGAATTGTGTTACAAAAGCTCATGTAATCACTCCAATCAAATAAGCTTTTGTATTAGCATTGTTTTCCTCTCTTTTTTAAACTACATCTGAAATTAAGGAAGAGACAAAAATTTAAAAGAATATGTAAAGCTAAGAGTACTCTCCATCCTGATCACACCAAAGCAAATGTAGTTCAGAATTAGCTCCTTTCTGTTTTCCACAACTCTGTGTTTTACTTCAGCTGCTGTTGCCACTGTTGAAGTTTAGATCAGGCAGAAATAAGAAATGAAACTGCCAAGGTCAGTCTGCTTGTCAGACCATGCAGCTTGATATTCAGTATTCTTCCTCAAGCTTCTTAAAAGAAATGAATCCTACCAGTTAACATCATTCTTCTCTTTCAAGACACAAGAATCAAGACAATGCTTCAGAGCATGTATCATGTTGAAAGTAGGGAAAGATTACTGGAAAGGTCTTCTTTGGGATGCAGTAGTTAATTCTGTTGACCTCATTAAAACCATCCTCAAATACAACAATCGTCTCTGCTTCTGTAAAGACCTCAACCTTCAGAGAACTCGTTCTGCATTTCTGCCCCTTTACCAAACTCACTGTTGAAGACCAATAAAACAATTTCCAAGAGATGCTGCCGTTTGTTTGTCAGCCCTGACTGGCTTCATTCCTCAATCTAGCTCCAGGGCAGCCAACACGCTACTATCAGAGCAAATCCACAGTATCAGTGGATACTTTGCCACAAAGTTGTGTGCTTTGCTAAACACAGATTAGAAGTTTAATCTTAGTTTCTTCCATCTGTTGTGGTGGTAAGACTATCCATCCTATCACTATCCTTCAACTCTGAATGAACCCATGAGCTCCACAGACTCCTCCACAGGCCAACTCACACCTGGGAAACAGTCCAAGCTGTAGTTACCAGCTCTGATCAGGTAGAGTGGGAATGTGAATTGCCATAATTCAATGCCCACTGAGAACATACACACGAGGAAAAGAAAAAAAAGACCATTTGGGGTAGTTTTGCTCTCTGTAGTTTGATACTGCAGTGCTTGAATTACTGCTGTAGGTTGATCATTTTAATTGCACTGCTGCCCAAATCCAGGCAGTCAGTGCGCCTCCATATCCAATCTCTTCCTTTCCTCTTCCATTTGGGGCCGAGGGAGGAAACTTTCCTCCAGTGTGTTACAGCTTTCAGTTGCCTCCTGCAAAACTTCAGCAGAGGCATCAAAAATTTTATAGACAATTCAAGGATCTTCACAGTAGTTTTTCCTTTTTCTAGTTACCTACTCAGGCCCTTCAAAAATTTTGTCTTCATATAACAGTTGAAAAACAACCATCACACCTCAAGAAAGATGACAGCAGGCTTGATCGACATAGATTTACTGTCACTTGCTTTTTAAAGCTCTCAAGCACTCAAATTGTTTCAAGCACAAAATCTGGCTCTCAGATTTATGATAGCAATATGCAATAGTACAAAATCCTCACTGATGTTTTTTCAGAACAACTTATTTGCAGGTCCAATTCATAGTCATCAGACTTAAAACTTACCTTATTTTTCCAACCTTAAACTGGTAATATTTTAACACAGATTTCCTTCAGCCTAAAATGAACTATTCTGGGTCTAGCTTACTCTACTGTAACCAACAACTACTACAATTACACTGTACCTTCTTAAAATTTCATTTATCTCTGGCAAAAAGCTATCCTTCTCTAAAAGCTGCAATCTTTGACCTTTAAAGTACTGGCAAACAGTACATAAGTAAATGCTGATGGAGTAAGAAAACCCAAGCAAAGAATTGCTCCAAATAGAACATATGAAAATCACCGCACCTCTTGATAAGATTTCTAGTTATTACTTATGTTTTTCTCCCATGTTATGGTGATAAAAACCTCTGTGGTGCATAATGAAAAAAGAATCAAGGCAAACTTACTTGATATAATAGGGCACTTTGTTATGTGAAACAGATCTCTGCCATGGCAATTGTACTGAGGCTGAGAAAATAAAGAGAAGATGATTATTAGAAAGCACTTGTCAAATAATAATAATAAAAAAAAATCCAAAAATCTTTATTTTTCATGTATTTAACAGTTAAAACATTTCTAATAAATTAAATTGGAACAATTCAAGTTTCCCCCACAACTTTCAGTGATTAGAAAAATCAGCTGGAGAAAACAATGGCAATCTATCAATACGATTTTAGGCATCTATTTGATGCCAAGTTGGAAATAAAACAAATGTGGTGATTTTACTTCAAAGAAGGATAATAAATTCTGAGCAAGCAAGCTAACCATCCAGGGAAAATGGAGACACTGGTTTTCCTGCCTCTGTAGAATCATTATCAGTTTAAGCGTAGAAAAAGAAATGCTTCCACTACTATAATTAATGCTCTGCAGCAGAACAAAAAGGAGAAAAATCTAGCTTATTTTTATTAGTTAAAACCCTTAGCTCCTATTTGCAACTCAAACTTAATATTGATTTACACTGCACGACCACAGAAAAGGCATTAAAACATGTCTTTGCAGTCCTTGCTGAACGGCAGTAACTTTTGCAGAATTTCTGCGATTGACAGATACCACCCATAACATCCAGAAGCCTTCTGCACACTGAGCTGCAAAAGGGATGAAGTTGTACATGACACTACAACTCTGCTTAATATCCTGAGAGATAAAAAGGGCAAAACTGTTCAGGCCAGCAGGACTTCTGGTGCACAACTTAAAGGTAGCTATTTACTGAAGAACCATAGGTATGTGCATGTCCTACCAGAAATTAACAGACTAGTGCCTGGTTAATTAGGGTGTTATCATAGAAGAAAAACACTTCACTAGATTCATTGTAGAAGCAGAGATGGAAAGAACAGGAAGGAATAACTGATCATCACAATGCAATGAATTTACAATGTACAAATATGCCAACAGTTTCCAAGACAGAGTGCCTACTCTTAGGTGCTAACACCCCTGTTTAAAAAAAATGGTGAAATGAAAGAGAACTTTGATCCACATTGGAACTCAAGTAATAAAATACTCAATGTATTTTTACATAAGCATGGCCCACTTTAGAGCTCATCTTTCTTCGGGGAAAAGAAAAAAAAAAAAATCCATTTGAAAGGAACTCTCTCTTCTTCCCCTTAGTCCTCCCAAGACTACAGTGAAGACCTAAAAGCCATTTAAGCCCTATAGGCTGGTGCTGCTGCACAGAATGGCAGGTCTCAACCTCTTCCCAGCCAGCTGTTCCCTAAGCTGTTTAATGGCTGTGACCTCTTTCTGGACCACAGAAAATTTAATGGCTTAAACATTAATGTACTGAAAGACAGATTAACTGGGAAGAATATTTGAGAAACTATAGGAGCCAAGTAAACCACAGTATTCACTGGAAGAAAATAAATAAAATTCTGTATCACTATTTAAAGATGAAAATAACATTTGCAATAAAGAGGTAGAGAAAAAAAACAGTAAAGAAAAAAAAATCAGAAAGGCTTAATGCTCAAATAGATGTAGTTAACCAGAAAGAAAAGCTTTAGCATTCATAACTCTGAAAAAAAGGAGAAAAAAAAAAAACCAAAAAAAAAACCCCAATCAGGTGAAGGTGACCACCAGCTTTACAGTTTCATTCTTTCACATTGCAATTTGGCAGCTATCGTGGCTCCAGCAGTATTACACTTAATTCTGTCAGCTAAATAAGAAGAAAAATCTGGCCACGGTTTGTTTAGGTAGGATTTATGTGCCATGACAGACTATAGATATTCAACACTGACACAGATATGGACTAAACAACATAATAAATCAAATTGCTAATTATTACAGACCAACTCATATTCTATTTACTTGGGAACCACCTTTCTGAAAACACTGCCAGTTCTCTGCTGCATGAAACTGCAAAATAAAATAACCATTTTTTTTTTTAAACAGTTTCTTGATGAAAACTATTGATTCTGGCACTCACTAGCAGGTCTGCAAATGTTAGTAAGGCTGGACCCCACTCAGAGAAGCTTTGAGCAGGCCTCTGGGCTATTTGTTAGGGAACTTGAGACATCAGCGCTCCATGGATGTACATGGATTCTTCTAAGAAAACATATAAGAAATGTAACAGAGAGGAGTGAATTGTGGGCCTTAGAAAATAACTGAATTACAGAAAAAACAAGTTATTGCTTCTCAAGGCAGGAGATAGCAAAACAACCTTAGCAGAGAATAATAGATTACACGGATTCTTCATCTTTATCTGCACTATCTGATTAGTAAGTAACTCACAAGGAGCTTACTTTCCATCTCAAAAGAGCAATCAAATTCTGTCTACCAATGATGGGAGGGGAAAAATAGCTCAGCAAAGAGAGGGATCATAGATTGTAGTGACCTACAAATACTGCTTTACTTCAGCCTCCTACTGTGGGACATTTTAGAAAGGCCCAATGTCATTGTTTTCAAAAATATTCTGAAGCACCTTCTTATCAATAATCTGGATGAATCCATGTAGTTGTTGTTCCAAGAATTCCAGCAGCAGTATTAAATGCTGCACTGTGTCTTTGTAGTTACTAGTCACTGAAGAGATAAAATCACTGGATTACGATTGCTGGATTCAGGGTGGTAGATAATCTCATCTAGGCTCCCTTTCCCACAAAAGGCTGGACTAGATGGGTCTTTTGAAGTCACTTCAAACCTAGAGTATTCTATGTTCTATGATTTGATGAAAAGGTGGAAACAGGTGTTTTGCTAGCACAAATTCAAATTACCAAATAAATGACAACTGGGAGCTAGTCAGCTGAAAAAGGTGTGGGAGCAAGGTATGGTCTCTTGTAAGGATTTGGAGGAAGAGTAAATGAAGTAAATGAGATAAATTTAAATTAGATGCTGTCAGATGAGCGCAGATTTATACCTTCCCTCTAATACAGAAGTGCAACTTTGGAGATAAAGATTTGATCGAGACATTTCATAATCTCAGTTTCAGGAGTCTGAGATTATTGTATTCACACTACCACTCTACTTGCTTCTCACGGCTGGAAGTCACAGCTGCTAAAAGGGTTTGAAAAATTTGATTTAGAATATGTACTATTTCAACCTGTCAGTATAAAACCTTCATTTTTCCAGATTTAATGATTTTTTTTTTTATTACTTCCCTTTTGAAGTTACTGTCCCTGACTTTCATTTAACAGACTTTATGCAAAGTTGTAGATATTAAGTTCTGTAACTCTGCTTAGCTCAAGCTTTTAAAACAGATGGGTTTTTTGTTTGGTTGGTTGGTTTGGCTTTTTTTTTTTGATAAGTTCACTTCTTATCTGCTGCAATAATTTTGTCTTTATTAGTGAAGCCTTCAGTTAAAAGCAGGAGAGCTGATTGGGTTAACACTTTGTATCATGAACTCTGGTGATGGCAGACAGGTTAGAACACCAGAAAATCAGCATGGATCTTGATATCACAACTTATATATCTGTAACAAATAAGTCAAATTAGCACAAGGGAGCCAAAACATCTGCATTTGCCCTCTCAGTATATGGGAAATTGTAGGCCTACATCTCTAAAATTTTCACTGAACAGGAAAAGATGCAAAGGTGGGTCTCAAGAAGAAGTGTTTCAGGTTTGCTTTCCCCACGCCTTAATGTGAAGTTCCAGGAATGTATGACATAAAGCCTTTATAAATTAAAAAAAAAAAAAACAAAAAAAAACCAACAGGCAGGTCATCCTTTGTGTCATTCCTGCAAGTGTGGAAGCAAAAGGAAACTGAGGAAAGAGACAGCGGGGGATGGAAATAAGCGGTTATGAACACAAAAAGATACTGGAACATCCACAGGTCAGACGTTGCAACAAACAGAGGATAAAGAAAAAAGCAACAAGGGACGCAGCCCTAACTCATGATGGTATTGCAGTGATACCTAAGGAAAGCACACTAGTGAGAATGTTAGTGGAGTTACGAAGATGAAACACTCGGACAAAATCAGGGAGGTAGACAACAATGTCTAAGAGGAACTTCCTGTTCCTCAAGCCATAGGGAAACCTGGAGTAAAGATCAGTCAGTGTTTGAGAAAGCTGTCGTATCTCACATGCATCTATTAATTCAAAGAACTTACAGAAAAGAAAGTGCTGTGATGAAGGCCCAAAATCTTGGTGTGCCTCCTGTAACTGTTTAAGACGGTCCTCTACAGATACCTACACATAAGCACACATACACAAAATTTACATTACATTTACTTTGTAACACCAGGGTCATGATAATAAAACCACTTGTTTACATTCATTTTGAGTTAACTAAATTTAAGTTGTCTGTGTGTCATAGTACTTTGACATCCAGCTATTCAAGGTTACATTTTTTCTTTCAATTACTTGATGAAAGCCATGTTCATATCTTGCAGTATTCTCCTAGTTGTCCAGATTTCCATAGTCAGCAGGTCTCAGTTTGATTGTATTGATCTCACAGCTGCCTTTCCAGCACAGAACCAATTCGGAAGATGCCACTTCAGTGGCTGACATGACTCCCCCCTGATTTATTAATTGAAACTGCACTAGCACACCCAGCAGCAGTTTGGCTGCTTAGTTAACTCAAGTGAAGAGGACACAAAGAGAAAAAAAAACAAGCAAAAAGAAACAAAAAGAAACTCACTGCCAAATTACATTAGGAATGAGAAGGGCTGATATAGCACATTAATACTTTTGCGTCTCAGAATCAACTGATTCAAAATTACTAGCCCAAAAGCTGATACCCATATCTTGAAAATTCACACCCACTACCATCAGCTAGAGGGGCAACAAACCCTCTGTCCTTCCCTCAAGTCTTTCACACACTTAACATCACACTTAGAAACCAGGTAAAGAAATAAATAGCTGCTGACTCACAATATTTCCAACCAATAGAAGAGAGCGAGAAAGTGCAAAATTTGATAATTGAACATTAACTGATGTAAGAAACTTCATTCAACCATTCACTGTGAAACCGTGCATGAGTTTGAACTATAATCAGGCATATTGATTTACCTTTCTCAGACCATTTAAGCACAATAATCATAACTAAGCAATATGAATCTCTCTCACAGCATACCCTCTTATGTTTTATAACGCTAAATGTGCTTTGCTCACATCTTGTTATAGCTGTACTAGTACTTAGGTCATTTGAAGTGAAATCCCATGCAGAAACTGAACATTGAAAACCAAAATAAAGCAGCTTTCATAGTAGATGGAAACACAACAGAAATATGCATGCTGTTTTTCAGTAACAATGACTTATGCAGTAAAGATACTGCTGTAAGACATACAAACAAAGTATGCAGCAATAGTACTCAAGAGTCTCCAGAGATTAATACAGTCTCCTGAGTGAGTAAACTGCTGAGACAGCTTGAAAGGAAAAGCTATTGGTCAAGCCACGGAAGGAAAGACAGCTTCCTTTGTTGCTTTGGCACCACTAGAGTAACACATTGAAGACAGAAATGAACAGAAGAGAGTGAGAAGCATCCCACCCCACACCGCAATCTGTACACATTCAGAAGAATACCTGTAAAAGTTTCCACCGCATATTAAGATCATCCAGTTGACGGGACATCTTTAATGATGGATAAAGGTCAAGTGGAGACAACTGACTGGACAAATCGTTCACTGTTTTAACTTTCAACTTGATGGGAGCAATTTCTTCTCTAAAAGCCTAAAAGAGTAAGAAGCATACATTTATGTTCAAGGGACATCTGAGCAGCACAAAAGCCAGACTAAACTCAACATGGTGCTGACTTGCCCAACACAGCAGCTTACGCTAAACAACTGTATGTAACTCAGTTCTCCGGCAAAGAAATTCCACTCACTTCAATACTCTTATTAACTTGTTGATATCCACCTTTAGAGATTAACAGTATGAAAGTTACTCAAGCACCCATATTCAAACTGCACCCCTAAAACAATTTAAATAAGTTTTTTTAGTGCTGCCATATGGCTCTAGAGCTTTTCTTTCCAAAAAGAAATATGCAATGCTCTATCGGGAGCTTTAGTAGCATGCAGCCTGTCAAGTGCTCCTAAGGAAAAAAAAAAAGTGTTCAGTACTACACTTTTCCAATATTAATCAGCTGACAAAAATTTAATTTAAAAACTATTATTGAATTACCAAAGCATGAAGGAAATGTAACTTCTAAGGAAAAGGAGTACAATGTTTTACATGATTAGAACTATAGAGTAAAACTATTACAGTGATTAAAAAGAAAAAAAAGGTTTATTGAATCTAATGGAACTAAATACACTATTAAGGCAAAATTGGTGCAAGTTTTAGTTACAGCTGATGCATCAAGTGCTTTTCTTGCTGTGAGCAGTTATTTGTTCAGTCCTATAAATGGCTTTATAAAACATCATGAAACAATCCAAAACAACTGGAAAAAAGGTTTTCTTTGGACAATCCAATTATTTACCTCCCTTCAAAAACCTTTCACCATATCCAGGAACAAAAGGAATCTACTGTCAAGAAAGGAGCTTTTGGCTTCTGGACAGTCAGCAGGCCCCTATTACTTCAGCAGATGTTTCAGTTTTAACACAGCAATGAAAATCTAAAAGAATTTGCTTTACTCTTCTTTACAGAAAAAGCCATCAGGATATGACAAATTGCTTCTTAACATGAGAACAAAGAGCTATTCAGCATCAGCATCTTATTGCTTGCTTTAGTATCTATATTAAAATGTAAAACAGGAGGAGAAGAAACAACAGCAGTCTGGATAAAAATCAGCTTTGACAGTTTGGTTTTTTTTGAAAAGATTTTGGTTTTATTAAACCCAAAAGTAACAATAAAATTTGGAGAATAAGGATGCATACAAGAATATATAATAATGCAGCCCTGTGTTAATTTCATGTGAGTCTGTGTATACATACAGAGAATATTTGTAGAAAACTGGTTGCTGCCTATGACCTTTCACTTTTCTAACACCAGTCTCCCATTCTAAAGACATGGGTGGGCAGGTACAGGACCCCAGGGTCCTATAATGTTTAGCCATATTCATTCTTGAGTGTAAAAATTGAAACATTGTGTTTGTGAAACAGAAGTTTGGTGCTAACTGCTAAATCTTCCTGAAACAGCAAATTTCTCTACCTACATGTTCAAACACACATGTTCTCCTGGAATCTCTTTGATATTCAGGGCACTCCCCCTCCAAGCACTGTGCTATTTCCAGTCATCTTTCCTGGACAATGTTAGTTATCAGAAGGTATCCCTTCTTTGGGGAGCTCTGCATTACTGGGTCCCAAACCATGCAGCTAAGCAAGGAATGACTACTTCGAATCATGAGCAGCCATGCTTTGGGGTCCTAACCCCTGCATGAGTAGCTGGAACCCTGGCTGCAAGAACTGGTACACCCCTGAAAACATTATACGGTAGTATGTGTTCTTTACTTTGAAATAATCTTGAAGAGAAGCCAAGCTAAAGTAAAAGCAAATAGAAACTTTCATTCATACAAGCCAAAATAGCCAATGCATTTGTGAAGTTTGTGAACGTTAAGGAACAGAAATTAAAACAATGTATATACTTCTGTATGACTGAAAGAGCTCTAAATGTTTTTCTACAAAGAAAGCTGTGCCCGCTGGCCAAACAGATCTGACAGCTCACCACTACGAAAAGGAGGGGAGCCTACTGTCAACTGCTGTGATGACTACTGACTCAGCTTGCTCATACTCCAGTGCCTGGGCAAAGCTCCAAACATACCATGGCCTAGCTATGGAGTAGACAATATTTCTAGGAGGAAATATTTAAATCCTAGAACATAATTTTTTTTTTTTTAATTTAATGAATGTTATATTGTGTACACATCTATAGCTTGCTGATCACAAGTGCTTATGCAATCACAGCTGACACAAAGAAGGTGGCACAGCACTGGACTTTCTTTGAGACCTCAGACCTAGTCTTTAAAGAGTACTTTAAACTCATACATGAGAATTTAAGTATAGAGTGTATACACATATAACAAGACTAGGGGCAGTAGAATGGAGGGTTCTGACTCACACAGACTAAACATTTCCCAGGAGTTCCACACTTACTGTTGTTTTCTCTATGTGATCTGGTAATGAATCTATGAGCAAGTCTCCCACAGGTTTCCAGCCATTCCTCACGTTCTCAGCCTCCTTTAAGTCAGCATCGAGGTCATCCATGGCACACTGTAGGTCTTTCAGTTTTTCTAATGCTTTATCCACTTGCTTCTGCCAGATAGTGGCACTGGCATTTAGGTTCTCCCATTTCTCCTTTACCTCTGATGACTGCTTACGCATAGCTTTGGCAATCCTCATGGCTTTCTCCTCAGGGGTCAACTCTGCAGAGGGAAAGAAAAGTTACACTTTATTTATTCTCTTATTCATGTCTAGTTAAACAGACAGTGCTCCTGAGGTACACGCTCCAGACAGTCAGTAAGTACAGGGTCAGCTGAGGGACAGAGGACAAAGGGGGAACATACAGTAGGAGGCAGGAGAAAGCTTTTTGCTCTTCAAAGATTTGATGAATGTCAAAGTAAATGCACTGTTATCGTTGCATACGTTCTCTTAGTGTGCCTCTGGTGATGCAACTATTGTTACATAGCAACCAATACAGGAAAGTACACTGCAGGTAATTATTACACAATATATCAGTAGGATACATTCAATTTGTTGCTGAGAAGGGCAGGTACAGTTTTCCTAGATGTACAAGTAATAGGGAATTGTATGGATCAAAACCAGACTTTCTGCCCAGCAATTCCACATACTTGTTATTTTTGTAAAGATTTTTCAAACCTTGTTAGCCTATATTAGTCTCAATACATGCTAGACTAAAAATGCACACTTTTCACTTTAATTGGTGGTGTAGGGGGTTGAGGGTATTACCAAATGACCAAGTGTTGACCAAAAGCTCAAGGCTTCTTGGTAAGAAGTGGTTACACAGGAGAAAAAAAAGTATGACCAACAGTAACCAAAGGAGAATGGGAGGCAAGGATAGTCAACAAGAGCCAACATCACCAAAGGAAGGGAGACAAATACCTAGGCTGTAGGCTGCATAGCACGTTTTAACCTCTAGAAGTAGAAAAGCTATTTTAAAAAAAGAGACCCATTTGAAGAAAGAGTGGACATGAGAGAGGTAAAAGAAATGTTGAGTTTACAAAGATACTTCAGTGACTTGCTTGGCATCATAAGCTATCACAGGAAAGCACTGCTCACGTGCATTCTGCCTGCAAAGGCAGAGGCTGGCCAGGCTTAGGGACACCACAGTGGCGAGAGGGTATTTCAGAAGAGGAGTTCAAAGTGGAACTGTTGTGACAAAAGCCTGCAATGCTTAACTAGATGTGAAGGGATATAAATTATGTATGTAGCTCTGGGATAAGAAACATGGTGGTAACCCACCATATGCAATACTGACAGACCAGAATAAAGATATGTTGTGATAAAGTGCACCTCATCTCTGGAAATCCAGCAATACACAGCAGACTAAGCTACATCATAGGACAACACAGTTCTGGGATGATCTTTACCCCAAGCTCTGCAACAGATTTTAGAAAATAGAAAAGCAATTCTGAGCAAAACCTCCTTTCAGATAAAACCTGTTGTTTTAAACAACAAAAAAAAAAACCCAAAAAAACCCCAACAGTTACAAAATGCTTTCATAAAGATATCAAAGAAGTTGTTACTGGAAGTAATTTTGTAATTATTTACCATTAAGAATAACATTATACCATTGATGAATGAATGATAATCCACTACAGTCCCATGACAAAGGGACTGTGAACAACCTACTAGCCAGCATGAAGGCAAGTTATATTTAGTGGCAGAGCTTAGTATCACGATACCTCTCATAGGCTGAAGTATCATATGATACTATATGTTGAGGACAACCAGGCTTCAGGAGTAAAAGCTGCAGGACTTATTTTAAATGAGGATTAAGGGAGCACCTAGAGTTGAAGCACTTGAGACAAGGAAAGGGAATACTGAGCTTAATTGAAAGGGGACAGCAAAATTGCAGACCCTATGGAGAAAGTCTCTTTTGTTGGCATCTTGAACACATAGGGGACATTATACCCAGAAGCTATAAGTAAAAGTTACACATATGCAAAGCTGAAATCTGCCATTTTTATCCAATATCATGTACTTGCATCATTCTTTACCCATTATCAGAGCCAAAACCTACCACTTCTGCATAAAAGAATAGAAATTTGGAAGGGCTAAACAGTTCTAAACTAGATTATTAGCAGGACATTTACAATGCTGAGTTACTTGACGAGGAATATGCTGAAAGCTTTAGTAAGAGCTGAAATTCTTGTAAAACTTTGGTTGCTCATAAAGGTTCTGACACAACAGCTTCAATGGGTGCTGCTTGCTCCAGTAAGAAGCAATAAGGAAAAAAAAAAAAAAAGGCTGTAAATAATAAATGGGAATACTTTGTCTACTCAGCTAAAACAAGGCAGCTTTACTTGTAACAGACTAGTCACATACTTTGAGAGGTGAAAAGATTCCTCATTGACTGGGGTGATAACAGAACTGAAAACCGAAACATCTTTTAAGACCATTTCTCAAATCTGTGTCATTGTGCAAGGGTATCTGCAGCATATTTTATTTGAAAAATATTAATTAACTGCAAGGCTGCTTTATTTCACAAAAGCTTAAGAAGTGCTTGTAAACTTGCCCTAAAAAGACATGTAGTAGGGAAATAAAGCAACACATGTTTTTATGATCTATAAAACCATCCATTATCTATTTATTTAAGAGAGAAATACATCTTGTTTAAATTCATGTTTGACATCATGAAAACCCAACCTACTGACAAGCAATATATTACTTTTTTTTTCAAACAGATAAGACATTCTCCAGGACACTGGAGACAGAATTGTAAACCTTATTAAAAGATGTTTTAACCGTGATAATTTTCTTCTATGAGTTTGGAATTCGCTTCACCAATCTGTCATTACACATACTAGAAGACATGAGTTTCTTTTTGCTGTGAAAAAAAGTGCTACATAGCAGTTGTTGCTTTTTTGTCCCCACTTAATATAAAGTCTTCTTAATGATCAGTGCTTTCCCTCCCACCACTTTCTTTTATTCTCTTTTTTTTTATGGTACTTGTTACATTATCTCCACTTCAGCAGCTGCTCAGAAAGTAAGAAAAGCCTATATTCACTGGATGATTTGTTTACCAGAGAGGTAAGGTATTAACTACACTTGTAGTCAGGGAGAAAGAGCAAGAAAAAAAAAAAAAAAAAGTAAAGTCTACTTCAAGTGAAAAAAACCCTTGATTTTAATAAGCATTTTTCGTCACAAAGAAATGAAAGCACCAACAGTTCTTCTGTGTCTCTAGCAGAGACAGAGTGCATGGAGATAAAACTTTCCAGCCTGAACTTTACAGCATGTAGCTTCCTTATGTGGTTTCATATATGAAGAATAATTCCTCTGGGAAGTTATCAGTGAAGAAAATTCTTCTCCCTTACGAATTTATTTTAGATCTCTTAAACTTTTCATCACCGTAGCAGATTTTATTCTAAGCAACTGCATTTGATTCTTAACATGTGGACTTGATCTAGTGATCCTTTCCCTCTTGCCACAATTACATTAATTTCCTTTTACTTTTGCTATATTCTTAATAAAACACACTAGAACTGGAGCTGATTTCATGCCCTCTCCCTCTCCCTTTATGTCAAATGTTGTCTGTTCCTTGGTTCAATCAACATTTGCAGTGAAAAACAATGGCTGACACAGCACTGGAATCATTATGAAAAGATTTGAACAAATATAATGGCATACTGTCAAACTCCTAAGCAGAACCACCAAAAGCAGTGCTATTGTTGCATGATGCAGTCTTCAGCAGAGCTGCAGTGAAAGCATTCTCTGGGTTTCTAAGAAGCTGCACAGAAAACTTAGTTCAGATGGGAACAGAAGATTAAAGAATAAGCAGCACGTGGTTAATGTGGAAATGTAGCAACTAGTCAGACTCCTAGCACCCAACCATGCAAGCATAACCCAGTATGGCACCTTTTTCTCCTAATCAAGTATCTATTGCATAGATAGTTAAAACAAAGAAAAACTTGAGCCAGTTTCATCTTTGCCCATGTAGGTTTTCTTCTATCAAAACAGAAAGTTCTTCAAATGACAGAAATATAATTAAATAAAGTGTGCATTAAGAAGTCTCTGCAGGGTAAAAGACAAATTACCTTTGGTCTGTGAAAGACAGAATTGTTAAAGCAGAGCAAATGAAAGCAGTTAACCTCATGTAAGATGAATACTTCTGAAAAGGGCCCGAAGTATGGGCTCTAGATAAAGACAAATGGTAACAATGCTAGCAAATATACATATAATAATTAATAATGGTCATTGATATTTCCCAGTGGGTGCTGATAGAGAAGACATAAAAGGACAAAACAAAGAGAAAATAGCGTCTAGTTAAAAGAGATAATTAAGTAATTGTATAGCATCTATCTCTAGAAAACTGAAGAATGTTACAGCAATCCTGACAGCCATACATCTATCGAGCATAAACAGTATAATTTGTTAATATAAGTAAAACACTTAATACTTTTTCACTGAAAATAAGCCACCATTTTGTAATAAACAGTGTGATCCAATACTCTTGCACAGTGGAAGCCCAAAGTTTGTGTTGCTCCAGGAACATAAACCAGGTATGAGTTCCAACTCTCCTGTCAAACCCAGAAAAATTTGAATATAACAGTAATGTTGTAGATCACCACGTGTCACAGTTTAGGGTCAGGGCAGCCCCTCAGACCTATAACAGATGCTCTCTGTTAACCCCCCTCCCTCCCCAGAGGAGAAAGAGAAAGGTAATAAGGGAGAGAGACTTAGCGATTAGAAAAGGAAACTAGAACAGCTTTAATGAGAACGAAAATAATAATTTTAAAAATGGAATATATACAAATCTATACAAAAACCAGTATGGAACCCAACCCCCCTGATGTTAATTACATCACCATCACCACTGATGTTGTGCAGGCACCGGGGGAGTCCCAGACTGGGCCCAGCAGCAGACTGGAGCTGTGTTCAGGAGCTGGATTCTGGTACCGGGTTCAGGAACACGCAGACCGGATCGAAGGCAGAATGGACAGAGAGAGTCCTCCTTGGGTGCTCCGAGGAAGGAACCGAAAGAGGACCCGAGCCAAGCCAAGAAAAAGCTGGCAAGGCAGTCCAAGAGGGGAGAAGAGCCCAGAGACCCTTTCAGATCCCACAGCTCTAAACCGAATATGACGTCTATGGGCTGGAATCCCTCGTTGGTCAGTTTAGGGTCACCTGTCCTGTCCAATCCTCCCTGCAGGTGCAGCCTTTCACTTTCTGCACCCCCAGTGTGGTACACAAGACCCAGCAGTGGCCTTGGTCTGCACTCCAGTCCTTGGTGCTAACTCTAACCATGGGGTGTTAGCACTGCTGGAAGCAGACACTGTCTGTGAGAACAGGCTGCTAACTTCAGAAAGTGCAGTTAATTAGAAGAACTGAGCTGAAAAGTAAAATTACTGAAGAGAATTAGTCCTGTTTTCACTCAAACCAGGACACCATGCTACTATGTCCTCCACCTATTCCTGTTGAAGGGAAAGTACTAATGGAGAGAAGACTATCACCACTGTATCCCAATTACTCTAGGCAAGCAAGAAATTAATTCTATGTTTCTTTCCAAAGCACTATAAATTTCCTCCAAAGATCACTACAGATTTTTGGGGGGACAGAACACAACATACCAGGTAGCTCCTCAGCAAAAAAAGGGCTACCTGTAACAGCACCACAGGACTTTGAAACATCCACGTTCTGAACTTTTTTGAAACTTCTAAGCAAGTTTCCTCAGTCTGATTTCTCCTCTACACACACTACTTTTGGTTCAATATTCTGCAGTTTCCTGATTGCTTTCTTCAGGCTCATTTACCGTATTTTTGAGCGATGTTTGCTCTAGAGTGTAAGAAAGAAATTTTCTTTCAGACAAGGTCCTAACCTTTTACATCGTATCAATCATAAGCATTCTAGTAGCCTAACTGAGAATTCTCTTCCAGACAAAGCTTTAGAGGTTTCTGCAGTCATTAAAACAAGGCAGCAGTTAATCTTTAAGAACATGGCTTCCACCCTGGAAGCATCCTGTATTTCAGCTAAAGCTGGGCCATAACAGAGCATACAGGTCAAGAATGAATATAACTATGCTTATATCCTGAGGTCCTTTTGGTTAAAAACCCGCCAATAATTTAATTAACCACTATGGCCTCAGGCAATAATGTTTCCAATACTCAGCTGTTAAAAATTCCTCTAAGTTTGCACTCCACAGCACTGAGCAAATAGAAACTATTTCCTTGAACTTTTCTAATATGACTGCAAGCAGGCAACCATGTAGACCCTAAGAGGAAGAATTTCAAGGTTCTATCCAGGTGGACTAAACCTACAGAGTGACTAGGAGAGGGTGAAAATGAGAGAGATACTTAGTCTGAGATTCTTTCAGAAAACTGCACATTTAAGAAACTCTCAAAAGTCATAAGTGAATCATCTCCAACTAAAACAGAGGCAGCAACATTCGAATTAGCATAACTGGTTTCTGAGCATGATTCCACTGACCTCCAGTGGGCCACACCGTCTTCATTCACCTAAGCACTTCTACTTTTCACACTCAAGACTTCATACTCTGCCCACATGAAAACAAAAAATTATTCCAGTAGTGTGTAATAGCTAGTGAACAGACACAAGGGGTTGGGAATAGAAATGCTGCCTTCAGTATACATTAGAAAACAGTAAATTGCCTGTTCCCACTGGGATGATCTTTCCCAAAAGGAAAAATGATGGCAAAGCATTTACCTAAATGTGTTCAGTAGGAAGAAGCAAAGAAGTTTGGCTTATATTTATGTCTGAAACAGGTGAATATGTTATTTGTCTACAAATTTAATGTATATGCATGTACTTCACTGATATCTATTAATATATTTCTCTTATAACATAGATGTGATTTATGAGGTTTCCTACACTTTCAATTAAAAGAAGATAGCAGATGGTAAATACTTAATTTTAAATGATGTGTTTATCACAACAACTTTGGCTACCAAATAGCAGGTTTCAAAGCTAGGAATCTGAATGCTATAAGAAAACTAGAAGCTACTGAAGTACTTCAGTAATACTGCAGATTCCTGGAAACATTCACTGATGCAGTTTGAATTAGTATAGTGGCCTGTGGTAATGTGCTAGGATGTTAGCTTATGTTATCTTCTAAAAACATTATCTCCACTCCCTCACTGCATCTATAGAATTTTAAAGACAGAATTTAAGCAAGGCCATATCATCAGTTCATAGAACCCTGAGAACAGAAAATATTATTTCTGCTTTTCTTTGGGTTTCCCACGGCCTTTAACCTCACTAACTGTACAGAGATCTAAGAAGCCAACTGTAACCGTGCCATAGAGAATTAACATTTTTAGATCTAAGTGTTATCCCATACTGTGGACAAGTAACAATAAAGATAAAAATGTGAGCATTTCCAATGTTCTTATCCTGTCCTATCTATAAAATTCATCAGTTGGCCTGATGGTTTATCAATTGGCTCCACTCAGATGCTTAATCAGCTAAATGCAAGAAGAGTGTGAAGCTTGCTTTTTTTGTGATGGGGCCTCCCTACGGAAACATGAAAAACAAAATCAGAAAAAAAAGACAGATAGGAGATAAAATTAACTTAGAAGGAAGTTTCCTGGAAGCTGAAGAACTCTGTTTAAGCGTGCCAGTTAGTACACGGTACAGCAGAAGGCAATAAAAGAAGCATGAGGCCAAGATGGGAAAGAAGAAACCAAGGATGCTCGTAACTTGATTTACAACCTCGTAATATATCTTAAATTGACAGGAACATTATAGACATAACAGGTTATCATAAGGCATCCTATAACACATATTCTTGTTGAATGGAACAATTAATGTCTGTATGCACAGGGCCCCAAAATAGGTCTCAGTCAAACTGACTCTTACCAGTTTTCTCCTCTATATCTCTTATGAGAGCCCTCCCTGGCATGAAAACATCTAGAGGGGGAAGATGGGAAAGAAAGAAGTGTATGGAGAGAGAGAAAATAGAAAATGATTTCACAATATTTGTCCTCTTTGGATTAGCTAACCCTTCCCCCAAAATACCCATGCCAATGCACAAGGTAAGATCTAACCTCAAGGAATAATTTTTCCAATTACTGTGATTATGATTACAAAAAAGAAAGGTTTTGCCATTTGTATTATAGAAGCAGCCAAAACTGTGTTCAAATCATGACCATACAGTGCTGTGTATTGCTCATCAATATTTTTTACAGACAGACTGGCAACTTACAATCCAAAACCACACTTCTTCCCTTTTAGTAATATGAAGTGCACTTCACTGAAGTTAATGAGTTAACTTTATAATCTACTGCACAGAATAACAGCAATCACGAGGCTGACAGATATAAAAATAATAAACATTTTAAAAGCAAACATAAGCCTGCAGCCACAGCCTTCAATTAAAATGGTTAATCGGAAGAAAAAACTGGGTGTGTCTGGATGTCTTAAAATCCAGAGATGCAGCTTTCTGGAACTGGTGGCATTACTTGTCAGAAAAAATTTACTAGGTTCAGTCCTGGGTGAAATTTTACATCTTATGATACATAAGACATCAGAGCAGATTATTCAAAGACACCTACTGGCCTCAAAGTCTATTAATAATCTACAGAAAGTGAAACCTGGTCTGTGGAGGGTGCAGGTGACCACAGATGGCAGCAGGGGCTGCATGGGGGACTCTGTGAGGAGGGGCTGGGGCTGCCCAGTACTGGGTACAGCTGGCCCAGCTGACCCGCTGCAGAGCACAGCTGAGCCCCTCAGCTGTGTATTTAAATGTACTTAAGAAACATCAGAAAACACAAGAGAGGGGAGAAGGGAACAAAAAGGTCAGAGAAGAAGAAGCAGATCCATAGCGGGGCAGATATTCTCCATGGAAAGGTTATGCTGGAGCAGAGGAAAGATGTGAGAAGAAAGAAGCTGACCGTTACCACCTTCCCACTCTCTCACTGCCCTGTTGAACAGGTGGAGTGTGACCTGCAATCCTAACAAGGTGGGAAGGAGACAGGAATGAAGGAGTCAAGTTGAGCCTGGGAAAGGGGGAAGGAAAGCTGTGTTTTTTATGTTTTGTCTTTTTATTTCCCTCTATCAAATCAGTAACTAAATATTTATTTTAAATAGTTTATTTTCCCCAATCTAATTCTGTTTGGCCCATAACAGTAGTTTGCAAGGGAACTGCATCTGTTTCCATCTTGATCCATGAGCTTTCTTGCTTCTTCCTATCTTCCACTTTCTTCACACTGAGGTGAAGGAAGTGAGCATGTGGATGGGTGGAAGCTTCGCTGGTAGCAATGATTAACCCACCACATGCTCAAAAAAATGTAACTACTGAATGTAACGAAGGAAGAGGTAAATAGGTTCAATGCACATGTATGAAGCTTCCCAGTTAGCATACCTGATCCATTTTCAAACATGACGACTTGACAAGAGACACCCATACATCACTTACAGATCATCTGCCTGGGTATTACTGTTATGCAGTTTACCATGGTCATCAAATTCTCTACTATTCTGTTATCACTGCCATCTGTATGGCACAATATAAGAATGATTATAATTATAATAATAATAATAACAACAACAACAGATTGCATAACAAGGATTTATCATGCAGCTGATCTTCTGAAGTTTGCTCGTGCACTTTCAGTCAACACTGATCACTGATATTAATGCCTGCAGAAAATGAACATTTTATGACTTGGCACCCTTTGTGCTGAGTGGTTCTGGGGCTTTTTGACAGGAGAATCTGTGACTTCAAACTTTTATGGGAAATAATGAGCATAAAGTAAGCAGTCCTTATTTTTGAACTGCAAAGTTGCTTGTGATTTAGATTGACTAAAATATTAGAGATGCACTATATCAAATATGTTGGAGAGTAAAGACAAAGAGAATATTTCCAGGAGTTTTAAAAAAGGAAGTGGTAAAATAACATCACAGCAGCTAAGGTATCAGAACTAATCATAGGGAAATTTGGTTCATTTTCTCTCATCACCACCTATTCAAACTTTACCACAAAGCTCAATTAGGGAATACAAAACCACATAAAAAATTGCAGGGAAATAACACAAATTGTGGATGCAGGAAATATTAGTTGCTTCTATTGAACGAAAGTTTGCTATGAAAATGTATGGGAAGAAAAAACTAACTCCTGGTACAAGCAGCTATACTGTAATTTTGTAAATTATACAGAATAGTAAATTGTTCACTTCTTACAGTAACTGATACTTCTGTAAAAGCAGATTACTACCTATTCCTAGAATAATTCTTATGTAATTAAAAATAAGATTTTATCATGTTCTAGATTATATCAGAAACATAATTCTAGGACTTAATTACAGAGATATTTGGTATATTTTTGCATGTTGCAATTACAGGAGGTGAAGAAAAACTATTACCTCCTTATTGGTGTCTGATATGGATAAATATCTCAATAAATACAAATATCATTTCTAGGACAACTGTGTTTTATTCCTTAGTAATAACTCACATAATCTTTAAGATTATGTGATCACTGCCCTCCTGATTACTGATTACTTTAAACTCTAGTGAGATACAGCGCCCACCAAATATATTTGTTTCTAGTTGTGGAGTAAAACTTTCCAATAACAGCATATATGAATTTGAATGTGCACACTTAAACTACTATCCTGGCTACATTTAAAGTACATATGTTATGTTAAGAAAACAGAAAAGAACTGATGACTTCGGTGTTTTGTATTAAAAATTGGAGAAGAAAATAGGGATTTTTCTACTGCTTCCATTAAAACCTGAATACTTACAAAGCACAGTAGTAAAACTTCGAGGCTAAATCGTTGAAATAAAAGCAATTAAGAAGATGTGGTTTGGAAAATTCTCGAGTCTAAACAAGTAATTGTGATATAAAATATGCTCTAGGTAAATGGAAATACTCTTTGTTTCCTTTTGACCATTCCCAGAAGAGAGTATTTTCTGACCTGTTTTTGAATGCAAGGTCCTTCTTGGTTCCTCAGGCCCCTCAATTGGTTGGTCAGCAAGGAAAACACGTGCCTGGTCAACAGCATTGAGAATGGTTTGCTCTTTATCCTTCAGTTCACGCCTCAGTGCCTTTTGGGAAGGGAAAGAAGAATGCCAGTTGTAACTTGATCTTGTGCACAGCAGATACTATACCATTTTCCCTGTTTTCACCTCTCTGATGACCTGTCTAGCGAGTAATGGCCAATATGTCATTCACACTGAAAGGTAAAAATGTAAACTTTACAAAAGAGAAGTGTCAAGAAACTAATTAAAGCTACAAGGGTACTATTTATAAAATTGATTTCAAGAATTGAACACAAGAAAGTTGATGATGGTAGGTTTTTAAAACACGTAACAGAAACTGAAACTATGACATTCAACTTCTAAAACAAAAGAAAAAGAAGAAAAGTTAAAGGGTTTATTGCTATTAACAGGACAGCTAGTATAAAATAGATACTACAGCAAACTGTTTTATTTTTTTGGTAGCTGAAATAATAGAAAATTGCACCTCCTGAAACTTCTGAAAACAATTTCACAATTGCTAAAAAGAACTGCAAAAGTACTTTATATTCCTTACAAAACACTATCTCTTATTTGTGTTTCCTTTGTATTAATATTTTTAAAACTTAGAAGACATGTAACAAGAACATTTATGAGAATACATACTGAAAAAACATCCTTCAAATTAGCCAAAAATATTTTGAACCTTATTATGCAGAAACAATTGCATCATTACAATACAACCTTAACCTTTAATGTCAAAGATTTTGTCAGAAACAGGGGGGGTGATTAATTCAGAGTGAAGTAGGAAATCTTTCTACCATTAGTTTTTTCCTCCATACAATTTCTCAGTTATTTCCAAAGCATACAATAAAATCTGTCAGATTGAGTCTAATAAGGAATGTGAGCAGTTAGAAATAATCTAAAGATGGATCTCTTTTGCCACGTCTCTCCTGCTTACCTTCAGATAGTGTATTCATCAATTTCTCCTCATCACCCTCAATAAACTTCAATCAAATTTGACCTAACAGACCTTGGATTTAATTCTCTGTCCCCCTTCACCATCCTTGCCACCGAAGCTGTTCAAATTGAGGTTGACAACACAAGACCTTGGCCCATGTACCTCATCAACTCTGTCATCCATGGCATTCCTCATTAATGTATCTTGATAAAGAAACATTTTAACATGAAAGCTCACATGTGAAATAACAATATTGAAATAATTTATTAGTAAAGAAGAGTATCTTGAGCACATCTTCTTACATTATGGCTTTCACATTTTTTTCTTATACACAGATTTAAAAATAATTTTTGGAATGGCCACTCAAACTTGTGTTAACTTTATTCCTTGTTTCTTAGCAATACTCAATATATTTCCCTGTTTCTCTTTTTCTGCCAGTAAACAAGAACAGCAATAAGAATACATTATTCAAGAATAACCAAATATATCAATACTATCCTCTTTTCCTCCCAGGCAAACCTGTCTGCAACAGAACAATAGAGAAGACCACTTATAAGTCTCATTTCATCTGTCTTGAGTGGACTGAAGAAAGATTTCATTGGAAAAATCACATCTACAAGAACACTAGAGAACAAAAGTCATAAAAAGACTAGAAAGGAACATAAAAGCAGCAATACTGAATTTTATTACTATATTTAAAGATTTTAATATAATAAGAAGTGCAATCATGTATTTTGGTGTTTTATTGAGTTTTACAAAAGATACCTCCCCATGGCTACTCAGAATGGATGCACTTCTTTGAGCAAAAGAGTGTATTACTGTGTCATTTCACTCCCTATTTGCTTGTCATTAAGGACTAAAGAAGTTAAAGCATTCTACAGCTTTGAGTGTAGCATAGGTTTTGGTAGAGGCAGGATTCTTTCCCTGTAGCTAGCTATACTTTTCAGGGAGAAAATTAGGAGAAAGTTAATGCTAGAGTTTTGGTACAGATTAAATAAATAATAAGTGAAGGTATGGCTAAAGTCTTTCGAGAGGCATTTCTAAACTTGTCACTGAAACTGTCCACTAATAAGGCAAAAACGTGGATGCAAGCATTTTTTTTTGAGTCCTGTTGGGTATGCAGATGTGAACACAAAAAGAAAATCTGAATGCTGAGCTTGTAGATCGCACAATTATTTTTTCCTACATGATGCTCCTTCATATTTATAAAAATACAATGATATTTTAAAGCTATATTGGTCATACAAAAAGGGGACGTATGCAGCTTCGTCAGTAATTCATACCACCATATTTCATACTACAAGTCTAAATTGTACAATTACTGTATGCTTTAGGTAATGGTTTAAAATGTAAGCTTCACTTCCCTCAGTAATCTAGCAGGTGAAAGACTACCAAGTCCAACATTTATGTTTCCAACAGTTTTATTGCCTTTACAGTCATTCTTGTTCCCTACACAAACCAGAGCATGGATTCCTGTAGAAACCAGCATGGATTTGAGACATGATCGATTCTTATAAAAGAAGGGGAAAACAACCAAAACTGAAACCTAAACTCTGGTGTGCTGATGCAGTTATCAGCAGTTTTCAAAGCTGACCTTAAATACCAGACAAGAATAATAAAAAGAAATCCTCCTTTGAGATTTGAAAGAATTCTTCCACTGGTAGATAGACAGGGGCTTACAAAACTACACTCTTGATGTGTTTCATGCAGCATCACACAAAGCAACAACTACAAACATCATTGCAGCATTCCTTTTGCAGGTATGACAGACATCCTTCACAGTTACTTGATTATGGCAGAGTAATCCGGGACTCCACTAGCACAATCCTTCTCTCAGGGAAGGGATCAAAGAAGCATTAGATCCTTGACTGAACAATTTACAACCATTAGCCAATTATACAATTTCCATTTTGATTTGTTACTCTTTCAGTAACTGAAACGTAAGGGTTTTTTTCCATTATAATGTTGGAAATTATATACTATTTATTCTGTTATACCAAGATAATCTAACCTATTTGCCCTCTCTTCATTAGAGATGCTTATGTTTTCTAAAACATGAACTATCTCTTCTTACAAGCTAACATGTCTAAACTTACTGTCTGAATCCATAGACAAGCAATTTGCCTAAACCAAGGTCTTCCAAAATTTCTGTTGAGAATGCTTTGTGGCTGAAGCCTTTTCCACTCTTGAAAAATTGGAATGATAGAAAACTTTTTGCTATTCACAATTTTTTACACCATTTAGTGTATCCTACAAGCACTATTTCCTCCAATTTCATCTTAAAATTGTTCTCTGAGCAAAGTAAGTGGGCTTCCAAAATTATGCACTATTGATAGCCTCTCTTTTTCCTCTTTTGAGTTGTACAGGCTTGTATAGAATAATTCAAGGAGCAGATTGGCTTAATAGTTCTAACAGACGAAGACAAAGCTAATTTCAAAGAAAACATATGGGATGTTTCTTAAAAACAGAATATATTTAAATCAGCTCTCATTATGTACTCTTTCAAGGAAATAAAGACTTACATTATTATAACTCATATAAATTTATCACATTGCAGCTTTATGTGCCAATCAGCAGCTCCTGTAGCATTTAATTGCTTAGCCATCTTTATTCTGCACCAGGTGTTTGAAGAACTCCTATTATGTTTATACACTAAAATGAAATGGAAAAAAAAACCCAAACACATAATAGGATGGGCAGAATAAGTACAATGATTGAGAAAACTTGAAGAATGGAAAGAGGTATCGTTTATAAAGATCACACAGAGATCAAGGTTGTGACTGAGTCTCTGCCAGCTGTCCACATCATTCAAGAATCAACTAGGAAGAAAATAAGCATAGCATGTTTAAAAGCTGCTCCTTCATGACAGACACTATTTAATAAAATATGTATACATAACATTTCAAAGGTATATTGCTCTCTGGACACATCTCTATGTGAAAGTCAGTTTTATAATGTATCTTGATACGGAATACATTCAAATAATGAGCAATATTTAAGTTAAGATGGTGCATCTCACCATGCATTTACCTTTTATTACTTCATACTTAATCTATGTGGCAAGAGAAATAACAAAGGAGAAAAATGGGGCCTAATATACTACCATTAATAACTAGAGATACATAGAGACACATGCAGCACACAGGACTTCAAAGAGGAGATGAAATGCTACATGTACTGATAATCAGTGACAAATAGCAACCAGTGACAGAGTAAAGAAAGGAAGGCAAAGATCAGAATGGGGAAAAAAAAAAAAAAAAAAAGAGGAACTTTTTTGCTTCTGTAAAAAATAATATATTAAGTATTTCAGATTCACTTCTCAAAAAGGACTAAAGACAAAGTAGTGGTGAAAGCGGCTTTTTTCTAAATTCTTTCTCAGTTTACTACTTAGCACCTGGTGCTTCTACTGCTGTAGTGGCAATACAAGTGTGTCCAAATAGGGTGGCAACTACTAGGGTTCAACATGAGAGCAGACCTTGAAGTCACATCCATAGCAAATCCCTTTTCTGCCTGTGTGCACAGGGAAACTATACTGTCATGGATGTAAGAATTTGCCTATGCATACTGATGATGTTTTACCAGAGGCCAATAAATGTGAGCTTACTTAAGACATTCCCTTTGATTTATCAAAAAAATATGCTTCAGGACAGAAATAGAGGTATTTCTTCACTGAGTATTTGTTCCTTCCCACTCTGGTCTATGGATGACTGATTGTGCTCATAGTTATTCACTGAAACTATCACCCCCCTCTGCATATGCATTAATAGATACGTATCACATGAAATAAGCATCTGTAACTAATTCGCAAAGTACAGCCAAAGAAATAAAGGATGGAAAGTATCTTTATCATCTACTCTTCAAACTTACAGACCTGAAATACCAAGCTGTTACTAACATTTTAAAAACTAATAAAGCGACAATCTCAAACTGCGTCTATGTATTTATATAGTGATGTCCTAATAAAGAAAGCGTAACTGACTTCCTTCTGACCTTGTTAAAGTAGTTCAAAACCAGTAAGGCTATTTCTCTCATTTTCTTTTAACAGCATTTTAAAATCAGACAAAGATATTTTGAAGCCTGTGTAGAAAGCTTTCACTCACAATAACCTTGCAGAGACTTTGAAAGGATTCCTTTGTGCACTAGAAAAAAATGTAATACTAGATCATAATGGCAGAAGTAAGCTTACTTTTCCTACAGATTGCCTCAAAAAAGACATTTAAAAGCTCTTCTTGAATTAAAGAGTACAAGGCTACACTTTTTCTAAAATATTAAAATAAAAATTGTTTTTCACACAGTTAGTGATTTGCTAAGAAAGAACCTCACTAGTCCTTTCTGAAGAAAGACCTGCTGCAAGTCTCGCATTCCTTAGGGATGCTGCAGGATCTAAATCAAACTACACATGAAAGGAAACACTGCTTAATTGAGCAAAGGTTACAAAATTGAACCATAATCATGTTCACTATTATGTCTTCCAGCACCAATAATCTTATGTAACTGGATTTTGTACTTCCTAGCCTACTGAAATGAGACTTTGTTATTTGTGTTTCTAGGTCAGTGATAACCAAGCCTTGGTTGACCTGAGAAGTTTGGAAGGCTTGACAGAGCATAGTCTTAGGCACTGGAAAGCTTGAAGACATGAACTTCAAAACAGCTTTTCTCAAAATGTATGATTATTGGTCTTCAAAAAAAGTAATCCGAAAAGACAGAGATCTCAGTGTGGTAACACAAATTCCCCACCAAACGAACCAGTGAAATCCTCAGAATTACAGCCACTCTGGATTTCTCCAAAAAGGTTAGTAGAACCCTACTGTGATGGGTTTGCTACACACTGAGCACATACCCACTGAACTTGCTTTGCTGGGTCCTTTTTCATTCTTCAAGAAAGTGATTCTTTAAATATTCAACTCTTTGCATTTTGCTGTACAAAGAGAGAGCTTTCCTTTCTATTGCTAAGATTCCTCTCTTATTACTGACGATATTGACCAGGACTGTTAAAGAGACACCAATCTGTTATTTTGAGAGGGTTTAGGTGTTCTGTTTTTTTTAGTGGAAATTAAAAAAAAATAAATAAAAAAAATGGAAGTATCCTATAAACAAAGTAGAACAAAACCTGCTAGAGAACAATGCTTCTTTTCCTGATCCAGACAACTTGAAAGCTAACTGAGCATATTTTGTCTAAAGCCATTATAATATGACAGCTAAGAAAGGGCATGAAAGTCATTAAATTTGATGCTTTGAATAAAACTATACAAGGAGTATATTAAACCAGGCTTAGTTTACATTGCTATACACAGGGAAAAAAAAAAAAAAAAGGTAATGTTTTTAATGGTGCTTTTAGGAAAAAAAAAACCCCATGTTTAACATACGCAATCAGGATTCAATATTAGAATTCATATAGGTTGCATACCAAAGACAGCAAAAATGCCTGTGTCAGAGTGTTAAATCTGACAGAGAGGGAACCTCTTGAAGCTTTCCACTCTTTGGGTGATGGAAAAAAGTATTTACTTTTACACAAGAACAGTAATCATTCTGCTAGCAGTAGAACCGATTTTCAAATGCCAAACTGCTTGTAAATATACATTTAGTTTTACATCAAAGGACTACCAATGTGATTTTGGTGACAACCATTCTATATCAACAACCCTGAAAGACTAGACCTTTTTAATTAAACAAAAACACCTACTCTGAGTGAAGTCATGACTAGTTTTGCCAGGCAGAAAGAGAAATGAACACACAACTTATGGTTTGGAATTTTCCCGAAGGAGATTACGCAGTTCATACTAAATGGATTAACCATTAAGCTGTGATGTTAACACACATGCTTGTGTTTAACCATGACAGATGATCATATTCTCCATTTTAGATCCAATACAAATAACAGAACTTCAAAAGTTAAACATCCGTGAACAGTAGGACCAGGTACAAAACAAACTGAACAATAAAATGCAGTCCATAGAAATATTTTTGTGGACTTTTTTTGTAAGAGACAAACACACGTATATACAGCTGTAAAGTAGTTGACTGCATCCCCATGAATTCCACTCACTACAAAAAGGACACTGAGGTACTAGAGCATGTCCAAAGAAGGGCAACAAAGCTGGTGCAGGGTCTAGAGCCCATGTCTTATGAGGAGTGTCAGAGAGTCTGAGAGAGTTGGGTTATTTAGCTTTGAGAAAAGGAGGCTCAGGTGAGACCTTATCACTCTCTACAACAACCTGAAGAAGGTTGTAGAGAGGTGGGGGTCAGTCTGTTCAAGTAACAAGTGATAGAACAAGAGGAAATGACCTTATGTTGCACCAAGGTAAGTTTAGATTGGATATTAGGAAGAATTTCTTTACTGAACACATTATCAGGCACTGGAAAGTCTTGCCCAGGGCAGTAGTTGGAGTCCCCATCCCTGGAGATACTTAAGAGTCGTGTAGACATAGTGCTGAGAGATAAGGTTTAGTCGAGGTCTGGTCAGTGTTTGGTTTATGATTGGACTAGATGATCTTAAAGGTCTAATCCCATCTAGGAAATTCTGTGATTCTGCGAATTGTAAAACAGTAATATGCTCAATGAAGCGTATGTCATCAAAATAAGGATCCTTCCACTTCAGACAAAACTGTTTTGTAAAGCTACCTACGGAACAGAAGTTACATTTCTTCCACAGTCTTCATCAAAGTTTTACCTCCTTTGAAGTAGCAAAAGAAATTTGTGTCCTCAATGCTAGTTTTAATTAGCTTCAAACTGTGAAACCGTGCAGAGCATATAACACTATGGCTTTAGGAAAGTTTTACTATTCAGTTACATAAACTCCAAGAAATGAGGTTGTGGTAGAAACACTAACAGAGTGTCAAATTCATGTCTCTTCTTTATGGATAGCAACTGGTATAACTGATATAACTTCTTTTAAAATCAGAAAATACTTACAGGGAAAAGTGGGAGAGGGATAAAGAAAAAAAAAAACCAAACAAACCAACATTGTTTACTTAATGCATCCTAAAGACGCAGTGCCTCCAGCCTGACACAAGACACCCACTGCATATTAAATGGCTTATTACTTGATTTAGCAAGAGCCTTCAAATATTCAGCTAGCACTAGCAACCACATATATCTGCAGTTTCTTGCACTATTTCCCTGCAGCATGCAATAGTAACCATCTATCCCTTGAACGTTAAGAGAAAGAAACTCCTCTTTCCTTTGCTTGCCAGTAACAGGCTTGGGTTTGTTTAGCTTATATTATTACTGAGCACTGAACTGTCAGCTTTAACAGGCCATAAGATTCTTGCCTCAAACTGAGATGGTAACATCATTAACAAGCTGGGCGCTGCACTGCTGTTAAAAGTAGTTAAACTTGGGTCACCTTTTGGTCATTTTGGTCAACCAAAACTTCCTCTGCATTTCTTCAAATAAACCTCAATGGGACAAGTCTAATATGTTTGGTATCATAAACTACTTTACTATTAAATGGTACCTACCATATTACTGCAGGGGTCTGGAGATAGATTTTTAGGAATTGCAGTTTAAACTCCAGCCACTCAAGAGCAACTTTGTGGTATGCAGGACCATGAATATTCATTCTATCTAGGAATAGAGGATGCACTTTGTGAGCATGCCCACGTCTCACATATGAGAAAGGTTTCCTCTAACATCAGTCTCCTTTGCGCAAGTGTACGATGATGAGTTACTATCATCAAAAACCAATGGAATGTAGTACATGACATCACCTATGAATTATAAATAATCATAAAAGTGAGATCACTGCAGGAAGTCTCAGAGGAGCATCTCCTGACAGTTGTGTAAGGGGAGGGATATTTCCCTTTGCAGGAGGAAGAACTGGTATCACAGCCCAGCTGAATGCTAAGGCAACAAAATGCTAGAGACCAGCTGCAGTTTGTGGCTACCTCCATTGTCCCTGTTCTGTTTTTTTGGTTTTGTTGTGTATGGATGCATGCATGCATACATGACAGAGGACTGCTACTGGAAATCTTTTCAGAAGCAGAAATCCTGTCAAAGCTAATAACTCTTCTTTCTTAGAAACAGTCATTTTGTTTTCTCTTCCGAAACAAATAGTCTAGACGGACAAATGAATAATTACTA
Organism: Todiramphus chloris collaris; assembly: GCA_025345505.1. Taxonomy (NCBI): domain Eukaryota; kingdom Metazoa; phylum Chordata; class Aves; order Coraciiformes; family Alcedinidae; genus Todiramphus; species Todiramphus chloris. Next base: position 2,901,496 of record JANVCC010000020.1, read on the forward strand.
AACAGACAACAATCTGTTCTCGTCTAATGGATTCTCCCTATGCAGCAGAATACCAGAGCCAGGGACAGACAGCATAAGAGCAACTACACTGGCTCAGAATAAAGGTCCTGTGTCACCCAGACCAGATGCAAAAGCCATATCAATCCAAAGGTGCTCAAAGTAGAGGAAAAAGCACTCAAAATTATCACCCAGAGCTCAAACCAGAGTTTTCCACAGTCAAACCACAATAACTTGTTAGGCTTGCACCATGATCTACCTCATGGTTTGTGTTACCTGCTCTCCTCTTCCTAATTCCCTGTTTCTTTCTTGGTTGTTTTACAATCACCAAGGTCTACCTCTCCCCATCTTGTCTTTCATTGATCTCCACTTTTCTGCTATGGCTTCCCATTTTCAAAACTATCTAAACCAACAGACTCTTTCTAAAGCTTATTCCACACAGCTAATTCCTGTGATATGACAGATTATGTTGAATCTCTGGTTTTGGTCACTTCCCCAAAATTTTCCCCATATGCTAGTATTTTCAACATCTGCTCAGTAGGGAGAAATTACTGTAAAACCACCACTGAAAAAAAAAAAAACCCAAAAAACCCCCACACAAAACAAAAAAACAAACAAAAAAAAAAACCAAAAAACCCCAAAAAAAACAAACCAGCATTTGAGATGGGAAATACTCTACTCCAGGCAATTCTCCAGGTGTATTTGGGAGAGACGCAAGGAAGGAATACCTGAAGGGCAACAAGACTCTCTCCCTTTGGTTAGAAACCTCCTTCTGCTGGTTCTAGTTGCCATCAGGAGTTACAGGAACATGAAAAAAAAGAACTTGACAACTGTGCCATGCCTGTACAAGGCAATGGCATTTAAAAAAAAGCAAGCCACTATGGTAATATGTCACATATTCCATGGCAGATACATCAGAAATCACAACATAGTTGTGGGTTTGAGTGGGTTTTTTGGTTTTTTTTTAGCAAATCGGGTATGCGTCTGACTCTGTTTTAAGCAGCAGAGAACTTTCCCTCATCATAAATCACTCTGAAAACAACAAACAGAACTTCATCTGGGAGTTTTACCTCTTGACAAACAGAAGCATCCAAATTTGTCACAAGATGCAATAATGTGTATTGCTTTATTAGTTCCACTTCTGCCTCCGCAAACTAACCCTGTCCCACACAGCTGCCTTGATAAGTCTTTGCATTTTCAAATAGGTGATCTAGCAAAGTCTCATAAAAACAACAGAAAAACTGGCTGGACCTGTAAATTAAAACTAAGTTGATAAGACAAGAAAAAATAAATGCCTGCTTTCAGTCAGACCTACCAATAACAAACTCGGATTAAAACATTGCTGGGCACTCAGTATACATGGGCACTCAGTATACATATATTAATAAAAGAATAGTAAGTAAACCTGCTTGAAAATTCTCAATGTTTTGCAAATTCTGTTAAATCATCCAGTTACAAGGTTATACCTTCCTGCTATCCATCTGAGTTTGTCATTTGATTTTAACTTAATCAGGTTTTTGGGTTTTGTTCAAGATTTTTTGTTTGTTTGTTGTACTTTTTTCCCCCCTACTAAAATAAAAATAAATAAATAAATTTCAAATACTCAAGGGAAAGTTAGTGGATACTAAAGACAAATCTTTGCCTTATTTTTCCTCATTTTAAGTTCTTATAATAGCTGGTTACATAAACCATATTCCTTGATAAAAAAATAATGTTGTAAAAATGATTCATTTTTAATTTGGAAAAAAAAATTAATATAAAAGCCCTACTGAACCTTATTGTAAGTGCTGTCATTAACCATTTTTTGGAGGACTACAAAATGATTTTCTATTTATGACAAAGAAATATTTTAATATTGCTGACACTGCTCTGGGGTGAATTAGTGAACTAAAAAGTGTATTTCCATGAAGCAAGGCATATTAAAGTTATCTCAGCTCCACAAATACTTCACAACAGAATGCGGACACATTGGACAGATCACAAGACTTACTACTTATGTCCACTCCATTTCTTTTGTCTATTTCTTTTGTTTCTTCAGGATGAAAAGCCTTTTAGTTTATTTTTAAAGCTCTTTGGGCAAAGAATTGGAGCATTTTACATGTAGTAAAACCAGTGTCTATTAAACAGGATTTCTTCATCTTTAGAAACTAAGAATTTGAAACCACAAACAATTTCTCATTAAGAAGCAAAAAAACGCATACAATAAAAGTTTTATTTTTAGTCCTCAGTACTTAGAAAGAAGCTGTATGCCATGACAAAGTTATCTAGTAAAGGTATGGAGAGAAATAGAAACATAAATTAAAATGCTGAAGATATAAACAACAACACTTAGAACCAACACAGAGAATGTCTTAAAACCAAGAACTAGAATTGGTTTCAGCGACTGGATGCCATTAGGAGTAACAAATAATATTCTGACATAACAATATTTTCCAGAAATTTAAATATCAACTTAAAGCCATTAAAAAAAAAAAGTGAAAATGTGCAAGTGCAGTGCAGCAAGACACATATACACTGGTCCCTTATCACTGAAAACCCTTGATGAAAAGTGTACACTAGAAACAGAGATCTTTAAAAACAGCGAAGGGATTTCACTTAGTTCATTTATGTTGTATTTAGTAATGGAGTGTTCTAGCTTCTGTGCTTCTAAATCAGGAAAGAAGTCATTGCTTTTTTTAGATGTCTCTTCATATCCATCTACAAGTATAATCAAAATGTGGTAAGCATGTTTATTTGCTATATACACAGATTCTTAGACCACACACATCATCTTCATACCCAAACGTTTTTCAGGCTAGCACTATGCAATGTGATTCACATCTGCCCTTTGTTTTTCTATCATTTTTCTCTCCAGTGAGAAATTACCTTTGTTTTCACATACCTTGGGGCTTTGTTTGTTTTACATACCGGGCTGTGTTTACTACTAGCCATTACTTCATGTAAGTTTACTCCACAACTTTAGATCCAGTATTAAGATAAATAACTTGTCTTCCAGCGCTGCTGCACCACCACCACCACCAAGAGCATAAGTAGGAAGAGACAGATGAAAAAAAGGGTTTAAGTAACTGCAGCTAAGAAACTATACCCACCAGACTAATAATAAGCAGCCAGAAATGTCAGAATGCATTATTTGTATGCTCCTACAGAAGTGTACAAGATCATCAGAAAATGAGCTCAAATGATGCTGACCTACTATTGAGAATGAGTAATTTCAAGCAGGCACGACTGCCTTGTAGTTTCAACTCCTTGGAATGCTACTCTTTGCCCATACACATCACCACCACCCTCTGTTCAGCTCTGTTTATCACATTCAAGCTCTAAGTCACCTCTGAGTCACAAATACAGCAGGACAGAGAAAAATGTGGATTGCTTGCACATCACTATTGTTGGAGAAGCTGCTACATGGTCAGTTCCCAAAATACCTGCATGCACCACTACAGAATGAACCGATCTTTGCAGAATGCAAAGGAAGACAAAACTAAATGCCAAATATCAGAGATACAGTTTTCAATGAGCCTTTCATTGGGCTCCTTTCTTCAAAAAAGGCTAGTTACCATCATAGCACATGACTGGGTACCTCTACCAATGCTCAAAGAAGAAAAGCTGTAGCAAAGTTTAGGCCATTTCTTTAATAAGCAGTGTGCGTTGGACCTGGGTATTATTGCAAATAGTAGTTTATCTTTTAGCTCAGTTTCTCAGCACAGCCCTTTGACATGAAGATTGGACATCTTCCTTGGTGGAAGGAGGAAAAAAATCCCAGTACTTATCCAAACCTTGAGGACCTTCCAGTGCTTGACTCCCAGGTTTCCACCCCTGGGAATGTACCTAACACAGACATGGGAGCACTGGATTTCAAATTCTATACAGAAGTCACCCTTCTTCTCCTATTAAAAAAAAAAATGAACGAAACAGAGAATATCCAGAATAGCCAGAACAAAGCAATACAGTGTGAAAGTGCCCAAGTCTGTGCATGCTGCAAGAGCACTACAACTACTGTGAGCTAGATCTCTACATGCGCTAATTTCTCTTACTGAAAAATTCATTTGTTACTAGCACAGGTATCTGTGTTGCACTACTAGGTAGATGTGCCCTGTCTGTTATGTATGAAAGGAAAAATGTAAATAGTTTGAGCATTGGGAACTCACAGACAATGAAGAACTAATAAAGACTTTTTAAACACTCCTCAGCAAGGGAAAATATTTCTGCCAGTAAGGTGTTGCTCACTCTTCATTCTGGATTCAGGACCTCTTGACTTTTTACGCGTTGAGCTTTACAGATTTGCCTTGCCACTGGAAGTCTGTCAGATTTTCAGTGCCTCCTACACCTCTTGCTTCTTCCCTGGGGAAGAAACCAGTCACATGGGGGTTGGCGTGCATGTACCCAGCTGACAGCACAGCTGCTCTGCAAAGCAGAATACACAGAGACTGATCATGCTTTACAAGAAAGTACTGCAAGAGGCTGTGTACTGCTCTGTATGACTTCTAGGTACTCGTCAAGGCCTCATGTGTTGAATCTACCGTTTACAACTTTCAACTCAATCCACAAGAGCACTGCCAGGAACAGAAGTGCTTTGTGGATGTGGACAAGCCCCTCACACGCAGAGGAGAGTAAGGGCATGGTGCCTGTTGGCCAAAGGTAAAGAAAAATATTCAGGTATCTACCTAGGGAAGAAGCTCCACTTGAAGTTTCTTAAGTGCAGGTTAAGCAGTGCTAACTAACAGACCTCTGAGACACCAGGAATAAGTATCAGAAAAGCTGCCAAAAATGCACAATGAAATTGATTAAATTGAGTATGTATTTTCCCAAGAATTCCAGTAGAAGTAAAAGCAGTTCAGATAAACCAACCTGGACCCAAACATCCGTTTAATCACACTTAGCATTATTATGAGTATATTCATTATTCTGAGAGCAGAAGTTCACATACGATATTCTTATCACCATATGCAACTATTCTTTTTTGGTTTTCTTCCTCTTCTCTTGCTTTTTATTAATTCCAGACTTTGTCATAATTTGTAAATAAAGCCTTATATTTGCAAACAAAGGCACAGTTTCAACATATTTCAATTTGTGCCACTCAGGTAAGACTCTGAGAAAAAAAACCACACACTAAGTCCCATATGCTTTTGCAATATCCCCGCTAGCTACCTATGTAGTACTGAGTACCATCCTTTAGCTTTCTTTTTTTCTTCCAACATCTCAAAAAGCATCACTGAGCTTTACAATGTCAAAGAAAAAAAAAAAATTAAAATGGTATTTTCTGACAACTTCACAGAAGTAAATTATCTCCAGGCACTTTTGACAAGTAAATGAACAGTGCTTCTGTCTGCTACAGTGCTACTGTCTTAACCTTGAAATCTTTAGCAGTTTGGAGCTAAATTCTCTGTCAAAATCATAACAGACTTATACTTTAAAATATTACAATAAAACTCTCCAATCCTTACAATGAATACACATCTTCCTTCTCTGTGTAATTAATTAGAAAAATGTAGATATCTACATATATTAGAAGTGCTGTTGAAAATAAATCAACAGATCAACAGTGCTCTATATAAAAGAAAGCTAAGCAATGCTCATTTTTAATGACTCAAGCCTCAAAATTTTATAAATCCTCACAATTAAAAGAAATATATATCATCACAAGTTCTCATTCATTTTTAGTCAAACCAAAAAGCTGCCAGGAATGCCTAGTACCTAGCTCTAGAAAAAGTCTAATAAACTTGGAAATTACTACTTCTCAGATACACTATTTAGGTTACAACTGTTAAGCATTATTTTTTTACTCCCTATTTAGAGGGTTCCAAGTCTCTACTGTAGCAAGAGAAAAAAGGTTAATAGGAATCTACTTTTTAGTCAGAGCCTCAGGACTTGTTTCTGTATCAGGCACCAAGGCTTATGAAAGCATCCACACCAAGTGTGAAGGAACAACACTAATTACAGCGCTGAAGCCAGTGTGAAGCCCTGCACAGAGCTTCTCTGCTTCAAAGCTCTAGATGGAAAATCATGTGCAGAGAATGGTCAGGGCACCATTAATAACTATCTAAAAATGATAGCCTCCCTCTTCCTTGCATTTATTTGATTCTACAATATTTTCACATCAGTCTTCCTTCTTTTATTTCAGAGCATTAAAATGTTACATTTTTTAGCATATTCTTCAGTTTAAGGTTTTCTTCCCTGTCCTGAATCTGATCCATTTAAGGCTGTGAATGCTTACAAAACTTCTATCTCATCTCTTCTGAGGCATGTTTGTTGTTCAAAGAGGAGATGGAACAGCAAAAGAGAAAAATGTACCGATTGTTATTATCTTAACATAAAAAACAAAAAAAACCCCACAAACAAATAATACAAAAAAAAGCAACAACAGCCTTGACACCCCTCCCCAAAAAAAAAAAAAAAAAAAAAGCAACAAAACAAGCACACATACACAAAACAAAAACCAACCAACCAACAAACAACCACCACCCCCTCCCCAAAACAAACAAACAAACCCCTCAAAAAACCCTAAACACACCCAAATAAAAACAGACTTCAGGACAGCTTGATTCCAAGCTAGGTGAATAGAGACTATATAAAAGCTAAAGCATGGGGCGGGAAGAAAAATTTTTAGAAGATGACCTGAAGTAATATTTAATGAAAACCTGACGTATTTTTCTGGTATTTTCTTTAAAACTATCTCATTTACTAGTCTCTCTTCAATTACTGTTAATTCTAAATTCTTTCTGACCTGTTTCACTGACTTAATGAAAAATATATAATTACAAGTAATGATTTGATTCAATCACTGAATTCTCTATTGGTACTGAAAATTTTAATTTACACCCCAGTGAATCTCACATTTATAACTGTATGCATATTTTAATGACTATTTGTAAAATCATAAGCATAGTCCTTTCATTAGTCAAGAGATTTTACTTCAGCATGTAAGTTGCAAACCAGCTGCTTCAAGGGAGGGAAGTCTTCTGTGGATTTAAAAAAACTATTATATCTGTATTAGGACTTTTTGACTAAAAACACTTAGTAATCCAGAAGGAATGTATAAAACTCATTCCAACTTCAAACAAAAGTGAAAATAAATGTGTCAGAACATTTACTTAATTATTTATGGCTTCAGTTTATTATGTTCTCTAAAGCTGATAAATACTTGTTCGTAAAAGCAATATTGCCAATGACATTACTATAAAACTAACTGAAATATCATGAGATTTTTTGGTATTATACCATCAAACATTAGCACAAATCTTTTTTTCTTTCCTCTCACCATTTACTCTTCCATTTAACAAGAAAGGTCTAAAAGATTAAAATCATGGAGTAAAATAAATAAATTAATAGCATGACCAGCTATGAACTTCTTTAAGAAGACCTTTAAAATGTTCTCTCAATACTGGCTGTGCTTGTTCATTTAAGTAACAGACCACACTGTCTAGAAGTTCAGCAGAACTATTCTGGTACCTATATGCCCCTGAAATCTAGCTTCAGAGAAACAGGGCATAGGGATACTCAAACAACAGCCATCAAGCATTAGTAGAATCACGTGCCTGCCAGAGATGTTGCACTGTCACTATCAAAAACTAGTTAAGGCTGATCTTCATTCACTGCAGAACCAGAAGAGGCTGCTCATGTCACAGAAGTTACTGCATACGTAGTCTCTATTTGGCAGAGGGTGCTATGAAGCTTCACAGCCAATTAATCACTTTAGAAACTGGTTGCTTCACTACTAGCCCTAACAGATAATATTACACCAACATTAAACAATAAGATAGAGAGGATCTTTGAGAAATCTTTGGGTTTGCACCGGATTTTTTTTTTTTAATGTCCTCATGTATTACAGGGGAGTAAATGATACGATGAACAACCAAGTACATAAACCAGATTGTTAGTAATAAATGAGTGATTGTGAGGACAACATTACACACCTTCCAGGAAGAGATGCCTAAAAACCCACCTGTCCTGGTTTCGCTGGGACAGAGTCAGAGGCCAGCCATGATCTGCAGACCATTAGCAGTTTGGAGTGAGCCGAGTTGGCTATAGGTGTATCCCATGCCATGAATGTCACAGTCAGTATAAAGAGGGAAGTTTACTGCTGAGGGGGCCTCCTCTTCCCACTCCCAGGGACTGTGTTCTTGTATACTGTGACCACTGTACATTTGCTGGGCTGAGTATATTTTTGTTTACTTTATACTGGCATTGGTATTCATTTTACCATTCCATTAAACCTCTTTTCATTTCAACCCATGAGTCTCCTCCCCTTCTCCTGATCCTCCTTGGCTGGGGAGGGGTCATTGGGTGATAGAGCAACAGCTGTAGTTTAGCCCCAAATACGGGCTAAACAGAGACACCGCACCAAAACCAAAACACGAAAAAAACCTCAAACCCCATGGGCAAGTAACAGTCACCTCACACAAGCCAATACTTTCTATCTAAATTACACTGTGCTCAATAGAATTCAGTAAACTCTTGATGAAAAAGTAATCTCAGCAACTCTACGAGGAATGACTGTGGACATTGCAGGCCTATCACGCACTGCACTACATAGAGGAATTGTACCTTGTTATTGATGCTCAGAGTACAACCACTGCAGTGGACAACCACTGATGGTACTTTAAGTGACACCTCACAAGATGAGGATTCAGGTTCCAAATCTGATTAAAAGAAAAAAGAAAACAACCTTCCCCATAACAACTAACTGGTCTGGATAAATCTCTGTGTAGTATATAAGGACCTCTAGCTGAACTTACTTACAACACTGAACTTACTTTACAGGAACGTGTGTTAGCACAAACATATCTTATCCTAAAAAAGAAAGCTCCAAATCTTTAAGCACCGTTTTAGATTTAGACACCATTTGCTAAAGTTGAAAGACCAGAAATTCAGAAAGCAAAGCTGCTTCCAGTAACACTCCTAGCAGTTTCTCAGCCCCTCAGACTAATCACCCTGGATGAGAGAAATTCACTGAAACGCAGATCAGAAGTTACAGATGTATGGTAACTTTTGCAGAACACCTAGTAGTTAAGGTGAAGAATTATTGTAAACAAACAAAAAAAAAAGAACCCCCTTGCCCATTAAGGCAATACCTACCCTTTCATTCCATCTGTATTCTAAAAAAGCAACAGAAGAAAAATGACAAAACTAACAAAAATATGAGAAAGAGCAGAATCCCGTTCCCTCCCATATTCTGAACATACATTTTGAAGCCTGGCCTTTAATCTTAAGAATCTGCATGAAGACAGTAGTGGGTGGCTGCCATGGCAACATACTTTTTCCAATTTATTGCTGATGTTCCTGGGGTGGATTACTGGCTGTAATAACAACGGATTGAGGATCCAATAGTTAGGAGTTAACTGGAATAAATATTCTTCTCCCCTAAGTAGTCTGCCTGAAGCAACAAGAAGCAGGATCTATCCTTAACAGAAAATAACATGGATTCTTGACCAGTCCATGCCTGAAAACATAGAAAAAGTTTCAGAAGGATTTTAAAGTAACAGCAAAGTTTTTCTTATTGTACATTTAAGAATATGGAGCACATCATAACTAATGCTTCATTCAGTTTTCTCCAAAACTGTGACAGAGAGGGAACTCTGCCCTTTGAAAACACACGATGAAAGAGGATAAAACTCTCTAGCAGTTGCACAAAATTCATACAGAAAAGTGTTATGTAAAGAGGTCCTTAAAAAATTTGGAATAAACCCTGCAAGCTGTATTCCACACCTTGAGTGACAAGTGAACATGTTTGCTAAATACAGTATGTCTCTGTATCAAAAATGTACCAAAACAGATCACAGAAAAATAAATAAGATTTGAGAAGGATCAGTGATTACACAGAAAGCAGCTCAAACTGGTTTCAGAATGAGAAAGGTAAGAACAGGACAGCTCTAGATCATATGGGATATGAAAGCTCCTGAAAAAAAATATGGCAATGGCCATTGTATCATTGTCTCTCTCCAGCAGTTCTCTGCAGTTGGAAAAACAGATTGGCTGTTGCTGTGCCACTGGGTTTTTTCCTGGCTGTCTGCCTCTGGAAAAACAGACCTCAGCAAAAAAAATATTTGCATTCAGAGAAATGTCCTCTCTCATTTCCTTGTATCAGTCCATTTCTGTGATCCAGCGTGGGAGCTCCTCTGTTGATGTACAGTCCTTAGGTTTTAGCTAATACACAGCATTTTTTAATGCAGTTGAAACACCATCTGATCTTAAACAAAAAAACTCCCATACACTAGACTGAAATCCCTCAATACTTTTACAGGCAGATACAGTTTAGAAAAACAGGTGCTGAGAGTTTCATCTGCAGGTGTCTCAAATAATTTGCTCAACATGCAGCTGCAACCCCCCAAAAAGACAATAAGATGTTGAGCATCAGAAAGGGCAAGACAAAAAGCCATTGTTTTACTACAGTATAAGACATTGATGCAACTTCATCCTAAGTATCACATGTAATACCAGCTACTACACCTCCATAAGGATCTAGTGGAGTCAGAAGAACACAGCAACATGAACAGAGGTAGTTAAGGGAATATAGTAGTTATCTTATGGGTAGAGATTAAAAATGGGTCACCAATACACCTGAGCTCCATTACATTCACTGTTGATGCACGTGGCTCATCTTTAAAGGTCAGGTCACAGCTAGTCATGGTCTTCCACTTCTGTGTCATTAAGACACAGGAGTGGAAACAGATGGTCTGGTACATCCTAGTGCATAAGGTGTTCTGTGATTTCATTGGTAGTAGATGGGTTACTAGTAATGATGACAGAAACTGTCGTCTTTTGGTGTGTGAGACATGAAGATACCAGAGGAGGTGGCACTGGACTTACTGCAGCCTTTTAAGGGACAGAGAGAAATGCTGATCCCTGTTGTTATGGCAGTGTAAGCCTGATTTCTGTCACACACATGTCCCTCCACAGCAATGCTAGAATGTTCTCTGAGATACTTGAGAATAACTATAAAACTTCAAGAAGAACAGGCTTTATTCAGTGATTTGAAAAAGACCCATCGAGTCCTACAAGTTTATACAGAAGCCTTTGATTAAAACAAATGAGACACTGGATTCTCAGAAAGGAGCAACATGGCATGTATATACTGTTAACTACCTATAGCAAAATGATAGTATTAAAAAGCCCCCCCCCCCCCAAATATTTTCATTTTTTATACTCAAAAACTACATATCAATTGTTTTTTTCCACAGAAAGAACAACCATTTTACTGTGCATTAGTGACACAATATTTTCTTCTTTCATTATCCAGGTAATTTATTATTTTAAGTACTGATCCATTGCAACTTTCCTGACTTATCACAAGACAAACACACTTCTGGGAACTAGCTGAAATAAAGCCAGAAGAAGCAACATTTTATTTTTGTCAAAGTTAAAAATACACTGCACTGATATCCTAATTTTACTCTTCATTATTTGTGCCACATTTTTGTATACATACCATTTGTTTGTAGAAACAGCTCAGGAGAGCAGAGTGATACACGCCTGAGTTGTTCATGTAACACACAAATCAGTTTTGAGTAAATCCTTAGCAAGCAACACGTTTAAGACAGACAGGCCCACTTGAGAACTCATTTAACTTCAGGCATTAACCACCCTCTTTCTTTCCTGTAACAAAATATTCCCACCCACAATTTTCACCTCTTCCTTCTGAATACACCTCAAAGAAAAGAGTCTCAGTTATAGTTTAATAAATTGTATCGTCCTTGTACAGTGAAATTTTTTGTACAATACAGTATCTCTTTTTCACCAATAATCAACATTCAGGATTATCAAATATGCAGAGCACTTAAAACTTTAAGAGTCCTTAAAAAACTCCTGTCCCTTACAAGTTTACTTAAGGAGCTCTCAAACCATTCAGTAATGCTGATTGACTAGTGGGGAGGCTCTTGACAGAGCATATAGTTTTTGGAATAACATTCTTACTTTGAAGAACCACTTCACAGCAGCACAGCAGAGACCGCTCAGACTCTTGCTTCAGTCACACCCCTGTCCATTGGTCCAGGCTGTAGCTCTTCCTCTAAGGGGAAGGCTATATTGATCCTCCTCTTTCAACTACAGATTGTTTAAATCTCCTTTTTTCCCCCACTCACAGCTCAGTCAGAATTATTATTTCAGCAATGTAGTTGCTCACAGCTCACCTCTCAGTCAAAACTAGTTATTTCAGCAATGTAGCTGACTACCTCTACACAGCACAGATTTTCTGCATGCTTCATGTCTTATGTGATGAGATGTGTAACAAATTAACATAGCCCTTCCCAGATGATAAATAAGAGCATAAACTAAAGCAGCACTGATATTAACTATAAGAATCAAAATATTAATATTATGATAATTCCTAATATGGAAGCAGATTTTAATACAGAAAATACCCAAGAGAAACAAATCTAGAATAATTAAGTAAGAATTAATTTAAGAATAAACCCATTGCCCAAAGTCAGGCAGGCACACTGAAAGAGCACAGAGAAGTTAGGGATAGAAAAATGTTCTTTCCTCACAGGCTTTTTCCTGATGGTAAAGAGAACAATGGAATTACAGGCACCCTGAAGGGATAACAACAAGTAGAAAGTATTTTCCAGATGGCCATGCTAACTCTTTTGATAAAGTGGCAATAGCCAAGTAAAACAGAAAGAAATACTTCCAACTTTCAGCATTTGATTACTTTAACAAACCAACTCTGAAACATGAAATACATAGACAGCAACCCCAAAAGTTTAAAGAGTATCTGAAATATTAATGACCCATCCACAGATGTAAAATTATCAATCAAACATTCACAGGTCTTTGGCCGATTCATTCTGAGCTCAAACGAAGCTAAGTTAAGCAACTCTGTGATCCAAGACGCATGCATTATTTAGCATTAGCTAGACATTTGTTCATTTATGCAGACAGATGCCAACAGGATTTATGCGAGAGGGTACCCATTTCTGCTTAATTTGAAATGTCCTGTTCTCTCTCTGAAAGCTAAACCACAGTAATTTATATCATTTAGGCAGTCTTTGTATTTTAGCAAATACACACTTTCAAAAAGCTGGAGTTAGGAGCTCTTCCAGTGGAAAAGCAAGGTACAGCTCTGACCGAGTACATCTCCAGAGAACAAGGTGTCAGCATCTGCATCGCCTCCTGTTGTACACAGGCGTGACTCTAGGTATTTCCACACACACCAAACCAACACACTGATTTTTTCATGGTACTTCTGTAGCTTTTCTGTTTCGGCAGAATAAGAGAGCCACATAAGGGTGGTCTTCTGGCAGTTGTAGGGTGAAGCTGATCAAAATTTGCATCACGTACCTTAAAATCCTAAATGAACATTCATGAGGAAGACTGGGAAAGAACAGAATGAAAGGGAAAATCTGAGCTGGTAATGACAAGAGAAAGTGAGAAACTGGAATGATGCAAAAAACACTGACAAATTCTGCAAAGGCAGCTGCCTTCACTTCTTTTCCCTATAAGCTATTCCCTGCGTCAGTACCTTTGCAGATGAGTTTTCTACGCTTCAGGCGTGTGAATGTAGCCTCAGCTCTAGGCACATTTCATAAAGATGACTTCCTAGCTCAATTACTTTAAAATTTCCTCTCAGCATCCTGAAGCACTTAGATTTTTCCAGTATTCTTGCGACTGCCACCACAGCCCACACTCAAAGACAAAGAAATTTTAAGAATAGTTAAAACAGAAAATCCATGCTTCCTTATTTAAGCTTCCTCTTGCCCTGCCCCCTGCAAGACATAGAGCACAACACAACACCCAGACAGGGTGTGCTCACTGCTTTATTGCATTTAGCATTTAGTATGTGATAAGACTATGAACTACTACAGATGATGGAAGTTTGGCTGAACAACAGAAAAATCAGTCCAAAATTTACAAATATTTGCTATATCTTGAAAGATTTGTTAATCTCGGAAACATAGGCCAAACCTGTAGCCTTGATTCAGGTGACTAACATTGCTGTGGGATATTTTTGCTTTTAAAGCATTGGAGAATTATCAATGTTTAAAGCAAAAACATGTTTAAAAATCAAATTGAAAACCCTTTTTTTCCTTCTGTGTGAACAGACCTCAGTATCACAAACAATCTGAGCTAACCCAAACTGTTACATAACACTGTACTTATTTATCTAGCATTGCTGAAGCCAACCACTGAGTGGGGGAGATATTAACAGAGGGGAAGACTAATAAAATTAGTGCCATTAAACTGAAGCAAACAAGTCATTTCATGCATCTGAAGGGAGAAAAAGTAGGTGAAGAAGAAGAATGATTTTTGAATAACTAGAGGCAATAAGCAAAGTTATACCAGAATGACTGAAGACCCAGAAAAATAAAGAGCAGGAGATGAGACTATCATGGGTGCACATCTTACAAAGCTGAGACATTATTTCACCACTTAACATTTTGAAGTGCCAGCAAGGACAATATCAGGTAAGCAAGCTGGAAATAAGAGGAAAGGGATCGCAGACAAGTGGAGATAAAGTGAGGTATTGAATGGCTCAGTCTGAATGAGGACAACTTCAAAACAACATTCATATGTGAAATTAAAGAAAAGAGGAGAGCAGAGACACCCAACCTTTGCTTAAGGAGGTCTCTGGAGAACCTTTTCAAGGGCAGCTGATGTGGTGGTGCTGCTGAAACTCAACATGGGATTATAAAAAAGCAGTTGATTAAAAATGTATCTCACAAATAACATGAAATGCTTAGAAGGTGCAACATTAGAAGAAGTGTGGACAAAGAGACATTATAAGAAGTACCAGGACATCCAGTGATGAGAGATGGAATAGAAGGCATATCCTTGAGGGTGACAGAAATCAAGTCATTATCTCTGCAATATTTATCTGATCTCAAAGCTCCACTAAAAAAATTTCAGCTTGACACTGGATACACGTTGTATAAAGAGCACCTTAAATGCAAAGCAAGCATCACCAGACAGTGATATCCCAACAAGGCAGAAAGTGACTGACAGTGTGGAATCACATAGTTATTTTACAAAGAACGTGCTGAAAGGGCACATCTGGTGTAAGGTTTTGAAAAGAAAAAAAACAACAAACAAGCCAAAAAAAACACAACAACAAAAAACCAAACACCTCACAGGCATAAAACTTCTGTGTTCCTCAACCAAAGGCATTTCTATTCAACATTCTAACCACACTGACCAACCATTTAAGTATGCCAAGGAAGTGGAAGCAGGGGTTTAGGCTTTGTTTTGTTCTCCAGTTTTCACTTTCTACCTGAAAAAACACAGCTTTTCAGCCTGATGTAGTTTATTAGTAAACTGCAGCTTCAGCAAGGAAGGAACAGTTCCTGCTAAGAAACATCAGTGGAGAATCAAACCAGCTTTCCTCCTCTGGCAATGATTAATAAGCAACATTTCAATAGAAAGTAAAATATCACAGGATAATCACTCATGATTGGTATAGCACGGTATCGTTACATGATATATGGGAATCTCTTGGTCTCTACCAAAATAACTGTTTGAAAATAGTTGTCCAGTCATCACATAAGAAATATTTGCAAGTGAATACTGTGCTTATTCTTATATAGGTGTACAAAACCCAAGTGTGATGCAAAGGATTGCTTTAACTTTGTGCTGTTTCACACCATTAATTGAGCTCATATTAAATACTAGACTGGGAAATCTATATGCAATACTCACAGTGACATTGCAAGAATATTTCCTTTTGAAAAGTGAAAGAATGATCTCTAAAATCTCCTGAAGACACATATTAGAGTCTTAATCTCAAAATAAAGGAAAATATTTGTTATTCTTTAAAAACAAGGGCAAAGATTAAACAATCCAGAAGTATTCTCTCCTGCACATTGCTGCAGTTCACTAGTGACCCAAATGAGCTATCCAGCTTCAGTGCTCCTAATTTTTCTACTTTGGATTGATGTATAAAAACTAACATTTTTATAAATCAATTTGAGATCCTCAAATGAGAGGCACTAGCATTATTATTTATTATTATCATGCATATGCTATAATCTAGCATGAAACACAAACAAGTCCTCAGAGATATATCACCTCTCACTGACCTCCAAAATATATTTGGATCTGTTGCAGCCTTTTATTGCTCTTTGGCACTAGTAATCACCATTTGATCATTATAAACATTGACAGCAGATGTGCCTCCAAACAGAGCATGATGGCTTAAGTGGATAAGAACAGGAAGAGATGAACTCTCAAGGAATAAAGATCCTGGGTTTATGCTAATAATTTTACTTCAAAAGAATAAATTAAGGAGAAAAATGCACATTTCCTTAAGCTCTTCTATTTTGGAGTTAAGTCTCAAAAGTGCTGTTCGTGTCAGGCTACTTTTTCTGTAGTTCTGACACAGTATTCTAAGTGAGTATTTCTGTATTACTAAGTGTTTTTCATCAAGTTTAGTTTTTGCCCTCACTAAACATCACAACAGAAAAGACATCAGTGTTGTGCTGGTGGAGGGGAACATAGCTGTTATTCAATTATCTATACAAAGCTGCATTTATTCTCTTTCATTGTTTAGACCATATGGAATAACAACTATGATGGTCAGATGCAACCAGCTTTACTAGAAACATAGAATCATCTAGGTTGTAAAAGACCTTTAAGATGATCAAGTCCAACCATTACCCCTACTCTGCCAAGTCCATCACTAAGCCCTATCCCCAAGCACCACATCTATATGGCTTTCAAACACATCCAGGGATGGTGACTCAACCACCTCCCTGGGGAGCCTGTTCCAATGTCTAATGGCAAATATGTCCTAATTTGATTACTGGTCAGAGTTGGTGAGATAGACTCTACATACTACATTAAAAAAAGGTATGTTGTATACGCAACAGCTTTTTATTGACAAAAAATACTTAGGAATTATTACCCTGTTATGTACAGAACTGGAATACAACTAGCAAAACCAAAGAGCTGGAATAGCATGTTACAGTTAGAACAGTACGAGGCATAGGTAAGTTTTAGGTCTCAAAAAATTTTCTGAGCCATCTTAGCAATATAAATCTGCATGGAGTGGGGGGCTGCTATTACCGGTCAATTTAATAATATGTATAAAGTCACTTTACATAATTCTCCTGAATTTACTTTCCTTAACTTTAGTCAAGAGTAAAATACTGATTCTACACCTGTTGGGAATCCAAAACCATCAGGAAACATAAAAAACCAAGTGTTTGAATTGAACATATGTATCAGCTATCCTTTAGATGAAATTTTAGAGAAAGCATTTCAGTTGTGCTTTATTGGGCAAGGTGGGGAAGGAAAAGGGGTACTGTACTCAAACTTGCTTCATTCTATTATTCACAGTAGGATATTTATCTATAAAACTTAAGCATCTTACTTTGCAGTGGTCATACTGTTGCTGTAAGGTTGGAACATCTCCTCCAATGGGCATCTGCTTTTTCAGTTCTTCATCTTTCACATTCAACCATTTAATTAACTCTTCCAGGGATGTCAGCAGTCTGTTCCATTTCTCTGCACTGGCCTCCAGGTGAGCCCTGTGAAACAACATTAAAGCAACTTTAAAGCCGGGAATAGCAAAACTAGCACAGGAATGCAATAAATAAATAAAGTTGCTTCGTCGTTAAAATCCAAATGTTTCAAGCGTTTAACTTCAAAGCAACTTTGTGTTTAAAAAAACCGCGCCCTCTACTTCAAAACGTTTTGCATAGCAAATCAAAATAAACAGAAAATAAATGGGGGAAAACACAGACAAATATGTACCTGATGCTAAGTTACTTACAACCTTGAACACTGCACATCTAAGCAACACAAAAGAAATGCTGTGTTTTGTTGTGACTCCACCACTGCAGTGCACGAAGTGCAAGCATCACTTTGTGAGCTAAAGCACCGCAAAACTGAACACACTTGTGCCAGAACCTCAGCTCTCCAGCAGCACACACAAGCTATCCCAGCAGTGATCAACAGTAAGTTGCCTGTGCTGCTGAACATATCAGTGACACAGATTATTTAATACATCATTTTTAGTCAATGGTGAGTTACTAGGTAATTATCACAATGAATCTGTCTCTTGGTTTAAGTAACAAAAACATCAGATTCCACAATACTCTTTTCTATCATTTAAAAAAAAAATACCTTGACTTGATGGCTTCTTCCTGCAGTGCCTACACATCTGCAGGGAAATCTTCAACACGTACCACCTACTCCTCTTTTACGACAGTCACTTCGTGTTACAGATTCATTTGAGACTAGCATGACTTAGTTTATGCCAGTAAACAATTTCTTACTCCACACAGGTGATAAAGTAGAGCTAAGTCCTTTTCAGTGTTGTCTGACATGAGCTCTGCACCTTCCTGCCCTGCTTCTGACACGAGTGAACTGAACTTTATTATTTTCAACTACCTTTCCTATTTTGCACAGGTGTTTTTAATCTTTCTTTTTTATTAATCCCTGAGTCACTGTAACTCGTATCTTGAAACTTTCACCTGGCTTCTCTTGTATTATCTCAAATGGCATTTGAGTGAATGTTTGGGACTGATATGACAATGGTTAGATTGAAGGGGTGATGTGCTGCAAGGTTAACTCCAAGGCAAGCTTGTGTTTGGGTGTGCTGGGATCTCCTAGGGATACTAGAATAGATGCATCAAAATGCAGTCAGTAAGTATGTATGGGAGGGAAAGAGATACAAAGGGGAAAAAAAAAATTACAGAAAAAACTAAAAACACATTTCTGAAAATTATAAACTGTTTTTAAGAAAAGGAACCTACTCTCCTCTACTCAGGAGAGCACTAAGGTAACCACTTGGGGTGTGTATGATATAAAGTACCTGCTAGAAGTGACGTGCTGCCTACAGTCTTGTGCATCACAGTTTCTATCATTCTTTGTTGCTTTCACCGATACCTTTCTCTCGACACTGAATTCAAGCCAGTTGCTTGAGCTCAGACGACAGCTGAGCCAGCACCCTACACTGCAGTGAATTACAAGCAAGCTATTGCATTTGTAGTTATGCCTGTACAAAGGAAGAGCACCCTGCAGGCCTTGGCTTGCAGACCACCAGCTCCTGAGCTAAATGTACCATCTCAGCTCTCCTAGCCTATTTTCAGTTCTTTGATACTCACTAACCAGAACTACTTTCAAGGCAACCAACTGTTTCTTCCCCTATGGCTGGTATTAACTCCCTAGCAAGTTAGTGCACAAGGTACCTGCTTCACAGCTGGAGCATTCACAACAGCTGGCCCCTGAAGCTCTCAGCCACACACTGGGGCACGCTCCCAACAGGACAAGGTGGACCACATGCAATGTTTACCTTTGGCTTTTCACAACTAGATTGACATCCCACCAAAAATACCTTCAGAAATAGCAAGCTGCAAGGCACTGCATATATGTTATCCTCAGGTGCTAGGTACTCAGAACCAGTCCTCCTTTCTGGAGGTGAAAACTCTTTATTAATTATTTATACTCCTTATTAATCAAGCAGAGGAGAGACACTGTCATCTCATATGATCCAAAGCAGCCCACATTTCAATTTACAGTTCTGCTGTTAGTCTCTCAGATTGTTATGGAAATAAAGCATCTTTATGAATTTCAGGAAGCAACCATAATTGAAATTCAGATCTCTAGCTTCCTATACATTTGATAATGACATCCCTATTAATTGTGATTTATTACTATATCTAGCACATTTAAACAGCTCTCACTTCTAAAAACTGGCACTTTGAGGCTTCAAGTTTCTGCTCTAATTATTTAGTGGAATTCTTGTATACAAAGTGAAATGGAGTTTTGTAAGGAGGGGAAAAAAAACCTGCAACTACTTAAAGGGCAATTTAAGGGTGACTCGCTGTTAAATTAACATAATAACATTAATAGTGAAAAAAACTTATTTGGTATTAATGTCAATGATGTGGCATATGATACTGGATTAAATGCATTGTAATTTATCACTAAAGAGTACCCATGTGCATGCCAGATTAGTGACTAACAAAATATCACTAGCACATGGTTTCAAAGTTGAGTGCAAGCTAAACTTGGTGAAGGGTAAAGCAGTAAGGCGTGGGGAGGACTTTAAAATTTTTCTCTGAACACAAAGCGAGCTAACCTCTCTCTTCAAAGGTCAGAAACATGGTAAAGAGGAAAAAAAATACACAAGGGGAAAACATATATAAGCCTGGATTTTTCCCAAGTGTTACTTTTCTAATCTTCTCAGAAGCAGTACTGAAAATAAAAATGAGATGCAGCAGCAGCTGAAGAGTGGACACAAGCATTCAATTCTCCCAGGGAGGGGAGACGTGCATTCAGTAAACCACAGAGGAGCAAGGGAACCAAGATATGCTCCAATTTGCATTTCAGTGTAAAGTGTTAGTATCACATTTACATTTGTCATATAGACATTACCCAAGAGAGACGATAAACTATGCTGAAGTTCTGAACACGTTTCTTGGGCTTCTTTGCTTTCAAAGACAGGATTTCTGGCCTTTGTTTTGGAATTGGCACTACTGATACACAACCTGCAAACAAATCTTCAGGTCTTTGTGCACATATGACAAATGAACTGTCAATCTCCAGGGGTTTGCCAGGTCAAGTGGTGGCTTAAGAATCTGCTCTGATGAAAATACAGGTCAGTTACAGATAATTGTTCAGGTGTGAGCACTGGCTGGAGGAACATTCCCCAGCATCAACCACCTGGTATTCAGAAGCACTCCTAAGGGAATCCTGGATGAGCCTGAAAAACACAGATGCTCCCACCCAGCTGACAAGACCGAGAGCACCCCTCCTCCAGCCAGTCTGAGTAAAATCATCCACAAGAGCAGCAACTCTGACATAACTCCCCTCTGTTGACCCTGAGAGGCTCTCATCACAGCTGGAGACCTACTCAGCTTTTGCTTCAGCTATGGAGGTAACACTTTCCCTGCTGAGCGACAAGGGAACATCTGAAATAAAAAGATTGGTGGGTGGTCTGAATATAGAGAATACTTCTCTGTTTCTCCCATACTTTCACCTCTACCCTCCCCTAAACATTAACACCCTTGCATCTCCTGTCACAGGAGAAAAGAACCTCTCCTAAACATCGGGCTTTAAAAAGTAGGTCCACACAAAACTATGGTTTTGTTTTCTTCCTGGGAGTAAGACAATAATAAAGAAAAGTGAGTAAGTTTGCAGGTAATTTCAAGAAGAGTTATAGTCCTCTCAGGTGGTGTCAGAGTCACTACAAGTACAGGTTTAAGTAGGATCCATGCATTTAAAAATATGTCACAAGAGTGCTGCTTTTCCATTTTGGAATTCCCTTTAGTTACAGTAGCAAGGAAGCACAGTCACCAAAGTGACTAGCACCATCAGCTCAGGACTGAAGTGATGAAGAAAAACTCTCCCTATGGGAAAGAAATACTTTGAGCAATTAAAAAAATCAAGATAATCAGAATGTATACATCTGTCAACATTCTCAATAGCTTAGAGAAAACTTAATTCAGAAGCACTATCCCAAGCTAAAACCCAAAACAAAACAAGCAGGTTTTTCAGTCATCAGTCCTAGCATCTAACATGGTTATATGCTGTTCTCACAAGACTCATCCATACAGTTTTGCTTTCCAATTCATCTTTGAAAAAAGGTACACTGAGAAAGCAAAAATTGAAGGCAGACAGCTAGACCAACACACTAACTTCACAGCAGTTCTATACCTTGTTATTTCCCCATGAAGGCTTTTGGCACTCTTGCATAAGTTAGAAAATTGGACTGCAATCAAAGAACAAGGCAAAATATGTGAACTCAGAAATGCTATGCTCTTTTCAGTGGTGACACAGATTTGAAAGGTTAATTTGTCTTATATTTGCACCAGTATTCTCTTCCTGCTTATCTTCTACTTGTAACTCAGTGATATGAGGCTCTGCAGCGTTGCATATACCCACAGAGTAACACAAACTTTGCAAACATGAACGCTGCCCAGTAGGATGCGCATACCATATGTGCATAGAAGTGAAAAGATGAGTCTGTATTCAAAGGAGCAACTATTCCCACTTCTCTGAGCATTCACTGCACAATCTCTGTCTCTATATTACTGCCTTGGAACTCACAACTGGCCAAGGTAAATGGCTTGCAGGGCCTTTTTCCTGGCCATTAATTTCTCCCAAATTATGATCAACTCCAGGAAAGGCCATGCAATTGAATTGCTCTCACTAGAACTCCACAGCTGCTAAATTATTATCTTCTCAGCATGTTTTCATCTTTCTCTCACGTTGACTTATTTGTCAGTAGAGCTCATAACAATCCCAGTTTAACAGCTTTTGCATTAACCTACTCGTGTGGTGGGGCCAGTCTCTGCAAGACCCCACACTGAACTGCTTGGTTGCTCTGGTTCAAGCTCTCTGCTTGTGGGCTTTTGTGGAGCTGATCTACTTGTTTCACTTAACTCTTTAGCAAGTTGATGATGGGATAAGTGGAGATGGAAAGTAAATGTCACATGTTTCCCTTCTATCTCACTTTTTCAAACACTGGTACCTGAATTCCAAGCTCAACTAATTTTTCCAGCCTTTGGAAAATTCATATGAATGCTTAACATGTTTCTGTTCTATTAAAAGAATAGCTTCCTTGAATCAACAAGGAAGCAGTTTCAATGAAAAGCTCTAGAAATTATTTCCTGTGTAATTCATTTTTATGTGGACTTTTAGTCACATTAATGAATATGGTAATCTCTACATCCAAAATGACATCACAAAGGTTTTAACAATTACTACATTTTGATAGTCAGTGAGTTTGGCACTGTCGGGGTCAAAAAACTGTAAAATTTATTCCTTGCTTGATATGTATTTTAAAATATTTCTTAATTGAATAGCAGCAATGACAAAAACTTAACTACCTACATGAATCAAGATACTTATGATGCAAGTAGTATCAAATTATTGCTTTCAGTGGTAAAAGTAAAAACAACAACAAACCTCTGATTTATCCTCACCAGTAACTGTAGATTCACAGAATTATGTCATTGGCATTGCTTATCTATTTACACTAAGGAAAGATTTAATATACCTTCTGGAAACTTTTGTACCAATTGGCAAGTTAAAACTGCACAGCTCTGGAGAGAGAAAAACAAGTAGTTAAGCCTGCGTGGTGAGCAAGTGCAGCAAGTTTTTATTAGTTGCACTCAGGAGCTTCCTGAGCTTCCTTTACAGAAGAAAAGGGAGATTTCACTTCAGTGACATGGTTATATGTCTCAAGCCTTTTAGAAATCAGCAACCGTGCCTCCTTCATGTCTTGATGTTTTCCTTACTTACCTGATGTTAGCTGACTTTGCCCTCAGGTCATTCCAGCGCTGGTTCATGTCATCAAGCCGGTGCTGAAGCAGAGCAGCTTCTTCAGAGTTTCCCAAGGATTTCACCATCTTCTGTCTGTTTCCATCAATGCTTTTAAAGATGTCATTGTGGGCATCAATCTCAGCTTGGATGTCCTGAAATATCAGCAAGGAAAGTCCAAACATCTTAGTTCTCTAAATAAAGGAAATGAGAGCTTATTCTCATAAGTACTCCTAAGCACTAGGACAGAGCGCATAGTCTGACTTTCTTTGGTGACTCTGAAGAGAGATGCAGAGGGGAAAACCTGCAACCCTATTAACATCATTATAAAAAGTCTAGCTTTCGTAAGTGTGAGAAAAGGAGTTTGAAAGTCATCCTTTACTGTGAAAAAAAGTCTTAGAACCGTAAACAGTAAGTTCTCTGCATGTTTTGTAGCACTGAAGCATCTGTCTGCGGTTCTCCCACGCATTTCACACAGTGCATTTGCAAGCGCATGAGAAACTGTTTCCTGTTCAGAAATTACACACATTCAGCCTTAGTTATGTTGTTTGTTTCTTCTTTGATAAAACATTACAGAAACCTTACATACCCCAGTGAAATACAAACTGTGAAGCGCTTGAATGCCATGAATGCTTCTGACAAAAACCTATGTCCTTAAACTGCAGTGAAATGACTACAGCTACCACAAGCTCATTTTTACAGTTAAACTACTGTACACTGTGGCCTGCAATATATGGAAAGGAAGACATAAAACAGCAGGGTATGTTATAATCTGAATTTCAAAGTAAATACTGAAAAGAAAAAGAAGTGCTTGTGATTTCAATTCAGTGTACTCATTTCTCTGCTTAGAAATCAAACATTTTATTCTCTAACATCTGCCTCGAGAAACACATTACAGATGTTGTCTCCATCTAACCAAGCGTAGTATTATTTTTAAACCACATTATAAGAGCAAACAAAACTTCCTACATCACCATCAATGTTTTCTAGCACCCATACATCTATGTATACTCCAGTAGAGTAATGTAAATGTGTGGAAAGCCAGGAGGTGTACTGGCTGTCTCAAAAAGATTAATCAGTGAAGACTGTGGCAGGAACTTGATACAGATGTAAAGAAGCTTCTTTTGCAAAGGAAGGAATTCAATAACTAAACTCCCTTAAAGGTTTTTATTCTTCCAGACAACTTCTGACTAATCTACAGCTGTTCCCAGGAGCAGGAAAGGAATGGACTCAAGAACCTCCCCATCTTCAAGATGTAGTCCTGCATCTTAAAATGTCTGCTTTGCACATCTACAGTCGATAGATGGAAACTGGAAAAGTAGCTATGAATTTGTGCCAGCATGAAAGCTTTCTTCAATTAGGGAAGAAAGCAAAAAGAAAAAAGGAAGAATACATCTGGAGAAGTGGGGGAAAGAGAGACGGAGAGGAAAAAGTAGGGAGGAGCATGAGAGAGAGGGAGGGAGCCATCAGTGAAACTCTGTGTCTCCGGCTGAGCTACTGCCTGACTTTGGACAGCTACCTATTCTTTGCCCTGTTTTACTACTTTAAAACAGATAAAGACACTTTTGCTGTCTTTAAACCATCCTGATTTAAAAAAAAAAAAAAAAAAAAAGAAAAAAAATCACTATTCTGAGAATAGATACAAGCAAATGCATTTCAAATGAAAAACTGAAATGGAAGCGTCTGATGATCAGCGAACCCAAATAGGACTGCATAGTCATCAGTTAAACAAATCAGATGCTTATCTGAAAACATTTTCAGTTCCTGTCCTTATGCCTCAAACAATCAAGCAAACCCAGTGCAAACCAGCTCAAGTACACACAGCAGGAGATAAAACCACGTACAGCAGTTACAATTTTAATTGCACACTACTCTGTGCTACAGAATTCTGGTCATGTCAAATCCATTTCTCTGCCGCTTTAAAGTTACAAAAGAAAACTTCACTGAAAACAAATTGATTTCTAATCTTCCATTCTACAATCACAGTATTAATTCTAAAACTATTGAGAACCTTTATAAAGCATTCTACCTTTGATTATATTTGAGAAGACACTTAAGCACACATGATTTAAAAGGTTTCATTCAAAATGGGTTTGATTCTTCCATTTGTTGGTTCGATTCTTGCATTTGTTGGCACCATGTTACATTGATTAAGGCACAGTAAATCTGCTCTTCACATTCTTGAGTCCCAGCTGTGATGGTCATGTTGTAACAGATCAGTTCAAAGCATCAGCTTTGCTGATTATCTTCTCTTTTCCGATTTCCATTTTTTTCCAGGGGGAGAATTAGGAGGGGAAAAAAAAAAAAAAAAAATGGAGGAAAGAATTCTAAACAACATGTACTGCATATGGAAGAAAGTGCAGCAGAAAGGTGGGATGTGAAAGATGACTAATGGCAATAGGTAGACACATTAGGTTAGTTATCTCCCAATAATGATATAAAAGAACCTGGAAAATTTTTATTCAGGTATTGTCCTCTGTTGGAAGGCTAAAAGGATGACGGGCTCCCATCTTGTTCTAAGATTGCTGTAATTGATAGTAATTGGAAGTTTATGTTTTCTTTTACTTTTTTCTTTAGTCAGTGTGTTGTCATAATCTTGCAGTTCTAAGGAGGTGTGTAAACATGTAGTTTCTCCTCCCTTAGAAATTCTTATATTAAAGTGGGAAGAAGAACTCTATCTGTTCTGTACTCATCCCATTTCATGTTCATCCTGATCTATTATTCCTCTTTCTCCTGCGTTTTTCTTGGTCACTAATTCTCCATATTCTTCTCCATTGTCCCTTATGTGTCAAAAAAAAGGATGAAAAAAATTGATTATTGCTGTTCAGAACCTAACTAGGATTAACTCTAATAAGAGTTGATCCAATTTCAATTTTTCAGTACTTTAAAAGCAATTATAAAGCATTCCATATTAACACATGGAAGGTCCCATATCCAGCATCACAGAGGCAGCACACTGGAGGATGAGAGGGAAAAATTCTGTTGCTTTCACCTCAAAGAGGGCGACACAACAGTGGAACACCACTGTTCTTAGCTGAGGCGAGGGGAGGCAAGACAGACAACAGAGAGACAGACGAAAGACCCAAGAAGCCTAAAGAAACACACTGCAGAGAACGACTCCCTGCTAAAAGAGAGTAATAGTTCTTAAAATGTAGTCACATAGTTTTATTAATTTAATTTTTGGAGGTATTACTATTGAGATACCACATTTTGCTAATTTTACAAATATTTACATGCACATATCTGTTAAACTGGATTGGTAATTTATTGGTTCAAGGTCAAAGGATCTGTTTCCATGTCCAAGTGCTTGCAGGATTAAGGTTCTAAATTAAAATAAAGCTCTCTGAGGAAAGAACTCATCCTCTATATAAATCAAGATGCAAGCTTCAAAGTTTTGAAAGATAGAAAGGAAAAGAAATAACTAGGTTGACATTTATATATCTACTTCACCCTAGTCAGGTTATTAAAAGACTGACACTTTCCTTAAGTTCCTTTTAAGAATTAAGATCAAACTGCTGCCTGTCTTTTCCACTTTGGTCTGGTGATTTCAAAATCCCCTTATCTTCATTCTTAACCTTAGATTTCTTTGCTTCTCTCCCTCTTTACCACTCTCATGGTATATGATTTACCTGCAGGATCTTAGCTTCATTTTATGGTTGGATCTAATTTTATAGCTTGTCTCCATAATAATAAACCTTCAGTTTCAGTCAAATAAAATACTAAATTATGATATGATGACAAATGAAGTACATGTGTCTTTAAAGAATGTATAAAAATGGTATGCAACACTTCATAATGCTATAGATGCCAATTCTGAAAAGGACCTGAAGGTGTAGCCGACTCCTGTTGGAGTTGCTAGTGAAACAGCCCAAAAAACAGACTACAGTGACTTGTCCAGGATAAAAGAAAATATATGACAAAGATTTGAACAGAAGCAAACTTTTTTTTTTCCCCCTCTTTACAGACAATATTTTAAGCAGTTACAACACTGACATAATTATCCTTTGGAAACTATTAATCCTTTATAAAGACATAAATAAATAAATAAATAAATCCTTTAAAAAGACAAAAAAAAACCAAAACCCCACCAGTATTCCCATTATACTGCCCTTTTGTGAATTACGAGTCCAGAAGGCCTCTAATTCTCTCTGCAGCTTCCTAAGATGTTAGCATAATAACGTCCACTCATGTTTTTTCACATTTTATTAATTTATACCATCTTCATTGATACATTGCCATCAACACAGGCAAAATATTTTCCTCTTTAGAGGGCCTGAACTCTTCTGTTGAAGGTAAGAACATGATTAGTGGAAGAAAGTGCCACATTTCCACCCAAAAAATAAAATGGAAGAAACAATGCATTTTATAACACACAGGATGTTACTCTATTTCATTCTCACCTTTAAGAATCCAAGAGTACTAGATCTTTATGATACAAAGACGTAAGTCAGGAAAGTTAATTTATTCTGTAAGGTCCTATAATATTACAGATTCTATTATCAAGAACCCTTAATCAAGTTTTTTACTCCAAATTATATGCCACAAAACTCTCCTTAGTCAAGGAGGTCAGTAGCATTCTATACCAAATCATAACTTCACAGGGGATTTAAAAACAGTTACGTATAGGAATTATCAATGTTTTACTCCAATGTTTTTAATGAACTGTATACAGCAAAACTCTGTTTTACTTATAACTACTTTTATGTTTATTAGGAAACAGAATTTCACTGTATTTTTATAAACATTTGACCACAGAGCAAGCATGGCAAGTTATGGCACAGAAACCATATGTGGCTTGCAGGAAATGGATGTACAGGTCCAATGCTGATGCCATGCCACAAGACTGGTAGCGTTTTGTTTGCGCACAAGCTGCTATGTAATTTTAATCCCCAGGTACAAGCCACAGGACAGGCAAACTCTTGTGGGTGTTGACTCACATGAAGTTCTTAGTTAGGGGTTGAGATTGACTCCTCTTGAATGAAAAATAGCTTGAGAAACTGCATTTTCCCCAGTAAAGGTTAAACCTAGGCTATTTTGCCAGGACAGTTGTGTACTTCTTCCACTCAATACATATCATGCCTGGTGACTGGAATTGGACAACAGACTTGGTTCAGGTACAGGGAATTGCAAGTCCCAAAAAAATGACTGCCCATTCCCTTCACTGACAATGTTCAAGTCAGCAAGGACATGGTTACAGAAATGCTCCACTTGCTTCTTTTAGAGGTCAAGGACAAAAGGTGATAACTGCTTACCATAGCACCTGCAGAAAACTCTTCCAGCTGGAACAGCTGGAACAAAAATGTCAGTGCCAACCAAAGGACATGACTGTATGCCACAGACATCAGCCAGAACATCTTTCTTTGAGGTCTCACAGCAGGTAGCAAGGGAATGGAATTTATTTTTTTTTTATAAATATCAAATTGTTTAGTCTACATTGAACCAGATACATTTTACCTGCTGCTGCCAACTGCCTCTGAGAACACTGCTGTGTCAGATGTTCCCTTTAGCCTCCACTTCACTCAGAGCTTTTCACTGTTTGACAGCTCTTAAGGAAAGAGTAAGAATTAGGACAGGCATATGAAAGTGGCCACTGTGAAAGGGAAATGGGGCTTTTCATTGCTCTCTTCCTTACAAATGCTGGGGGTAACAAGGAGAGAGCGATGCTGTTGAAAAAAAAAAAGATGGTTAAAAAAAGAAATGTCTCTGAAGAATCCAGGTGCTCATCTCATACAGGGAGGCTCTGGTGTCAGAGGACAGTTATAACTCTACAAAGGCTTATCCCATCTGCTGTTTCAGAGGCCTGCAGTGGCAGCTGCTGTTAAGCAATCAGTTTATACTGAATTCACATTCCGAAGAGCAGTATACATGCAAAACCCTTGGGCAGAATCGCCATTATCATAAATCCACCAGTGGCAGAAGTGAGCATAAAGACAGACATTAAATCTCTCTAAAGTGTCACACACAGACCATGCTGGGTATCACTACAGCCACTGTGACTGTCGTATAAGATCGAAGCAATTCACAAAAGCAATTGGCTTCCGATATGACAGAAATTTAATTACTACTTGAGCTTTCAGATATTTCAGGAAGAAAAAAAATACTCGGGGAGGGGGTTGAATCCACTTTGGGATATTTTTCACATCTAATTTCAAATGCTTGTACTACTAGAAGCCTTGCACTGACACTTCAGGTTTCCAAAAAGCTGTCTTGACTTGCAGTTAAACTTAGTGGATAGTATCTTAGCAGGTGACATACAGTGCAGGTAAGGATTCATTTCATCACAAGAATGATGATGCACTTAGGAAGGCTGAGAATGCCATCCTGCCTTCAACAACCTCTGTAGCTTCACTGCATGGCATTGGCGCAACATCTGAGGGTCATCATACATCTGTTAATACTAATTCCAGCAGTCACATAATTGTGACAGAACAAAGCCAAAGTGGCCTTGCCTGCTCCAGTGTAACTCGACACTGTTTTTGCATAGGAAGGGAGTCCCGTGCAAGCTTCTGCAAATGCCATCTGGCTTCTGCATTATGACCACAGTAACAGCACTTGTAATTCTCTCCTTACAACATATATTAAGGAAAGAAAGCTGAGAGTAATTTGCAAGCCAGGATTGCAGTCACAATGCTGTTTCTCCTGGCAGCAAACTCCCCAGTTAGAACGAACAGGATGGGTGTGTGGGGAATCATAAGAGGGAGTGACAAAGCAGGGGAGGAGGGGAACCTCATCAAAAAAAGACTTGCTCAATAAGCATAGATTAGAATTTGTGGCCAAAGTTCACCAACTAAAATTTTACCCTTCTCCTCCAGCACCATAGCATTCTCCTACCTTGTGTTACAAATAAACAGTGACACAGCAAGCTTCAAGACAAAAACTACGGCAGAACTGTGAGATCTTTATGTTTTGCTTTCTTTGAGACCTGCTATGGTCAACCCCTTTGAGACAAAATAAAACCATGGAATATTCGAAATCACAGGGGAGAGCATGGAGTTTGCAAATGCCAGGGCTTATACGGTACAAAAACCCCTCAAACCATTCAAAAGATTAGTATAAAAATGTGTGCCTTAACCACATCATGATTCTCACAGAATCAGGCTTTACAATCTGCTCTCCTGCTTTGTGAATTTTTAATATTAATGTGTAATTAAGCTATACAATTAAACATGTTTTCCTACAGAAAGAGGGTCTTGCAGGGCACAGAAAGTTTGCGTAGAGAGACATATAAACTAGCAGGAAATATAATACAATACGTAAAGCCAAGCTAGATGGTTAGAAACATACAGTACAGGTTTCATTGGAAGCACTGACAATTAGATGAAAACTGATTTATAACAGTCTCATGTCTCCTGCTAATCAGTGCAACCACTTCAAAGGCAAGACTCCTGCCTCTCAGCATTTCTGTTACCAAAGTCCTGGTAAGAGAAAGACTAACTACCTTCAATAAAAGAAGAAGAGATGAAACAATGGGAGAAGTGCCACACTTGTGGGAAGAAATTTTACTTTAAAAAGCTATCATGAAATCCTCTGATTTGACTAAGATAGCACCCAACTAAAGTTAACCATGGAGCACTTCTTTTAAGTCCGCAGTGAATCAGGTCACAGGCATCCTGCAAAATCCAGGAAAATCATTATACTTGACTTAGAAAGCCCAAACTTTTCTATCATTAAAAAAAAAAACCAAACCCCAAGGTGTGAGAAAATGATCACAATCAGACCAAATGCTCTAAATCTCATCTTGTAGGATCTCAGATATGGGTGGGAAGAAGCATTAGACTTTTCAGTTTGAGAGGTAGCCAATCAGGGGTCATATGAAGAACCCAACAATACCACAGAAAAAGTCCTAAATTTAACATGAATCTGCTCTTTTTATTGCATGTTTTTCAAAGGGGTAAGTATAAGAAACTGTGCTTATCATACCTTTTCAAATTTTGTCAGCAACTCACGTAAGCTGAAGCTCAGACCAATCATCATTAAGCGTCCCCCGAAGCCTACCTTTTCCTGGGATGTCCTCCAAGCCAAGTCTATAGCCTTCAAAAGGTTTCTGTCTTTTTGCAGCTATACTGTCTCAAAACTCTCCGCAAACTCCTGCACGCGCCCCTCTCCTGGGCTGTGTTCCCCCGGGGGCAGCTCATGCAGCACCATTGTCGCAGCCTCCCTGTCCCCGCTCCTTTCCATGGGCTGAGCACCTGGGCATGAGCCACTGCTGCCGGGCGATGCTCCTTGCAGGTTTAACCCAGCCCCATGGTGCTATGAGGATCTCCTTGTCTCCACGCATGGCCAGGACTGCCTCCAGCTCACCTTGGCAATGACCTGCAGGCTCCAAGTGCTTCTTGCATGCCTCAAGCTCAATATTTAGTCTTAATTACCCCATGCAACAGAAGCTATACTCCACTGGTATATGATGGATGCAAAGGGTGGGGAGGAAGAGCAAGTGCTTCCATGTTGCTCCATTCAAGGGAAAATAAAAAAAGAGAAAAAAAAAAAAAGGAAAAAAAAAGTCTCCAGAGAAACTTCTGTTTATAGAAAACACCAAAAGTCAACTTCTCACAGAAGTCGAAGTGGGATGAGGCACACTTCAGCCTAGGAAACACAGCAGCATGACCAGACAGGAGGCCACCTCTCCTCTCCTTCCTCGAAGCCAGCCACCAGCAGGCTCGTGTTGCTATGGCAATAAGCAAGCCACTTCCAGCCTACTGCACTTCGCCCAGGGGATGCTGCACCACAGAATAGCCAAGGCCCATTAAAAAAAATCTAAAAAGTCACTTCTTTTGTTTAGGCAAAAACCAACACATCTCCAGCAAAGGATTTCCCGCTGCAACCTCCAAAGCCTTCGCTGGGGATCTCCTCCTTTGGTCCTGTCTGTTCTGACAGCTGTGTGGCAAATCTAGCCCCGGCATTTGTTTATTATTGTAATCAGCATCCTCCCTTCCAGCAGCCCTGGTGCTGCTCGGCCGCCAAGCACACTCCCCCTTCCTGGAGGCCTCCCCGCTGGAAAACCACCACCGCCCCTAAGGCTGCCGAAACCCCGGACCAAAAAAACCCCTCTCTCGTCCCTTTTCCTTCCCCTTGATAGTAAAAGTGGCTAATTAGTCACTTGAAGAACTTTCGGAGCTGTAAAAGCACCCGGTGCCCCAGCAGGCCAACACGGGCCCTCAGCTGCTTGCCAGGGCAGGCTGGGCGCAGGCAGATTGTTTTCATATGAGCCTTTACCCGGCTGCGGGAAACCTGACACCCCAAGCCAGGGTGGCTGCTAGGAAATCACTCCGTTTCAAACCATTCCCACTGGGAACCCTGCCTGCACGTGAAGGCCTGTTTAAGCTACTATTAATGCTTTCCGTACAACCATACATCACTCAACTGGTGAAAAGAGTTTCAGTAATAGTTGCCAGCACATCAGAAAATGTGTAATTAAAACCAAACCAACAATCCATTGCTTGCGAAACTCGTCGTAGCTATTACTCGTATGATCATGTTGGGAATCACATGCTGCTTTTGCTTTCTTTTTCATTCACCCGTCGTTTGAAGTACCAATAAAGTCGCCAATAACAAAAGAGCCTTAAAAATTATTCTCGGGCAGCGGGCTATACCAATACAGCCAGTATTTTGGGTCAGGATTTTAAGAGTAAACTCTGGGGAAATAAATAATTAAATAAATAAATGTTGGGAGTAGCAGGACTTTTGCTTATTTTATTTGTGCTTTGCCAGGTGTCTGTATGTTTTATGGGGGCGTATTACACAAATTGCAGAAGTGCTTGCAAAATAAACAGAAAAAGTTTTCCAAATAAAGAAGGCAGAAGGAGACCAGCCTTACTGCGCAACTGATGAGTAAGCACAAACTGTCTGACTTTATTCCATTGCTTATGGAAGCAAAAAGACCAATTATTAATGCCACAGTATCTAAAATCATGTTCAAATACTGTTCTTTTCTATATTAACCACTTACAGAAGGAAAAGAGCACAGAGTGAGAAAGTCAAACCATCCTGAAGGAGATATAACTACAATCTCTAGTTCAGAATCTCTCTTTTCATCTCCTGCTAGGCAGACACCAAGTTTGGATCCTGATTCCCGTACACACTAAGGCTTCCTTCCGTTGCTCTTGCAGAAAAAAAAACTTTACCAACGAGGAAGGAAGCAGCATTTAAATCCACTTCAGAGGTGCTAGTGCAAATAAAATGAAAATAAGGCTTTATAACTCCAGGACAGTATCCAAATAATTTTATGATTACTCTCAGGCTTCATCCATAGATAATTAACTTCCCAATTTTCTGTTGTCATCAAAAGATCATACATTCTAGATCTTTAAATACTATTAAATGTAAATGTCCTCTGAGGTGGGTAGGTACCATTTTGCAGAATTCTATAAAAGGGTAATCGAATATATATACACACACACACAGTGTTGGACCTATGTTTCCAGTTAAATGGCTTTGAAAATTGTACCCAATATAAACTTTTTCAGTGGCCCTTTCACATGAAAGCACACTGCAGTATTTGAGAGATTTGGCATTTGTAGAGGAAAAATAAAATACAGTAACTGAAATAAGCTCTATGTTGACATATATTTACTGTAGCCTGTACATGTAAAGACAGTAGCTCTGTAGACATGACAACATTGGATCGTAACATCAAGAAAAAAAGAAGAAAAGTTACTCCATTGCCTCTGGAAGGAAAAATACCTGATCACCTTGGAGATGATCTTACGCACAACCCTAAAGTTCAATTTCAGAAAAAAAGTCTTTCAGACTTTAATCTGAAAAACAAGATTAAGTATGTGCAACGACACTATAAAGAATATGCTTTGTACTTGAGGTGATGTGAAGAAAGAAAAAAAAAAAAAAAAAAAAAAACTTTCATATTAAGGAAAATAAAAAAAAAAAAAAAAAAAAAAAGCAAGAAAACTGTCATACTAAGCACAATCTGACTTTGCAATACAAACTAAGGAAAGGAGAAAATAAGATTTTTTTGTTCTAGAAGAAAAATGGAAAGGTAAACAGCAACAAGAACCTTAAGAGTAATTGAACCAATTTGTTTATACAGACCATACATATATCTTACACAACTCACAACAAGTAACAACAACAAAAAGATAAAAAGATGTAAAGGATGCAGAGGTCAATAGGTGGTTACAGCAAATCAATACATCCTGGTTTCACTCAATACATGCAGCTACAGGCAGGAACACCAAAAAAAAAAAAATCACTTGTTCAAAAGCATTGTCGTATTTTCTGCTGCCTTGCAAAATAGCTGGTGTCAATCTGATCAGACCAGGATGGAGAGCTCCTCTCTCTCTTCTACATCAGATCAGGGTTTACAATAGAGTCAATACACAGCTCCAGCAAGGTCAGTCCTACATTGAGGCTCACTAACATCTGAACCCAACACCAGTGTTTCACTAAGCAGGGCTGTTTCAGCACAGCCTCATTGATAACTTCTGCCAGAAGCCAAATCACTCAGGAAACATAGTACTGCAAAAACCAAGAATCAATCAAGGACAAATCAAGCTCTTAAAGCAAGCCAAAAAAGCGTCAGGATTAGACAAAAGTCACATAAATATGATTGACCAAATTACCAGTAAGGTATCTATTACAGCACTGATTGCAATGCAGATTATGACTTGCATGAAAGGGTTTGCAGAGTTCCTAGAGCCACAACACTGCACTAGTTTTGACTTTTTCTTCATTTCTTTCTTCAAGACTAAAGAGTATCAGTTTTCCTAAGGAAGGTATTTTTTGAAGGTGTTTTGATTTCTTTGAACTTCTTAGGATCACCCAACCCTAAAAGAACCTTTCAAATGTACTTAGAACACAAAAACCCAAAGAACATACTTGCAGTATATCTAAAAGAGATTAGATGTCAAAGGGAAGTACGCAGGGAAGTACCACCATGGCACCCATTTCAGGCATGAAGCCATTAAGAAATTCACTGTGCAAGAGACTAAGACTTAAATTCCATGCATAATACATGGGACAATTAAATATACATTTTAAAAATAATTTGCTACAAGAAGAGGAGCTTATTTATATATTCATTACTTGGTAAAGGATGCCTGCCTATCTCTCAAGATACTAAAACTGACCAGTAAAAAGCTGATTAATCTAGTAGACAAGTAATCCAAACAGTGGAAAGATCATGAAAATCATATTTTAATTTCAGAGTTTATCATAAATAATTGACAGAGCATCTTAAGTTCTACAGCACTAACTCAGTATTTGTGGATTAAAATCTCATTCACATAACATATTGCAGTTTCTTCTTACTTTGCTTCTAAGCAAAGGCATTAGACCCAAGTACCTAATACGGATATAGTGCCCTTACAGTTATACTGCATAATTTATAATTTTGCCACACTCCAAGGATAAGTACCAAGCACAACCTATTGAATCAGTCTTCCTGTATATTATTTTACACTCTATTATTTAATACCTGCTCTTATATTCTTAGCTAACTAAGTGGCCTTATCAGAATTACTTCAGCCTAGTTGGTTTGGGAGGTTTTTTTTCTGGTTTCTTTTTTGTTTGTTTTGAAAGACACTCAGAATTGAACTCTCTGTATCCCAAGTAAATTAGAATCCCAGCCATAAAAATATGCTTCAGCTGTAAGGTTTTCAGTCATGAACTTTTAATTCTGTATTTGAATACTGACTAGGCATTTGCTATATAAAAATTAATGCATTTTGAATTTCTAGCATAGCCATTAGCAAGGTGATCTTCTGCATTTAAAAAGAGTATGAAGTATGTAATTTTTATTATTTCAAGTAACTTTTTGTCTATGAAGTCAGAATCCCTATAACATTTATAAAGAAATGTGCTTTTATACCAACTTTAACAAACCATAATGGAACAGACATAAAAAAATTACTTTTGTGAATATAGCAAATGGATATCTACTAAATAGTTTTTTCAAACCACAGGAAATCAATCTCCTAATCTGTCAAGAAGTACTCAAGTATATTATTTTAATTCACCAGAAAAAGTAAAGGTTTTGTTTGTTTTCAAAGTTAACGAAAAAACCCCAAATCAAAAACCCTGGAGTACCAGGATGTCCCATCAATATTAATTTTGAATCTTTTCATGCTGTGGATACTGTAGCAACAGTCCACAATGCCTCATCAACCAAATTGAACTATACTTTCTGCTATGAGTGGATAAGGAAAAGTACTATCTGGTGGAGGGATTACTTTAGAAGCCATATGACTGATTCAGTAAGACAACCTCATCTTCAACTAAATTAATTTTCAAACCATGGGAGATTAAATCCTAAAAACTTGCAATTCAAAGTTTCAGAAACTAACCCTCTAGAATGTAGTTGTGGCTTTTCTGAAGTGAGATGCTTCAAGGAAGCTGTATAAGGCACAAAAATGGCAGAATGTAACAGAAAGATTGCAGAAGAGGGACAAAAGTGCAGAGAATTGAGTCTCCACAAGTCACACAGTACTCCTGTAGGTGTTGCTGAAAGCCATTGCCTGCTCATAGCAAGCACTTCTGAACAGGGAATCAAAGTGTAAGAAACCACTTTCCTCCCACATACAGGACAAGGAAGGGAGATCTACTGTGTCTTTTAAAAGTTACAGCAAATCCTTTTCTCTGCTCAGCTGCCTATCCCCTGCTATCTAGCAGGTATTATGATTTTCAAGTTTATAATTGCCTGCAGGCACCCATGCTCTGCAGCACACTATTTCCCTACACCTATGACAGTTCTGCTACACGAGATGCATAATTAAGCCCAGTATGCTCATATCTGCTATTTTTCTCCTTTTTGAACTTTATCCTATTAAGTATATTTGGCACATCTTTTCCCTGGAGTAAGCTGTGACTGCTTCCTCTGGTTAGTGACTGCTCTGGTAGGTGACAGGCATCATCTTTACTTTGTCCTGTAAAGAATTTGGATGTGGTAATAAGTTTGCATAGCTACCAAGGATTACAGAGAAATACAGTTACAAAACTAAGGAGAGAGAGTTGAAATCTCAAGCATTTTCAGACAGCAAACTTGACTTCATTTCATTTAGTTTCCTAGCATGTATCTATGTGTCTCTGTTTTTTGATCTACATTGTGCCCATTATACAGCTAAATGAATGCTCTCAATCATATTTATCTCAAAAGAATCCTCATTCAAGATTAAGCCCTACAAAGAGGAAGCAACTCATCTGGTTATTACTGAATTCAATAAGTGCTGCACTGGCAAGGAAAATAGTTAAGGCAAATTCCATTAATCAAGTTGCCACCAAGTGATTAGGACATAGAAATCCTGCATCATCAAGGGCCAGAAAACTAAAGCACAGCAGACCTGTGATTAGTCAAGAGCTTTGTATCTCCTTGGGAACTTTGTTTCAGTCTTTCTGGAAAAGCTCTTTTCTGCCAACAAAAGCACCTCTTACCCTCGCCCCAAACTGCTGCTGAAGTTAGATATGACACTATAAATACAGTGCACAACAGCAACATTTGGCTCCAGAGACACAATGCACAAAATCAGCATAGCATTTGAAATACTCTGTCAGAATTAGACAGACTCGTTCGAGAAATACACATTTTACAATTTCTAGGAAATTCACATTTAATCTTTAGTCACACCCAAACATTTTCATAACAAATACTAACTGCAAGAAATGTTCTTGTTCATTTGTTATCTCTTGATTTTTTCAGTTATAATCTTCTCCAGCATCAGAATCTGAAAAGCAGGGTACAAAGGTAGAGGAATAGAAGACAATCCTAGCAATAATCTATGTTAGTAAAGAATTAGAAGATTCCTGAATCAGATAGGTTTATTAGCTTGAAAACAAATAGTCATAAATACTCATTATAGAGTTGACTCGTGACAACTGCTGATGACTAAGTGAATACGTCCTGATATTAGTTGTCTGGTAGCATGAACAGCTTTTATAAATGTTAGATAATGCAAGCTACACTTAATGTTTTGGGTTTTTTTTAACATAGCAAACATGCAAAAACCATGACATTTTTTGTGTGTTCAAGGGTTATCAAGCAGAACTTTAACTATTTTATGCATCAGAAAGAGAAGGAAAATTAGAGGCTTTAGGGTTCGTTAGCTTTTCTGATTCTGAACTTTTAAAATAACTGGATTTGTCTTATTCAGCTTCTGTGCTTTATGTCATACCTCATTTCTTTACATCTATCTTCACTGAACACAAAGAGAACAATTTTTATTTTATTTTAAACTGAAGAAGTTCAGTTCCTTAAATCCCAAAGTGTTACAGATAGTTTAAGAAGTCTTAAAAATCTAGGATCTGATCAAGGATTGACAATGTTCAATGCTGTTAAGAGATAAAATTATTCTATTTTGTAGCCAACACAAAAAATGGGAAGGATCCTTCTTATGTTCATTGCCTAGAACTCAAACACATGTAAGGAACATGAGAGAGATCTACATGTGCAGCAGTGACAGTTCAGCTATTCATATCACTTTATATGACCATGTAATCAGAAATACGCTTCCAAAGCAGATTTACAGCACTACAGAAAGCACATACAAGCCTTATTCAAAGACCTTAAAATTTAAGAACAGCAAAAAAACGACTTCACTTTTCAGAAGGCATCAAAGGAAACAGTCAGTGTATGTTGTCTTGATGCTGGATTTTAAATCTTATCCCCACATTACAGCTTCCAACAATCATTATCTAAGGGCTTCCAAGGGAATAACCCATGCCCTTAAGTAACAGGGTGGTTGACATCAGTCTTTCATGTCACGCTGCTGAGCTTTCTGGAATCTCCCAGAGCGAGAAGCCTTCTCTGTTGCAGTGCCTGAACATGTGGCCTATAATCTTTACTTTAGAAAGGTTGCTTTGTTCTCCTCTCCCTCCTTTTTGTTTTTTTTTTGTTGTTGTTTGTTTGTGGTTTTTTAATTGCTAAAGAATTCAGTCTCTGAAAATGATTCCCAGCATTTGCTAGAGTGAGGAATGAATGCAAGTCTCAGTAAGAACTAAACTTTTAGACAAATCTTCCAAAACCATACCACAGAGCTCCTTTTTTTTTAACGTTGCTAGCATTTTTTTAATGTGAGTGCTAGCAAATCCTTGTTTGCTTATCAAAGTACTGAACTAGAAAAAAAAACAAACAAAAAAACCCCAACTTGTTTGGATATTTTTTTTTCCTGTTCAGTTGTTTTTACCTTTCAGTATACTGTGCATCTTTCCAGTACAATGTTTTTTCAGTGGCACATGAAGGAGACAAAGGAAGGTTCTTAGCCAAACTCTACTGTTAGTTATTCTCACGAGGTAACTGAGCTCAGCAAGGTGAGATGAACGTGACAGAAAACACAGTCTGCCTCAATGACTGGTTTATAACCATGCTTTCTATTTAATAACTTGTTTCACTAACCACAGTCACTTTATCAGACTCATTTTCTGGCTAAAGGCAACTCAGTATAAAACCCAGAAAAGCAGATGGATGCCAAAGGCTCAGACTTCAACTTTGGCATCTGCAGCACATCTCAAGTCAGCCCTCCCACCCCTCAAATATTAAAAGGAAAAAAAAAAAAAAAAAAAAAAAAAAAAAAAAAAAGCCCCTCAGAGTATTGTGATCACCCCTAGGTGTACAGTTGTGTTCCTAGAATCCCAAACCTGTTGCAGCTTGAAGGAGAACTAGCATGAATGTTCTCAGTATGTTCTCCAATTCAACAAGCTGTTGGCAGAAATCAGGGTTTCAAAGGATAGACCCATAGAAGGCTCAAAAACTAGAGCAAATCTGTTTAATTCAGAAGAAGAGAGAAGGAACATAGTGAACGGGAAGGCCTCAATCATCCTCTTGTATTTGCTCTAACAAAGAGCAAAAGCCAAAGCAGGCTGTGCCTGCCATATCTGCCAGCCTTGTGCAAAGAATGATGCTGCCTTACTCTCAGGTGTCATGGCCAACCCTTTAGTATGAGGTGAGCCAAGCCCAAAAGCAGGGTGCTCAGGGGAACAGACATGAGTGCAAGACAGGAGGCTGCCAAGGCCTGT
Organism: Todiramphus chloris collaris; assembly: GCA_025345505.1. Lineage (NCBI taxonomy): Eukaryota > Metazoa > Chordata > Aves > Coraciiformes > Alcedinidae > Todiramphus > Todiramphus chloris. The sequence continues at coordinate 2,941,645 of JANVCC010000020.1, forward strand.
TAGTGTGCACAGAGGGACTCGGAACTTGCCGAGAGGTTTCTCAGTGCTACTGTTGCAAGCATGCTTTTCTTTTGAAATACCCCATCTGACTGAAGTTATTAAGCACCAAACCAAATTTTCCTACAGAAGGTTTTATCTTTCTGCATACTGTGCCATTTTGTCAACTAAGAGGCTCACGCGGAGATCTTATCAGTGGCCTGTTGACAAAAGTAAAGAGCATTTACAATTGAAATTATGATAATTCAATTTTTACTCTTGAAATAAAATGTAAGCTGCATTATGCATAACTGCAGCTTTAACTCTGGCTTGAGCAAGAAGCTTATTTAAATACAATGTGCCTAAGGCTTCTTTAGCCTCATTTTATTACTAGTTACTTTACAAGAAACAAATTTTTTTTCAGATTTATTCAGGCAGATCTTTCATTGTTTAACACTGGTCAGAAGCTCCATTTCCACTGAACTGTATGCTTTTATTACCATTTTATTCTTATTTAAAGTCAAGGACTCCACCCACTTTTCAGAAGCGCCTGAGTTTGAGCTGGAGAAAAGAAGCTGAAGATTTGCACATGAAAGGGTAGAATGAAGGTTAGAGTCATCTTTGCAAGGACGCAAGAGCACCGTGATACCAGAGAGTATTTGCAACTCAACTCACTTTGGCATTTAATCATGTAGTAACTTCTTGACAGTAGTTTTGTTTTTCAGAACTTCACAAAAAAATAAAATAAATGTCTGCTACAGAAAAATTTTGGTCAGCATACAGGAAAATTTGAGGAAAAGAGATTTATAAAAGGTCCACATACATTCATTTGTATTGTGCTTTTTAAAACAATCTGTAACTGAAAATTTAGAGAAATATTGTCACTTACTGAGGATTCAGATAAAAACTGTTTATCTATACTATGAGTAAGAAAAAATACACTTGGCAGCCATGATGCTAAAGAAGAAATATATCAGTCCATTACACATGTGCTAAAATTTGATCCATGTAGGATCAAATCCTGTTGGCCTTTAAAGTTGCAGTGAGGGGAAAAAGGGGAGAGTAGTAACACACAACAAAAACAGAACAGGAATTTCTATTTAAGTTGTGAGGGTGGGGGAACCCACTGCATATTCATCTCTGTGTGGAGTAAAGAAGTCTATTTTAATAGACTTGCTACTTTAATAGACTTTCTACAGCAGACTAACACAGTCTAACACATAGTCACTGCACCATTTAGACAGGTCAGGTAGCACCCATGGTGAGCATACACATTTCAAACACACTGATCCAACCAGATGTGAAGGGCCAAGGGATTTGCCCCTTGCATTTCCCCCACTGGTGGCATGAAGGCTGAGAACCCACAACAGGTATCTTCTGGTGCTACAGTTTCCATTTGAGAAGTTTCTGTCTCATCAGCCATTCAGTGATAATGTGAAAAAGGTTCAAAATGGCAAAAGATAACTCTGGAAAAATATGCAAAATTAAGAAACATCAGGAAGAAGAAAGTGCAAAAAAATCAAAATCTGCTCAGCTGAAGAAAAGCCCCATGACTTTGTTCTCTAGTAATATCAAGCTATAAAAATTTCAGAGCAGAAAGAATGAGGGAAATGTGCAAGCTGCATTTCTCTCTAAAGCCCTTCTTCATCACATTTTGCTTATCCTGCTATCACCTATAGAAATACACTCTGTTAAGGGAAGTGACTTGTCCAACTTACTAGGCTATATTACTATTCTCTCATTACTTTAAAAAAAAATCCCAGCAAAACCCCAAATTGAGTGTATGCTTACTAATGCAAGATGAAAATAATGACCTTTCACACTTATCCATGTTTTCCTTGAAAGGCAAGCAAGGGATATTCAGATGTACCAGCCTTTAATAGTTTCTTCAGGTCACTGTCATTTCCCATAGGTCATCACAGACCAGCTGTCATCACAGACCAACTCCAAACAGCTCTCTGACACTCCTCAATAACTACCACGGAATACACAATTATCTACGTGTTTGTGCACACATGGTTTCTCTTCCCTGTATGCTTCTCACCCATACATAAAAAGAGGGGATGCAGATTTGTAAAGGAGCACATTTGCTAAAAAACAACCTTGGATCAATTGTCAAGGGTGCTGAGTACTTGGAGCTCCCCTTGAGAATGTGGACCTTAAAGCATCTCAAAGCCGAGAGTTTACATAACTAAAGCTAAAGCAAACATGAGTGAAAGCCTGCCTGCAAGGAAATGAAGCCCATCAAAGAAGGATATTGTATAGCTCCAAGAAGTCACTGTAAATGACAGATGCTACTTTCTATTGTGTCAGACACTTCCAAAAACAAAGCAGCCTTCACTGTTATTACTGCAGCCTAACACCTGCTAAAGGAATCTCTCCTCTCTAATGAGTTGTGCATTTTCCTCCTGTACTTGATAAAAGCCGTATTTTCTGATCTCACAGCTCCCTTGGGTGTGGTGGGTCCAGCCATCACAGTTCAGGAAACAAATGAATCTGAATGAAGTTCTGAACTTTTATTGAGTTCCTACCGAAACTATGACAAGATGGGATAGTTCAAGCTCTGCTACATAGTAAAAAAAAAAATAATAACTAGCACTGTGGCCAGTCACTTTAAAATATAAATAACTTGAAGTAGTAAGTAGGCCACATTGCCACCCATGCTCACAAACACACTTGCATTCAGAGCTACGACGAATTTAAATGTTCAACTTTAAAACCCATACACTTGTGTAGAGACGGATCTGTCTTACTGAGGGCAGGAAAATAACAGGCATTGTTAATGAGTAGCAAACTTTTAAGGTTAGTTTTCTCTATATGACTGTGTTCCATCTGTTTAGGACAGCAGAGAGGAAGCAGTGTTAGCAGTTTTGGTCTAAGGTCTTCAGGGAATGAGCCTCTGCCCTACTTTGACAATAGCAGTTGCTGAGGCAAATTAGGTTTCTGACAGGGATAAAATGAAGTTCCACCGTTATCACAAAAGAGGTCCCATTGATTTTAGCCTCTTTCAGCTGATGTAAATAATCAAGTAACCATAAATTTGACAAGGAATAATTGCTGCCTTGTCCATTACAGAGCGTACTCAAAAAGGCATTTAAAAATCACCTTGAGTAGAGGGAAAAGGAGAAAGAAAAGCCAAGCTTGGACAGTTCTTCTCCTTCATTAAGCTCTATTCTACAATGTCACATGCAACCACGCAATCGTCTTTCAGTGAGAGGGGAAAAAGTTTGGTGCTTTAAGTAGTAAATTTGAAATTCCATGCTCAGACAGGGTCAATGGGCTCTTAACTCTGAAAGGAAAAAAAAAAGGGGGGGGAGCATTTACAATAAAGTTTCATTTAATCTGCAGACAAGCTCATCTGAAGCAAAGGTTACCTGCAAGCAGTGGATCCAGTGATGCATGGTTCCCGACAAATTTCTCTCAAGTTAAACTTCCACATGGCTTCCCTGAGCCCTGATGGGAGTTCAGCTTGTGTTCTTGCAGCCTTCATTAGTGACACAAGACTGAGTTTTCTATAATCTTTTGTCCTGTAGGCACCAGACATTTTCCACCAGTCATCTCTATTTCAGCCTAAACTGCCAGGATTCCAGTTATATTACAGTTGTCCAACAGGACCAGGGTTCTAGCAACTAAATACATCTTCTCTGTACAGAGACTCGTTACCACAATACTGAATTATTTTGGGCTTTAGAACATGCAGATAATCTCTTGCCTGGCTATGAATTTTTTCCAGCTTCTAGAAAGTTTACAAAGCATTCCTGCACAAAATGTGGGTATTAACTACTTAACTCATAACTTCATAATTCCTAACAAGCATCAGGAGGACAAACTACAAATAAAGGGAATGTTATTTGGAGCACCAACAGACTTCCAGACACCTTTTCTTCCACCAAATCAAGTTTAGTAACAATGAAAAACTAGGCTTGGAAATTAACACTTGCATTTCCTACAGTTGAGTCTAAGCCAGAAGTTTCTTAACAAACCTACAAAGGTCAGTCTTCCATAGAGGGGCTACATTCATTAAATAAAAATCACTACAGCCACTCTTTCTAAGTAACTGCTTTGGTGATCTCAGTGGAAGTTCAAAACCATTTTTTCCCTCAGAAAGTGCATCACTTTGCTAGTGAAGAAAATTGTAAGTACTCACACATGTAATATCAGTTTGGATTTCTTGTTAATATAACAATATTGGTGAAACTCCTAAAGGGAATGAAAGGAGAACAAGAATTGTTTTCAAAGAGAAAGTTAAGGATGTTTTGTGATTTCAGATGATTTTATACCCACTTTAGCTGTTGCCTCTCAATATCTTCTAAAAAACCAAAAAAAAAGTGGAGAAAAGCTGTACTGATCCCAGATGAGTTCAAGTAGTAATAATTAAAAAAGCACTTCAGTTGTCAGGAAATGAAAAACAGTGTTTACACCAGCATTTGTGCTAGAAAGCAATAACATCTGAAAAACATGCAATTATGGAACATTTTGAACAAATGAAAACTAAAGGTCAGTGAGGGTGAGACTACCGGGATAAAAATCCACCAAAGCTCATCTAGCAATTTACATCTCCATCTCTTCCAAAAAAACCCCAATCCAAACAACACACAACCACATCAGTGTGGCAGAGAGCTAAACAAGGCACAAGGTGAAGGTATACAGAAATGAAATGAAGGAGAGGGGAGACAGGACTATGAATGACACCTGCTTCTTTTTCAGTGTTTGACATAATTTTGTTGCAAGATCTTGTGGTATCACAGGTCAGACCCTGATCCTTAAGCCTTAGCTGTATCAAATGAGGGCAGTTTTCCTATTGCAGTTAATTACCACATGCAAAGTACTTTAACATCTGTGAATGGAAGAATCACTACCACTGCTACTTTTATTGACTGAATTAGGGAATACGATGCTCATGAAGATTCAGGTACCAAATTTAGGTGTATTTGCTACATTTTCAGTATGTCTGAAGAGGCTGCTGCAATGGTAGATGACTTAAAGAAAGTAAAATCAGTCCAAAACATTTTCTAGTATCAAGAACAAAGGACTCCAAGGGAAGAGACCAGTAAAAGCTACCAAACAAGAATGTCATTTATTAAGATTTATACTTTCAACAATGACATTCTGACAAAAAATTAAACCCAAGCACTCACCTGACCCTTAAAAAGAGAAAAAGGGGGGGGGGATTTTGGGGATTTTTGTGTATTTTCTAGTGATTTCCTCTCGCATTCAATTTATATTTTGATACTTTTGCAAGTATTGCATGAAATTGTACTGACTTAATTTGCTAAAGGTCAATATGCACTAACCACACACAACCCTTTTGACTAGTTGCTTTCTTTTATTCAGGATGGAAAAGATGGTTATGCTGATATGCAGCTGTCCTGCCCCAAGGAAAATAAAACGTCCAAACATCACACCCATGCTGCATAAACCTCAGTCAATGAACAATGTTTCCCATGTCACCATCTGCAGATGTTCTGGATGCCTAGATAAGCATCTGGCCTGGTCTGAAACAGTACTAAGTTTGTTTTTTGTTTTGTTCTTTTAATGTCTGTCAAAATATCCACTTGTAAAAAGTCCATAGGAAAAACAGAAACATGAACAAAATAATCCTTCAAAATTGCACAACAAAAGCAAAATTGGTACAGGTTTCTAAATGAAAGCCCACGCAGACCAAGGTATGAGCATGCTTAGAAAGACCAAAAAACAGCCAAAGCTATTAATCTTTAACAAATTCACATAAAATACAGTCCACAGTATGACAGCTTTAATAAAAATGGGGATCCTGTGTGGAAAAAGCTGCTGAAACAACTGCAACGAGAAACTTCTCATTTATCACTGCATTACAGGAACTGAGATACTGTAAATTAATGACTAAAAAGTAGGTACATTGAATCCCTGAAAAAACAAAAAACAGTGTTTTTAAGGTACCAAAGGTGAGTATGCAACACAATCACTGGAAAAGCAGATCATATCCAACAACAGTTAGATATTAAAGCAATAAAATTCAGCTGGCAGACCTTCAACTGATAAACAGAATCATTGTATTGATTGCACCTATGCTATTCTTCATAACAAAAGTGACTGAGAAATGTCTGTTGGGTATCGTCTGTGGGCTAACTTGACAGACTGACTGTTCAGTGTTTTAACCTGAAAAGTTAACCAACCTAGCAAATATCTGCAGTTACTCGAAGGCTGAAACCAACCACACTGCTCTTTGACATATAACTAGCACAAGTTGTGAAGATTCATTTCCATGTAATATTCTTGAATATGCAAAATAGCAAGTGTTCATTGCTGGTTTTAAATTAAAAAAATGTATGCTTTCAGTCTACTATAACAGATGCAGATTCTGAAGAGGATTAAAGGGGTATCTCTTACAAAGTCCCTTAATCCATTTTAGATGCTACATCCCAAAAAACTTATTTGAGGTTAAATTACCACCTTGTTTATGCAAAATCCTTTCAATCATTCCTGAGACTTTGCCATTACTGGTTTCATTATTCATGTCTCTGCTTAAAGGTATCTTATTTTAGCTGAAGTTATTCCTGTTGATAATTAACAGCCTAACCAGAATAAACTTAACTATTTTAAATTTTTTTGACCTATTATGCATTGTTCAGTTAAACTTACTTAAAAATTGCAAGTGGAAACAGTGCATATTTCCAGATAGAGAATGGAAAAAAAATGAGAAAAGCATCTTGCTGCAGGAACTAGGAGTTGAACTTCTGATCTTTAAAATTACTGTGTCCCTATCAAGTACTTTTCCTCATTCTGAAAAAAAAAAAAAGTCCTTTTTAGCATTTAAAATGGGAAAATAGAATATATGATGCAGAAACTGTCTGCATTCAGCTGTACAATGACTGTACTCTACTACTATGAAAAGAAATAAAATATCCTTTAAAGCACTCTAGTAATCAATGGCAAGTGACATACACAGACATGGAGTAGCAGCATTAGTTGATATTAAGTGATCACTGAAATGTACACTCGTCATTGTAAGAACTTACAAGTTATATCTCTCTGAACATCTCCAGATTATTTTCTTGGATTTAAAAATACTGATAATCATTACCACATTTCTGCACATTTTTGTATAGTCACAATAGATGTATATAGGTCAAACTGAACATTAATTTTACTTGCGGCAAAGGTACATTTTGAATACATAATTCTTCATTGCTGTAAGTTGTTTGATATTTTAGTTTATAAACCTCATATATAGAGGACACTCCTAATATCAAAAGGTTGCAAAATCGTGCAATCCAAAACACAAAATTAATCATGCCAAATGTTTGGGGTTTTTTTTCGTAAACTACATTGTCTTGAAGGCATTTTCATCATCTGATCCTTGTTCAGATTTATTACTGACCTGAGTTATGGTCTTATACCAGTACAGAAGCAGAAACCTCCAGAACTGCTCTTGAAATCACAGTTCAAATAAGTAAGGGTAGGTGATTTTTTTTTTCCATCTGTGTAAATTCGGAGTCTTCCCTTCTCCTCCACAGCATCTATTATTTAACAACTGTTTTTTCAATTTTTGGTAAGTGTAGCACTTGCATTTGCATATACTAAGGTTTCATAATAAATAAAAGAAAGAAGTGAAAGAATACAAATTGTGCCGTCTAAGTTACTTGCAGTAGGCTTCACTGTGTTCATAGCACCAGTTAATGAGACTATTTTCAGTAACAGACAGAATATCAGTAAATCACATAGAGGTATCTGCACCTATTAGGCTAATGCCAGTAACATGCTGAATACTGGAGGGCCGTAGATGGTAGCTTTAGGATGTCTTATTAACAGAAGCTCCCCCTTTGATCTTTCCTTTAGTAAGGTTATTAAGAAAAATCTACTTGAAAATCCATATAATTTGAAGTACACACTAGGGATGCTAAAACCAGACCACATTAAGCACTGCACATGTAGGAAGTATATCATATGACATCAAGAATACTTCTTTATTAATGGCTGTAGACTGAACTTAAAGTTTTATTAATCATCTTCCCCTCTAAAAGTGTCGCTGCACTCTGTGCACTTGGAACAAATCAGCCTGTTTTGGATCAAATTTTAACTATACCTTATAACACAGTTTAAATTTTCTGGTTCTGAAATATGCAAACCTTTCCTGTCAACACTTCAATTGCCAAAACATACCCAATCCAATTCCATTCAGTTAATCAGCCAGAAACGTCCCATCCTTTTATAACAACAGAGAAGGAAGGACAAAGGCTGACTCATGCTATCATAAAGCACAGATGATGGCTTAATCCTATGAGACAGGGGAAAAAATGCTTTTCTTACAGTGATCACATTGAGCAGCCTCCAGCAAGCAAACCTCTCTGAGAAAACAGAAGCTGCCAGACACACTGGAAGAGGGAAGTTCTTACTGGAAATCTCTGATGAAATTCTCTAGAGTGAAGAGTAACTGGAAGTGTATGAGAAACATTAAACCTAATTAAACAAAACAAACAAAAAAAATATATCTTTCAAATTACAGTTGTGTTTGCTGTTTTTATGTAACTGCAGGAGTCCATGAAAAATATATGGAACAAGAACAACAAAAAAAGCCATGCCAGATGCTATATTTGATTTGCTTTTCAAATATTTACTTCCCAACTTCAAGTACTAACTGAAGACATGGGTTTTCAAAACTAAAACAACATCAAGAAAAGGTGAGAAGTAGTTTTATAACTAACTTCTGCAAAAAGTTCAACTAAAGATCCACTCTGGTATGTAAACAGTAGCATTATTGCAAAGGTACTTATTAAAAGTGGGTTCAGTTTATATTTTTTAAAGGTAATGCAGTATTCTCTGCAGTCTCTCACTTACCAGTCTTACTTTTTGGAAGTGAAAATTGTAAAACATTAATCTCTAAACCAAAATAAATTAAAATTGAAAAAAAGGCAATATTCGAAGAAAAAGAAAGTATGTTATTTAACTTTCACATACTTCAAAATATTTCCAAATTCATTCCAGAAGCAGGCAAATTTTTGGTCTTATTAGCATGGTGAGGATGCTGTAGGCCACACAGCACATCAAATTTATACTAAATTTGAGACTTAAGCCTGTGAGAGAAAATTCAGGAAACAGTCTCCTGACAACACAATGAGTATTGATAGAATGACATCGACAATTAAGTGGCACATATAAAGTAGTTCACTTAAACTCTGAATTACTAATGAAATGAGACCAGCTTCTGCTTATCCCTTTAAAAAAAACTTCTCAATTGCCCAGCCATCATTGTTTTGTGTAATGTCCACTGAGTAGAGTTTTCTTGGCTGTCCTTTTCCTTGTTTAGCCACAGTGATTGATGACCCTGGAAGAGCAACCCTGTAGAATTTGGGGAATGTTATTGACCTCAGGATGTAATATAAATGCCTCTTTAGAAACTAATGATTTAAGTCACACTTGGATCAAAACTGGGAAGACTGCACTGAACACACCTACAGTGATTCCTTGAAATGCCATCTGACAAGTGTGGGCTAAAAGAGCTGCTAAAAGCATCCCACTTAGAGCTGCTGAAAGCAAGACAATGAAGATGGAGTGACATCAATTAATAGAAAAAAAAGATGCAACTGAACCCAAGCCAAGGGCCCAGTATCACTAAATCAAGACAATTCCTGGAGAATATTGTAGCACTTATCCAGAAAAAGAAGAATGATGTACAATTTAAAGAGGAGTTATAAAGGGGAAGGAAAAGTACAAAAATGGCAGGAGCACAAGGCATCAGCCAGTGACTCCAGTTGGAGATTAAGAAATCTCACAGCACTGTAAAGATAAGAAAGGAATTACTTATGTAGCCACGTAATCAAGTAACCGACATTTCAAAGGAGTTTTAGAAAGGCAGGTTACCTCTCCAATTGCAATGGAAAGAAGATATTTTGAATTCTCTTGATTACTGCAGATTTAAGACATAGAGCAGATTTAGGCATAGGAATCTGTTTCTCACTAATGGCAGCAGTACAGTTTGGGAGCACATCAAGGCAAAGAGGATGATGATAATGTAAGTTAATTCAGAGGAAAGCATTTCCACCTAATAGTTCTCAGCTGTACAATAACGGTCTCTGTTCAGTCTGACCAATAAAAACAGTAACTTATCAACAATTCATTCCTTAATATAAATTCCAGATTTATATTTTGCACTGCAAAGAGCACAGAACTGCAGTCTCTTTCCTTACTCTGCAAGTTATTACAGTATGACATTCATTCACAATACTGTCAAAACCCCTGGGAGTTTTCTTATCAGTCCTGCACTACTGCATGATCCTGTGATGTAAATGCCCTTCAGAAAAATTTTCACTTTGAAACTGATTGCAGAGAGAAACAACAGCTGCAACTTCAAAGTTCTCCAGTTAAACAAGGACTACAGAAAATACAAGTTGTCTGCTTTTACAGATGAGCCTCCTCACCTAACTGATACTCATGAGGTCATCAGAAAATACAGCAATTCAAAGAAGAGTGATGTTTAATATATTTATTAAATATATATATATAAATAAATTGTAAATCTCTTTGCAACTAAATAAAAAACCACATGACTAAACCACAATTTTTAAATGAAATAAGGATATATGTAAATGAAACAAAGATAGTGTCAGTTCAGATTCTTCACTCTTAACCACTGGTGTAAGCATCCTTTTTTATGCACATATGTTCATACACACACATATATACAGATTTTTGTTTACTCAAAACCAATTCAAAAGTTCATCCATACTTTTTTTTGTTTTAAAACAAATTATGTTCATTACTTGGTGAGATACATATTACAACCAAACTACTGACATGAAAACTGGGCTACAGAGACCACTGACATCTCAAGGACCTTCTGTGTGTAACAGAAGCACTGAGGAAAGCACCTTCTTCATATATTGATAAGCTATTTTCTGAATTACCAGCAGTGCACTGTAACAAGACAGAAAAGCAAAATGGAAATAATACAAAAGATGCTTAAAACAAATGAAGGGGTAGAAACAGCTAGCATACTGATTTACAGATTAAAGACAAAGGGCAAAGAAGGAAGAAATCCAAAACAAAAAAGGAAAGGCAAGAAGTAGTGGAGGAGGGTTTTTATTATTTTTCTACTTGCTTAAGATTAAAAAAAAAATAAAAATACAAGCCTTTATAAAATGCTACACTACAAACTGTTATAAACCAAGTTATTGCATTGGGGGAGGTTATGAAAATGAATTATAGAAAAGACTGAAAGCTCAGTGGAAAAAGATATGTTCCTGCTCTAGAATGTTTTTTATTGCAGTTATTACTGGAAAATTTTGCTATATAGTCTGGTTAGAAGCAGTGAATTTGCCAATGTCATAATCCCACTGCCAAATCAAGTGATCATACATCAGCACTTCTAAGAAATGTATGAATTTACAACAGATCTACAAAGCGTCAGCAAGATCAAAATCATGTATCAAAGAATTTCTATACTCCACACATTACCTGCTTTCCGAAATAAGTAGTTTCAAAAGTCAAAACTGCACAAAGCATGATCACCAAAACAAACCCAAAACAAACAAAAAACCCAAACAAACAAACAAAAAAAACCAAGAACAAAAAAAATCCCCAAAACAGCTGTGGTTTTAGCGAGAAGAGGAGGGATATTAATTACAGCAGCTTAAAAATAAATACATACATAAAATTAGCCTCCCTCTTTATTTACTTTAAAGATGACCAAACCTGAACTCTGTTCCAGCCCCTTCCTTACCCCACAAGCACTTAGGTACTTTCATGCTAGGCTATGAGGCGCTGCCAAGCCATGAGCTCTCCTGTCCCACTGCAGGGTCTGACCCTTTCCTGCCCTCCCTCTGCCTTCACTACAGGATGGTGGAGGGTAGGAAAATTAACAACAGTTGCGAGGACTTGAATGACCCTGCTGAGTGATGTCTATAGCAAAAAAAGTTCCCCACGATCAAAGCACAACTGAATTGTTAAGTGGGGATAGTTTGCATTCCTATATATCACTGATTGAAGGCAATGCCGTTTGGAGTTATTTTTGTCAACAAAGAGAGAAAACCATTACTGCTAATGCAAGATGAAGAGTGGAGGCAACAGCCCCAGACAGTCGCACCAGGGATCAAGCAAAATTTGAAGCCAGAGCAGCAATGCATCACTTGCAAAACAAAGCTGGCATTGCAGATGAGAAGAGAAAAAAAGAGAACATTTTGAATGCTCCTAATACATTTAATATAAACCCGGAAAAGGAGAATACGAACAATTGTTCCTTGTCACTGGGGAAATTCCATGTGTGAGCTTATGAATAAACTTTCTTTTTTTTTTAAAAAAGGCCTCTTTTCAGAATATAAAATAGTCTCCACCACCACTGATACAAAAAAAAAATATTTTCTGCCTTACAAGATTACTTCTCAGAATGTGCATTATTTGAAATGTAATCATATCTTCTGAAGCTCATAAAATACTTACAATGTACCATCCCCAACATTCACCTTCCACAGATGTGAGTGCAGCTAAATGAACACAGTATTTGAACTGTTCAGTTTTTATCCATTTATAAAATAGATGCCTTATGTCTTAAACATAAGAATTCATATATTTGCTGCTCCTCCTCCCACTTAAAAAAAAAAAAAGTCTATTATTTTCAGTCATAACATATATTCCAATGAGAAGCTGACATCACTATATTATGTCCGCATATTTTGATTATAAAGTATTCTTAATGCATAGAATTTCCAAAAGGCAAATAGGAGGCCAAATCTGAAAACCTGTCGTCAGTGCATCATGTTTCCTGATTAATGCAGTATTTATTTAGTGTTTGTCTGCTTCATGGGAAAGTATTAATGCTATCTAGCACCATATTGCTCTCTGATCAGTTGGATTCTTCCTTCTCAATCTTTAGTTCTGGCTTCTCATTCTCTCCATCAGTATGTTTCCCAGAATCACAGAATGTTACGGGTTGGAAGGGACCTCTGAAGATCATTGAGTCCAACCTCCCTTGCAGAACAAACCTAGAGCAGATCATGCAGAAATGCATAAACTCCTTAGTACATGTACCCCATCATAGAGCCCAGCATTCCAGCAGAGTCCTGAACATCCTTGTACAATAGTTTAGCACAGAAGTCTTTCCATCTTGTAGGCACACTATCTTCAATCCTACAGGCTCAGGCAGTTTTCTCTTTCATTAGTGCCATCAGTGTCAGACAAGTATTTTTTCCATTATTTTTCATACTTTAAAAATGTTAGATTAGCACCTCTCACAAACAGGGCAGAGGCAGAAAAAGCATGTCCAGTACATCAGAGATGTGTCATGACCTCAAAGAGAAGCTAAAATATTGTAATTATTAATTACAATAATTCGCAATTAATATTGCAATATTTTCTTCTTAAATTTTAAAAAGAACTTAGGTGTTTCATGTGGAAGAAAGAACACCTTACATCTGAACATATGCTGCTCCTTTTTTCTGAACTGTGAACCACACCTAAGCACTGCATAATTCTTTAATCCAGAAAAATAATTCTAGGGAATTATCAAACAGGAAGTTGTAGAAACTTCAAGTGACATACTTGCTCTTATTTTTATTCAAGCTTTCTCTGCATCCAATAGCTTCTAAGAGTTGGTTGCCACATAGAGAAAAGTTGTTTTCTCTCACTGGACAGTCCTACATCTAACTCCAGTACAACAGAAACATATTCACTCTGCTCAAGTGAGGCTTATTTCTGTTATTATGTAATGCACCAAAAAAAATTTTTTTTTAAATCTACAGATCATACAGTTCTTGGAAGTGTGATGGGTTATTGGGTCACCTACAAACAGTGTCTTGGAAAGGAGAAATCAGTGTTCTAGTCACATGTCTTTTGTCTCCATCAGAAGGACATACAATTCACACTGCTTCCACTGGGCATTGTGCATCAGCACAACCTCCCCGAAAACTGCTGTTCTGTGGGACAGAAAAAAATTCTACAGGAGAGCCTGAATTTCAAAATAGCTTTCATTAACAGATCCAGCCCTTCATTGCTCTTAACACCTGTCTACAAGCATCTTTTCAACCAACACTTCAGAAAATACTCATACTTTTAGGGAGATGGAAGGAGAAAAAGGACAGACAGTCTATGATGCACTGCTATACACCTAGTAAGTCATAGAAGAGTAGCATAAGCTTGAGCTTTCACTCCTCATTCTCTGAGCTAGCATCTAACAATCAATACTTATGAAATGTCAAGCACAGACACTTTCATCCAATAAGTATCCAAAGATGAGGGAGTGAGGCACAGCAGGTGGAATGGCAAAAGCTCAAAAGCCAACCGTCCTAATACAAATGAACACAACTGGTCCCTCACCTTGGGCTGGAAACAAGCCCAGGTGTCAGCAGTAAGGCCCGTGGTTGTGTCAAGCAAGCCTGTGAACTTTGCACTCTACTGAAGGTCTTTTGCTAATGACAGCACTCCCCACTAGAGGAAGATAAGCTATGGCTTGCAGAGCATTACATGGGCTCACCTTCACCCAGGCTACAAGCAACTGTAATGCTGGAACAGGAGGGGGATTTGGCCCAGGCTGGCCCTTTGAGAGAGTGAATCCTCCTCTCTCCTGCTGTAAAAACACAAGAGAAACATCCTCATCTAACAAACTGCCACAGAAATGGTGAGGTAAGTTAGCTGTGGAGGTCACTCTTTTCCAGAAAAGTAGAGTTGGGCATTCCACTTAAAGCTTCATTTAAATCAGAAAACATAAACTGTAATATGCTGGGAGGTCAAAGAATGGATTTGATATCAGAGTCAGAAGACAACCATAAAAAACCTTTCACAGGCAGGCTCAGTTAAGAATGAATAGACACTATATTTTCATGCAAGTCTGCTTCAAAAAACTCAATGTTCATCAACATTCTTGTGTTATTTTAAGTCTGTGATTGATTGCTCTTCGTCACACAACTCTCCTGCCTGACAGGACAAGAAAAATAAAAGATCCACAAGTATGTCTGCATGTCCTTCACGAGATCTGGCTTTCAAGAAACACTTAGAATCTGACTGATAAGACTACCATCTACACCAGTGTGTATAGTGAGGGTGGTGTGTGTCTACATATGTATTTATATACATACATATGTAAAATATACAATGTTCATATACACACACACATACAAAAGATGTGTATTGCAGAGGTACAGAAAGTTTTCAAATTCAGTATTTTTAAACATTTTGCATCAACAGGACAATATCTAACTAACATTTCCTCTGCACACCCAGGTTTCAGTTTTTAACAATTATCTTTAAGCCCTAATTGCGAAAGGATTTGATTAGATACCTCTTCCCTTAGTCTACCTCTTACCTTTTTAGAGTTTGATGTCTTAATTCTTTTGTAGGGAACAAATTGTCAAAGCTAGGAAGACCACTTTCGGGGACAGACTCACTTTTCAATTTGTGTCTATAGACAATAAGCTAGAGCCTCAAGTCTGATCACATTACAACTCTAAAAATACATTTATGAGAAAAATCTATTTGTGCACACCTGTTATTGTTGCTGTTTTCTTTGACTGTTAATTTGAACACCTTATGTTAGCACTTGATCTGAAGACTTCCAGTTGATCATGACTGATTTACCTCTAAGAGACTGCAATCGTTGCTTAGAGTCACAAAAATGATTAGAGGTCTGGATCACCTCTCCTATGAAGACAGGCTGAGAGAGTTTGGGTTGTTCAGCCTGGAGAAGGCTCCTGGGGGGACCTTATAGCAACCTTCCAGTAACATGAAAAGGGCCTATAAGAAAGCAGGGAAGGGTCTAATTCACAAGGGTTTGTGGTAACAGGACAAAGGGTAATGGCTTTAAGCTAGAAAAGGGTAAATTTAGGTTAGACATTAGGAAAAAGTTCTTTAATACAAGGGTGATAGATCACTGGAATAGATTTCCTAGAGAGGTGGTGGAGGCCCCATCGCTGGAGACATTCAAGGCCAGGCTTGATGAGGCTCTGAGCAGCCTGACCTAGTTAGAGATGTCCCTGCTTATTGCAGGGGGTTTGGACTAAATGACCTTTGGAGGTCCCTTCCAACCCAATACATTCTGTGATTCTATGATTCATTCTATGATTATTTATTTCTTTAAAATATATCTACTGGACTGCATGCATTGTTTGCAAATAAGCAATATGGAAATACAAACAAGGAAACTAGGAAAACAAGTTCTCATGTGCTGGGAGTAGAGTCAAACTTAAGTCTATTTTGCGGCAAGCAGTAGAATACTGAGATAAGAGACATAGCCCAGAAACTAAGCAAGACTACCCAGAAACTAAGACCAACTAAGCAAGATCCCAGAAACTAAGCAAGACAGGCAGAAAAGGATTATGCTTGAAAATCAACTTTTGTCATCATAAATAGCCATTTTCCTTCCATTTAGCAAGAAGAATGTTTCAATAAAACTCAATCTTGTTAATTTTTCCATTAATGGGCAGCAAGAGACAGTTACTCATATTTCATTCAGCTTTTTGACTAGAAATGAAGGTAAAAATGTCAGCTTGTCTAAGTCATTATTTTAAAGCAACAAGAGTATCCACAGTTCTCTCCATTTTGAATCTCACCTTTCTATCTACAACATAACCTTCATTCCAAGTGTTGGCTATATACATCCAAAGAGACAGAGTGATGGTATCATACACACTAAGGAAGGAAAGTAGTTAAAAAAAGCAAACACCAAAACCAAACCACCACCACCACAACAACAACCCCAACCAAACTGATTTTATATCTGTGGTACTTAAAATCACTGGTGGTGAACCACCACAGTGATTCCTAACTGACCACCCTTCAATTTTAAGAAGCATCTCTGAAACTGTTCTTGAAAAAGTGGAGATAAACATTTGGAAATAACATTCACTTTCTATGAGAAGGATTTTAATGGTAAAAATGTCAGTAGTGAACACAGACTAATAGTGATTGTGCAAGCAACTTTCTTCTGTATCTTTATTTTGATTCAAATAAACCCAAGCTGCTTTTTTTTTTTATTTACATAACCTGGGTTTTAAGTTTCTTCATTCCTCCTGCTGTATTGGGTTTACTGAATTTGCCTGCTAGGAGACAGAATTGCATGGAAGTTACACTAACAGGACCAAGTTAGCATACTGTTAAAACAATCCCCCACACATACCCTCCAACACACATAGAACTTATGTCTTCCACATAAATTTCACCTGAAGAATTCAGCTAACCACTGCAAAAACCTAGCTGAGTGACATTACTATTCTCTTGCTAATCAGTTTGATGCAGTTTTATCAAGCAGTTTCATTAGCAGAATTACAATAAGGATAGACTTTGCAGTGCTTGGGAGAAGCAAACAAACCCAACTTTTATAGAATGGCACAACCATTTAGGGTGGAAGGGAGCTCTGGAGATCAGCAGCTCAAGGCAGGCTTGATTCCAAAGCCAGGTTACACTGCTCAGACCAATGTGCAGTCCTTCTCTTTCTCTCTACGCTCCACTTTTATTTGGCACTTCACAATGACTAAAACTAAGAATTTTTCCCACATCATTTTGTATTCTGCATTTTATGCAAAGACTTTTACCAATGCATATTAAATATATCACACATTGAAAATAACTTGGATGAAAAAAATTAAGGCAGCAGTGTTTTTGATGACATTTCCCATCATCTTCCCCTCCCTGCTATATATTCCTATGAACTACTGCAGAAATGTTTATTACTTTAAAGATTATGAGTATGCACATGGAAGCAATTAACAAATGAAATGCCGTGGAAAATGCCATTTGAAAGATATGATCTTTTGCAAAGCAACATCCTATAAAGCAATTAAAAAGAACATTACCAAAATCTCGCCAAAGCTGTATAAAGATCATCATTCTTTGGATGATGAAGACATGAAGAGAAATAGGTTTTGTGAAATCAGTATGTTGCTTATGAGTGTGTGAAATCTCAAGCTACATAATATCATCTGAGCAAAAATATAGGGTAACAGCTTATTTGACTCTAAATTAGTTGCCTTGCCATTTCTACCATTCGTTTTGCAAACAACTTGAATTTGTCACAATCTAGCATTACCAATGAATTCAGAACCAGTTCACTATACAAAAACATATTTACAGTTTAATTTTGGACAAAATAATTCACAAACTAAATTAAGTGAAATTTCTCATTTCTACAGAGCAATAGAATATGTAGACATAGTATTTTTGCACTTAAGAAAAATACTTCTAATGAACATGAATAGGAACTATTTTACATGATATTCCTTTCAACATTAGCTGATAAGATAATGCTAGTAGAAATCAAAACTAGCAGCAATTAATTTATCTATATTGTGCATATAACTAAGAAACTCATACTGTTTGAAATCTACTATAACTTAAAGCTTTAATGGTTCTCAGAGAAACAAAATCGAGTGAAAATACCGGAATACTCAGGCATAAAATGTTCAAATTTTTTCCAGAAAATTTGTCTGAAGTTTTTAAATAAAAAATTAATCTTATGAAATTACCTAATTTACTCTGCAAGAAAATATTACTGTCATCTGGTTCTATATCATGCCAAGAACTGGAAGCCTTACAATAACAGTCTTGAGCATATCAGAATCTTTTGAGGTATAACTACAGAAATTTACATGCAGCATTACAAATATAGTACCAGAAATTAGTTCCTGAGTACATTATAAGCTAAAGACTACACACAAGACTAGTAGGAGGAATCAACTGAAGGCAACATGAATGAGGTGAGGAAATGTGCTATCTCTCTCATCAGCTCCCTTTCAGAGAGGATTTCTGGCATATTTCACTGCTGTGCAAGTTCTTGATTCTCTCAGAAAACATGGGCATGTGGAAGACACAACGGCTGATTAAAGTTTCTTCTGAAAAATATAAATCCATCCCCTCCTTTCAAAATGGCAAGGAAGGAGACTGTCAGCTTCCACCATTGTTCAAGTTAAGGCCAGAGCTGCTTCATTGATAAGAAACATGCAGAAGGGAAGGCAGCTCACTTCACCTACTCACTACTTGTGCCCATCAGACCAGCAATAGTTTCCACCTGCTACTAACTGCAAGAATATTACAAGAAAATTACAAATATTAAATTAAAATATCAGCTTAATTGATTAGAAGAGATTCCATCCAATTGCTTATTTTCTCTCTGTTCACATAGAAGGGATATACACTTAAGAGGGCAAATGAATTAACTTCATGTTCTTTGCCAGTTATTAATTTCGTATTTGAGATAAAGAAGTGAAGACATTTTAATTAAAAAAAAAATATATGGGCAGTAAGACTTTTCAAGAAAATAAGTCTGGTAAGTTTGCTTTAATGAATTAATAGATATATTGTCCATTACAGCAGCAGATATCTTAATTTTCCTCTCATTTCCTTCAGACATTAAAAAAATTCTAAATCAAATATCAGAACCATCTTAGTTAAAAAGAAGGTTTATGCATACATGAACTCACTCCTGTCATGCCAGGAGTTTTGTTTCCCTTAATTAGACTGATCAGTGTTGCCCCCAAAAATCAGTTTTCAGAATATGTAAAATACTCTACAACACAAAAAATTCCTGTCTTCTCATATTACTTTTCTAAAAACATATATTTGCCGCTTTCCCCACCTAAGATTTACAACATTGTTTCACAATGCTGACACACACACATACAAGCAGCTTCCTAAAGAAAATCAAAACAAACACGACTAAGATCCAAACTAGCCCGTGGAGAATTTCGATTAATACACCATCCATTAGGCATCTGTTTCATTACACGATGCAGACCTCTAGATTATAGCAGCATTAATAACTGTCCACAGACAGAGACATTTACATGAGTTTCTATAATGAAACCACTATGCACAGTGCAACCCTCGGTGATTCATTTGGCCTTTACCATCACATAGAAGTAAATTCAATTTGGCAAAAGATTTAGATTTGAATAAACATTCCTATCTATCACCAATGACTTAAAATCCTTGGCACTTCCTGCTCAGTATTATTTCAATTTAGATGCATTGAAAGTAATGCAATAGTCAGTATTACTTCAAAATTATTTTACCAACACCAAGTCACAGGCATCTAATGCTTTCTTTGATTTCAGTAGAAATTTTTTTTTTTTTAATTAAAAAAAATAAAATAAAGAAAAATTCAGGGTATCACAAGTAGTCAAAAGTCATATTCAGCCAGGAGAGCACATGTGGTTCATCAGGACTTTTTGATCAGGTTAGCTCCAGCTGCCACTTGCTTCTGTCCATAAACCACTCACTCTAGAAGAGGACAGCACTCTGAGAGAGCAGTGCAGACTGCAGAAGACAGCACAGAAGAAAATATCAGAGTGTCTTTCTGTGAGCAAGTGTGCCGCACCTTCTGATTTCCTCTCCAGCCCACACAGTGCTGTATTTAGAACATCAGTGACCAATGGAGAGTTCGCTCCCAGTCCCCAACCTCCCAGCAAAGCTCACAGATGTGACACAGGATCCATTAAATCTGGCCTGTGAGGGGCATAAAGGGAGCCTACTCCCTAGCAGACATCTTATTACTAGTGAGCCCAACTACTCCTTGATAAGAAAGTTCATTCTCAAAGAAATTTCCTGGTGGAAATACACCAAACGTCTGTCATGGCTTCAAACAAATGCAAGCACTGTCTTCCTCAGAAGAGAGCTGAGCAGGCAAATAACCCAGCAAAGAACTGGAGTTAATAGGACTTCACCTGCACCTGTCATTGATACACTACTTAAGGAGTCTTTTGAGCAAAAGTCCACTTTTCACAATCTTAGGAAGCTCAGCCATAGAGAAAAATGGTAACTATAACAAAAACCTCTTTAACTGGTAGAAGTATCCCTCTTGTTCAAAGAACAATTGTATATTTGTTTTTCACCATTAGCTTGCTGTCTCAGTAACTTATCACAAAGACATGCATCTTTCTTATTTGCAGTCAATAACTGATTTTCTGTAGCCCATGGCTTCACACTAGAAAAAAAGATGATCCTATTACCCAGGACAAGGGTTTTTTTAACATCATTATTAATAATAAATGAAAATTCATTCTACTTACCAAATATTTAAAATATCTAAATATGGAAGGACTCAATCAATACTAAGGAAGCAGACCAGAAGACAGTAGCCAAAGTATTTCCATGGAATAAGTATTCCATAATTATTCCATAAATACGGCAATAAGGGTTGATACACGGTAGGCTCTGTTACACACAAGGCAGCAGAGAGGGAAACAGGAAGACAAATTCATGATCTTACAAGGCTTTCTTTACTTTTAAACCCCACTGGCCATCCAGAGCATCCTTTTATATATACCAACCCCTGACATACTTCCACAACAGCCTTACATTAGAGGAAGCTTTCTATAAAAGCCCACATTTTAAAGATACCTAAACTAACCCAAACAGAGGTTGACTTTACTGAAATCACACAAAAACACGACCAACATGAAGAGACATATTATTACGATTCAATTTTTTGTTAGCACTCAGTTCCCATGTGTCCGGATTTGAAACTAAAAACATCTGTAAGTACATTTCAAGTGAGAGAAATAAATATATACATACACATTCTGTCTAGATGTACAATACTTGCAAAATATTCAATCCAATGTGTAAAAATTTAGGTTTTTGTTGTTCCCCCTGAGCAGACAGTCTTTTCCTCACTGGTTGTGTATATATTCAGCAATGAAATTTGAGAAATCCCCTAGAGGAACCAAAATTCTACTTATGATTGTCACAGTCTAGCAGAGATGATTAATGTCAGCTGAAGTCATTTAATAATTTGGGAGTCTTCAGCACAAGATATGCAATTTCTTACAGCAGTAATTAAGCATTCAGCTCCATTTTTGTTTTGTCTATGTGACTCCTTTGCACAGCTTGAAGGACAAATCTTCATCTCACTGCCAACCAGAAGTACTATTATCACAGCACTTGGACTTGTAGCATTAATATTCTTCTTGCTAAACACAGCAAATGAACTGTGTGTGCTCGAGCTGTAGGTGCTTAATTCCTTCAGTGGTATCTTTTCTGCACTGTATGTCCCATCAGTATTAAGTGCCTATTGCATTAGGGGAATTTGTGGAAGATGGTATGATTCATAGATTCATAGATTGTTAGGGGCTGGAAGGGACCAAGAAAGATCATCTAGTCCAACCCCCCCTGACAGAGCAGGATCACCTATAATAAGTCACACACAGGAATATGTCTAGGTTGGTTTTGAACACCTCCAGAGAAGGAGACTCCACAACCCCCCTGGGCAGCCTGTTCCAGTGCTCTGCCACCCTTACCGTAAAAAAGTTTTTTCTTATGTTTATCCTAAACCTCTTCTCTTTCAACTTGCTCCCATTGCCCCTTGTTCTAACACTGGATGACACTGAGAAGAGTCTGGCTCCATCCTCCCTACACTCACCCTTAACATATTTATAGACACTAATGAGATCCCCCCTCAGCCTCCTCTTCTCCAGGCTAAAGAGACCCAGCTCTCTCAGCCTCTCCTCATAAGGGAGATGCTCCACTCCCTTAATAATCTTGGTGGCCCTGCGCTGGACTCTCTCCAGTAGCTCTGTCTTTCCTGAACTGGGATGCCCAGAACTGGACACAGTATTCCAGGTGGGACCTCACCAGGGCGGAGTAGAGGGGGAGGAGAATGTCCCTCGACCTGCTGACCACACTCTTCTTAATGGATCCCAGGATGCCATTGGTCTTCCTGACCGCAAGGGTGCATTGTTGGCTCATGGTCATTCTCATGTCCACCAGGACCCCTAGGTCTTTTTCCCCAGAGCTGCTTTCCAACAGATCAGCCCCCAGCCTATACTGATACATGGGGTTGTTCTTCCCCAGATGCAGCACTTTACACTTGCTCTTGTTAAATTGCATTAAATTTCTCCCTGCCCAGCTCTCCAGCCTGTCCAGGTCACGCTGGATGGCAGCACAGCCTTCTGGAACATCAGCCACTCCTCCCAGCTTTGTATCATCAGCAAACTTGCTGAGGGTACACTCTATCCCTTCATCCAGGTCATTGATGAATACATTGAACAGTATTGGACCCAACACTGACCCCTGGGGGACACCACTCCCCACAGACCTCCAGCTAGACTCTGCTCCACTGACCACAACTCTCCAAGTTCTGTCCTTCAGCCAGTTCCCAATCCACCTCACTGCACAATCACCCAATCCACCCTTCTTAAGCTTGGCTGTGAGGATACCGTGGGAGACAGTATCAAAAGCCTTGCTGAAGGCTATGCGATTAGACTAGGGCAGTAAGTACTCTAGAAAAAACATTATTTACCATATTACTGGTAATTTTGCAATAGAGACATGGATTTTATAGAGTCAAAATACCTCTAAGGAAGAAAATATATATAACATGGTAATGTGTATAATGAAGAGCTGCATACATATGTTTCAATGTAAACATGAAATCAAGCTATTAATAAATTCCCATATTTAATTTTTTTTTTCACAGACTTTTTTTATGTTGCTTATATGTGTATTGATGAAATCTGGCTATTCTACTAACCTTACATTAGAATATTTCATGTTATCACTTAATATGTTTCACACATTCATATTACAGAAAAAGATGAAATGTACTTGGGTTTCGGAGGTTAACTCAACAGAACTTTGTGTTTTCTTAATTGGTTTCACATCACCACAGTACCTACATTTAAACATCAAATGATGTACTGCTTCCGTACAAGAGGTTGTCCAAAGTGACAGCTTCACTCTACTAAAACACTTTAGTCTAAACCTAATTTGCAGAATATTTACAAATTAATACAAGTCTTATTGGTACACTATCTCTTTTTTGTTCAGAGATTGACACCTTGTTACACTTTTTACATAATATTTCTCCCACCGCTGCTCCTGAGAAAGCTGGCATCAATGAAAGGATGAGATTCTGCTGTAAGTAAACAATAGCATGTGTCTCGTTTGAAGGAGTCCATGCTTACATTCACAGTGAGAGTCACCTTCAACAGGTGAAATAAAAGCACATGTGGTATCAGTCTCCACCTTTTACCAGAAACATCCATTAGCACTTCAGCTTCATACATATTACTTCGGTTAGAGCTTTAGATTTCAAGCTGATGAAGCAGACTGATCATCTTTATTCTTTATTCAATAAGTGCAAATTTTTGTCAGGGTTTTTTCTTTGGTTGTTTAAAACAAACACAAACAAAAAATACCCAAAAAACCCCACCACACCTTAATATTAGCAATACTATGGTGAACATGTCAGCTTTGTCCTGTTTACAATATTACATGTAAGCAAGGGTTTTTAAGGCAAGTTTTTTTCCACTCGCTTAGTATCTCTTCTCTGCATTACTACTAGTATGACTATTTTTCTCTAACAGTGAATAAAAATTACTTGTGGAACAACTCAACAAGTCACATCAGTGCCTAGCATAGCAACATTAAAACATTCCTATTGTTAACTCATTCATTCCCTTCAAAAGTGCTGTCATCTTTGTTGCATCACATTGGTGGCACGCTGCCACATGATCAGTTAAAACAGCCTGACTACCTTCATCTGATACCTCCAGTTCAACTATTCAGTTTATTGTGTAAACTACTGTTGGTCTTCCAGTACACAAAAACTGAAATGTGTAATTAAATGCCAACATATTGTCGCAGCTTTCAACATATTTAGTTTTTCATAGATGATATTCCAATTTTTCTTTGTATTCATAATACTTCCTAGTATTACCTCATCCATAAATCTAATCATTGGACACCTTTTCAGAGCATATTGTGAATTAAAATATTACCTCATGCTGTCTCAGTACTGTCCTCTGGATCAATCTCCCTAATTATCATCAACAGCCCAAATAATTTACTCTTCGGTAGAACTCCTCATCATTGACTTATTAATACCTTACTACCTTGAGGTATTTTGTTAATCTAAAACAATGAATGGGTGTTAGCCATGTCTTAGGATAATATTTTCACTGCTGTATTCAAGTTTATGTGGATGAAAAACTATCACATTTCGCAAGTTTAAATACTACCATTTTTTCCCTTTTATTTTAGCCCTTTAAAAAATAAATTAAAAAAAAAAAATTAAAAAATTCCCATTTCATGAAACCATGCTCTGCTTTGCATAATGCTACAAAATGGTCATGAATCCATTTGGGCTAGAACTGACAGATTTACACTGAAAACAACAGCTTATTCACTAGGAATGGAAACAATTACCAATGCAAACACAAAAACATCATTCAAAGTGCAACCCAGAACAATGAATTCGGGCTCCTAAAGACTGAATATGAATTATCCCTCTTCTACTGTTTGCTCCATTCCAGTAGCTACATAGGTGAGACTATAGTTAATACACCACTGAAGTTTCTAAACATTACCTCATGTAATGAGGAATGAGATTCTAGCAGAGTCTTCTAATGGGAGTGGTAGAAACAAACAACTGAGCAAACTGTGTTTAAAAAAACACAAGCTATTTGAGCAAGCCAAAAGAAATCCTCTACTACAGAGGATATGTCAGTATTGTCAGTATTCTTCATGCTTTTTAGCAGCTCTTATGCACAAATCTCAACAAAATATTCATATTTAAAGAAAATATATGGGGAAACTTTAGTGATGCAGAATCGCTGACTTCGGTTGGCATTTAAGGACACATTAAAACTGTTGCTGGATTTCATCATAAAGCCAAACAAAATTGACTTTGTTTTCATTTACATGCTAGAATTCACCAGACTAAAATTTTTATTTAGATTATCCATTTAATTTGCATTGTTCCTTTCCTGCACAGTATCTGAGTCAAATACTAAACTGCCATCAGTTAGAAAAATGAGGAGTTTAAAAATCTACATTCTCTGTGCACTGAACTGTAATGAAAGGATTATCAGAAGAATTTTTGTTCATTAAAAATGAGTTTGTGGATCTCAACTACTGGGACAAAGAAAATGATAGTGAGAAAATTCGCACACCAGTAATCATTGTTTTGCCTTTCTCAGGGGAGTCAGTAGATATGTTACTGAAAACATTGAAGATAGGGAATACAATCCATATAAGGCTAAATTCTGTCTAAGAGAGCACTGGCATTGCCGGAACTCAATCTTAAATATCCCTTTCACCAGTCACAATTTCAGTTTTGATTTCCAGCAATTCAATGAAAGCAATTATCCATTGGGTTGCAAATGTCAAGTACTTCTAAAGATTCGAAATCAAGGAGTCAGACTTAAAAGCTTAAAAGTCTTCTGTTTCAAGGGCTTTTAGGATGCACTTTGTTCCCCTTATAACATTTTTCCATTATATTTTTTAAGTACAAAAAAAAAAAAAATCCTGAGATTATCACGTAATAACATGGTCCCTGAGGAAAAGTGCAAATGTTCTGAAACTCATGAATGTGCTGGTGGTACTGAACTCAGCAGTAACCCAATTATGGAGGGATTAACTGAAAATATCTGTGCATGGAGACATCCACACGTTCTCCCTCCACCCTCTGCAAAACAGTCCTCTGAGATCCACAGACTCTCAACTGACTTCCACACAGTGACTGAGGACTTAGAAGTTTTTTCCTTGATGTGGTGTAGCAGGGATAGAAAGATACAAACAGCTAAAGCAAACAACTAAGCAAGTTCAAACAAGTTTTGTTAGCTTTTCTGTTTAACTTTGTTTAAGAATATAGGTCAGTGTGTAAGGAACAACAAATGGGGTAGCTCCAATTAATTATTTATGTGTGTGCCTGTGCAAGCATTTTATACATCTATGCTGTAGATGCATTTCTAGATCCTTGCAAATCTTTTTTCTCCTTCCCTTCTGTCAAACAATATGTTTTTCAGGTGGTTAGCTCACAGATGTCCATCGAAACACCTTTTACCTTCAGAGAAGAAAAATAGCTTGCTAGCCTAAAGCATGGCAAACAAAAAAAAGTGAAATCTGAAAGACTTCAGTTTGACCAATTACTATGTCAAGGCAGAAAGCAATTTTCAGCAGAAACCATAGCTTTCATTTTGAGAAGATCAAAATAAGACATTCTGATAATAATGCTATACCATCAATTAAAAGTAATTAAAAGAAACAATGGGAAACCTGAAAAGGTCAAGCAAATACTTGCAAGTACTTGTAAAAAGTAAGTATTCAACCTCTGTCTCTATTGGGAAACTGCTTTTTACTTCTGCTTCTAAATAAAGGCAGAACAGCTGAATGGATAATTCTGTCTCCTGGTTCAAGATGAAGAACGGGATACACAGCTAAGAATGTAACTTCAGAGCAGCTCCCAGAGGTCACACTAAAGAGTGCAAGACAGTGTGCATTAGCAGGAATCCTTACTTTGATACACTCTCCCTTTCTCCAACTATTATTGAGCCAGGGGGCTTCATGGATCAGACGCTACCTAAACATTATAATAACCCTCATAGACTATTTTTTTTTGCCATTATGTTGCCCAAATGCTTGAAGTTCCTTTTTACATTTGGCCACTGTATTACCTTGCATAAACAAGGTCATATGACAAGGTACTTTCTTTTATTTAATAACTTGCTGCCTTATTAGATACCTCCTCATTCCCATGTCAGGATGGATAAGGAACAAATCATTCCCTCTTCATCTTCCTCCTGCTATTCAAAGAGTTTATAGACTTCAGTGAGATGAGTGGTTTTCCATATGGAGAATCATAATTTATTTACTTTCATCTCATTTAAAAGCAATCCAGGACATCTGATTGCTCTGCTTGCCTTTCTCAGTAGTTTTTGTAGTTGAACTATATTATTCTGAGCATAAGGAAAAAAAAAAAAAAAATTATAAAAAAATCACACAGTATCTAGCAATAAGATTTACCAAGGGCATGCAGTGGCATAAATAATTAAATAATGCTTTCCATTTTGTTTGCTCATCTTATATCAGAAACTATTAATTACATTTAATTCCTGAAATTGTCTTTGCTTTTTGTTGTTGTTGTTTAGACAACTCAGTATCTGAATCAATACTAAACTCGAACCCAGAATTACCCTGAAGATTTTTTTTTTTCCAACTGTAGCCAATTAAGAATCAATTACTGCCCTTGGATAACTAGGGCTGTTTCTTCTGACACAGTATTTCATAAACCGTTTTAATCACCTTAAAATTTACACCTCTTCACAGTCCATTTTACTTTTGCTGTCTTTAAAACATACGCACTAGCAGCACACATCAACATCTCACTATTCATTCTCATTTCACAAATCATTTACTAATTAATTGAACTGTAAAAGGTCATCTAGAAATCTAATACAAAAGAAGATTCCTTCTTACTCCATGACAGCTTGAGGGAGTTTGCTGTTTTTTTAACTATAAAAACATCAACCATAGTGGCTCCCCCTCCTCCTTCCCCCCATAATATACACTATGTTGATTGACTTTATAAAGTGGTCTTCTGACTCTTTAAAGAGTTCTGATATATTTTTGTGGTATGACATGTCTTTAAAAACTTACAATTGTTTCTCAATATATAACAGTTATTTAATATCTACTAATCCTATTCCTTTCTGTGTTTTTCAGCAGTATTGTTGGTACAAAAAAACCCAGATTTGCTGGTCTCTGACTTTTCAGGATACTCAAATAGTTGTTTAGGTTTTAAGTTCTCCTAGCATTTGCCACTTCTCCCCAGATGGGTATGCAGACCAGTGAAGGACAAAGGTTTTACATCACAAACATCAGCTCAGCAGTGCCCTGTAAGTTTTACATGAAAATATTATAGAAGTATGGTTACTACAACTTTTAATGCATAATACCCCCTTACTGAAACTGCTTCTTTTGAGATTTCAGTTTGAGAGAGACCCTCGGGCTTGCTCAGAATGAAGATGTTTTAATGTATCTTTTTATTTGCCAACATCAGATTTTGGGGGGAGGGAAGGGCCACTTGAAACTAACCAAAACCAGTCCATGGGACACCACTGTATCTACAAAATAAAACTTTGACAACTAATTTCAAAGGAAATAGCATTTGCAACATAGCAGATACAGCTGTCCCCTTCTGCTTGTCCATCTCAACTTGTTTACTCTGGAACACTGTTACCAGCAGCTGCAAGACAATTGTGCCACAGGTAGTCATGCTCCCAGTCTCCTGAACCAGCTTCATTCTTGGATGCCTTCCCAGACAGAGGCCTTGCACACATACCCTCAGTCAGAAGTACCTGATTTAATCTCTTAATTAGTGATTTTTAATGGGGTCAGGCTGAATGCAAATAGATATTTCTGAAATATGAACCATCACATACAAGTTCAGTGTTGATTCAAAGTGTCTGTGTCAAGAGGAAGGGTATTCACTTCTTTTTTTCAAAGCCTGTGCTTGTACAGGAATGAATGCTTCTGAGAAAAATCTTTTCCATATCTTTTCTGATTTCGTCTTGCAGGGTATTTCTTCAGAAAAGATTAAAGATGCTTCTAGCTGACTTTGCAGACAGTCCAGATCAGGCTATTTTGCTCATTTGTGTCTATTCCAGGCTCAAACCTCTGGTACAGATTTCTGTTAATGACTTCCTCCTACTTTCACTAACAATTCAGTCGTATAAAGAAACAAATACAGTATTAAATTGGTACAAAGGTTTACCTACCTCCCCAAGTATTCATGTGTAAAAACAACAATAAAAATCATCGTATTTTAGCATGAACGTTCTTAAACATATGGTTTTTTAATATGCGTGGCCTGGTTCTCATTCACAATACAATGTCCTCAGGTAAAATGACTGTTCAATTGCAAAGCATCTCAACTTTTAAGTATCATCAGTGACATAAACTATACGTGGTCATGCACATCTGCCATGCTCTACATATACAATTTACTTGCTCAGCAAAAAGTCAAACACTAAGATAGACCGGCTTTTTAGTTTTGTGTTTTGTTTGGAGGTCTTATTTTCATCTGATATATGAAAATTATTTCCCAAATCTGTTATGCAGGATCCATTTTCGTTCAGACTTGTACCCTAGTGTCTTAGTCTATGCCTGGGTCTCGTACATCTCCTAAGAGGGGTAAATAATAGTGCTACAGGAGGAAAAAACCTTAAGAGCTAGCAGGGCGAAACCACATACTCTGCTCTTGCATTTCCTTGTTGAAGCGGTTACAACGGTGAATTGACACTAGAGTGAGCACTATATGAAGCACTGCTAAATAAATGGCACTTGGATGAAAGAAGAGGTGTGCTAACAGGAGGCCAATAATGTCTGTATGCCTATTTGATTTAAACAAAAAAACACCATTTGTTTGACGTACAAAATGTAACAAAAAAAACCTTTAAATCAGAATAATAACACAACTCATTAAGATACTTTATTATGTCACAGTGTAAACATATTTGTTCCTGCAAACTTATTTGATACCCAGTATTGAGCTACGGCAGAGGCAGATTATGGAATCTTTGGTCTGAGTGTGTTTTGCAGTGAAAACAGCAGGTTTGAGATACCAAAAAAATAACAAATTACCTCCCTCCACAAGTCAGTCCCAGCACTCCTTTCAAAGGACAGATGAGTACACTTTCTTTACAGACAAAGGTAAATTATTCAACAGAATCATTATCAGGTGTGCAGAAATTACATTTCTAAAAAGATACTTAGAACAATTGCTGCAAGTTTTATCTAGCAAAACCAGGACAAGAAGTATTATGTTTGCACCGGGAGCACACTGCTATGGAAAGGCTTCACGCTTCAAAGGAAATAAAAACTAAAACTCGATAATCAAGACTAATATTAAGGACTATAGTAAGAAGAGTATCAGTGTATTACCCACACAAAAGGGACTGATTATGATGGATAAAATTTAACAAGAGTTTTCTTTAAGCTTTATTTAAACTGAGATGCCACGTTAGTAATCAGATGATTCCGTCAAGCATTTCATATTATATAGTGATAAATGTATTTGTTATTTTGACACAAATGTTATAGTATGTCATCATCTTCAAGCTCTCTTATCCCCCTTCTAGAAAGCACCCACTTAAGAAGCACACAGAAATAGCACATAATCTACACTAAAGAAAAACACTTTCATAGTGGAGTATTTGATATATGTTATAGCTGTCTTCATAAAATATGGTTTAGTGGTTTACCTTCACGTAGCTACGTGCAAATAAAAGTCAACGTCCATTAAAGCTCAGATCAAATGAATTGATGAAGTAGAAAGCAATAATAAACAGCAGGGAAGTAATACGGCCTGCCAAATGACATTCTAGTATTGCCAAAGTTTATTTTAAAGAATAACAACAGTATTTTCTAGAGCTGTAATAGCTCTGCTATTTCACCATGAAGTATACATGTTTAAAGAAAACATAAGATCAGAGAAGCTGTGTAACACAGATTAAAATTGCAGTGTATAAAAATAATAAACAATAGAAATTATTAATGAATTAACTATACCTTCTCTCTACTTATAATGATAGATTTTCTTCTCTCATAAATTTTGGAACAATGCCCCCAGCTCTGGAAGCCTGATACGTGCAGCTGATTCCAGATCTGCATCAAGTTATGCTAGCTGGAGAATTAGTCAACAATATTTTAATGAAAGTAGTGGCCATAAAACCAGAACAGCCCTTAACATTACCTGCAGTACCTATAAACCCTTTAACTTTCGCTCATCATTTCACCAAGCACTCAACATTCAAGCTAAAAAGATCTATTTTTATAGTTGGTTTTTTCCCTTCTCCTAATAAAAATGCTAGGGAAAAAAAAATGTTTTCACCCTGTTTTAAAAATAGTACTTCAAATAAACATAGCAGCATGCTTCAGAAGCAAGAGTTGTCTCTTACATCTGTTTTGACACCACCAAATCACCATCAAAGTAGATCAAAATGTGACTATTTCTCTGAGGTTTTAAATAAATGTATCTATAAATAAATAAAAGCCAGTTTATCACTAGCCAGGAGAAACTACAGCTTTAGCAGCCTAAATTCCAAAAAATTTATTTTCATTCTATGTTTCAAGCCTGGGCTTGAATGGCTTTCCACATGGAGCTGCATTAACGTGAAAGTCAGGAGGGTGCCAAAACAAACTGTGATGGTTGGCAAAGAAGGGAATAAGAAACTGATGGGAGAAGCAGCACGCAGCATAAAGGCTTGACCGTGCTGTGCAAACAACTGCAACAGTAAAAAACCAAAACAAACAAAACCAAAACAAATAAATTAAAGTAAACAAACAAAACCAAAAACCCAAACAAACAAAAAACCAAAAACACAACCACCCACAATACAAACAAAACAGAAAAAGCAGATGGTGAGAAAGGTAACTGGTAAGGAACCTGGAGAGAAACTTTGGACCTAAACCCAGGGGGTAAGGAGAACTGGAGGGAGGAAAAAAGCATGACTGGAAGAGAAATAGACTGAACTAGGAATTTACAGTAGCAAGTCTTGGACATGCCAAGGAAGATGACAGAAGACAGAAGTAGGAAGGAAATGGGACTGTTAGCATTACAGTAGAAAGGATCAACATTTGCAGAAGCAAACAAACAAGAAAAGCTGTACAAAGTCTGCAACAGAAGACCAGTATTGGTACTCATCTCTCAGTCACTTCTTGTCAGCAAAAGAAAGGAGGATTACTCTAAAACAACTGAACTTAGACCCTAAATAATAAGATTCTTTATTTGTACCTAGTTTTGCCTCTGTCACAAAAATCCTGCAAGATATTTGTCAAAACCATCTTACACCAATTTTTTTTTAGAGGAAGTAAAACCATGTTCCTCATATTTGGATGCCAGACTTTGGATCCCAGGCACCAGTCTGCAGACTGCCAAGAGCTTGCAGCTGCAGATTTAAGTCAGTGAAAGTTGTTCTGTGAAATACTTAGTAAATCCAAGTACTTAAAATAAAAATACGCAAAAAGTCATCTTGAACATTTCAAGTATTTGGAACATTTCAGATGTTTTCTCTAGTTTACTTCTCTGTTTCTGTTTGTGAAATTGAGATAAGGCCACACCACTCAGCTTAGTAGGCAAACTTACTACTATGTACAAAACATTTGAGTACTACAGTGCCATATAAAAAGTTCTATAACCTTGTAAAAAAGTGTCTAAAATAATACTG
This sequence comes from Todiramphus chloris collaris, assembly GCA_025345505.1. Lineage (NCBI taxonomy): Eukaryota > Metazoa > Chordata > Aves > Coraciiformes > Alcedinidae > Todiramphus > Todiramphus chloris. The sequence continues at coordinate 2,974,527 of JANVCC010000020.1, forward strand.
CTTACAGAGTTCAGATAGCATGATTTAAAAAGGAATGGGAACACATGTTGAACAACAAGGTAGAAAAAAGTCTGAGCAGGTGTTCATTAAGCAAGTACAGACTTTGACATACTAAATGAAGCAAGAGGAAAGAGTGGAAAGATAGCAGAAGCATTCAATTAAGGACTGAATCATAATGCATGCACACAAGGGAGGCATATTAAGGATAGATAAGTGACCTTAACTGTAGCATCTCTGAACGTGAATATTTAACATGACAATATTCATAATGTTTTCCTAATATTGTGAGCTTTTATTGCACACAAAATTGTCAAGAAAAAATAACGGAGTTAGTCCTCTGCCCTCTACAGTCTCTTTCTGTCAACCACAAAGCCAAAAGAAGTGAAGCCAATACTCAGACTTACCCTATCAAACTTAGTTTCATCAGCACAAAGAGTGACTCAAGGCACACAGGACAGGGAGAGCTGGCAGGTCATGGCGGGTCAGTATTTCTGCACTGAATATACAGACACATGCTCTCAGCTGATGTGCATTTCCAAAGTTCCCCCAAGTGACAAAGACACACGTCATACTCCAATCTAAGGAAATAGATCTGTGCCACTGTAGTAACATGGGAAGTGTCAGGAGGATGGAGCCAGGCTCTTCTCTGTTATGTCCAATGATAGGACAAGGGGCAACGGGTTTAAGCTGGAGCATAAGAGGTTCCACAGAAACATAAGGAAAACTTTTTCACAGTGAGGGTGATGGAGCTCTGGAACAGGCTGCCCAGAGGGGTTGTGGATTCTCCTTCCCTGGAGACATTTAAAATCCTCCTGGATGTGCTCCTATGTGACCTGCTCTAGGTGGTTCTGCTCTGGCAGGGGGGTTGGACTAGATGATCTTTCGAGATCCCTTCCAACCCTTACCCTTCTGTGATTCTTCTGTTGGATGACATCATTAAATTATTATCTATGCTATCTATCTACCTCACCAAGGAGGAAGGTTGCTCTGTCTCTTACCACTCTGAATATGTACACAGATCACTCTGTATCCACCTGTCTCCTACTTTGCACTTCAGATTAGCCAAAGCATGGAACATATTTTTATTCTCTTTGAACAGCACCTGCCTTCAGGATTCTGGGATGCTATCCTGAAGAGAGTACCTTAACAGCAATGCTTGTGCTCTTTGATTTCCACTGTGTCAAAACTACTGCTTGTACAGTGTTTCTAAAAATTATTCTCTAACGTAGCAGACAGGCTGGAGTGCAATACCATTTCTGCTCAAATGGAACTGTAGATACAGTCACATCCTACTGGCACTGACCTGCAGATACCAGGTCCAGCCCTCTGCCTCACTTCGACTTCCCAGTTTTCAAGATCATTCCCTTCCTTAGTGGAACTTTCCAAGGATTCTGTTGCTCTGCTGATAAAGCAGGTAAAGTACAAAATTCTTTGTACAGAAGATGAAACTCATTAAACTTTTGTTGCTGAATTTAAATGTTGTAGAATCACCTACAGGAAAAACCCACATGCATCTGAACAGTTATTCTTTGCATATACAGCAATTAGATACAACTCATTAATTTTCATGTGGGTTTTGCAGTACTTGTCAAATTAGCCATTTGAATGCCAGAGTCATTTTTATATGGGGGAAAAAGTATTGAGTCAATAATGAATAAAATCGCAGTAACAATAGTTCCTGCTATCTTTGTAACTGCCCACATCCCAAATTTCTTCATGCATGTTAATATTCAATTTTTTTTTTTGCCAACGGAACAGATGGCACTTTGTCACAAAAAAAAAAGGGGGGGAAACAAAAAGAGAGATAATGTTGAAAGAGTTGTGGGTTTACTGACAAAAACAGACAGGAGATAAAACAAAAAAAAAGTAACTATTTTGATGCAACAAAAATGGCGATATTAACTCCGTGGGTATATTTTAAAGGCAAAGGTTTTACTTCTATAGCAATTATGCTATCCTAAATTTTAACAAGTTGTTTACTCCCAGAGAGTCTCTGAATTCGATATTTAGCTGACCAGGGCTGGAAGTAATTACTTCTAGAAGCTTTGAGGGAGATAAATAAAATGAATTAATTTACAGAACAGCGTAATTCCTTTGTACATGCAGCATTTGGAACTATTTGGATAGTGTGTAATAGCCTGTAATTTACTTGGAAATTATTCTTCACATAAAATGAGTGAAAAGTAGCAGTACCACATGAGGCTGCAAGATATAGGATACTCGCAATGGGACTAAAAATGCCAGGTACCACTAAGTTGAAGTTCTGTTCACAAGTACAGAAGTCTTGAGAACCATATTCCATAACAAATTGCATGTGATAAGACTCATGTTGAACCTTTTTAACAAGTGGTATAGTTTAAAGGCTAATTCTTTTGTACTTCCTAGTCACCACAGAGGTCAGAGCTGTGGCTAAAAGCTGTTTCAGTAACATGCAGACCAACCACCTTATTTCCACCCAGCAGCTCCGTAAACAACAATCTCATTATCCTCTCAGCTATCTGTGACTATACCATGACTCGTTTTAAAAATCAATACTGTTCCATCCCTCTCGGCTATTTATGAAGCATATATAATCCTCGTCAGCTACTAGAAAACAATCTTGCATCTTGTTGCTTTCTTGTCCTAGCTGCAAAACCTCTTCCTTTCTGTCCATCTTATTTCAACTCAATCTAATCAATATGCCTGGCAGAAACCAGTTTATTTCTTCCATCAAATGTCTCAATTTTCTTTTCAAAGCACTTTCACTTACTGTTTGGAGACTCTTTTCAATCTGTAATTCATACATTACACCCACCTGCTGCATGGATACCTGGGTAAGATTCCTCTCCCAGCGCACTAAGCTTCCCTACTTAGAACTTCTGTTGCTACTACCACCATCACTTGCTTTTGTTCTCTTGCTAGGAAAATAATAAAACAGTCTGCCAAAAATACATTTGCAACCTAGTGAAGGATCATACACTGCTTGTTTAAAACCCGTTCCCTCTCGTCACATTTTACTACATTTATCACTTGCTTTGATTAAGACTGCAAATTCTTCAAGCTTTAATTTCTACTTCTGTAAAGTGCCATGCTTATCAAGCACTATAAATGCTACATAATGATAATTAAACCATTAATCTACTGCCAACAGAAAACTGCAACTGGATTAAAGTAGATTAATTTGTTCTAAACATCACAGTCTGTTGATCTGGTAGAAAATGATATCTAGGATCCCTGCTGTATTTCTAGATTGGTTTGTTTTGTCCTTATCCCATGGGTTAATTCCTATAGTTTAGTACTTTGTTCTTTTCTGTAAAGAATCAACATTTACAAGAACTCAATTTTATGATAGATTAGCTTTTCCAGCAGATAAAGCATTACACCTTCAGCAACAGTGAACTATCTGTGCCACATTCCGCAGATGCACAGTGGTGTAAGCCAAAACACACAGGGATCTTTTGGTACAGCTGCCCAGCATTAACACACTCCTACGAACATATTATTCACAAGTGTCTGCAAATACAACACCATTAACATTCTTGAGCAGATAAGTATTTTTGTGTGTGTTTCAAAAGCCTGACGAAACAACAGAAACTAAGTGTCTAACTCAATTTTAAACTGGGTCTTGTTCAGGCTCAAAATGGAGCGCAAGTCTCAGTCCATGCTGGTATCAGCACGGAAGGCACCAAAGCACACCTTAGGGCTTCTGCTAAATCTCAAGAAGTATTCAGCAGTAAAATCCGCTAGCAAAATACAGACCACAAGCTCCTGTTTAGATACTTCTGCCAGCTTGTTACACTTCTTACAGCAAAGTTCAAGGCAGTCTTCAATCTTCACCAGTCACTTTTCCTTTAAACTGTCACTTCTAGTAGAGAACATTTTCCTAGCCATTCAGTGACAAAGACTATTTAGGCAGAAGAGGATTTTAATAACCAGCTACACAGCTTACGTACTAAATTTTCCAGTTCCCAGGTGTGTTTGAGGCACCTTGCCTTTGTTGTTTACCTTTGTTCCAACACACACCTTAGGTTTAACACCTTGTCTTACAGAGACACACACGCAAGCGTGCAGAAAGAACTGCATTATAATTGTATATTTAATTCAACTCAAAAGAACAGATTTGCCAGAAAATAAGCTCATTGCACTCTGCAATGATATTTAACAGTGATGAAAAAAATTACCGTCATTAAAGAGCTCACCATTATCAGACCTCCCAATCTCAGTGTAGAAGACTTCCAGAGTCAAGTCACACCACCGACACCTGGCTGGGGTGGCACGAAATGTGCCCCCCAGAAACATCAAAACTTAATGTAAGAATCCGTAGCACTTGCTCACTGCCAGGCAGCATACTGCTAATTGGAAGCTTCTTGAGCATTGCTGCCTACGGGTCAGGCACAGCTGCTTTGCAGAGTACACATCAGGACAAACAACTTCCTGAGGCTATGGCACAGCAAACTCTTGAGGTGGTGCTAAATCAGGGAGAGGTTGCTATCAAGTCAGTGGGCTGAAGTAGGTGAGAGCGACTGCCTTGCATGCAAAACCATTATACCCCTCTCACTTCAAATAAATACATGCCCACAAACACATCTCAATTGAAAACTGGGTTGGTTTGGGGTTTTTTTAGGTAAACATAATTATATAAAACAGACATTTTGTTTTTGTAAGCCTATTCAGGTTATCTAGATTGGTGTCATGGCTGCTTTGGGATGTCTACCACCCAGAAAGATCAGAACTCTTTGAAAAGCATCCTACAGCATGTCTGTGGCAATTAACTTACTGCAGAATATATAGAAAATAGAAAGTATTGTGGTTTGTAACACAGTTCTCAAGATAAAAATGTTGCTGACAACCCTTGATTTATCAGCTGATCTGGAATGACATGGCAAGAAACTCAACTAGCTAGCACTGTATCCACACAGAAAAGGAAAATTACAAGAGGTTATCTACAAACACTTCACAAAGCAGGTCACTGGACTGGTGTGAAACAGAGACACAATTCTTGTACCAGTCCCATCCTTCAAAGCAAGCTAAAGTAGCAGCACTAGTTGTGGGGTGTCCCAGCAGAGTCAAGAAACAAAAAACAAACACAATAACAAAAGGACTCAGAAAGACTTGAGGTGCTAACACTAGGTAGGGAGGAAAAATACGCATTTTGGGAATAACCTTTTCTAATACATTAATAAAAGATGTAGAAAAATCCACCTGAATGCTCACAGCACCCTACCTTGAACAACTCTTAGGAGAAGCAATTTGAGCTGCTATCCAAACCCAGAATCAAGGGATTCAATTTAACAGCTGGGCAGTAGAGAATAGGAGAAACAGATTGGGCAACACCTTCCTTTTAAAAATATAATACCACTGCACTGAAAGAACACAGGATTTTGAAGACATCTTTGCAACTGAAAACTTGCAGAAACAGAGAAGCCATGAAAGCTTTCTAGAGGCTGTAACAAAAGCAAACTCTTTGGTTGAGAGAGACAATTATTTTTTTTTTTTTTAACATTACCATGCTATAGACAAAGTATAAATATGAAAAGGCCAAAAGTTACTCTTACTTCCTTGAAATACACCAGTCATGTAAACGTGTAATTGATGTTACTGTCTCCTCAATACCTCAGTCTACAGATGAGCCTTGCAGATGGAGATGTTGAATCTAGTGGTGTACATTTTAGGCGCTATTGCAACACACATTATGTCATTTAGCTATAGCTCTCACCTTTAATTAATCTCTCTGTGCTTACCCATCATAGAACAGACAGCACCTAATTTTGCATGTTGTTTTCAAGTTCCAACATCACTATGCAAACCAGAGTCAAAGATCAACTTGCTTATCTGACAGAAGGCTACAAACTTTCAATCAAAAATGAGGGTAATCATCAAGACCTGACATTTCTGTCAAGACAGTGATGATGAGTCGGATGAGCTACTGTTTTACTTGTGTCACTGCAACAAAAATATTTCCTGAACAACAGCTCCACATTAAAAAAATAAAAATATTGTTTCCTGATGTAGTTCTAGGACATTATTATAAACTAAAACCACAATATTTAAATTTTTTATGCTCTTCACCCTAAGAAACAGGCAAAGAAATCAAATCTTACTATATAGTTAGTGACTTAAGTTATGATAAAACAAATCAGCAATAAAGCTTCAATTGCAAGTTGGCAGATTCTCAGTCAATGTTTCATTAATCCATACTGACACAGAGGACATTTCCTCCATTCACTTCCTGAAAGTACATGCTGTGATTCAAATTATTATTGGACTTTGATTTTTATTTTTATATTGGATTTGATTTTTAACAGAGGGGCAGGGAAAAAAAAGAAATTAATTATTTTTATTTCCAAAGATATTCGCTTAATAAAAACTGTCTTCTCACATAAAGCTGCGTCTTGGTTTGCAAGACAGGTGTCTGCCAAGGGAGGCAGGAGTGCCCCTTGGAAGGGAAAAATGCAACCCCCTCCCCTCCGAATGCTTAGAATTTTGAAATTAAGGGGCTTTCAGGCAAAGATATGAGGAATAGGAATAGGTATAACGTTCTTTACTAAATATATATATAAAACAAGGCAAACAGACAACAATAACTACGTCAGTAACAGCAAACAGCGCCAGGCACCCAGTGCCAGCCTCTCGGGGCTCCCGGGGAGCAGGGAGGGCGCGATGGTCTCCCCGCCGCTCCGGAGCCAGCTCAGGCCTCACGGGGCAATGGCCGACGGAAAGCCTGTGTTGAAGGCTGCCCCATTGGGCAGCCGATCCCGGTGTCCAGCGGGATCCTCGGGAGACAGCAGGGGCAGAAGGAGAAACAGCAGGAGACGCAGCAGGGACGACCTCTCCTCCAAGCTGATCCCGGTGTCCCGCCGGTTCCTCGGGAAGCAGCAGGGAGAGCAGGAGATGCCGTGGGGATGAGTTCTCTGCACCACGAGGGCAGCTTCTCCTCACCTCGAATGCAGGGAGCAAAACAAGAGCCCTAGGGGCTGCACCCAACCCCCTTTATTCGGCTGGCTGGACCCCTCCCCCTGTGGCCAGGTCCTTTTGTCTCTCTTAAGTACAGCCATTTACCTCCCTGACGAACAAGTACAGAAAAATTCTTCAAGAGAAGGGAAACAGAAGAACTCCCCCAAACCCCAACAAGCTGCTAGTGTACCTTCGCTAAAGGCTAAGTATTTACTTAAACTAACACGTGAGATATAAAGCATGTATTTGAAGTCTTACAAGCATCTTCATTTCCTTTGGAGCAGCTTGTGTTTCACAAGGAAACTCCTCCACTAGAATGAATAGGCTTTATTCACAAATTAGCTTTTGTCCTAAGAAATAAAAATCATTTAAATACAAGGGATGAGTAAGGTTACTATGTCTCTTTCTTCCAAGTCCCAAAGCATTTCAGATCCCAGCGCACAACTCCATTCTCGCAGCAGGAGCAGCAATAAACAGCTCTAGGGATCAGGACTTGCTGACACTACTTAACTTTCCTGCTTGGTAGACAGAACACCTACAACAGCCATTTTCCTCCCCTCCTCAGTCTTGTAAGAGGCTATTTTGAATTCTGGTCAGATTCACAGCTTGTGACAAACATAAATAAGTACTACTCATTAAAGATGTGACAAGATACTATTGTGGATAACTCATCAGAAAACCAAAATTTTTCACTAACAAGCAAGAACAAAATTATTTCTTAATCTAGCCAGAGGTGATAGCAGCAAATTTAACATTAGTTTTTACAAACAAATGCAGCGGTATCAAAAAACCTACTCTCTTATTATCAAATGGAATATTTCCTCCCATCCTTCTTCATCATGCAATGAGTGGCACAAACACAACCTTGGGTCTACAGCAATGCATTAAAAATGCCACACTATTAGGATATAAAGAACAATCAGAGAGAAGGACAATAAAAATTATCTCTTTTCAGTGTTTAACAGTCTGAGACTAAATGAAAATACAGGACAAAATCATTGCATATTTAATGCCCATGAGAAGCAAGGGAACACTTGATTCAGGAGTCCTTTGACTATTCTGATCCTAATAATGATCTAAAGAGATTCTGAATCAAGTTGGCTGCCAGGTATTAACCTGGTCATCATTAATAAGCATCTGTCTCTTTCGCTTACTTGCCTCTATCCACACTCAGGGTTCCTGTGCAATGCACTTTCTCATCTGATCTCTCTCATTTCAGTCCCTCATCCACAGATTTTCCTGTATTCACATGTCCTGAAGAAGCAACTGTCAGATGAAAGAGAAAAATGTATCTACATCATATTTTCTTTGCCTTTTTTCTTTTTTTTTAATGTAATATTGCAGATGCTTTTGCTTGCAAATGTCATGAATGTAGAAAAAAATATTTAAATACAAAAAGCAGAATTCAGTAAATCTTCAGAAGTGTTTAAGTATTGTGTATAGTTACACCTTGAACAACACAGAATAGAAGGCCTTTATAATAGACATTGGATCACCTCTTTTTTGTATTTTACTGTTGTATCTTACTAAAGTTAGCTTTGTATATTAAGACACATGCTATGTGCCTACACATTTATTTTTCAATACGAAAGTAAAATAAATTGGCCTAAACTTTCAGTTTTTGGAAAATTTAGGGAAAAATTTCTATCAGAAGTCTTCCAGTTTTTCATCTCATTTCATCCAACAGAACTGTCATTATTACTATTTTATGACTGAGAGGAAATGCCTAGAAATACCTGGACTCAAAGTCACTTAAATCAACTCTATGGGGGCTAGTAGGTCACCTACTACCGAATGACCATTACCTAACTCCCACCTTTTTGCAGGTGACCTATCAAGTATGAAACAATAGCCCTAATAATTATTTTGACAGGTCTGATGAAGATGAATGCCTACAAGAAAGGTGTTAAGAAAGGAGAAACCTGCTTACACGAGCCAGAAGCCAGAAAAAAATAGTCATGGAAAATTAAGAATCTGAAAGTGCATATACTGTAAATTCATATCATTTAAGATCATGTGTATTTACGCTATGCATTGATAGGAATTGTAGAACTATAGCTCTAAATGGGCAAACAGTAATTTTCTTATTTATATTATGAAAAGTTTTCAATATTTAAACACCATCAGTACCTTTGAGGGGTAGTTTTGGTGAAGTTGTTTTGACAGTTTAATTCACAGCAGTATCAGAGCTCTACTTGGGTATTAAATCACCATGTTTCATGGTACAGCAGGAAGGAGAACCCTCTACATGTGTAGACATGACAGACAATATTTGACAACTGCAGCCCACTTCATCTTAGTAAAAAGCCCTGCTTCATTAAGGCTAAAATTTATAGAAGGGGAGAGAAAGAAAGTTTAATGATTAATGATTTTAAGTTACTTGTTTATTTGTTTCGGAAAAGCTTTTGATTTATGAACAACTTGGCCCTAACATATGAAAAACTTGAGTAATTTATTATTCTTTATTGATGCTATAGAAATATAAATCCCTATCCCAAGGAATAGAGGAGGATTATGAAAAAGGTAAATAGTATTAATCAGATACTAAATAGTGACCTTCAGTGACACCTCAAAAAGAAGTAGCCTACATCTACGTGGACGGTAAACACCACATGCATTTATCATAAGGTTCATTTAAGATACACGTGCTGAAGACTGTTTTTTCTTTATTATTTTTATTTTCAACAACTTCAGACATAATTACTAACTATAAATACCATTATTTGAAACCAAAAAACCAAGAAACTAACTCTTAGTTCTTGAACTGAGGAACTGAAATTGAGAGCTAAATTTAAAAAAAAAAACCAAAAAACAACAACAACAAAAAACACCAACAAAACTTCTTAAGCTTTTCTCATTGGCATGCTGAGCTTTTTAATCATGAGTTCACAGACCAAGATTTTAAATCAACAGGAGATGCCAAAAATTCAATAATGCAGTTTAGTAAGATAGGCAGAAAATTATGATGAACATCAAGTTGGAAAAAAAGTGGCATTTGCCTCAAGTCTGGTAAATGACATGTCCCATTAAGAATACAGAAAACTTAAAGGAATGTGCTATAAATGGCTAGATGAGTATATGGGGAGGGAAAGCATAGAAAACACAAAAGCACTGCCTTAAACCTGGACACACACTAAGAGAGAGACCAGAGACAGACATAAAAAAGGAATGCCAGCACAAGGTCTTTGAAAGGTTTTTAATGTTGGTACCAACATTGGTAAACCAATACGGTTTAAGGTTAAGACTTTAGCAAACCAGGATCAGCTTTCTATGATTAATTACTCATGTTATCCTCACATCCACTAGCTCCACAACAAGCCAAGTACAGTGCAAACTGTACAGTCTGAAATGAGCACAGAGGCTGAAGGCAGGCTACAGCCAGAGCAGAAAGTAACACAGCTACAGACAACCAGTAGAGTAAGAGACACCATCAATATGAGTCAGCATGACAGGCAGCAGGAACTAGCAGCAAACATGTTTTAGTAGAATGAGCTTTTCCACATCATTATGCTGAAAACAAAACTCACAACAACCCTCCTCTGAGATGCACCAAAAATTGTCTTCCAGATGGTGAAGCAGAAAATAGGTGGAAACAGAAATCATGCAACAGGAAGTTGTAAAAAGAGCACAGCATTATTATAGTGCATTTGCACAGTCATTAGCCAGGCTTAAATCTTTTGGGTCTTTTTGTTGTTTATTTCTGATACACATATTTTCCTGTAATTTTTGCTTAGTTTCACTGCTGGACTGAATTTAAACAAAGTTTCCATTGCAGTTTACAATTTACAAATCAAAGATGATTGCCTATCCCAGAAGAAGTGTGTGTTCTCTGCACATCCACAAGTGTACTTCTAGTTTAAAAGGTCACTAAACCAGTGTTCAATTTTTTTATTATTATTACCATTAGGTTTTTCTGTTGAAATAGCATTTGCTTTAGTTTTTCTTTTTGGAAATCTTAAATAGCTGTCATGTCAACTTTGCATTATGTATTTCAGAAAAACCCAGTCTGTGAAACTAACATGTAGATTTATTCTAAATATCTTTAAACCAACCTTTAAATATTTATCATCTGCTTAAACAATGTACTACTTACAACAAAGTCTTTCACAGTCTTCAGCAGTAAAAACGTACAATTTCATAATCCTTTTTAATTCCCTCCGCTTCAATTTTCAACGCTTAAAGTGATCAGAACAGAGTTCTTGATGTGTTTGTTTGTTTTTCTTTTTCCCATATACCATTCATGGAACATGTGTTGACAGTGATGTGCTCTGCTTCCAATTAGCAAAAGATGTTCAGAAAGTGCCACCTTTCCCATTATGGATGGAATCAAGGCACAATCCCTGCCTACTTTTCAGTGCCAACTGGACACTGAATTATAATTTCAGCAAGGTCTATGGAGACACCCCTATATCACTGACTTTTCTTGGAAGAGCAATAGGTCATTCATTTCCAAATTCATCTTTAACTATGAAGGCACTGCCAAATCTTGACCTAAGATACAGGTGCTACCTGAATATTTTCTGACCTCTAAATATAAAAATTCTGATAGAATTCTCATGATAGTGCTACAGTCATACAGCAATTACTGCAGGTCCTCACTATTCAGCAGGCTGAATCAGAAGCAGCTTGCTGAGCCCAGTCATGCAGCTGAGCAACTATCTCAGGAACAGAAAAACCTATCTAAACAACTTCTGTGACTGTACTGAGATCTCTGTTTGAATACGACAAACCAAACAAGATGTTTTCCTAGAATACATAATGTGGGTATGTCTAGATTGCAAAAAGCATTGCGTCAAGCAGCAAAACAAATCATTCATTTCTTTCAATCTCAAAAAAAACCAAAACAAAACAACAACAACAAAAAAAAAGCCACAGCCACGGTGAGGGTGACGAGGATGTCTCTAAAGTACCCACATCTGGTAGGGTCCATACAAAATAGTAATGCATTTCAGATGCTAAATCTAGGTTCTAAATCTACAGTACATTACAAGAACAGGAAGAAGCAAGAAGTAACAGCAACTCTGAAATGGTTACCCTGCTTGTTGGTGTTGGGTTTTTTTTTTTTGGAAGATAAAATTGCACCTCTGATATTGTTCACAAACAATGAAAAATTAAAACATTCAAACATTTATGTAATAAATGTGTAATACTTCTGTAATAATACAGAAGCCATGTTTAAGGCTCATATCAGACTGTTTGCATGGTTCTTTCTAAACAGTTTCATATTGTCCATATCTGAAAGGTGGATGTCAAGTAGAAGGTGCTAGTCTCTTTTCAGTTGTACCCTGTGATAGGACAAGAGGTAATGGTAGCAAGCTGAAACATAGGAACCTCAACATGAGGAAAACTTCTTTATGGTAAGGGTGACGAAGCACTGGAATAGGCTGCCCAGAGAGATTGTGGCATCTCTTTCTCCTTTCTCTATTGGCTTTCAAGACCCACCTGCATATGTTCCTGTGTGGAATGCCCTGGGTGTTCCTGAGTTGGCAGGGGGGTTGGACTCAATGATCTCCAGAGGTCCCTTCCAACTCCTACCATTCTGTGATTCTATTATCTTAATCCTTATATTTATCTAAGAAGTTACTTTTTGAAACCAATTTTGCATTCAAAACAGTAACAAGAATGAAAAGGGAAGCTACTAAAAAATTATGCTGAGAAGAAAGGAATATTCATTTGTTTCCGATCTCACTAATGAGGAATATTGTGGTTCAGATAACTGTTTAACCACAGAGATGAAGTAGCAAAAACCTGAGCTTCCACCAGCAAGAAGAGGTCAAAGAGTAATTAAGTTTGACTTTTTCAAATTGGGTAGATCTTACGAAATCTGCCAATGAATACTTAAATAATGGGTTGTAAGTGTCCAAGAGCTAATAACAGTTATCTATGAACACCAACAGAAGATAGCAGAAAAATGCAAATATAATTTTTCTCTTTAAATTAGGGATTAAAGGAGGAGCTAAAGAATTCACTATCTATAAACTTTAGTTCCTGTGGGGGAAAAAAAAAAGTAAATATATCACCAGGACCTTAAACATAACAAGAAAATTAGCAACAGCAATGTGATTTGTCAAGAATCAATCAAATAAATTTCCACTGGTGACAGGACAACAAGCTTTGGGAATATGGGAGCAAAAGTAAGTGTCATTTATCTTGACTTCACTAATTGTTGAAAGTCTTGCAAGACAGCCACAAATGCAAGCATACCTAGGTGAAAGAACTATATTTAGTGTTAAACATTTCACTATCAAGGTTCATATAAAGAGAGACTGCACAGGGACTAAGTTTTGAGTCTAGCACTTTTGAATATTTTCATTAACAGGGTAACATGAAAAAAAAAGTCAACTTAGTGATTTTTATAAAGATGACTAATATGGGAGTAGCTACATAGATACTGGAAAACAAAGATATTTTGCCCAAATCTGGGCAATTTTGAGAACTATTCTAGGAGATAAAATGAAAGCACACCGTGAAGACAAACATCCCGTGCTGTAAATGGGTAACACCAATCAACACAGCCATCTGCAAAGTGATGACCAAGAGAATGGCATTGCTAAGACAGGTCTGGGTGCTGCACCACTGAGTCCTACACTGAATGAGAGACAAGAAGGCTAATCAGAAACATGTGGAAGAGCAACCACCGTTCATTCTGCTATGCTCTAGAAAGGTCTGAGCACAAAAAGCACATCAAGTTTTGGGCACAGAGTTTCATAAAAAAATTAAATGAACAGCAAATTATCCAAGAAAGAGCAGAGTAAATAATAATTAGCCTTAGAAGCAATGAAAAGGGAGAAATCACAACAGTCTTCCAATACATATGTGTCAACAACCATGAGAATACACTCTTCAACTGTAATTGAAGGTATGTGGTGGTATGAGTTGGAGAAGGACCCTACTATACACTTCTCTCAGTTGTAAAGAAGAAAATTCCATTTACACATCAGAATTAAATACCAGCAACAAAATGCTTTAATAGCAAAGACTTGAAAAAGCTGAATCAATTTGTCTTAAAAGCAGATGTAAAAACTGTCTGTAACAACTGGCCAGACAAATATACTTATGAAATGACATAGCTACAGATGATCTCAGTACTGGGCGAAGACTAGGTGACACAGTAGTCAATTTGTGCTCTTTTATCTGCACTGTTATTTACCACCCACATTTTTGCTTTAAGTATGAAAACCAGGAAGATACATCATTTGCTCAAATGTCCACTTGATCTTTTTGTAGTGAGCTCATATGTACATCTGTGAATTCCCCGAATACAGAGGAAATATCTTCCAGAGTCACTCATTATGAACCTAAATTTGTGCATCTCCAATGCTATTTATAACATCACATGACTCATTTAACTTTCCATACACAATCCGGAAAACTGGGGGTTCTACCACAACAAAAAATATCTTTGACACATTAAAAAGTCAAAAGAAAGTGCTGGGGCAAAAATCACAAGCACACACCTTATTATATCTTTTTCTGAACTCCAGTAGCAAATTTAGCACATATTTGCCTATCGTAAGAAGCAGATGTTCCTAGGAAGTCTTCTTGCTAAATTCTATTTGCAATTTTGAAGGCTCTTTCAGGTGCAGTCATATCATATACCTCTATAGCACTATGTCATTTTAGATAAAACCCATTTTATCACACGGTCTGAAATATGTAGCTTACCTCATTCACACACCTATAACAATACCATGACACATAAGACTGGAAAAGGAAGCAGCTTTGCTTACCTATGCACTTTTGCTTTGATCATTGCAATCACACAGGCATGGTGCAATTCAATACTTTATATACAGTCTAGCCCCAAAAGAACTTGTGTATCAGTGATGCCACAGGAGAATCTTTTGCAATATTCACTTTGTAGAGTCTCAACATAATTAGCGAAATCAGATGACAAGATATAGGATACTACTACTTTGAAGCCATGGCACCTTCTTTGCTAGAAAAATTAGTAATAGGTTTCTACAAAACACAGTGACAAAATGTTTCGTTCTACTTTGTTTACAATTACATCTCCACCTACATTCCCAGCTGTTGCAAACTGCTGATGGAGAAGAGGGAAAATGGATTCCTCCTCCATCAACAAGTGAACCCCAAGCAATTGCACTGCCTCCTGCAGAGTAATCAGCAGATGGCCTGTCAATGCTTTGTGGATATTCCCAGTTGAAAGCATTACAGCTTAACAATTTTATATTGAAAATAATAAAATAAGTATAGATGGCAAAACAACCTAACTACTAAGACATCCATCTTAGTAGGCACAGCAGGTTTTCTTTAAAACAGTTTATCAACCTATCTAGGACAGATTTTAAGGATTTGGTTTCCATACAGCAGGGGGAAAAGCTGAAGTAAAATTTGATAAGCAACCCAAATTAATTTTACAGGCATTTTTATTGTAACACAGGCATCACTGGTTCCTGTTGGGAATGGGTTTTTTTTTCACCTTTTCAGATGAGGGATGAGGAATGGTGTGGAGCTAGGAAAAGTGACAGGAAATACATTAGCAGTCTGAGAAAGGATTTCCAAAAGTTTCTTGACAGACAACTTGGTCTTTTAAGTGAGGGAAATGAATAGGTGAAACAACCACAAAGAGCAACAGTAAGTGTACAGTAAAAAAACTGCCCCAGGGTATGATGCCTTCTCCTGTCATGTAGAAGGGATAACGACTGACATTATGGTACAGCACTTTCCAATACATCACACAACCTTAGACATGGAACATTTCCATGCTGATCTGAAGTTTGAAAGTAAGCTGCTTCTTTTATGTGAAAGAAGATTGATCAGTCTGGTGACTAACCAAAGGGAGATCTGGGCATCACAAAAGCTAAAGGCACAGGGGAAGGCAACAGTAACCATTGACACCAAAGGTATCAGTTTAAGATACCAAATCTCTTCACCATAAAATATTAAATATTAGCTTACCCTTCAAAAAATGTTTAACATTATATCTTGAAGGCAGCAGGAAAAAAAAACAAAACAAAACACCAGAAAAAAAACTCCACTTCTAAATTGCTTTTTAATTCTCAGGCTCATGGATAAACTGGGAAATTTTCCTGCAGGTTTGATTGCTGCTAGGTATAGAACCCTACTTTGAAATTACATCTACCAGCACCTTATCTCACTGCTGCCATGCAGAGAGCCTTCATCATTTCAACAGCTGCGAGCAAAAGAGCTGTGTGCAGGTTAACAGTGTTCCTCCCAAAAATGGGAGCATCCTGGAAGCAATACAGAAGCACTTTTTTTTTCCATGTGCTAAATATCATGCCATGGGTGGTCCTTGAAAGACTTTCCCTGCAGCCACTGAACTTCATTTGCCAATTTCCTACCTTTCTACATTGAGAAATAAGTAAAATCTGTAAAATCTATGAAGACAGTACCAAAAGATCTAAAAGCAAGAGCTGGGAGACATGGAACAGGCACACTTAGCAGGCAAGCAATTACAAAGGTGACAGGGGAAGGAAAAGGTGAGAAGGAATGGGGAGTCACCATTTTCCCTTGGAGCATGTATGAAAATTAATTTCAAATGATCACAGACAGGAAGTTGCCAGGAACCAGTTACAGTAACAGGGGAAACCAGCATGCAGAATTCCTATGGCTGTGTTCAAATTATAAAGAATAAAATTAGCTAGAGTATCAAATGGAATGGCACTTTATTTACTTTCCTTTTTCCTGCTTTCTTCTACTAAGAGAAAGTAAAGCGCACTCCCTCTCACAAAAAACAAAACCCACAGGCAGTGATGGCCTGTGTATCTGTGCAGATTTACAGCACAAAAGCTAACAAGGAGGACGTGGAGCATCTTTCATCTTTAGTACTTTGTGCAAACCCTGACAGCCTTCCTGCTTGAAAGTCAAATCAGAGAAACTGTTTTTTTTTTTTAAAAAAAGTCTAAAAAGGCACTGTGTCAGAAACAAGAAGTGGTGCTCATTTTTTGTTGGTGGAACTTTAGAGTTCTAGGGAAGAAAGGTTATGAAAAATAAAAAAATAAACAAAAGGAAAGAAATCAACACAAATGTCAACATTTGACTAGGGATCATAGCTTGTCTGCTCTCTGAACAGAGAAATTCTCCAGAGCAGTTAATTCATGAAGCCCAATCTCTCATTCTTCTTCCACAGTGACACTAACATATATCTACAGCAAACAACAACTTTATTCTCTGCAGTTTTGTTCAGATGAAAAAAAAAAATCAAACCTGGTTTCCACCTTAGAGCATCTACTGAAATATTGCATCACAAGAACAAAAGAGACAGTGCTACAGCAAGTGGGTAGATGAGTATTTTCTGTAGCTCAGTGCCTAGCTGTGCTATTTTGTGTGTCTTGTCTTTCCAGCAGATTCAACTACTCTGTCCATCTTCACTGTAACAGCTCCAGGCTCCTATACAGACTGAATCCTCAATGCTCCAAATACAGTAATGACCAACTGCCAGCTCTCAATTTAACTGAGGGTTGACCAACTTAAAAAAAAAAAAAACATCCCAGGAAATCACCATTAGGTGAAATAACAAGACCATGAAAATCATGCCATTGTTATAAACTACAAGCCATCTGTTTTTCTTTATGAAATGCCTTTGATTTCATTTAATTTTTCCCTAAGTCACTACACAAATGTCACTGCCAATGACTCTTGCAAAGATTCTGGGACAGTACCAAAACAGTCATAAAATCTAAGCATACTTTATAATCAAATTAAACAATGCTAAACAAGACAAATGATTATACTTAGTTTTATGCCCCAGACTTTCGAAGATGATCTAAATCACAGTTCCCTTTCATATGTCCTATACAATTGGACTGCAGCCTGAAAAAGATACACTTTAGAGCCTTTCTATACCTTACCCAGTTTCTGCTTAAAAATCTCTTACATCCTGTACTGGATCTGCCATTCAGAAAGTATCATAACTACCAATTAAGTTTTATTTCCCTTGATTTCATATTAAGTAACAGATATATTCTAACCATATATGGTCTTCCTTTGTCCTTGCTTCTAAAAAAGTTTATACAGAATCATCTATATGATGCATATATCACAATGCAGGTATCACTTGTGTAAAAATCTTTGTCAGTAGCTTTATTTTGGGCTGAGGCTTACTTGTTTGTTTCCATCTTTTTTTTGTGATTGTGTTTCCTCTCCTTTTGCAACCTAAAAAGTACTTTTATTTTCAAAGTGGCCCTTAATCGCCACCTCAAAGAACATCTGTAGGCTGTTTACACAGACTGGCATAATTTCTAGCAGCTCCTACCTGACACAAGAGACCTACAGTGAACATGCTGACAGCCAAGTTTATTAAATATGCAAAAGTAACACAGTTAGAGGGCTTCATTTCTTCTGTTTTGCAGCTGTTAATTTTTTGCTTAGGCTACAATTCCTCTTTGTCCAGAATAATGTTCATTAAGCTTCAGCACAACCAACTTGAACCTCCAGGGAACATCCACCTTCTCAGCAATGTACTGGACGTCAATAAGCCCATATTTGCACACTAACAAAAATCTTTGTTGCCTTCTAAAATTTTGATTAGGAACCCTGAATATTATAAGATTAACATATTTAACCCAATGCATCATACAGTTGTCTCAGATTGAAGCATAACCTTTGGTTATTCTTAAATTCAGCTGCGTTTAAGATTTAATGACACATGAGCCTAAGCTATCATTCATTCAGTTTTAATATTTTCTGTTGTTTACTTGTTGCATGGAACCTCCACACAACTGTTCTCTCACATTTCTTCTAGTATGAACAGATTACCTGTTCACCTAAAACTAGAAGCTCATTTGAAATGCACAGCAAAAATTAGTTCCTCTTCAGCCACACTACAAAATCAGACCCACTACACATCACTGCTACTGTCTGCAGATCAGTATGTGTACCAACAACTACCCACATTCCCAAATTATTCATTTGTCTTTTATGACAGTTATACAGTTCTACCTTCCCATTACAGCCACTTCATCAGCAATATCAAAATAAAACCATGCTCTAAGTTTTAGCAATGCTATTCCCTCTGACACTTTTTCTTTACCGAACCTACCCTAATCCATAGCTCTAGATAACTTTTTTAGCTGGTACCTTCAGTTTATGAGGCTGCTTTAGAAAAGGAATATCACTCCTAAACTATAAATATGTAGTCTGTATTTTAGACTTTTCCAGTCAAATGTAGTATTAAGTGATACTTTAAATAAGAGGAGGGTTTTTTTTTTTTTTCCCCAAGAAATCCTGCTAGTCCTCCCTCAGAACTGATCACAATTTCCAAAGATTTTTTCAATCACAAAATCCAAGGGCTGGTTCGCGGGATTTTTACACTTTTTTCTAATTAAAACAATTGTTGGCAAAATAATTCAAAGGGGGCTATATACATATAAAAATATAATTATTTTTAATGCTGTTTGCTAAGAACATCTCTCCCCTCCACCCCTCATTTCAGTCACAAAATCATCAAAAACACTTGAAAAATGTATATTCAGGTTTTGCTGGTAGAGTGCTGGTTTCTCCCTATGAAAAACGCCACGACCACACCTCTGCAATGTTAAAAAGGAGAGGAAGGCAATACACTTGCTGTGCTCTCCTTGTCCTATAGCACCTGAGAGACATGAAATTTTAAAGTTTAGCATTGCAACAGTAAGAACTTGGTCATCTTCCAAAAAGGGAGTTTAGGCAATGAACATTTAAAAACATATCTTAACCTAGTCCAAAAGTCATAGAATCCTCTAAACAATTGTAACTAAGCTTAGGTAAGGGCCTTATCACAGCAGCTTGAAGAGAGAAAGTAGTCATGGAAGGTCATGTCCAGATCCAAATTCTTCAACAAAAACCTCTCAATCGCCTCCCTTATTTTCATTTAGAAGTACTCATATACAGAGGAAACAATGTTTTGTTTCTCCATAATAAGGAATAAGAGTCTTCCACAAGCTGGCTATTTGGCTAAATTATCTGCTTACAGATAGCAGCTAAATTGTTTAAGACTGTATTGTTCTAACTGAGGGCTATGGGAAGAATTTCCAGAGCTAATTTATGACTGCATTATTGGGTTATATGAAGTGAAAGATAATGGCCTGCAAATAGATATATAGCTATCTAAATTAAAATAGCTGAGAGTCTGCTATTAACTCCTGGTACAAACAGCAAAAAAAGAAAAATTCCATAGAGAAGCTTTTCTTTTTCTTTCTGGACCCTTTTTCCCCCTCTTCCAAAAAGTGTGAAGTGTTGTGCTTGCTAATAAAGAAATACTACATCAGCAGTAATGGGAGGCAGGAGGGGCATTTTGTATAATCTGTAACTTTTATTATGCCTCCATTCTAATCTCGGATGAACCCAAACATTAAGAATTGCATTTAAAGTGTGAAGTTTAAAATTTCCTTGAAGTAACAGGAAGAAAGAGGAGGAAGACATTTGTTTCAGCCAGTTTGCAGCATTGGAACTTGCAGCAAATGAATACTTCCCTTTGTAGCAAACAATCAGAGAGAATATTAACCAAGAGTCACAGTACTTGATATGGAACATTCAAAATTAAACTTGAAGGCTGACTGATTAGTTCAGGGTTAATAACGCATTCTTCCTTAAAAGAGGGGGAAAAGAAAAAAAAAAGCATAGTTCAAACTGAGTCCAAAGATGGCAGGTGACAGAAAGCAGCGACCTTAGATGACTGTTCTAGGACCACATCCCAAAACGCAGCACAGCACAATTAACACTAATTGGTCAGCAGTCTTAGCACAAATGCCAAGAATTAAGCAAGCACTGAAAACAAAAGTCTCTGCCTCTCCCCAGGAAGGATGCTCTCTTCGGGTCAAAGATTTGAAACACCAGTGCAGGGAAGCCAGCACTTCTCCTATTAGCACATTGGGCCCACAGATACAGAGCTCCTCAGCATTTCATCTACAGCATTTCCTCAGCATTTCAATTTTTACTTCACCTGCAGCACCTACCATATTTACCATATACCAGTAAATATACTTCCACTATGACTGTGAAGAATTGCTTCCTGTAGCACAACACAGGACATCAATTTTCAGGAACGCCATTGACATCTTCCACCCACATTCAATTACCCAGCTACCTGGGACTGCACAAGTTACTTCTACTCTGAAGTAAAAGGCTTTGCAGCAAAGTATATCAAGAGTGCCCAGCATGAAAACATGACAAAAGCAGCCAGAGAGCCACACAGATCTGCAAGCAGCAGATGTGAAATAGGAAGCTCACAGGACAACTATGGAACATGATGTCTCGTAGCAGTTTGTCTTGATTAAAAACAAAGGGGAAGGCAAAAGGGAGGGCAGAGCTCTGAAACAGTCCCTGATGAGCAGCAATGACAGGACAGCTTCAAACAACCCTATTTTCCCAGCTACATAGTGAGTGCTGGTTTCTAAAAAACATGCTCAAATGATCTGCGTGAGGCAGAAGACAGGATGGTCAGTTCTCCAGGTGGGAACTGGTAAAACTCGATGCTGGTGTAGGCACCTACTGCTTCAGAACTTCATGAGTTTGCACATGGTAATTGAGCTCTAAGGGAAGAAGAAAAACAAATTGCTCCCTTAAAAATGGCAGCAATCAGAAAGCACTATGGTAAAATACCACAGTAAGATGGTCTCATATATCAAATATTGATCCAGCTCCTGTAAACACATAAAGTTCATGGAAGTCAATTTTCCCATTAATCCTACATTCATGCCCTAATAGAATCACCCCATATTTTATATTCATATTTATTCTCACTGCAGTAACAAAATATTTTCAGCTCAAAAATCAGACTTGCCTTTAAATGTAAGAGGATTCTAAAAGCATGTCCTGAAATATTTCAGTCCTCTCTCTCCTCCTTTCCTCCCTTCCAAAACACTACTGAAATGTTATTAAAAAAAGTTATATCCTAGAACCAATCATCTCTCCTGCTTGCAAGTAAGGATGATTGGTGCAGCATTTAAAAATACCAAATTTAGGAAGCTCTATGTCCTCTCCCATTTTGTTTCTCCTTGTTCTCTCACCTTAGAGAAACAATTTTAATTCTGGAGAATCCTAATACATACACATAACACAGAGCACTAGAGAGTAGACGTCTGTGAAAGAGGATTTACAATAAAGCACCCATTTATTATCTAGTTTCATTTGGCACTGACCATAATTAGATGAATGGCGAAACAAAATGGTTACACTGATGTCAGCCTCATTTCTCAAGGCATGTGCAACCTTTCTCTGAAAGAAGCTAGTAGCAAGTTCTTTTCCAGTTTTGAAAGCATTATTTGAAAATGCAAAAGGAGGGGGGAAGGGTAAATGACAGGAAGTTTTACCCTATATTAAAGTGTCTCATCACAGCCGTAAAATTCAGCTATGCACCAAATGTCTGACTGTACCACACTGTTACCATCGAAGTTACACTACCACAAATGGATTTGCAAATGAACACGCACTACGGCTCTACAGCAGACTAATAGCAGGCCCAGGTTTAGATCAAAAAACAGCAGAGTAGTAGGATTTTTTTCACATGTGGTAAAAACCTGATGTTCCTTTTGATGGGAAGTAGGCAACACAGTCACAGCTGAAAAATGGTGCACTATAGTTTAGACTATTTTGGTCTTCACTCCTAAGCTAATAGGGCACTAGCACAGAGTATTATAGAAAATCAAGTTGGAAGACTTCTGGAGGTCACACAGTCAAACCTCCTGCTAATTTCAGGAGCCAGTTTCAAAGCTGGGTCTGGCTGCTAAGGACCTTATCCACTACAGTTTTTATCACCTCTAGAAATGGAAATACAATAGCCTCTTTGGGCAGCCAATTCCAGTGCTCAGCTACGCTTGCTGTGCAGAACTGTTGTCCTTACAACCAATTGCTCAGCTGCATCTTGTTCCCACTGCCTCTTTTCCTTTCACACGACACCTCTGAGAAGAGCCTGGCCTCACCTCCATCTTCTATAACAACAACCCACCAGGTAGGCAGTGACAGCATTCACAAACTCCTGGAGCCTTCTCTCCTCCAAATTAAATGAAGCTGGCTCCCTCCACCCACACACTTAAAACACGTGCTCCAGCCCCCAAGCACTGCACTCTCCCTAGTCTCTCAGTAGCTCTCAAACTAGGGGCCTGAAACCAACCATGGTATTCTAGATATTCCCTCATCAGTACTAGTCAGGAATAATCACTTGTCCTTATCTGATGGCTACAATCTTGTTCACACAGCCTATACCAATTCATTGGGCTATTCCTACTCAGGTGCAGGGATTTGCTTTGGAGACTTTTTGCTGTTTTTTCTTAAAAAAATGTATGGGGTTCCTGTCAGCCCATCACTCCCAATTGAGGCCCCAATAAAAGTGAACATATTGACTGTTCCTCCACAATCTGGTATTCAGAAGCATGCTGAAGGTGCCCTCATTCCCACCATTTGGATTCCTAGCAATGATAAAAAGTTCTACACTCAGTCCCAACCCTTGAGGTGTGCAACAGTCCAGCCAAGTTTTTTCCCCACCTTTTGGGTTATATATCCTGGCCATATATCCCCAGTTTGGACTATCAGAGGCTGTGTTAAATGTCTTTCTAAAGACATCTCAGGGAACACTACTGCTTTCCCTTCATCCAAAGGGGCAGCGACAACTTTTTCTCAGAAAGCAAATAAGGCACTCTTCCTAAAATACATGCTGGGTCTTCATAACTGCCTTCTTGTTATTTTATGCTCAGAAATGTCTCACTAAATTAAACCATTGCTTAGTTCTTGCTAAAAAAGACTTAATGAGATCCTAAATCTCACTGTCAAGAGGTCTTCCCAATATTTTTTCCTCAAGTTTCTCCTTGAAATTCTGCCCATTCTTCTCAGCTCCACCTCCAGTCACAATCAGATTCTGGATCTGTGGCAATCACTTGTCTTCATGAATCAGCTTATCCCAACCACAGGAAAAAGATGGGATTTTTCAGAATCTTGTATCTCTGTAGTTTATCAAAACATGAAAATATCCCTCCATTATCCCACTGATTTATTTTTAACAGATCCCTCCAAAATTTCAAAGGGCACCAATCCATAACATTCTAACAGTTAACTACTGACATCTGGCCTACACATCAAAGCCCCTAACTCTCCTTGTCTGTCACTGACAAACTTCATACAAAGGTGTTACTTAATATCAATGAATAATTAAATTCCATTATGACTGTTATATTTCCAACTGTGATTTCATTTGTTGTCCATATTTCTAGTTTTCATATTATTTGACTTGCTGGATAGCCATTTCCAACCTTCACTTACCCACCTAATTTATTTAAATTACTATAAACTTTATTTAGCCTTTCATTGCTTCTGTAGTTGCGGTGATTATTCTAAAATAAATGTCAACAAATCAATTGTTATCTCACAAAACTTCCAGATGCCTAACATTTCACATATTCTCCCAGCAGTCTTCAGCTTTCTAACTTTTAATTCATATCAAGAAATAAATTATGCCTATATCATTAATTTTAAATGAGCATTGCCCTGTCCATTTTTAGCCTATTAATATTTCTCCAAATGAAAAGACTTTTGTCCTTTCAGTTGACTAAACAGCATCACGTTGTCTTGTTGCACTTAAGCTCTGTAAGCCTTCATTATCTGTATGCTAACCCTGTTCTGTTTACCATACATGCAAGTCGTGTTTCACCCCACCCCTGCACATACGTTACCTCAAAATCACAATGGTGCCAGTTCTTCTGCAGTAATTTTCAACACAAGCAAGGTGTGAGTGTTTCAACATGAGGTAGTTACCATTTATACTTCTCACTTTTTTTCTAAAACACTAAGTCCTAAACTCATAAGATGCTGATCATTAGATGTTTACTAAAGCTCCTGTTTAAAAAATAGCATTTGGGGGTTTTTTCCACCAGTACACTTTTAGCCTCATTGTATTTCAGGAGATAACAATCATTATATCCAAGGTTTTCTTTAATTCTGGCCTCCTCCTTTCTATAAGGCTTTATAGATCCAGATCTAATTAGAATGTCTCTTACATGACTAAAACAATATCAAGCAGTCCAGACTTAACTTTCCCATCTAAAAAAAAAAAAAAGCTGCCTACATAATTTAGCAATGCTTTTGACAGCAGAGACACTGCTTCCTTTTCCAACCAAGAACTACCGCAATACAATAGTCTACTTTGGGACATGCTTCCAAAATTAACTTTGATTCTCACTTCTACTGTCCAATAAATATGTACTATGATGCTGCTGTAATACATCCTCTTCATCCACACTTGATTGCCTGTATTTCATACCTGAATGTGATCAAGTACCAATGATTTATTTTCCAAATCAACTTGAAGTCACGTAAACATTAGAAAAATTATGCTTGTTGAATTAATTGGAACCAGTATTAACCTACCCATTTCCCAAAACAGTCTTTCATGCTTTTTTTTGCCCTGCACCCATGACCCTCACTTTTTCCATTTCATAGGAATAGCCTCTGCTGGTACTCTCAAAATTAACATAATGTAAACATCTCTGAGATGCAATCATCAGTATCACAGCAAAAGAGGATTTTGGCTGACCCCAGCATTCATTATGCTTTTAACTTCCTGTGGTTTTATAAATTCACCACTCCCACAAAAGAAATGAAACAGCATAAAATGAAATAGTTGCATTTTAAGTTATGTATTCATAAAAAAGAACCACAAGATACATTTTTCTGATGCATTATTTCTCTTCACAGCTGACGGAGTCAGGAACTCTCCTAGGTTACCACGTATCACTTCAAGACTGAAGCCTCATGTTGGATCAGGTATGAGATTTCAAGTATTTTACATGAAGAGGACTGATTATTTATTTATTTTTAAAGAGGGTCACTCTCTCAGCTAATTATGGTCCTCAGTCTGTTCTCCAGTGGATGAACACTCCAGTCCCTGAATGCTAGCAGTGTGTTTCAAAAATACCACAGTAGAGTTCCACAAGCAAAATACCTATTTCAGGGTAACCATTTACCTGTCTCACCGATACGCACTGTTCTTTCACTTCTGTCAGGAAAGTTAAAGAAAGTTTCCCACATTTCTATTTTATTTTTTGTTAAGTATCACTGTAGTTCTGATCTCAGAATAGATCTATCAATTTATACTTTACCATGATTTTCTCTGTTCCCAATAAAATTCTAAATTCATTCTTGCCTGAGCTAGCTGGATATACCTAATAGAAGACACTCTTTAAGGAACAAACACATGTTAGCCAGAACACCTAGCAGATGACAGCCCCTACACAACATCTTTATGGTTGTTGTTCACTTTCACTGTGAAGATATTTACAAAAGAGTTATGAAACAAAGCTGCTAACAGCAATAAAGCAAAACTTAACACCACATTGCCCTGATAACACAATGCTGACTGTATATATTTGGCCCCAGTATGCCACTAATTCCAGTGTAAAAGAATCAAATAGCAATACAGTGAAAGGTTACAACTGGCAAAACTCACCTTAGTACAAAGAAATTAGTGAAAGAAAAAGCAAGAGAAGAAGAAAAATCCTAAACCTTTGATTTCCTGGTTTTCAGCCATGCTGCAATATGTCAAAGTGTTTATTTCTATTTATGCTGCTTAGAAATCTGCAGAATTGATAAAATATGAATGCTGAGTGTTCTTACAACATGAAACTGCTAATAAGAGGAATTTTCCCCACCACAGATGAATAATAAAGCCTTGTTTATTCTTTTAGAGACAGTTTCACTTAAAATGGACACACACTAACTTCAAGAATTTGTCTTAAATGTTTCATTATAACTTTTTTTAATGTTTATTTCATTGGCACTCTGTCATGCTTCAGAGGACACTTCACATGAAATATTTAGATGCTAGCTCATGAAGCAACTGCCACTGCAATATTTCATATACTCTGTAGAAAATAACTTGCCTTCAGCAGAACTGAACTATATTAGTGTATATGCAGAGTTCACAAGACATGGACAAACTTGTGAAATTCTGAAGGCAGAAGTATACAGATCATTACAAGAAATCCTTCTTGACATGCTTCTGTCATTGCTTTGTAATTTGCATACCATTTTCTCATCTAAGTATTAACATTTCCAACACCAGGCTCCCATATATCATTGCCTTACATTGACACCTGCTGGAAGTGAATGGGATTGTAAACCATACCTTTTTTCCTCAATCAGTGTCTGATTTAACTCTACAGGCAGACAAACAATTCTACTTTCAGTAAACTAAGCACAGACATCTGAAAAGGCTAAGCTGTGTGACTTTTTAACAAACAGAATAACAAAATGCATACTTTCAAGCTACACAAGAACTCCCAAGGCTCTCAGTGCATGGATTCTCAATCAGGAAATATATTTTAATAACAGCCTTTGAGAAGATTTTTTACTATCCCTTGGGTAGATTTATACTGAACAAATTAACTATCCAACCATTTACTAGGCTCGTGGGCTCATTAGGAAATAATTATTACTGCAAGAGTCACTAAATAGTTCTTGTGTGACAAACATTGTTACAAACAAGCTCATACACAAAAATGTGACTAGGTTTTAAAGCACTTCATTTTCTAGTGCTTATGAAAAGACAATTAAAAACCGTATCTTTACATTAATGAAAAAAAGATCTGCCTCATTCACAAAAGCAAACAGGGCTGCTTAATGACAGAACTGATAAAAACAATAACTGAAGCATGCTTGTTAAAATAGCTTGTATGTACACAAACTACGGTCTATCATTCCTCATAATGAATGAATACTCCTCTCAGTACAGCTTTGTAAACAGAAGCACACTGCAACACCCATTTGAAAACAGTATGCCAGAACTTCTTACACAAGCTTCACTGTTACGAATCAGATACAGCATTATAGCCTTTTCTGACTTCCAAACTCTATTACAGAGGTTGGATCTCTTTTACTTGATGATATTTTTATATTTGTCATCGTGGAAAACAAATTTCAGACTGAAGCATTATGAGTTACAGTGGCTTTGCTTTACCATCAGAAAAAGGATGTGGTCATGCACTTTGGTTTTCACAAACCTTGTTTCACCAACAAACAAAGGTAGTTTTAGAGTATCAAAAGCTGCAAGATTAAAAAAAAAAACAAGTGCAAAGGCAGCCAAATACTATTTCTATAAGGTTATGTCAGCATACAGCTGAAGACCTCTCCAATTTTACATTTTTCCAACATTAAGAAGCAGGATCCTTATATTAAAGTCCAATAATACAGCACAAGATGACCATTCCACAGAGGCACCAACACTGCAGCAGTATTAACTCATGGATTTTACAGACCACTTTGAAAATTTATTTTTTATTTTAAACTGGTGAATGATCAACCTACTTTAAAAAAAAAAAAAAAAAGAAAGAAAGAAAGAAAAAGATTTTTACTAGGTGGCTTAGATCATTACAAGAGTGTTGAAGTTCTGAACTACTGAAACTGTAGATAAAAAAAAAGTAAACAGTCTCAGTGAAGGCAGAAAGAGTCAGCCACCAGAACAAACAGCAAAAATAGCAGGTGGTAGCCTATGTCAACATGCTTTTCCTCCAACTTTTCCTTATTTTTTTTATCTCAGAAAGAACTCTAGAAATACAAGCAGGTGATGCCAAAATTTCATGGTTGTGTATTAGCCTGCTGCACTCATTCCTAATTAAAAGTTTAATAAAGCTCAAAAGCAAGAACACTGGGCACAGAAGAACGCAGTCACTCTACCTAATGGGTACGCGGGAGTTAACGTACTGCATTTACCAAGAATCAACCAAGTTCTTTGGAAAAGGACATGTGGTAGTATTTACAAAATATCATTGAACGTTAAGAGTTTCCTTCTGGACACTGAAATGGTAGACAAGAAAGCACTTTTTTAAAAAATGTGTCACTCTGACAAGCACAAGTTGTTTTTTTGCATTGCATTCTTTAACAAAACATGCACATGAGAGCATGGCAGGCTTTAAAAACAAACTAGATAGCCTAGATACTTTTGACAGCCATCCCACTCTTATTTTCTTTTCTTTCTAGCTCAGAAAGACAACAGAGTTAGCAATAGATACTCATGATTTAGGGTTTACATTTCTTACCTTACAGAGCTTCTGGTAACGGGGAGAAGAAACTGCCATCCTCTGTAAACGATGCAACAACACCACAACTTTCTGCAGAGATGTTCTCACCACAGCCATCATTTTAAGTTTGCCACACTTCTGAATACACCTCAGAATTTGCATTATAAATGAAGAGCAACTATCATTTCCTCCCGGTCACTGGACAATGATTTGCCAGCTTTCTGAGCATGCTCTCTTCCAGGACTGCTTTTGCAAGCCACAGGCTTTATACGTTGCAAAGGCAAAGGAGGTTGATATAGCATAAGTTTCTCTCCCAAAATAACCCCACAAAACAAATGCATAAAAATAACAGCCTTCACGGATTCTTCTAACTGGTGCTGCTCAGCTCTGCTTGTGCAGAGGGTAAATGAAGTTGTTGAGCAGCCAAGCGTCTGCCACTGCTCAGGAGTGCACTAAATAGCCAAGAAGGGTTATTAATTTAAGCCTGAAAGCTG
Organism: Todiramphus chloris collaris; assembly: GCA_025345505.1. Classification (NCBI taxonomy): domain Eukaryota; kingdom Metazoa; phylum Chordata; class Aves; order Coraciiformes; family Alcedinidae; genus Todiramphus; species Todiramphus chloris. Next base: position 3,003,919 of record JANVCC010000020.1, read on the forward strand.
CAGGAAAAAAAAAGGGATTCCTTCAGGAAGACGGCTCCAGTGTATAATGACAGTTGCTCTCCCTTAGTAGCTGCTTGCTATCGGCAGACTGAGCATTTGCTCGCTTACTCTGGGAAAGGATGCTCTCGCTCTCAGACTGAACACAGCTCTGGCAGAGCTCTAGTGAGTGAATAACAGACTGTGTTATAAATCTTGAGAGAGGAGCAGAGAGATACCTGCCCTAATTATATCAGCCATACGTTAAAGGCTAATAAATCACACAGGCACTTCTCAAAACTAGATTACCCAATACAAAAGGAAAAACCGCAGGGGGTAAACCTCTCTGCTATGAAAACTCTCTTAAAGCTAATTTAGTCAAAGGGATCTCAAAGGGGTTCTCACTTGTGCCAGAAAGTAGGAATGTTTTTCCGGAGCCACATCCAATTAAGATCTTTTCCTGAATGACTTATTAGGACAAGAAAGACTAGGGTTTTGACAAATTAAAAGCATACAGTTGCGCCATCCCCCCTCTTTCTAGCCATTCTCTAATTCAAAGAGCTAACATCATTTTGATGTTTTTCCCATGACAAAGCAGAATTATTTAAACCATCCAAGGATGGCAGTAGGACATTCAAGAGCATGGATGTGTTTTGCTGCCAGCAAAGCACTCCCAATGCAATACAGGCAACATACCCCTAGGTGTGGTGATACTGCAGCGTAACCAGACAGTTATTTTTGTCTTACTTACAAAAAGGCACTACAATAAATCTACTTAAACCTTTATTGAGAGGGGCTGCTGTAGGAAAGTTTCAGGGAAGACATTATCAACACAGTAGGCGATAGACACCACTACAAGTAATCACATTATTTAATGCGCATATTGCCCCACAAACAGATACATACAGTTTTCAAGCACATCCATCAGCACAGTATGGAGGCATTAGCTACAAGTAGCATGACAAGTTCATATGACCCTAGATAATGCATAGTTTAGAGGCCAATGAATTATACACTGCTTTGAGTCTTCTCAGGCACTTGCCATATGAGGGGATGAATGTCAAGTGCACGTTCTTCATACAGGACTTCTAAAACCTCTTCCCATCCAATTGTGCTAACACAGACTTTTCATCCTTATTTTTAGAACTGAATAATTGTTTCCACTAGTCCTAAGGTAAACCACTTTCACCTGTACTCTGGTTTGCTCCTGACCTGTCCAGCATCAATGACAACATCATTTTGAGGAAATAAAGCCAGCATTACACTCTGTATATAGAAATCTTACCACCTGTATTCTCCACCTTGCCAGACTCACCTTCTTTCCCCAACTCCACCACTCGTTTGACCATTTCCCTGTACTTCATTGCTCCTGGCTTATATCTACACTTCCTTACAAGCACAAGTCTGTTCCTTTAACCTATAAGCTCTAGCCTACCATCAATCATTAGCTGACACGCTATTACCAAACACCTTCTGAGGAAACCTATGAAGCAGCAGAAGCCCAAAACCAGAAGCATTTGGAAATGACTGTGCAAGAGCTCAAACCTCTTCTGTGTAAGACAGAACCCACTGTCCACACCTGCTGCCTTCTTCCACTTCTGCTTTTTTCCTTCCCAGCTAATATACAGGTATAAATCAAACAGTAAAGCAAACAGCCCACCACTAGCCATGTTGATTTTACTTTGAAATAAAGCAAAACTTTCAAATTATCTTGAACATTTCTACATCTGTAGGCAGAGGACTTCACACAAATTAACCCAGTGTTACTTCTTACTATTTCCTAGCTCATTTTCTGCATCTTGCTTCACATGGGGTTTTATCCTCCTTCAGGTGGCTACTGAACATTTTGCAACAGATTGGAGTGTGTTTTGGCACTAACATGGAAGGCAAGTGTTCTGTAACATTTAGATACTGAGAGGATGAATTAAATAGACTGATGACATAATTGTGAACTTCCTCCTTTTCAAAAGAAAATGGTTACCACATTCAAAGTTTGCATTATTTGCATATCACTGTTGTTAGCCTCAGATGTTGTAGGAGAAGGCAAAACAAGGCTTCAGCAGTGCCCAGATCATTCATCCCACTGTAGAGTGGCTTGAGCTGCAGCCAAACAAGTTAGCCCAAAAAACATAATGGAGGATAGTCCTCATGCACACACATAGATGTCAGTTTACCAGATGATCCTATTTTGAAAACGCATGATGTATATAACAAAAGCATTAAAAAAAAAAAAAAAAGCCAACCTCAAGTTTTGTCTATGGTTCAGCATCTATTTTACCTAGAATTTATCACATCTTAAACTCTTAGTAAAGCTTTACGCAATGTACAGGCCTTGGGGGCAGAGGCATCTTCACACAGAGAAGAAAAAGTCACAAGCTCTGCATTCTTCTGAAAACTACTTAGAAGAAATACTTATTCACATCTTGAACAAAACACAAAGAGAATAGCATTGTTATTTTATACCACTCAACAGGGGAAGAACGGGAAACTATCTTTGTTTAATCAGTGTTAAGCTTAAGACCTTGCAAGGGAGCAGGCTTGATTTTTTTAAGGTACAAGATATTAGAGCTTTATTTTGTTTTCAAAAGTTCATTTCAAGAAATATGTGAAAACAGAAACATTGTTTTTAAAGTGTTTGCCAGTGTCATGATATGAATGTCTTCAGTTATATTAAAAGTGAGATTGAAAGATGGTAGGGGACGAAGTTCGTTTAGGAAGCCACTATACTATGACAGCCTTTGACATGCTCTGCTCCCCTTGATAGTTGAGAAAAGCTCACAATATTATGTAAAGTCATGGGAAAGTTAAGTGATTACGCTTCATGTGCCCTGTGTGTAGAAGCATAAAGTCACAGAAAAAGATGGAGAATATCAGGTAATGGAATGCTGAACAAGGGGAGGTCATGCCCAAACATCTGCATCTGCCTTCTTAACAGGTACAAGACATGGTACAATGACATGGACAAGACAGGTACAATGGACATGGTCAAGAGCAACTCTGGCACTTTTAGCCGTACTGCAGCACAATGAAGGAATGCGAGCAATTTTCCATGACCACGGTGCTTCACACTTGCATGGAGTCAACAGGCAAATTGTTAAATAAGAGCTTTATCTTGATATGATTGACTACACAAAATGCAAGATAATGCAGAACTAAGTCTATTTACACACAGCACTGCTTCGTGTTTTTAGCTTCCCGTGTCCCCATTTTAGCTCTTCCACCTCCACTACGTTAATTTGGGGGATTTTGGCAACAGGAAGTATAGTGTTAACTTCTAGGTGTTAGTATTACAGGCTAATCTCAGTATTTCACAGAGCCCCATCTGAGTTATGGGGCTGACCAGAATTATATAAACATTTGGGAGGGACATGTCATCTTCAACAGACACAAGCTTCCACAATATATTGCTCTCCTCCTTATGATTACAGTGAGCAGCTTGCTATTGGCTACTTTAAACTTAACTTGTTTCATTTAAATTCAGTGTAGATATGTTCAGAGTAAGAGCACTACTGAAAGCAGCACTATTTTTCATTATAAGCTGTTCAAATCCCATGAACTTTGACCGCAGATGACATTATGCCAAACTCAGAGTGCAGTATTTAATTACTTATCTAGCCACCCAGTTCTGTGCTTATCAAAATAACTGTGCTAAATAAGGCATTCTAATTGAAGGGAAAAAAAAATAAAACATCTGGGAGAAAGATGACACACCAACAGTGTTCACATGAGGTTAACAGGACAAAGGAAATTCATGTGTCATAGAAACACAAAATCCTTTTAGCCAGTGATGTTCAACATTTTGCTGCCAGAGATGCAAAGATACTAATTTTTTAAAAGAGCTGTCAGGTCTCCACACCCTTTCCTCCCGTTTTCCCTCAATACACTGTACCCTTTATGCAGACTGAATCCAGCTCCTCTCTCCCCCCTACCACCCCAAAGGAGACGTATGGTGTACGCAAAGGCAGGAAAACCCAGATGATGTGGTTGGTACTCAGCTAGTCCATGCTTCTTAGACAGGGACAAGGGATCTCCCTTGGAGACTTTGGACAAGCTAGGGTGTACATACATTAAAAAGGACTGTAAGTGGTTCCAGTCTCCTGACTGAATTCTCGAGTTTCCAGTCTGTGGCCTGTGCAGGAAGGCAGGCCAGCTGGGGAGCTGCTGGGCAACAGGAGAGGGAGAAGAGGAGATCCAAGAATAAGAACAACTTGGATGGCTGGAAAAGCAGAAGGAGGAAGGTGGCAGGCAGGGATAGGAAACAATGCAGCTCAGGAGGGTTTAACTTGGAGGGAACTAGATGAAATTATTCAACTGGAAAAATCACACAACATAATTTTGTTTAATCAAGTATATACGTCCTGAATACAGTCACACTTCAAGGTAATTTAAGAGCCCTCAGTGCCACAAGTGTCCACAAAATATGCATTTCAAACCTTAGGAAGAAAAATCGGCTTCCTTCACACAACTGACTTCTAAAATACCAATTTTTAAACACTGTACAATAGGCTGCAGGTTTCCCCACTCCAGTAGATACTTTTCCTCCACAACATTTACCCCTGAGAAGAAGCATGACTAACAGTAGTATTGTTTAATTTCTTACCTGCATCTGCTTTCTGAGTTCCTTTATGCAGGCACTGTCCTGAGCATTGTTCTCACGCTGGGATGCATCTGCTAGAACATTAACTGTCGTCTCTGCCTCCTGAAGCCACTTGAGGAAGCTCTCCAGATCTTTGTGTGAGGCCTGTACTGTCTTCAGCTCTGTCTCCAAGAAATTCTGCCTATCAACAGCTCTGAAAACAAAACAAGTGTCAGAATATTCTCCCATAACACAGAGTATTACATGCATCATAACTAAACTAACTAAAAGAAATCTGAAAGTTATCTCTATTAAGAAACTATACATACGTCACAGTTTGTTTTGTCATTATGTCACTGTTTCTCTCATTATTTTAGCTACAGCTACCCACGGATGTTCTGAACTGGTTACATGTCATAGCCTTTTTTAAGAAGGAATGTGGAAGAAACAAAGTTATTAATTAAAAGCCCTGCTTTTCCTTTTTGATTATTACTATCATGGACTTATGATACCCCAAATGGTAGAGGTGTTATTCCAGTGTGTGAAAAGTGTGAATGCTTTTCCTCATCATCAAAAATTATACAGAGTAGAAGCATTAAGGGCCTGGGGGATTTGATTCCTCTGTGACAGTGAGCACCTAAATTTGTGAGAGTTAAGTGCCGAAGGATAAAAAGACAAATATCTGGTTGTTTCTGCTAAAAGGCAAGACTTTCCACACTGTCACTAAAACCAGAATACACTGCCATCATCACAGTCAAGACATATTCAGCTTGCTTAAAGATAAAAAAAGACTGGCAGAATATAGTCCAAATTTTCAATCAACCCAACAAATCTCTGGTTGGTATCAATGCAATAGTTTGTATGATGATACTTTAATATGTAAGGAACTCATTTAAAACCTTTGGTAAGCATATTGTTGGTAAGCAACTTCAAAATATTTCCTCGAAAAAAAGATCACATTTTACTTCTGCATAACAGAGCTGCCTTCTTGTCACTGAAACGAAACTCAGATGGGAAACTGTTGTAGTCAGCAATTTTAAAAGCTCCAATTAACAACGTTAATTAAAGCATGACAAGCTAAATGCAACCCGTTTGAGGCTGTTCTTCTGCAGTATCTCTTTTCCCAAAATCTGGACAAAAGAAACAAGCTGTCCCACACCAGCACACTGTACAGAAATCATAGCAGGGCTACTATTTAGAATGGTGCTACTAAATAAAAAGAAAGTTCAATTTTATTTTTGCACCAAGCACTAAACATATTGCAAGATTTCAGGGGTAAAGTGGTGTTTAATTTCAAGTAAAACAAGATCAAAACACTCAGCATTTGATATTTTCACATGAATTAAACATGTTTATCCAGATACACTCAAAATTCCATGTCTTCTACCTCATATTCTGCTTGGGATTTCTTTCCTTTTAGCCATGCTGTGGCAACAGCACTGCTCAGCAGTATTAGTGAATAACTGTGTTTAGAATCATGAATTTCAAAAGTAGTTAAAATATTCGTTTTAGAAAAGAAGCTGCAGGTGCTCAGTAACATTCAGGATGACATTTCAAAGGAGGTAATCTAGTTTACTAGCACATCAGAAAAGACAGATGCAAGGAAAATCTGTTTTCCTTCAAGAGCAGTAAGGAAATCTCATGCAACCCCAATTCTGCCAGGCTTACATTAGCATAAGCAACTGAATTTTCTAGAGATTACTTGCAAAATATAGTGTTCCTGCCTCCATTTTAGAAGCTTAGGTCTTATGTCACTTGTTAGTAATTGGTTTATCCAAAATAAGACTCTGAATCGTTCCTGACTTCATGCTTGCCCATGTTTTGTCTACAGGTACATGTCTAGCAGGACAAAAAAACCTTGAACCTTGCTTCTCACATCAAGCTCTGGGATGTTTTATTCACTTTTAAAAAAAAAAAAAGAAAAGATAAATAGCATACTAAGGATTACAAATGGTTTGATAAGACATTGCCTAGAAAAGATAACAAGCATCAGCTCAAAAATTAGAGCACACCAAGGAACTATGAGAAAAGTGTAAAGTAAAAGCAGTTGTGAGCTCTGACTTCAAAACCCTTTTCCTCTGCAGGGATTTTCTTCCCTAGCAGGGGGTTAAGGCCAAAGGTGGAAGAACAGGAGTGACAACAGGAAGAACAGACTGGTAATAAAGGTGACCTTCAAAGAAAACAAAAGCCCCAAAGGATGAAACACAGTAAGTGACCCAGATCTCTAAGTCTAAGTGCTGATATAATAGATGGGAATTGACACAACCTGAACTTTACAATAATATTCATTGAAGAATGTAGTCTTCAGCATAAAGCTTTAATTTCTGAAACTTTCTGCTTGGTTGAAATTCAAGGAAACGATAAAATTCAGACAGCAACCATAACCTATTACTGAGGCAGCAAAACCACACAGAATTACTACAGTTTCACCCTGAAGTATAAAAACCAGAACATAAACAGCCACGGGACAGAGTATCCAATTTACTCAACGTCAAGCTGAGGAGCTTCAGACTCTTAATACAAGCAGTTTTAGTGTAGCATCTTCACATGACACAGCTACAGTCTTCTTGGTAGTCCTTCTCAGGATTGTAATTCTCCCAGGTGATGTTACTAAGGACCCCTTCCTTACACAATCTCAACAAACTAGTATCATAAAGCATTAGGCTATAAATATAGATCTGTGCTTTTAGAAGCCTTAGAGCCACTTGTGTGCTCCATGTACAAACCCTGCATGTCTTGAGATCTGCCACATGAAGTAAGCCTTGTCACTCAAGGTTCACTAGTATTTCTATTTATTGCATTCAAAGCAAGCATAAAAACCTTCACTCCCTTTAAAAGGTGCTTTCACTGCACATTCTCCCCTTTTAACTCTACTCTGCTGCTCCATGGGGTCTCGTTGAGCAGTTCTATGCTCCGGCTAACCACTTGCTCTTGGAATTCTCCTTTATATTTGGTTTCTAGCTAAAAAACAAAGCAGATACTCATCCTTTCTAAGGATGCAGACTGCAAAACAGTAGCCCCAGAGATAATCTAGGAGCTTCAGTTATACACAACAGAAAGCAATTGCTTATTATTCCAGACATTAAGCAGATTCAAAATTAATTAGAGGCTTCAGACAGGAGCTCTTCTTTCTGGTCACCTGCTCTGAGTGCTAGGCAGTTTTTTGCCAATTCGAGCCAAAACACTGAAATTTGAATGTGAATGAGAGTACTATAGAGCTGTAGTCTACCCTTACTGCTAATCCAAGGACCTGTTTCCCTTCACCCTTTAATTGCATCTTGACATTCACATGAAGCAAACAACATTTTTGGAAAAATTATTAGCTAATTTGAGGAAAGAAAGGACGATTTGATGGTGGAAATGCTGCAGCCCCTAATCTTAATGCAAATGAACGGTCATGAAGGGGCATTTCAGGAGATCACCTCATCAGTATGAACTAGTTCCAAAAAAGTAAAAGTAAAAACCCAAGGAAGTTGTGTCTTATGCCAAAGTCTTTCCCAGTCTACTGGAAAGTTTTCTGAAGAATTGTGAAAATAAGCTGTCCACATCACATAGAATAATTGTGAAATGTTTTGTTTGCTTGAAAAATCCTCTCTCTCAAAACATTTAGAGATTCACAAATTGTTATTCTCTCCAATAATCATACAGAATAAGCCATACAAAGTTTTGCCTGTTTTGCACCTCATCTCTAAATGGACATAACTAAGAAAGTAGCTGCCACATCAAAAGTTCAAAATAACAGAAATACCATTTTCCTCCAAAGGAGGATAAGATGACACTTCTACTCTGCCTCTTACTACCTACTTCTTGCCACTGTGAAATTCTGCTCTCACTCCCCAGGATATAACATCAACTTCAGAGGTTTTATTACCTATGATTTTTATTTCCTTTACTGACATTTCATTACAAAAGCAGGTGCTCCTTTTACATGCACACATACATACATATTTTGGTTGTCATCTCCCCCACTCCCATATAGACAGAATCAATTTTCTCTTCTGTCCCTCTAACTACAAAGTATATCATCTTTTAAGCCGCAGGCACTGAGTCAGACACTATTTTAAATGTTAATTGTCTATCAAATACTAAAAAGAATTTCTGCACAGATCAGATTACCTTGCAGAAAACAGTATTATGCATTGGGAAAGGCCATATCTTCATTAAGACATATTTCTATTCATCCTCTCTTAGAGCATATTTGCAAAGTAAGTTTCAAGTAAGTCTTGGTTCCTATAGCTCAAGTATTTTCTAGATGGGAGTGCTAGAAGCATCATACTCAGGAACCTAAAGCACAGCCTCATTCAGGGAAGGTTTCTGTTAGCTGAAAATCTGTAGTGAATTAATGGAAGACCAAGCTGAATACTTCGAGCCTTGTGAAAAGAAAGCACAGCAACAAACTACAAAATCATAAGGCATACAAGCACTGAGGAACTGGCAAGGAGCTGTTCAAAGACACGTAGAGAATGATACCCACAGGCAAACCTGAGACCAAACATGAGAGAAGTACTTTTTTCTCCCTTAAAAAAAAAAAACCAAACCACCACATAAATGGGAAGTCATATAGAAACCTTCCATGGTGAACTGTGGGAATTTCAATCATCAAAACTCAAAACAGCTTTACTGTAATTGACTGATTAACTACAGTACCCTTAAAAGCTGCAGTAAAGCAGACAGAGACCAGACTGCAGTACACGTGTATACAAAGAATACAAGTTTAAGACACAAACAGCTACTTAGAGTGAAACCTTGTAATTACCTTTGGTTCAGATTAACCCAGCAAGTGTTCATTTGGTCAGTGGCTTCCTTCACCCTCCTTGTGTCATCATCGCGATACTCTCGAAGAAGTTTATTGGAAAGATCATTGAATGCAGCTACAGTGATGTCGCCTCTATGCAAATCCTGTATTAACAGCTAAAAAGCAATGCCAGAATGAGACAGACTAAAATAAAAATCAGATTCTTTTTCATATTATGCATTTTATCATATTATAAACCCCTCTTTTTTGCCCTCTTTTAAAAACAAAATAGTGCATATTTTTAATCTAGAAGAAAAATCTTAATAAGAAAATAAACAGACATAAAGTGTCCTGACAAGCTACCTATGAAAACACAAATAGGTGAGGAAAAATTATATTTGCCAAAACCACCGAAGTCTATAAACATTCTCTTCTGTGATTCACTGGCAACAGAATTAAAAACATATATTTTTAGTAGCATGAATAAGTTTAAATTATTATAATAGTGACATAAGCAGAAGCTAAAATTGGCATAAATGAAAGTGTGCAGCATAAGAATTTGATTTCATTGTTTTGTGGGTTTTTTTTTTAAAAGAAGAAAATATATTAAATCTCTTTTCTTATTGTGGCAGGATATTCAGAAGGTGCCTTGACTTTACAGAATCCTGTACTCAAGGTCATTTCTAAATGAAAAAAAAAAAAGTATTTGCATCTATGTATGCCCAGTTGTATCTTATGATTTCTGTACTGTTTGGGCACAGATCTACTTTCACTTAATAAAGCAAAGCAGATGTAATAGTCCATTTCCAGTCCCCTGCTCATGTAGAGAAAGGCTATGGAAAGCACAGAATTTTACTTGTTACTGAAACAGCTATGGATCAGTGAGGAATTCTTACAATCATACTCTGTTTCTTTCCATACCCAGATGCACCCCTAATTGTCTCTTCATAAATATATATATATATGTGTGTGTATAGATACAGACATACACTTTTTTAATCTCTATCACAGCTCTGTTCAAAACACTGCACTGATAGGTGCCCCTCCTCACTGATTTCTCTCTTAGTTCTCATTGTGCCACCTACAGCCTGCCCTTTCTCTGACAGCCACCAGGACAAAGGACATCAGACTTATTGATTTATCACAGCAGGTTTGCTTGCTGTGACCTGAAAAGCAGCAAAGGTATCATGTGATTGGGAAAAAAACAAACAAACAAAAAACAAAACCTGAAAGAATTGTTGAATATGCCTGTCACAGAACAGAAGAGAAATTCAGGATAATTTTAAATAACTCTGCCCATTCCTGAATTTACTAAACTACTGTTAAAAGGTGTCTATGAAGTAATATATGCTACATTCTGTGGCTGTATGATTACACTTTTATCAGTCTGAGGTTCAAGCATTTTGCATAATACCATTTATTTGATGCTACACTATATTCATTTCAGCTTCAAAGAGACACATATGCCACCTGTTTCCCTCCCAGAGAGCAATTCTCACCAATTCTGATACGTTAAAAAAATAGAGACAATTTAGAATATACCATGCCCAAAGAGAGACAGAATTGCCATACCAGCAGTACGACTAAATTGTATATTCTCACATCACTTGAATCCAGTAGCATTATATAGACTGAGGAGTCCAGTACGGAAAAATAAAATAAAATGAAAACAAGTATGTCACTGCCCTTACTTTGTTGTCTGAAATCTGTTTGGCAAGCATCAGTTTTGGGGCCTGCAGGAGCATGCGCAGACGGATCTCACACTGCTCCATGAGGTGCTCCATTTCTTGCCTCCGCTCATCCCACTGCATGCTGTCTGTCAGCATGTACTTCAGCTGCTGCTGTCGCACCTCCACGCCATGCTGGGTATTGTCCCACTGGTTCTTCACCTTCTCCACTGTGGAGGACAATACAGAATAGGAAAAACCTGAGGCAAGTGAACAAGTGGATATAACTACCACTTAATTCTCAGGATGAGGCAATAATACAATTCATCTCCAAATACAGTCATTTCCATATTCAGCATTTTAGCTTCCCACCCATGTAGCTTACACATTCACACAGGCAAATAAAAATGCATGTGTTTGGCTACCTCTTGTTTAAGTGGGTCAGCACATAGGTAACTATTATTTCTGCAATCTTTCAAAGGCGTTGTTTTACTTTTTAAGCACACGTGTGGGAGGCAAATCTGCTGCAGCTGCACTGCAGAGATATGCCAGCAGCAGGGCTCCAAGGAGCACAATTTTAGGGTGACGGTTGTACCAGCAAGTCATCCTAGTGCCTCTGCAACTTAAACCAGTACAAATAAATAAAAAAAGAAATACTGTTTAAATCTGGATACCTTATACAAAGTGAACCAAGCTTTTCAGACTACTGTATGTTGAAGACAGTCTAGTGGCATCTGTACTACAATTTTGGCCAAGGTAGAAACACTCCAGTAACAACCTGCTTTGGCACTTTTGTTCCACCACAGGTTTCTACAGGCTCATGCAGATTACAAAGCAACAGAGAATTTATTGATCACACCCCATTTCCTTCAAGTATCCAATTCCTCTCTCAATAGTTAAATTAGATGGTCGATAAACAGGATTTAACCTTTAATAAACAAAGGGTGAAAGAGACAACATGACAAGAGCCAAAGACAAAAAAATAGTGTGTCAGGGAAAGCAATAAGTCTTCCTTCGGAAAAAATAAAATGATCAATATCATATCTTTTGCTTAATACTTACAGACCATTAAAAAAACATATTACTTGAAAGTCTACAGAGGTGGAAATGGGTTTCCCCTATTACTTGTCATTACATTTATTAGGAACACATTATATCACTAGAACTAAAAGAGTAAAAAGCAACTGTAAAAAAGCAAACAAAACAAAACAAAAAAACCCTAAGCTGGATTACTTGGGTATATTTGCACTCCAAGCAACAAGAGGTAGGCAGTATGTAACATCCAGTACATTTATCTTATCCAGTAAGTATGCAATTTTACTAGAAAACTAACAGACTTGATACACAGGTCACTTCAATCCTCCATGAAGTAAACATGCCAAAGGTTGAGCTTTGGGTAAAACCACTTAATTAACCTTGACTCTTGAATTTATTTTATTTTTAAAACTTTTACACTTATACAAGTATTACGCTTGATCTCCTTGGGAATATCTTTTTACTTTAATACCTTCAAAATATTCTGTTTAGTTTCACAAAGCTCTCAAAAGACTGTGGCAGCAAAGCCCACTTTTCATGGTAACTGTATTACTGGTGGACAAACCCAATAATCTGTGCAGTACAGGTTCATCAATTTCAACCCAGAGGCAATAATTTTTGGAGTAATTTTCAGGCATGAGGTAGGTCATACTGGGTAAGAACTTATAAGAAAGCTTCAGTAACCCAACAACAAATAATGTGGGCTTTTTTTACATGGGAAAAAAAAAAAAAAGGAGAGAAGAAAAAGATGCTACTGTAATGGATAAAGAGTATGTTCAAAGGAAGCCAGCAGCTGCTGGGGGAGATCAGTGGTTTCACCAAAACAGCAAAAGCTAAAACAGCAGGAGTGAATAAAGGCTACAACCCTATGTGCTGGCTGATGAGAAAAACATCTTAAGTGTTTAGGCTCTCCCCACTAATCTAGAAGGAAAACATATCTCTGCAAAACAGCTGCCTACAACAGCAACTTGACTGAAATGGATATTTGATGTTTACATAGTAGTATTATTAATGAAATAATACTTGTTAGCATATTTTTCCCTGTTAATGGCTAAGCCAACCTTACTCTCTGTGTTGATAACATACTTCCCATCTCTTCAGTTTCCACCAAAACAGGACAGAAAAATAATGAACTTCTTGGTAGGCTCAGCGTTCAACAGGTAGGTTCCTAGAAAAAGTTGTCAGGGCACTAGCCTGGTATTAAAGGCAGAAAGACTGGAAAGAATTTCTGATGAGGTTGTGTTTTTTATTCCCAATGTCCATGCAGTAAGTGGAAGGGAAATTCCAAAGAAGTTCTGTGCTTCTAGCTGTTGAGTAATTAGGCTTCATCTAACAACATATAGCAGGCCAACAGGAGTTTGTAGGACATCAGTATATGCCCCTCAGTGTTTAAACAATAAGGTACATGAAGCAGTCCTGAGCTTCACTTTTCTTCAAAGTGCAGACTTTTCTGTACAAGTGTCAGTAGCAACAAAACCTTCTGTTTTTTCATGTTTCATGACAGCTAGCAAAATCTTCACAAACATCTAGGGTGTCTACTGGAAGCTTCATTTATGGCAGCATACACAACTTCAATGGGCATGACTACAAGGGGAACTCAAATCTTCAACATATTCCTTGTTCACCATTTTTTGAAGATTCTAGAATGTTTTCTGGCTTACCAAATCTCCTCTTGTTGAGTAATTCCCATGGACTACATAGTTACTGTCCTCCCTCAAGTTTACATCTGATCCCTAGGTCTGAACAGCTGCAAAACTGGCCCTACAAGTTGCTTTATCTTCTTCAGATCTTACTCTGCTACCAACCTGTAGCTCCTGTGAATCTTTTACAGCAGATGCCATCACATCAGACCCTTTAACATATCTGTGGGCTTTCTGTCTGACTCTGTTATTATCTCCATTAAATTTTATGGACACCAAAGAACTTCACTTAGATGCACTAAAGGAAAACTAGTGCAGAGGAGAACATAAGGAAATCTATCTTTCCATTTTTACTTCTACTTGTGATATTTCCTGCTGCATGAATCTTCTAATCTTTACAACAAGCAAAGCTTGACTTCAAATAGCACATTGCACCTTAGTTTCCAATTGTGTCAGTTGTTTTTCTCCTTAATCACCAGTAAAAGAAATTTTCAAAGGGCATGGGGAACTTTGAAATGAAAACTCAATTCTCAAGTACATATCAGTGATTCAAAAGCTCTAACTCTCAGTGCACAATTTTGAAAGTATGTACACAAAGTTATTGTCTTAAATCAATATTCATGTTTTTCACTAACTATACAAGTGAATCACAGATCAACAATAAAAAAAGATATGCAATTATTTCCTTCTATCAATAAATAAAAAATCCTCATGCCTCGGATTTGAAACCCCAGGAACAATACTTACCTTTTTTTTTGTTTGTTTGTTTGTTTTTTCAAATGTCCAATCAAATAAACAGGCAACAATTCTTGTTCCAGGCATTTTCATTAAAGTGAAAGCCACTTAACTGACAAGTTTTCAATTTTTTTCAAGGAAGGTAACTTCAGCTAGGCTGAAAATCAAGCGTTTAACTAAAAGATACAAAGATTTTATTTTTTTTTACTGGCATTTTATTTGCAAACACAGAATGCAAACACTTACATTTTTCTGTGATCACGGTCCTAATGTCTGAACTGGAAGTTTTATTTTTCAAATTCTGAGCCAATGTAAAAACAGAATCAAGCTGAGGGTGCCGTTGGTCCAAATCTGCCTTTGTTATCTGTTGAGAATTAACATATAATGTTTTAAGTCCAAAAAGCAGAATTAACATAATCTGTATTATTTATAGATAAACCAAAACATGTACATATCACCACAAGTAGATGGATGTTCTCATCATTACTGTAATCCTTGAATCGTCACAGTATTATAGCACTGCTTTAAAAACCAAAAATATTCTGAATTACAGTTACTGAAAATCCAGAGGTGAAGGCTAACCTGTAAAACCACACAGTTACCACAGCATCATGGTTAAACCATGACACACAGTCATTGCACAATATTTTCCAGTATCTACATTTTACTGTCCATAGATTATTTTGCCTCTTACCCAGCTCTGAGCATTTGTGGGGGGTGGAAAGAGGCAGGGAGGGAGGAGAATGATGAAGAAGGAAAAGAACAGGGAGGAACAATCAGTCTATATGTTGTACAAAAAATGTAATTATTTCACTATGGCAGTGTATCAGAAGTCAATATTACAAGTATGATACAGTTAAAAGAAAGCATTTCCAAAGTTGTGGTACCTCGCGTTTTTCTTTCAAATTCCAGATTACATCAGACAGTCACAGAAACAGTTAGCACTTGTTTAGCCTGAAGCTTTTTACTCTACAGTTACTCATGCTAATTGATATAAAGTCAAATAAAATGAACCTTAATGGTTGCATAAATCTTAAATACTGCCCTTAGTTGCAGCTCAACATAGCATGAACTATCAACAGGAAAAAACATTTACATCATAAGCATGTTACAACTTTTAATCACTTCAGCATGTCTCTGGAAATCAGTTTAGTCTAACTACAACACAATAAAACTCATCAGAAATCACTAAAGAGTGGATCATAAAGGTCACCACCCTCCAAGCAAATATGAAGCTGCTCCAAAGTCTGTATAGCATAAGTTATTTTAAGTTAACTTATAGATAAGTTTTTTGGGGTTTTCTTGTGGTTTGTTTGTTTGTTGTGGGTTGTTTTTTTTTTAAACACATGTTATTTTTTTTACTGAATGTACAAGCTGTTAAAGTGTGAGCCAATTTTCCAATCCACTAGTCTTCACAGAAACACATACTTTCATTCGTGCAATAGTCCGATTGATCTCTTCAGTATTTCCCACGGTGACTATGTTTGACTTGAGCATCTGGTCAATCAATACCAACCAGTCAGCCAGCTCAGTTGTAGTTTTATCCAGATCAGCAGGTGCAGAAAGTTCCAAAGCCTGCTGAGTTTGAGCAGGAATCTCCATTGGAGAAGACACTAGCACCACCTTTTGGACATCTGAAACAGAGTTTGGGGTTTGTTAAAAAAAAGTCATGGCCAAATGTGCAATTGTGGGAATTACGGGGGGGGTTTTTTTGTAATTCCTATAAATATACAACAGCATCTAGAGAGAAAAAT
This sequence comes from Todiramphus chloris collaris, assembly GCA_025345505.1. Taxonomy (NCBI): domain Eukaryota; kingdom Metazoa; phylum Chordata; class Aves; order Coraciiformes; family Alcedinidae; genus Todiramphus; species Todiramphus chloris. Next base: position 3,020,037 of record JANVCC010000020.1, read on the forward strand.
TTGTGTTGGAGGCATTTTAACCACCAGAAACTAAGTAACCAGAAATTCCTTTCACCTTCCTTTCTTTATTAAGGCTATCAATTATTTCATTGCATGACAAAGACTCACCCAAATGATTCATCTAAATACAAAACAAACAAGAAAACTTGCAATGGCAAAATGACATTAAGTCTAATGGACTAAAGCTAAACACTGTGACACAATAGGGAATTGGCTCTTATTAAGCATAAAAGCCAATCCCTTCATTTAAGATAAATGCCTAAAATTGTCTTCCTCACTTATGTGACAAGGTGTTCCCCACTCTTGGCTCAGAATTCACTTAAGCACAAGTAAGTTGAGCTACTGCAGGAGATGCTTCATGGACTTGGCAATACACAATTGTCCTCAGAAGGGACAGATGCCCACTAGTTCAGCCCCATCCTTTCTATCTCTTTAACCTGACACTGCAATGAAATGAGGAATGAGCTGTTCAAGATTCTCTTCAGAAGCTTTGTATGGTTGTGTTCTAGTTCCACAAAAATATTAAGTTAAACCAAGCTGAAGCATTAATATTACACACTGACCTCAAACCATGAAATACAGGAGCTTTACTTAAACACCCTGTATGAAAGGAAAACAAGCTGAATCAAGGTTTTGAAATCCTTAAAGATAAGTTGGTTCTCCTCCCTTAAATTCTGCTTACTACTGCTGAATTAAAAAAAAAAAAAAATTATCTATATAAAATAATTAATTTCCTGAAGTTCAACCTGCAAATTCTTTCAGGCAAGGGTTGTCATTTTTATCTAGTTTTCTGAAAAAGAGACTTAGGCATCTTGTTTAAATTCTGTATCTGCTGATCTGCCTCCAACAACTTGAAAAGACAGACAGTGTCAGTGCCTGATACAAGAACATATCATATTTAGACAGCTTCCCCTACAAAACTCAGGAAGATTAGTATCCAGCAGATGAGAAAAACATATCTGTGTCCCTGCTGAGCTGAAAGATGCAGAATGGCCTTTATACATAGGACTGCAGAAAACCTGTGTGTAGGAGATACCGTAAAAATAATTATCTGTAGGGAAAGCTTCTAGTGCATCTTAATTACTAAAAGGCATGACCTCGAGGCACAAATCCACAGGAAACCAGGCTGTCACAAACACAGCTATTTTGGTTTTTATTCTGTATCTAGTACACTGTCTCCTAAAGAAGAGGCCTAAGCTTTACTAAAACACTTACTCACTTCAAACTCTTCGGGGAGACCCAAAGGACTTCCCCAATCCTGAAATGCAGAGTGACTTTTTCCCTAGCCAAACATTCCCTCTTCCATGTAACTCCTTGGTGACATGAAGGTAGTCTCAAGTACAGTGATGGCCAATATTTCTTATTTCTACTTAAGTTCATAGAGAAAATTTTCCTTTTTGGATTATTTTTGACTGCCAATAAAACTAAAGTCAACACAATTAAACACAACAGAAGATCACTCACCGGAAGGCTTTGTCTGTGTAACAAAATGAGACTGCCCAACAAACGCCTCCAATTCTCTCACTCTGTCAGGCACTTCTCTGAACACCTACAGCACAGCAAAAAGGAATAAAATCAGTAAGCAAAAATGAAAAACTTATTTACTTATCAGAAGACAAAATATTCTATACCATGCTGGCTACAATGGAATGCCTCAGATATATTTCAATTAATTTTTTCAAGGTATTTAAAAAAAAAAAATGCTATTTCAGAGTGCTATTTCAGTACATGCCAGTGTCTTACCTAAATCTTGGAGAGAAATTAATTAACTGGTCATTTACATGGTTTTTACTGCCTAAGCATCAAAGCTGTGACTCATTATTTGAGTGTACTTTGAAAGAAAGATGATGCAAAGCCTGATTTGAGGTCATTGGTGACAGGAAAGTAGGGAAATAATTTAAAAACAAAACACAATAAAAAAATAATGTTGCCACTACATGCTATTGTAATGAAGACAAATTTGCCTGCTGTGATTTTAAAAGTTTTTTTTTTTTTTTTTTAAAGGCAGTGATGTTAATATAAAGAGTAATATAAAAAAAGGCCCAGAGGAGGAGGAATCCCCATTTTCATGGCTAAGTAAAAACAGTTGGTTTTTGCTTTACCTGAACTATGAAAAGCCCCTTTTCCCCAGTAAATTCTCCCTTCCGTGATCCACAATACAATCCCAAATAATTCCATTCCTTTTCCACTTGGATCTCCAGGCTTTGTTTGAAAAAAATCTGGTTTTACTCCAACCAGTGAGTTCTTTTCTTCTCACATACTTGCCAATGACATTGAACACTAGGGGTTTCCACAGTAGTTATGTTCAGAAAAAATCCCAGACACACTTCATAAGATTTTCTGATTAAGCTTTACCAAAGCTTCATTTGTGTTACTCTTAACTGCTGCAAATATTCAGTTTTCATATACAACAAAGATTTATCATGACTCCCTCAATTTCAAATTCATACATTGCTGTTTGTCTCAAATAGGAGAAATATTTTTTAACCAGCTATTTAAAAAAAGTCAATACAAAACAAAATCAACAGAAAATAAGATATCTAAACCATCTCACTCTGATGAAAAATGTCCAACAATGTTTCCACAAAACATGGATTGGGGCACATTTCCCCAACATGCTTGCATGACTTCCAAGACATTTTATGTACATGTCACAGAGACATGGAAAGGAAAACAACCATTCCAAGTACACCACTGTATTTGCAACATCAGGTAACCAATGCTGAAAAAAATGCACACCTTATTCCACCTCACATTGAGGGACTGCAGGCAGTCAGAAAGTTTCTCTTTTTCCTGAAGATCAACATTTTTATCCAAAAGCACTTCAGGTTCAGTTCTGTTCATCCATTGAAGTTTGTTTCCCTGTACTTCCATCTCTTCGCTTAAGACCTAAAAGAGACAGAAGAGTTTGACTAAAGCAAAATGAATACATTGTTAAGTAAGGGGAGGAATGGGTGGAAACTTTCCTTTAAATCAAATACTTGTGAAATTTTCCTGGAAATATGCAACAGAAAAGCTTCTTTTTTGGTTTCTATGCTGTATACAGAAATTCTTCAAGAATTTATTCAAATATTAACATTTATTGCTAACTGAAAAAAAAACAAACCCACACATAAAACTGCAAATAGCCAAAGTACCTATACAACACATCACGCACACTGTTGTCTCACAAGATACTTCTTTTTGATCAGCTCTGGATGTACCATGTCTATCTAAACAGCAACACATTGGCAATCAAAATTGTTGCCTGCATTCATTTAAAATAAAATAAAAACTAAGGACCCACTCCTGACTTGTGTTATACAAGTACATCGTAGATCAATACAAGGTACTTTACTAGTATTACCTACTACCCTTAATGAAATGTACTCTAAAGGCTTCTAAAAATTCAACATAACCTTTCCAACTTCATTTTGATCAACCTCTCACAGCCTTAAACATGAAATTGCAGGTCAGGTCGTGCAAGAAAAAAAAGCTTATGCTTGGATTCCCACTTTAGATCAACTGTGCTATCATTTGCCCATAGATCATATGCACTGTGGAGCAGGAAACACAATTTTTGTCACTAAAGCACTAGAATTGGGAAAAAAAAAAAAAAAAAAAATTACAATAGCACACACATTTATCTACCCCAATATTTATACTAATCTGATACACAAGACTTATGGAAGTATATATAGTAAAGGGATAGGAACACAGGCCTGGAAGGGAGATTGCAGAATAGAGTACCCTCCTAGAATAAGCACTATCCCCAACAGTGCCTCTCCTCAATTTTTAAGGGTCTACTTTAACAGATTTTTATTTATTTCTTTTTCTTAAACACACTTTTTAAATTGTAGGCTGCTTCAGAAGCTCTCTTTAGAAATCTGCTCCTCATTCCCAGACTCTGTCTATTCCTGAGCGAGCAGTTAACATCTGTTATTCCCACTTCCCTAATACCAGCCTTTAATAATAGTTCATCTTCCCTACACTTTCTTATTCTCATCATCATACTCCTCGTCATTGTGCTTTATTTGACTAAACAAAACAAGGCAAACTCAGAGTTTCTTTGCAGATGAGTTCTTCACCCTCCTCCACAGCCCAGAAACCTCAATCAGCACCTGTCCTAATGCAAACTCATCTCTCATTAATATACATAACCAAAACTGTGCCTGTGTTCCTGCTTTAACAGGGATGAATCAGTACTTAATTCCCTACCACTGTTTCTCTAGCAAATTCTGCTGTTTCCCAGTTCTACCTTTCGGTTTGGGCATCTATATTAAGGCAGATGACAAGAAAAACTAAACTTTCACAGTAGTCAGACATCAAATACTCAAGTGACATGAGTCAACTTGTTTAAGCAAACACAGCTGCAACTTTACTCTGTTTATACATGTTTGTTGGCAGTTCAAGCCTTTCCACCTGATTTGGTCCAACAGAGGTTGGTGGGTTTGTTTAGGTTTTTTTTTGTTTGGTTGTGGGGTTTTTGTTGTGGTTTGGGGTGAGGGGGGAGTTATGTTTGTTTGGTTTTTTAATTACTGCTTCTTAAATAGTGGGCAAGCAGATTTGTTGGATTTACTACTCCTTCCGTTCTTTCAGGATTCCAGAAACATACTCTTTCACACACCCTACAAACCAAGCATAATTTGGTACCAAAGCCGGGCACAAAATAAACTGAAGAAATACAAATGCATGTGCACCCAACTTACTTGAAACGACCCGAACCCTTATAAGCTTAAAAAGCAAGTTAAACAAAATCTCACACGTGTAACAAAGTCTTAAAGCTGCCTAGAAAATAGGACAATGGTGCCTACTTACAGTTTTAAGTTTACTGGCTTTTTGCTAAAAGTTTTGACAACTATGAAGTTGATTTGGGGACATCATCTCCAGTGAAATTCCACTTACGACATTTTATCAGTAGTACATATATGTCTCACTTTATGATACATAGTCATCTTCTAGCTAGATAACATAGTAATCAACTCGATTTCATTATGAGATGCATCTTGTCTACATAAGTAATCTCACAAAACTGTCTCGCACAACCATAATATTTCTTTGACTATTTACAATGTGAAAATTGCCCACTCGAAAAGCTGTGTCCCAGTTCTTTGCACAGGACATACGTGTGCATACACATATACACACTAATTGATCTTACCTGTAATTCTTGCAAGTTTTCTTCATGGTTGAACGTAAATCTTGTGTCCAGTGCATTTTCTACATTTTCCAACCAGCAACGCAGCTCATCAAGCTGCTTTCTGTACTCTATCAGCTGCCAGTTTTCTCCTTTTAGCCTTAAAAAGGAAAATAAAAACACCCGCATATGTTTCTGCAGTGAATACAGATCGTCAGTCCTATACTACTCCTGATAAAACAGTCACGTGTTTTTCAGTGGTTGGAGCATTTTAAAGGATTAATTTTGATATCCAAAGGATTCTATCTTCATCATTAAAATTGAAGATAATTGAAGATTAATATTACCACCTTAAAAATAGAATCCCAGAATCACAGAATGTTAAGGGTTGGAAGGGACCTTGAAAGATCATCCAGTCCAACCCCCCTGCCAGAGCAGGACCACCTACAGCATGTCACAGAGGAACGTGTCCAGACAGTTTTTAAAGTGTCTCCAGAGAAGGAGACTCCACAACCCCTCTGGGCAGCCCGTTCCAGAGCTCCATGACCCAAAGTCACATAACAGACTTTTAAAATTTTCTGCAGAAAACATTAAATGTGACAGTAATGACAACACCTTCAGGCCTAATCATTGTAAGAGACTACAAGGCCACTTGTAGTGAAAGTATTAGAAATGTCCCCAAATGCCACAAGGGAAAAATTCCCTACATCACACAAAGCTTTAATGGAACTCCTCGAATTAAATAATGACAAAAAAATTTGTTACATTTCTAAATGTCTCAGGAGATATTAAAAACATACATAATTATATAAGTGGACTCCAAAATTAACTATTTGTTCCAGGGATTTATCCTTATACATTTTTTAGCAGTAAGGACAGAGAAGGGACCTTATATTCCCAGCAACACTGAAAATTGGTGTATTTCTCTCAGATAACCTTTCTCTTTGATCTTCTGAAGTAAATTTAAGACTACTTCAAAACATATTTTCCTTTTATTCAGAAAAATACATAATCAGATTAAACTGTTGCAAACACAGACCTAAAGATCTTCCTTTATAGTATTGTGGAAGTTCAAGGACAATACAAGCGTTTCAATTAGTGTATCTTTGACAAAGCGAAAACAGAAATCAAGGTAATGTACTTACAGTTCAGCTTCAGCCAGAAAAAAAGTAGCTGAGTATTTCTTCCTAAAAAACCCTGGCTTAGCAATGAATTTATTTTAGAAACAAAAGAAAAATGTAATGAAATAAATTTTGTGGCTGTCATTTGGTGGGATGTATTAAGCACAGACTCACTAAACAGTCAATTGCAGGTAGATTTATGAGAAATTGGTTCTAGAAGACAGTTCAAAACACTGAAGTTTGAATGTCAGGAAAAATCATATTAATGACAGTGTGCAATAGAATGCACTCTCTCCCAGAGTCTTCTAAATAAGATTCTTCTTATCAGATCTGCTCAGACATCCAAATTCTTGATTAACTTATTACCTCTGTTGTCTGTCCATGACCTCCACGGTGATTGCTTTCCAGCGTCTGTTCAATCCCACCAGCTTCTCCTGTAGGAAGCTCCCATCTGTAGCAGACAGTTTCTGTATGATCCCTTCCCCAGTTCTGTTCAATGCTGAAACACTGGTCTGATGGCTGCTGACTCCCTCTTCAAGTTCCTGTCAGAAACATAAAAGCCACACAACATTTTATTACTGACCTGAAGTGACTTTGATCTGCGGTTCATAACACGCAGAATGAATCCTGGGTGCATATTATTTTACCAAAACAGGCATTTAAAGCCATCTTACTTAAAATTGGATGCTGTTGATTTAAGTTATTAGGAATCTGTTGTTGAATCTAGATCAATTTTCTCATGAGTGTCATGAAAAGATAAAGACACAGAATAGGCTGCTGAATACTACTTAGGATCACAGGAATTCATTTAAGCTATCCATGTTTGATTCCTTTCCTCTTAATGTACAGCAGTTTCTGGTAGTGCTAACAGATGGCAGGAATTTTTTTTTTGTTTTTTAAACAGTTCTTTTCATAACCTATACCCCTGACTATTTCTGTAACTTAACACTATCTTAGCTGGGATAATTGTGGCTGTGCTGCCATGGTTCCCAGACATCCCAGAAAATCCATGAAACTGAAGAAAGTCTGAAGAACTCAGAACCAAACCTTCAAATATTGCTAAATGATACAAAAAAAATTTCTTTGCGGCTAGATTAGGAATAAGGTGATTCATGAAAGAAGGGAAATGCCATAGAAGAAAAAATTCCAAGCAGCAACAAGAATAAAATACAAACTGTATGTTATGTTGAAAATACATTTCTTGCTCAACACATACCTAACTCTTGGATAATCATTATGCCTTTCTGCCCACCACCCAAATCTAATCCTTCAAGTTAAGTTTTCTTCTTATTTAAAAGGAAGTAAAGTAGTTTTCCTAAACAGAAACATCTGTTCTTTCATAATGATAAGATACAAAGTCATCATCAGAGAAGTCAAGTCCATACTGAAGTCTGAAACAACCAAACCTAAGAAACCTGTAATTGGAATAATCTCTTTTTTCTGTTTTTCTAGATTGCTTACACAAGGCAGGATCTTGAAAAGTCTTTAGTTTAAAAAAAATAAATTGCTGTTATAACTGACTGTTGTTGGTAATTATGATTGACCATTGTTGGTGTCGATTTTTTAAATCATGAGTAGAAAGCGAAATAATATACGGGATTTCTTAACCGATTAGCATATTTTTAAAGCTGTAACAAAACTTGTAATAAAAACTATTCCAACATTGTAAGAGTTAAATTTTCTCACACTCATCCAGAATAAAAGACATTATAAAACTCCACACTATAAGCAGGAGTTGAGCTCTTCCCCAAGAATCACCTTAAACTGCAACTGAAAAAGAAGTTTTAAGAGATACATCTTTTTTAAGTGCAATTGCAAGCTTCATTTGAAAGCTATATCTCTACATAAAACACCAGAAATTTAGACAAAAACCTAGACTTTTTCCAGCCTGCTTGTTTTCTGCACAAATCACACATACCTGCTGATGCAGCCCAGCTGCCTGCAGATCCAGGCTGCCATCTGGACCACGGGCATCAGCTAGCAACACTTCGGCTTCCGTTATCCAGTGGGAAAGGTCATTGAGATCACAGTGGAACTGCCTCCACACCTCAATCGCTCTATCAAAGCAACTGAATGAAATGAAAACAAAGAATTGAGAAGTTATCCAGACCATATGTGAAAAGGCATCAATTCTTACTACAGTAAGTAGAAACTTGCCTTGTGAAACAGAGAGGCTATAAGCATGCAGCCTGGTTAACCAAGCCCCAGTACTGAACTCTTCCTGACGTAGTAGCAGCTGGTAAAACAGCCAACAGCACAGACTGTCATTAACTTCCAGCTGAAGGAAAAAAGGGCAGTCCTAAGCAAACTTTTGTTTCTATCACTTAAAAAATAAAGATTGATTAGCTGCATCAAATTGGCTTGCAGAACCCTTTTTTCTTTATTATAAAACAGTTCCGATATCAAACAGTGTGGAACGTGAAATATGATTAATTGCTGAGATTTATTTTTTTTTTTATTAAGCTCATAAACCATGGGGTTCTGGTGCCTGGAATTTAATAAGTGAAGGTGATTCTGATTATATAGAACTGACTGTATTACCAGCATAAGTAGGTCTTATACAATTTAATCACACAATAATTTACCAGGCACTTCATTATTATTATCATCTTCGTAGCCTCAAATTAATGTGTAGCTTAACGTGAAGGGCAACATTTTCTAGCATGGAACAGGCTGAATGATCAGTCAGAAGGTTGTTTTTAACCAAAATCTGACTCCTACTATGTTAACAAACTAACAAAAACAGCCCATGAACATTAGATAAGAAAACCATGTCAGAAAGGCATAGAGAAATTGGCTTGCTAACTCTGTGTTAGCATTATAAAGCCAATAGGACAGATACCTCAAAGGACACAGGACTTAAACAACATGAAATCCACAAACATCAGCAGACTAGTTAGTATCCCACACCAAACTAACAAAAATACTCGTCTTTAAAGATATAGGAGGGCAGGTCTCCTGCTAATCAGAGGACGCTGTAATGTGACAGAGGGAAGACCTCATCTGCAGCCCTTTATTTTTGTCTTAACTCTAACACCAAAGACTCCAGGGTTACTGTGCATATTAAAGATGCAATCTGAAATTAGCAGCATAACATCAAAGTATCAGAAAGCAAACTTTAAAGAGCTGCCATTGAGGGGTTTTTCTGCACTAATTAAGTTCAACAATCCCAGAATTCCTAGTGAGATTATTTCCATCACAATTATACCTCATTTTTATCAAGACAACCACATTTCTTGGTGCATACAGTGATTCTTTGTTACTATTATTATTCATGTGGGACAATTCCTTAAAATACCTCCACTTAAATTTGTCTGACCTTATCTCCAAGTTCTACCATTTCGGTTTCATGCAGACATCTCAATTCAATACACCTAAAGGCTGACCTCAAATCTCAATCTCCTTTTATTTCTCTGTTCCATTTTAGTCTAACTGAATATATTGTCTCACAACAGTATCTTATTCCACATTTAATGAGAATAGATATTCTAAATATTTAAAATAATTTAAAAGAACATATTATTGCCTTCCTCTGAAATTCAAGTTGGGGGGGGTGTGGAGTTTTGAACACATGACTTTTCAGAATCCAGAATTCTAAAAACTTTAAAGAACACTTGGAGATACAAAGCTTTAACTCCTACCATCTCTCTTACGACCCTACAGTTCCATCAGTATTTTGAGCAATGAGTAGAAGTTTCACTCTGGTTTTGAGCCAGATGCACATGCTGATGTTTCACTATAGACTGGCTCAGCTGAAAGACAGAAGTACCAGAGTCCTACCACTACACCAAGATTTGGCTACTCCTTGACTCCTCCACAGTAATCCACTTGCTTCCAAACCACAGCTCATTCCTAAATCATCAACACTTCCAGCACTCAAGGAAAAGTGCATGGCAGAGGGAGCAGAATGTGCAAAACAGCATTGTTACAGACAGCTCAACAAAGCATTAAGCCCGTAGATACAGATACAAAACATGCATGCATTTTACTTTATACATATGTTCCAGTCAAACTGAAGTCAACTGGATTTAGTGAAACACTTAGATGCTTTGCTAACTTCAGTTTAATTCAACTTGTGCTTGGCTATATCACAGCTTTTCTCAAAGGTTTAACTATTTAGCCAGCACCCGATCACAAAATCATTACTACTTCTGAAAACTAAATCAATCCTTTGCCATAGACTTCAGATGTTAGTTCTCCTAAATCTGTCAAAATCTCCACGTATTCCAGAAATAGAAAAAAAGAATTCAAAAAGATTAAGGACATACTGTCTTCTAGCCTTCTTGCTTATACTTACAGTAACATTAGGAAAAGCAAGAATAAATTCAGTTTAAAATTCTTCTTAGTCACAAAAAGGGTTGAAAAATATTAATACCAAAATAAAGCATTTTAATATGGATACTGACATTGTCTTCATTAAAGTATATCCTTCTATTAAAATTGCCCCACTTAATATATTCAGGAGTCTACGTACCATTCAGAGTAAATTGCTAGTACAGTAGTCCTTTCTGTATCAATATCATGCCTAATGTTATTCTCATTAAAATGCAGAATTTACAAACTTTCTGAAGTTCAAGTTCAATTTGTATTCAGTGAATCAAATGAGGAGGTCATCTGTTGCATTTTGCCAGATAATCATAAGCATTGAACGTAGTCTTTGATACCCTTATCTTTTTCAATGTGAAGACTAGGTTTCTAGTTAACCTTGGATACTTAATGAAATCAAATGTACGTAGAAAATGAAATTGTACACATACTTACAAAAAGATAGTATTAGTTAAAGCTCTTCAGCTAAGTTACAGGGGTGAAAATTAAAAAAGGCACAACTAAAGCTTAGTGCACGTCATACATACAAAGACAGCAAAAATAGCTACAGGCATATAAATACAGATTGGGCACCAGATTCTGGAGCAGTTGTCTCCAAAGATGGCAGGTGACCATGAGGAGCCAGCAAGAGCACAGGAAGTGGTGCTGTTTGCAAATTAGCAAACAGCGAAACAGTGCCTGCTGAGTTGTTACATTGATGCTTCACTGATTCAGTAGCCCAGAATTTCTGGAAGTCTCTGTTTAGACAATACCACCAATCAATTTTTATATTCTTATACGAACACCAGTGCTCCAAGACAGAGTTGAAAACATCAGCTTCTGTAAATCACACTCTTTCTAAAAACACCTCTTCAAAATACACTACCAAATGTGTTTGGTACCAGATTTCTGGTGCCAAAAAACAAGTGGACATGCCTAGACATTACTTTATGCTCCACAGAACTCCTGCATTAGCCATTGACTTATATCACCATTAAAAAGCAAATACTGTAAAAGCAAATTGACTACAGAATGAGCCTTAGCATTTAATTTTATTTCATAAAATCATTTGCAGTCATTAAAGTTTTTTTTGCATAGCAACAATCACAGTGTTTACTGCTGTTTGCAGTGTGAGTACAGTCAGCTTAGTGGAACTAGCTGAACACATGCTTTCATACTTTCAATTTCAACTTAAAATGCCTTTCTGACATACTTTTCCAAGTTTTAGTAAGCAGTATTGAGTTTATTTTCAAACATTTGAAGTTGATTCTGGTAATAAGGAGTTATCAGTTTAGAGTATCTTCTATAAAGGGTGAGGAGAAATCAAAGCTTACTTTAACTTTCTTCCCCCAGCCTTTTTTTGGCATAAGTGAAATTACAGCTATTCAATATTTGTGGAAAGGATAGGAAAGGAAATAGAAAATATATTTTTCTTACGCACCGATTTCAATATTCTCTTGTTCTCTCAACCACAAAAAATTCTAATACAGTCATCTCTCATTTTCAATTACTTACAACAACGATTATTGGCAACTAACCATACGTGCTATATTTTAAAAGACCCCATCCTTTCAAACTCCTCCCATCCTTCAAAAGCAGCCTTGAATTCTTTGTCAGAAGACATCCTACTCAACATTTCTCTTCTAGAACTTTGCTTTGCAATACTTCACAAACCAAACAGTTTGTGTTTTATAAAGTAGGAGCAGCTTCGTAACAGCACCCAAAATAGAATTTGCATCTTGACCGTTTTCACATTCAATCATTCTGGCAATTACTGTGTAATACTAACATATTAAAGCTGATTACTCCCAAACCCTTTATCTTCATCACTGGGGTACATTTGTACACGTATTTTCAAGTACATAAAATATTTACCACAGTCACAGAACCCAAACATCCTTGACTTACCACTTGCGATCATTGTACATTCTATTAATTCTGTCCCATTCCGCATTTAACTGGGTTAGTGCATCTCCTATTTGTATCGCCTCCGGTCCAGATGCTTCTAGTATAACATCGGGCTGCTTATCATGTATAACTGCAATTTGATCCCCAAGTTTATCCAAAATATCTTTTATGTTCTGCAAGCACAGTAATAACACAAGCCATGAGAAAGTCAACACCAGCAGGAAATAATAAAAAGAAGATATTTTTTTAAAAGACCAAAAAGTAATCTCTTCAAAATGCAGTTTCAAAAATCATTCTCTAAAATAAGACCATGACCATCAGCCATTTACAAATCAAATCAGTTCTAGCAACTGAAGAGTCCATCACATCTTTCTTAAGCATGTGTCCTCAGATGAAATATTTTATATATCCAGTTCGTTCCTGAGGTAAAGGGGCACACCATACTTCTCAGACCAGCAGCATCTTCATTATTAAAGAAATTGCTTGTGTCATGAAGACATTGTACATATTCCTTCCACAAAACGTGACTTTGTTAGTTTCATGTAATCTCCCACATGTACAGAACTGCAAAAGCAGTAGCTTAGCTACATAAAAGCTTTAGATTTAAATGACAAAGTTAAAGCAATCTATTTCAGTATCATTGAACTATGATGTGAAAATACTTGTAAACCAGATGCTGTTCTAAGACTGCCTTGGATTTCAGAGAATAAACAGTCCATCAAAGCAGTGGAATTTACTTATCTTTTTAAATTTAAAACAGTACCACTTCTAAAAATTCTACGCTCTGCTATTTGCTACTTTTGAAAACTTCATTAGAATATACCATATTTCAAAATCAGATGAGAGACCTGCATCAAAGTGAAGTGTTTTAAACCTATCTTAAACACTTTTAACTGTACTTAAGGGAGCAGAGGAGTAAATATGGGCAAGAGAATCTCATTAACAAAACAGAAGTCACCCACTTTGACAAAGGTTGGTATCGTTCCCATATTTGCATTTGAAAACTATGCCAAAAAACCAAATATGATAAATGAAAGTGTGTACACAGCATAAAGAAGAGTAGGTCAGAAAAGTGGACTGAAATCCTGCAAAGCTTTTAAAGAACTTGGGTAACACCTGCAGAAACAGCTGATCTAGCTCTTGGTGGGGGGCAAAGCCCAATCATTTCAAATACAAAGACACATGGACCCCACTATACTTCCCAGCTCATGGAGGTATATCTACACTGCACCACACCACATGCAATTCCCAAATCCAATGGATGTTTTCTGTGGGAATCTCTGTAACGTGATCCTTTGCATGCTCAGAACTAACCGGGTCTCAAACTTCTACATACTTAACTCATATTTGACAGCAGGATACAGTATTCTCTCCATTTTCTCCAATGCTTTCTCCATCTCCTTTTGAAGAAGGGCAAATGTTTAACTACTTTCCTCATCATTAACCACACAGGTAAATCCAGGAGAAGTGGGAGTTTAAAGTGAGCACATATTGATGCCTTGCTAATCAGAAAAGCTACCTCTGTCTCCTGGCCTCATATATATGTTATTATCAAAGTCAAGAATCTCCCTTTCTCCCTCTTCCCATCTGAGCAATTGTTTTCACATGACACAGAGCAGTGGCTGTATTAAGATCACCAAGCAGGAACATAAATGAGATTGGCTTTAGCATTTCTCTATATATTATGTAGCCCACATGATGAAAAAACAGAACAGTTTCTCCAAGAAAAGTTAAATCCTTCTCCCCCAATCTCACGCCCAACTTCCATATTGCTCCACTTTGTATCCAGATTCTTCACAGAAAGAAAAATTAGCCACAAAACTGCCTCGTCATTCAATTTTCAGTGCATATTGATCCAGTATATACTCTGCAAAACTACAAATACAGCTATACAGTCACTAAAATGCTCATTTTTCTTCTGCTATTCTCTTCTCCCCTCTGAATACAATGCTTAGACACACAGTACCTTCAGTGCATCTTCCTGAGTTGAAAAATCCTCATAGATACCAGTATTCAGTTCAGGAGCATTAAGCAGCAGTTCAACATCAGCCATGGCCAGTAAGACTTTGTTGATTTCAACCAAGTATTCAGCAGAAAATGGTAAGGTCCTGACCCCTGCAGCAAAGTGGCCTTTTAGCCTCTGCTGGACAGGGATTGCCTAAAAAAAAAAAAAAAATTGAAAGGTCACTTTATATTTCAAAGAACAGGAAATTTTATGAAAAAAAAAAAAAGACTATATTCAGAATAAGCACTTTTCTACATTAAAAGACAATCTAAAGGCCTTTCTGGTGAAGTTACATAAATTAAGAAAGCTGCAAGTTCTGCAGAGAACTGTTTCTGTATTTATTAAAAAAAAAGGTTAGAAAACAGTAGATATCATGCTTCACAATGATGCCCTATTGTTCTTTATTAAAACTCTCTGGAGTGGAAAGGGCACTTCTGTTTTTCTCACCTTGATCCTCACCATTTCCCCAAATCACACTTCTTGATCAAGCCTCTATGTAGTTGTGATTACAACCTACTGTCTGCTTCCTCCATCATCAAGGACTCACAAAAGTTACCAATTTACCAAAACAGTCTTGTTTTTCCTCTCCACACTCTTTTCAATAAGCATCCACATCCACATTTCCCTAGCATTTTTAAAATAAATTAATACTCCACCAGTAATACAATATGCTTTTTGCAGCAGTAAGAGATACTAACTCCTCAAGAGCTTGGCAGTTTTTATCTGCTCTGGCTGTAAGATCAGGCTATCTAGCCAAGTACCATGTTAGTAGATAAGAAAGCCGGAACAGTTAATTTAATGCAGTTTTTTTCTTGGATCATAAATTATGGCCTGGATCTGAACATTAGGAAGCCAGATGCATGAAGCTATACCCTTCCATGCCTGGCAAAGATAGCAGAGACAGTTGAAGCAGACACTCTGAAGACTGAAAGAATTTTTTTACTGAAAAGTTTTCTTGTCCAACAGGATTCTGTTTCCATCTCTGAAAACAGCCTAGGTCTTTATAATCAGCAATTAAAAAGTAAACCCACCTCCAAATACTGAAGAATTGAAGCAAGTTCTAAGCTACCATCATGTACTCGGTGAATTTGAGTCAATAAAGACAGAGACAGAGCCACTCAACTGTATGTATGATTTAACAGTTGAGAATATGCTTAATAGAATGAAATTTAAAAAAAACCCCAAAAAACAAAAAAACACATTCACAGCTAATAGAGCCAGTGAATTTTACTTTGCAATTAGTCTGGGCTGGGTGCACACATGCAGATCACTAGAACATCTGACAACTAATAAAATATTAAACCCTACTAACAAAGCTGATCACAAACAACTCATTCTGTGTTTCTCAGCATTTCAAGTATGTCACTTGCAGTGACTGGAATCTAACATATATGACACATCTTGTGCAAAAGAAAGAAAGGACTGCAGCAGAAAAGGTACATTCACGTATTCACCACTCAGGATTTTATCTCCTGCACCGAATGCTCCTAAAGATTTTATTTGGTTTGTGTTGACTTGGGATTTCTTTGGGGTTGTTTTTTTCTTTTAAGTAGACAGTTATCCCTGTATTGAAACTGGGGACACAGCATTACTTCCTCAGGACCTCTACTACCAAACATGGTATCCTTTCAGTCATTCACAGCACAGGAGTAAAATAGGATGTACAGGCACATAAGCATAAATTGACTCCACTGAAAACAAGTATTACAGACAAGCATCATAAAATACTCAGCATAGCTTATGATTCAGTAACAGTACAGCAAGCACCACAGTAAAAACCGTAAACTACTCCATATGCTTTAGCTACAAATAGAGCATCTTGGGCCCTGATGCTCCCCAAACACATTTTCTTGAGATGCTGTATATATTTCAGCTTCAATCACTGAAATTCAGAGCAGGAGCCCAAGGCTTTGGCACTGATATGATTTCCCATAGAAGGAGAATCCCCGGCTCCAAAGAAATCAGATGAAGCTTGTGCAACTCAAAGTACCTTTTCCCCAGCAACATGGAACAAGCTGGGATTTGAACAAACACCAGGATGCCAGCTACAGCACAGCCACCTGCAACATATTCATAACGTGTTTTCTCTAACTTTCCAGCATCCCACAAGTCCCATTCTCACAAAGGCAACTGTCCAGAATCTAAACTTCACCCAAATGAATAGGTCACTGGACTTTAGTATCTTTCTACTTCCCACGCACTTCCTTAACTCTCATTAGATAAAACTTGCACAAGATTTCAAGAGCATCTGTTGGCACGCAGCAATCTTTTTCTCCACTTGTTGACAACACTGACATAGACCAAAACTTTCTGTTTCTCCAGCAGAACCATCCCCAGGCCAGGTTGCTGCTCTTCTGTAAAGCAGTGGATTCTTCCTGGTGCTGTTTCCGCAGAGCACACTTCAGTGCTCAGCTCCTCCAGCTGCCTCCCACAACTGAGATGCTTCCTCCTCTCACAACCCTCCTTTTCTTAAAGGTGAACATATGTAAGTGTTAAAAAACACATTAGTGCTTTACTACAGCAGAGTTTTAATTGTTCAGCTGTTCTCTACCTTGCATTGCAGACTGACAGCTTCTAAAATGCAGTATAATATACTTAAAAAAGTGGAAGAGCAGAAGTTTTTCATAACTGTCTCACACAAATCAAACACTTAATTGTCACAGAAGCTGCTTCTTAGGGTTTTGCTGTCGGGGTTCTTGGTTCTTTGTTGTTTGGGGTTTTTTAATTAAAAACAGACAAGCAAACTCTTATGTACCCACAAATAAAAAGTTTATCAAGGGTTATTTAGGAGGAAATCTGACTGGATAACTTAATAGCCCTTTTCTACTTTAATTTCAGTGGTGACAGAGCATGTTCATTAAACTTCGTTTCTCTTTACATAGTAGGAAAAATGTAGGACTGTGAAAAAAAAGGAGAAATCAGTTACTAGTGTACCTTCTGTAAACATGAGCTCTCAATGAGAGGAGCTAAAAATATTTTTAATTCAGCAGTCAAACAAAAATTTGCTTCCTCCTATACTTAGCAACTAGTTTGACCCGCAATTCAGGATTTGTTGTCAGATTTTCTTCTCCTTTCCTCTTTTACACTTAAATATATTTTGCAACAAAAGCTACCACAGATTCAACTCAAGGTGATACTCTGACTTGCTTCTGAATTGATTTTGGAAAATACTGCCCAAGAAATTGACATAAATAATTTACCTTGCATGATTAACTAAATAAAGAGTTTACCTAGCCTAATCTCAGCTCACCATGCATGACTTACCATCTTTGCAAGTAAATACACTTTTGATTAGAAATGCTCACTTTTTAACCATTACTTGCCCCTTCCGTCACATGCAAAATATTTCCGACAGCTTTCTAGGGAAAGGTTTTCCAAAGCTAAAATCTCCATGCCCTTTTTATTTGTTCTTCCGGATTAATTAGTGCAGTAAGCAATGTATTTGTGAGCAACGTAGCTAATGGTCCATATTTAAGTAACCCAGACCTTTCACTACAAAAAGCACAGTAGGCAAACAAACATTCTTTCTTTATTACAGGAATAATACTTCCAAGACCCTTCAAGATGGTGCCAGTGTCTCATTTTATAGGAAAAATCTGCACTATGCCTCCAATAGTAAATTCATTTACCATCTGCAAAATTGTCATTTTCACTTCAGAAGAGTTTTCTAAAACCTGGAAAAATCTCTCAAGAACTCTAGTCAACTAATTACCTCTGCAATTTAACGGTTAATTTTTCCCTTTCGCTCATTCTGAGACAAATCAGAATACAGTAATTTAAATAAATACTAAAGCAAGTTTAGAAAAAAAGTAACTCAAGGAGAGACAAACTTCTGATGTAGGCTTTTCTAGCTAATGGTTTTGTTGCAAAACAAGGGTTATTCAGAAGTACCTGCTATGCAGAAGGGTTACCAATATTTCAAAGACACTTAATTCCATAATCCCTAGAAGCATCCATGATGAGAAGTATTTATTATCCAAATCAATATATAGATATATATGACCTTCAAGCACCTTAAATAAGTCCTCTCCTCCACACTCATTTACAAAAACATAAATAATAGATAAAACCTTAATTGGACTCTACTCCCCAGCTCAGTGGCTGAAATTTTTCTTTCACTTCTTGTTTGTTCACTTCAAACACTAGTTTCTCTTCCTCTGCTCACTTAACCCTCCTTCCATCAAGGTGATGGGTTAAGCCAGCTGCACATCAGTGTGTCAAGAACTCCTGTAGTGCTTCTCAGTCCTTAGATGAGCAGAGTACTGCAATTTGCTATTTGGTAGTCTGCAGGCCCTAGGGATAGATCCAGGTGTTTGGTTTTTTTTTCCTCTTTCCCCACCTTCATTAGACATCCCTATTGACTAAGGGAGGAAAAGTGTTCCAGCACAGAACAGATAGTAAACACTGGGGAGAGTAAAAACTGGTGCTGAAGGTAAGTCAAGTCTGGTGGCTCCAAGAAAATTCTTGAGCAACTGTTTTCATCTAAAATGATGAACTTCAGGAACACTATTCCTTTCTTTAGAAATGGTAGGGTCCTATACTGTGTATGGTGTTTAATATCATCATTAGTAAAGCAGAAAGAACAAGTCATAAACATAAAATAAGGGCACTTGAGAGAGGCTGTCTTACCATTCTAAATATCCAAAAGCTAGAGGCACAGGCACATGAAGAAAATGCAGCAGTTGCCAAGTCTCACAGCAGTAATGAAAACTGCTGTGGTCCTTTTCTGAAAGCCTATCTGACTCAGACAAACTAGAAACATCTGGAAGCATAAGGATATTGTTACACAGCTTAACTAATTCTGAGCAAAGATAATGTTTCTCCATTGATAGCCCATTGTAATTGCTATGGTAATCCATATTTAAATGATATTCTGCATTTAGCACCCAGATACCAAGATGCTGTAATCCAGGAATGGATCCAGAAGTGCCATGGATTAGCTGCAGTGTATACCTAAAGAAAAGGACTTTGAAGGAAGCAAAGGATCTTCCTTAGAGAAAATCAGTCAACCTACAGCAAGATCAACAGGAACAAGCCTGTGGCAGGACTAGAGGGCTCCCATTAGCAAAGAACCATCCAGGTGTACTTTATTCCCTTTTCAACCTGGTAATTGATTTACTCAAAGCATCTAATGGTCAAACAGAAAAACCGAGTCATGTTGTTTTACTTTAAATACCTAATGGATCCTCATTTCTTTCAAATTCTCTGGCATCAGTTGGGTCCCAAGGTCGTGTGCAAGTACCACAGCACACCAGGAGTGACTACTGGAAACCCATCAGAGTGGTCAGATGTCAGAAAGCTAAACAGACCATAGGGCCATCTTTGCTGCCCAGCTCTGCATGGCAGATTATAATTTGAAAAAGTCTCTCTAAAGAGAAGCAGATGTAAGCAGTTTACTTTCATAGCTGATACTGAAATAGCCTGCATGACCAAGGAGAGCCGACTGGCTGCCATAGGTCTACAGCTATCACAGGCAGCTGAAGCCACACAGAGCACTACAGCTGTGAATGAAGAGCACCACATCATGATTTTGTTGTGCGAGTCTCACAGGGAACCACATCATCTTACCCTTGCCTCCAAGTTAATTGGTGTTGGATTAAAAAGTTGCAGAGCAGTCAAAAAGAGACTGATTGGTTTTAATTATGAAATTTCATATGCAGAAACTGAGAAGTATTTGACAGATTGCCTAGCCCCCAAGCTTGTCCAAGAAATTACTTACAGCTTCACAAGGTTCCTCACAGTTACTGCCTAAAATATTACTGCAATTACCATGCAGCTAAAGTGTTTTGAAGGATGAAAAGGAGAAATAAAAAAAATTAAAAAATAATAATAATAAATTCACCAAGTACCCCCTCCCAAAACCACAAACCAAATGAACAAATCTCACATAGCAAGAAAGCAAGCAAACAAAAAATAAAAAATCCTACTGAAAGTATCTGTGCCCTCAACATTTCAGACATACAGCTTTCTGGACAGTGAATTCTATCAGACCCTGACATCCTACTAAATCAGTTGTGAAATTGTTTGTCAAGACCTGCACGTAAACATTATCACACAAAAGTCTTTTAATCAGAAATGCTTCAACCTTTGTAATTTTTATTAATCTTCATGGTATACAGTAATATCAATCACATGAGGGTAGTTAGCACTCTCTAAGCACTTGAGGCAGTGAAAGGCAGCGTCAGAGTAGTTATGATATCCAAACCACGAGGTGCAGAGACAGTGAATTTAAGCCTTAAACAAGGCTTTTATCATATTTGCACCAACCAGACATTGAACTTGTCCTGACACAACCACACTGCCCAGATCCTGACCTAAAGACTGGGGCCTGATGGCTGGTGTATTTTGGACCCATGATGACTGTCAAAATCTCAAACTAGTCTATGCAGATTTTTTTAATTTTCTAACAACAAATCAATATTGTCATTTTTAAAACACTTCTTTCCAGGAATGTGTCAAAAGAACAGACACAGAACCCTAATATATGAATCTCTAAAGCTCATACATCCCTTTTGCTCTGTTTGCTCTAAGAAAGAAAAAAAAAAGAGCCTCATTTACCTGTAGTTTTTGCTCATCTTCAACACCTTGCTGCCCTGACAGACGGTGCTCAGCCTCATCCAGCCACTTCATTAGACTGTCATGTTCCTTCTTATACTGGGAAAACACTGGAGATAGTTCCACCACCTGCCTCCTTTGAAATGACCTGCACTCCTACAATCCAGTGCATTAGGAAAATAAGGTATAAGAAGAGGGAAGTAGTGAACAGATTCAGTCTTACTTGAAAAGCAAAAATACTTGAGGGATTCTTTTCAAGAAAATTCCAAAATATGCAATAGTAGCCCTACTTTTTAAAAATATCTCTATTCTATTTATCATCTGCACAGACATGTAATCAAAGTCAGCCTGAGGGTCTTACCCTGCCTTTGAACTACACCTCATGTTACCAGTTCCAATATGATTCAAACAGGTGAGCTAAAAGGAGTATAAGAATACAGATCCCCTTTGTTCTACACAGAAACATTTTTTATATGGCATGTCTATGAAAGCACCACAACATACTAGATCAATATTATTAATTGCTGATAATACCCTCTATAGGAAGCAAGAGGAATTCAGGAGCATATTCATTCACAGAAATCTCTTCAATCGAGAATTCAATGAATATGTTTGTGAACATGTGTCTGTATAGTCACTCTTCACACAGCCTGGTGGTAGAGGGACAGCAAAGAAAAGTGAAGCAAATGCCCAACTCTCTGCACCCATCTGTGTAAGCACATACAGGGTGGCACTCTTTGAAGCTTTGAAAGAGACTTTAACAATCAAAACAACTTCTAGAACTTCAGAATGATAATATTTTTATTTTGGAATTGCAGCAATTCAGAGTCAGACTGTGTGTGCACACATTTAACTCTTCCCCAGAGAATCTTATATACAAAAAACATCATAACCAATTTATAAGTGGGATACCAAAGAGAGGACTGCATAAATGAGCTTTAACTATAGTAACTATCATAACCATACCTGCACATTGTTGTACTTTTTCTGCAGAAGCATCAGCTGTAGGCGGATCTTCTCTCTCTTATGGTCCTCCATAGGCTGCTGTAACAACTGCCCTCCTCTTTGTAAAACTTCTTCAATCTGAGCTCTTTCCTGGTCCAGCTAAAATAACACAAGTCTGTATTATCTACAGAAAGCTCAACATTGTTTTCCAAAATTAATTCATTACCAGCTTACATGTTAACAGTAATAATAATGAAATAAAACTTGTTTTATTATGCAAATGTGAGCCCAACAAATTCAAGCAGAGATTCTCCTCTGCAACTACCAAATCCTAAAATCCAACTTGGTCATTTCACAAATTTCATAAAGATATGCCCTGCAGGAAGCTAACTCAATGAGCCAGCAGTAGGCAGCCACAGCAAGAGGGTGCTATGACCTCAGCTCCATTTCTATGCTAAATATTCCTTGATAGTAATAAGCAAGCTCAGGGCAAAATAGTAAGAAAGTGAAATTACAATAAATAAAACCAAAGGGAAGCATATATTCTATAACAATAGGTACTTCCATAAAGGCCTTTTAAAAACTGTTTTCTGTAGTATGCATGCCATTCTCTATAGACTTATATTCAGCTTTCCAGCTCAGTTTATAGTATTTCACATGCTTAAAAGGAAGGCAGACAGGGTAGCCTGGCAGGACTTTACCCAATTCTGTACCCAACAAGGCTATTGTGGACAAAATGAAAACAAAAATATGACCGTTTTATACAGGTGAATAGCAGACACTAGATAAGAACGCAGAAGATAAATTTTGTTCCAAGTTCTTATTTAGACTTGCTATGAGGCACATTACAACACTCTTACTTGCAACCTCATCTCACAAGCATCCACAGACCTGATCTATGCACTGTGATTCAATATATCATACCAGTTTAAATTTAAAGTGAAAATAATATCTACCAAATGCAATAGATAAGAGGCCCAAAACTGGCAAATACGTACTAAAGGTCTCAGTTGCATTGTTATCTTTTCAACATAAGTTCAGACGGTTAGATATAAAGAAGGGAGGGGGTGGAGGAGAGAAAAAGATTTGCACCCTATTACTTTTACAGGAAGGATTCCTTAGAAACAGCTAATTTGAGTAGAAGAGGGAAGATAAATGAAAGCAAAGATCACTACGTGAATTATATAAAACCATGATGAAAATATAGACTGACACATGACATCTCAATGTACAAGTCAAGAGGCAGCAGCTATGAGAAAAGTATGAGGAAATTGTGTGGTGTTTCCAATAACCTAGTCACTCCCTTCATTTTCTATTCCTGTCTTAAGGAGACTTTGTCAGAAGTCCCCCTCGAAGTCTGGAGGAATGTGATGTGTGGACAAAATAGAGAGGTAGTCAGTCAGTTATTTAACTATTCCATTACTCACAAACCTTTTCATCGTCCCCACTCAACTCCAGATGCTTTTCCAAAACTTTTAACATATTCTGTACATCACTTTCAAATTTTTCCAGGTCTGGAAAAGCTACTCTGACTTCACGGGGCTCTGACACAACAGGAAGTCGTTCTTGTCCAACAAGCATCTGCAAAGTAAAATAAAACTTTGTTCAAGCTGAAAATGTAGTCTGAGCTGTCACACACAGTTTAATGATTTTAACTGATTCTCCAGGCTTACCAGTTTGTTGGACCATCAGATATCAGCATCATAAAGGAAAATGGCAAGAGTTGTTTGATAACACAGAGCTAGCTTGGACAGTGCTAACAGGCATGACCAAGCTTCTCCCTTCAAACTTGAATCTGAGCATTTTGGTCTCAAAACAAACAAATAACCTCCAGTTGCATTAGGTTATGGTGACGTTATGTAGTTCATATAAATATGTACTGCAATATATATGTTTTTCCGAGTCATTATGACTTAACTATTTGTAAATTTTCCCTTGTAACTCAAGTTATCACTTGCTACTCAGCTAAAAAAAAGCAGTTGGTCAAAAAATCAGTCTATTTTTCACATAAATATCTACACATAAAAGAGAATTGAAAGGAATGAAGTGCTGTTCTAATAGAAAGATCTAGCCCTTAAATTTATTTGCCATCATTTTGGCATAGACACCCCCACCCCCCTTCAAAGCATCCTCACCTTAGCACTTTTGATATGCTGAGAGACCTTCTCAAAGTTACGGTTCAGTTCTGCCAGTTTGGGTTCCACAAGTTCCCGGCACGACACCCCCCGACCATTCATTAGGATGACGGCCTGATCACGCACATTATCCACTCGAAGACTAACATCATCTAATTCAGATGTTAAGCGCTAACAAATGAAAGAAAATGCAAAACAGTTACTCCTAGGTAATGGAAAAAGAATTTTAAAAACCCCCAAAGAAACAACGAAACAGGCAGCAAACATGACTTGACTTCATTTAGCATCCAGAAATGGTTACTTGACAGCCATATTTCCTACCTTCACCGTTTCCTCCTTTTTGCTTGCTGACTTTTTTTCAATCTCATCTAGTAAGGCTTCAGCCTGGTACAACCAAGTACTTATGTGAGCAACATTTTCATCAAAAATTTCTAGCTGGCTTTGATGATTCTGGAAAAAAGATGAACAAAATGTATCAATGTGAGAAACTTAAAACAAACAAACAAAAAAAATCCACAAAAAACCCAACACAACATGCAAAAAAAACAACCCCACAAGAAACACTTCACACCAAAGATCAGTGGAATGTTATGGATACAGAACTAGATGATCTTTAAGGTCCCTTCCAACCCTGACAATTCTATGATTCTATGATATATCTTGAAAAGGAACACTGAAAATCAGATTGTACCTTTCACCTCCCATAAGTATTTAGAAGAATTCAAGTTTCATTCTAGATTGTTTGTACTATTGTTCCTAATTCGTATAAAGGGAAACAAAAATAGGTGAGGTGGTTTGTCCAGCTAAATCAAGACATACAGTGTATTACAACATTACAGTCAGACCACAACATTTCAGTTGACCAAAAAAGCAATTATCTTCATTGTCACTAGCAGACATAACAGTACACAATATGTGTGGCGGTTGTTGGTTTGTTGGATTTTTTTTTTTTTCAGTTGAAAGGTGGTTACACTAAAACCTGTGAATTATAATAGTCAAGGTTTTGATATTTCACTAATTATATTAAAATATTTCTTCCTCTTAAAAGTCACCACATTGTAGACATGTTAATTAGGTCTGCTTTCATACATGGATAGAAACTGTAACATTAGGTGCCACAGACAGAAACACCTCATTATTCTGTGTGATGAAGCAAAGCTATAAGATTCAGAGAAGTACCATCCTGCTTAAGCACCGACCTTCTTACCCAAAAAAAGGGTAACTAAGTTTTCATCTTTTAGACTAGCAAAACAAAGGGAGGGGAGGAAGAGTGAGAAAGCCCATGAGTGCCTGTTATATCATCATCAAGAATCTTACATCTTCACCTAGCGAAAGAACAATTTAACCTAATCAAGTGAGCACAAGGACAGTACTCATCATCAGACAGGAGCATAATTTAGAAGGTTTTTTGTTGTGGGTCATCCTGAGAGTGTACTACAATAAACTACTAGACTTCTCCTAACATGGACATGATTGGATTATGAAACTAACAGGAACTGGACAGAATGCGCAGGGCTCACCATCTAGCCCATATCAGGGGTTTCTGAAGGTGGACTGTCATAACTGGCTGCACACAGAAATACTAAACTATCTGAAAACATCAGTGGTACCAGCATCAGTTGCAGCCTGTTTCATGTCCATTCATCAAAACATGCAGCTTTAGGCTATATTTTAGGTTGAGTCTTCCATTTACTCAGGCAAACAAATACTGTTGGCCTCAATTCTTGAGTTGCCGTAGTCTTAAACACTTGCAGCTACAAGCTGTCCAAAAGAGCAATAGGCTGACAGAGGGTCTCAAGTGCTTTGCTGAAACAAGTTATCATTTGCTGATAACACAGAAGTTATCAATTGTCCATTAAACAACCAACATCTAGGTTTTGAGGAAATCTATCAACACAAAAACACTCCGTTTCACACTGGACCAGGCACAGATGTTTCTTTCAGGCTGAATAAAGAGCAGCACACACAGGAGCCTCATGGAAGCCAATTCTTTTAAGCTAGTTCCTTTTGTTTTGTACTTACATTGTATACACATACATTCATGACCTTATAGAAAACACAAGATCCAACCTCTGGACTCTAATTAATCTGTTATGAAACAAAGAACACTTCCATAACCTGGTGGGTTTTTCCCCCTCAATTTAATCTGACAGAATCAGCTACTACCAGTTAATGAGTAAACCCAGAAGTTTTATGAATGCTTGAATGGCCCATAACGCACTCATTCTAGGGGTGATGGTAGATGCCCCATTTCAGGAGCGTTCAGAAAGTTATTGCTGTGCGTTAGGGTAACAAGAATTGTATTAAGAGCTAAATAGTAAGTGGACACAAAAGGCTAGCACTCTTGGTGTAGCACAAGAGAAAGTGGTAAAAAATTAACAGGGAAGAGGTACAAGGAGATACATTTGTAAATAAGGACAAAAGATCAAAAGCATAATGTGATGGCACATAAGGGGGTGAGGAGAAAGGAAAGATAAAGAGATTAAAACAACAGATGCATGAAAGGTCTTCACTGAGTATATGCTGGGTTTTCTATAGAAAGGAGGAATTACACTACAAACTTTAGGAAGAGTAAGAACCCAAAAAAGAGTGCTAGCAATGGAATCAGGAGAAAAGTGACAAAAAAAAAAAAAGGTAAAAGAAAAAAGGGGGGGGGGGGGTGTGTGAAAAAATTGGACCTAGTTTTATTCTCTACAGCTAAGCAGCTTATTCCCTAGAATATTCCCTAGATGAAATTAACTGTCCACCTGGGATATTTACATAGTTTCATCACTCTCAGATACAGATCCTGCATTTTCATCTCCTACGCACTGAGCAATAGTCTCTACTAACAAGCGCAGGGCACCAATGCCCGTCAGCATATCTAAACCACTTGCAAAACAGTACTCCACCTTCCTCATTGTATGTAACCTTATGACTCGCCCCTTTATCTGCAGAATAAGCACATATCCATTCTACACTCCTTTAAGTCCATGAGGCACCATCAAAACTTCACATCATAGCGAAGTGAGACAGGTGAAGACTGCAACTGCTTTGGAGCAGTTGGTGCAGAGGGAGAACCACCCTGAATATTTCTCACACGTGCAACTTACCAACAAGGTGTCACACCAGTCCTCAGTCCAGGTCCGAACTCTGCTCCAGCCAGCATTAAGGACACACAGCTTCTCCTCCAGGGAAGTCTCGCTCCCTTCCACCAGGGCCTGGAGGGCGGTGCAACTTTCCGTGATGCTCTTCAGGTCAGCTTTCCTCCTCTCCAGCTCTCTCAGCACATTCTGAAACAAGACGACGCATTAACACCACACACTGCTCCCAATCACAAAGGCAAAAGAGAAAGATTTTCACATCCACAGGAAACAAATAGTATCACAGATGATTTGATTCTTCTGAAGTGGAAATCAAGTACAATTACCTACTGTTTATACTCACACTCTATAGACATTGGTCTCCTCTTTTGAGGAAGAGAGAGAGCTAGTGCAAGAGAGCATAATGCATTTAAGTATCTTAGCTTGAGAACTTTTGGGTTTGTTATTTTATATTATCTTAACAGGTCCTTTTCATTATGTAGGTAAAGCAAATGCATCACATCAAATTATAGGTCCAGCTTTAAAAGGTTCTTTTCTGCATGGTCAGGCACCACAGAGAATGCAATTTTCAAGAGATGCTTTGGATTTCTCTGTATCTGTTCCTATTAAAGTTGGCAACAGTGAGAGAAGTGGCAGGCCAAGGTGGAATGTATTTTGAGAACCACCACCACACAGTACTGCACATGTTCAATTCGCTTGGTACACATCACTATGTTGCACATCTACCCTATTGTTGCATATCTATGCAGATAGGCAAATACACGCATCTTCAGCTCCAATATATTTTGTGTCTAGAAAACCTTAAGACATAAAGAACAATTTACATGCAACACAGAGGGCTTGTTCTCCTGGTAGCGCGGCATCAGAGTATGTGAACTATTTGCATTTCTTACATATGTATAGTAAGTATACTTCAATACTTATTTACAGGCTAATTTGGAATAAAATCTTAAGAGAAAACTGCCATGGCAGAAGTATAGTGCTAACAATTGCTTATCCTCAGTGAAATGGGTGAGAACAGGTCATAATTAGATGTTTTTGTAATTTTGTAAGCTTTCAAATTTCAGCATTGTACACAGACCTACTCCAAAAGTAAAGTGTGATAGAAAGCAAGGACTGGAAAGATCAGTATTGCTGAACTGTATCAACTGACACTATTACATATACAAGTTTATGCAGTGTGAGAAAATAGATACTTTAGCTTCAGAATAATTATAACACATATAGATGAAAGGACATAAGGAATTACAGGAGCTTTGTTTTGCAAAGCAACAAGTTTCAAGACAAGGCTTTTCAATGAAAAATCAATTTTTCATTAAAAATGTTAATGAACTTTCAGTTTGCTTTACTAGTAAAATATTTGACTCAGCCCAAAATTGTATGTGTTGATAATTAAGAATATTATATTTATGAACTGCATTAGAGATATAGTCACTTAAATACCCATTAATATTAAATATGTAGCAATATCTTCAATATTTCAAAGTTTGAGGCAAGATGCCAAAGATGAAATAGATCAGACTCACGGTACAGAATATTACCTACTGACTTTACTAAAATTTCATTATGTAAGAGTTCACGGGAACAAGTAACAGGGATTTAAATTCACAGCCACTTCTCCACAGTATTGCCATAATGTTAAAAATTTATTCTTCAGATATTTAACGAGTGCTTACTTTAGCCCAGGCAATTTCTGAATCTAGATCAGAAAGCAAGCTCTCTGAGGTGGACTTCTGGACGAGCTCAGCCTCAGTGGTAGTTAACCATTCTGACAAAGAGGCAGCCTCTTTCTTCATTTTTCGTGACAGCTGGGATGCTCTTTCAAGATCTTGTTTTCCTTCCGTCACCTGCAAAATAAAAAATAAAAAGAGCAAAAAAAAAGAAAACAAAGCTACATTTTAAAAGACGGCAAAACCAGAATTGCTAACCAGCTAAAATATCCACCTCAATATATAAAATCCCTGCATCTTAAGACTGTCTTCCATTAGGAAAGGACCCTGAAAACTCATGTATAAACACCTGCATCTTACTATACAAAGCAGAATTTTCAAAACTAGAATAATTTTCAATTAAGATACACTTAAAGGAGACTAAGAAACCTGCATACCAACTTACTTATAGATAGAAAACACCAGACTGAGGGTTAAACTTTATTATTATGCTTTAACTGAAACTCAAGGGGATACAGAATCCACTCAGTCACACAGGTAAAATTCAATTCCTTTTCATATTTTTATAGACCTGATAGTATAAAGCTCTAAAGGAAAAAAAAAAACAAACAAAAAAACCAAAACAAAAAGACACTGAAAATCTAGTCTGCCCTTGAAAAAAATCTCAGTAAAAAGAATATGAAATTTAATGTTTGCTGCAATATAATCAATTCTATTTCACACTGGCTACACAATTAGTCTGGTCAAAGTTTAACATAGACTTGAGCATAAATCAAACCATAGCAGTCAGGAATTGACACTTCAAAACATTACCCTCTGTCTCAGCTTAGTGTTTGCATGTATTTATTTAAAATAACGCACTCCTTGAAGATCTGAAAAACTAAATTCAGACACAAAATCATAGCATTATGCTGCAAATACCTTTGCCTTTCTATCCTTTCCCAATTTCATGCCTACATGTTTTCTGAGTTACAGATGTACAGGTTCCACTAGAATCCACACCTTCATGAAGGTTCCCCACTTTACAACAATAAAATATTTCCTAGGGCCCCTTTCAAGATATTCCAACAAGGTAATCTGGCCACTTATCCACAGCTTCATTCACTGAACAGGCATAAAACTGCTTGGACTTCCATCTTAATTTAGGTAAGAAAAGCATCCCTTATTTCCCTCCGCTCCCTAAGGGTTTAACCATTTTTGACCACTTCACTTAGACAAATAACTATTCAATTAATAAGAAAATTACTCAAGTCAATATTTAATGCATTTTCATGGGAAATACTGGCTTGCCTGCATTTTCTATTTCATAGTGAGAAGAACCCGTTAAATGGATTATGATTATAAATCATCATGACATCTCCTAAAAAATCAACTCAAACTTCTCCTGTGACAATCTGACAGTAAATTGTCTTGTAGGCTGGTTTGCAGACAAGAGAAGGTACAACAGTGTTCAAAGACATTTAAAAAATAGCAGGCCAGCTTTGCCAGAATTACAAAAGCTCTGTGAACCTTCCTTTCTTCAAGGCTGCCTTGCCTTCAGGAATATTCTGTGAGCACAGAGGTTTTGCACAACTACAGGATCATTATCTGTAATCTTTAATCTCTCAGATGATTGCTCCTGGATGTATCAACTAGGCTATACAGAACCAGCTTCAGAAGCAAAGTTAAAACAGCATCTGACATCAAAATAACAAAGAAAGGAATATATATGGAGGCAAATGTTCATATGTACATTTGATTTTTCTTACCTGTGCCCCCAAGTCATTGTAAAGATATTTCAATGCTGTCAGTTGTTCATCCATCCCTTTGGGATTATCTGTCTGTTGTTTCTGTACAATTTGCCTTCCTGTCTTGATGACAGTTTCAACCTCCAATTTCACCTCACTGAGGGTCTTATAGAGTTTCTAAAAACACAAATATGTATATTAGTGATCAATGTGTAGGGCAGATTTTCAGACTTTGTTTCATCTGAGGACCTGCCCATCAGATTGCACTTAAACTTTGAGCTATGGATTAAGAGCAATGTCTGCCAAGATGATTTCAAATCCCCAATGCTCCATATTGTAGTCTAGTTTTAATGTTCATCCAGAAAAAGGAATTATCACAATAATTTAGCAGTGTTTACTCCATAGCATCACCACATCTGGCAAGGCTACCATTGTGATCTGTACTTGATTTTATGTATAGCATTTGTTTTGTTCAAATACTAACAACTGAGCAAACTTGTCCCTAGACTGATGCTTCTAAATAACATGAAGATGAGCCAGCGAAAGGAGTTTATAAAAACTCAGCTATTCTGCCACATCTGTGTTCATCAGTTCACTATTTTTATGTCCACATTCTCACCCATTAGAGTGTTTTAGGTATCGGTTGCTCTGCTGGCATTTTGCAGAGTTGTAACAGTTCCATCAGGACTTCAAGCCAAATTTCTTCAGGACAAAGTTTAGGCAAGAAGAATCACACACAAAAGAAACACCCTCAAGCATGAGTTAAGAACATTGCATTCTTACCATGCAGCTGTCCAGATGAGTTTGGATTACATCTGGGTCAGTATCCTTCACATCCAAGACATGAAGTTCTGCTTTTACACCATCCAACACCCGCTTGCAATCCAACATGCGCTGCTCAAAATTGGCTGGTTTCTGGAAAAGCTGATACTTTGTAGATACTTCACGGAGTTTTCTCTGTTTTAATGAATATTATGTTAAAAGATTGTTTTAAATTAATACCTACACTTAAAAAAAAAAACCAAACAAACCAGAAAAACACATGTCAAGCATCTCCCCCAGCAGATTGTAACTCACCTCTCAAGCCACCACAACCAGTGGCAACACTATTTGCCAAGCCAAATTCCAGCCCCTATTCCTAGGCTCCACCTGAGGCACAAGACAACTATAATTCTGTTTCATACACTTCCAAAATATCCATTCTAGTAAAACACAGGGACTTGCTGTACTTTGAGCATTTACCCCATGATACTTAAATTTAAGCTGCTTGTTTCCTAATGAAAGCATGTAAAAGCATATGCTATTTACTTCTGAGGCTCGGTTGACCGCACCAATCAATTCACAGACAGGCAGCATCAGTGTATAATTGAAAACAAGAAGTTCTTTAGATTTAAATTCTTAGTGCAACTCATTTTCACCTGCAAAGCATCCAGCTGAGTTCCACCCCGGGGAAACCTGCATTCAGGAGAAGCGGGAGGGAAAGAACGAGCGCTTTTCTTGAGCTCTTCTAAGGTGGATTCATGAGCTGCGATCTCAGCTTGAATTTTCTATCACATCATAGAAACAGGGGGGAAAAAAAAAGGTTACAAAATTGCTTGCAGAGAGGGGAAGAGAAACCCACCAGAAGTAAATCCACTCTGTAAAAGTTAAACACTAACAGGTTTATTGTAAATATTCTGGCTTTTGTGGCAGCTTGCTACATTGAAAGCAGTTAAGATTGTTATTCAATAGAACTTTCTTAAAACAGGAAAATGCAGATTACAAAAGATACCACCTAGTACATCAGCACAGGACTGATACGAAGCTTTCATGAATTACTAAATTTAGGCTGAGCATTATCACGAGATATTTTAGGATGTATATACCTGGGCCTCCTGGGGCATCTGAAAGGCATCTACCCTATCAGTCAGGTAAGAAGTCAGCTGTCTATCCAGCTCCGTTAAGTTTTCCTGTAAGACCTGCAACATGTGGTCGGTTTCCCGCGTGGTCTGAAGCTGCTGTTCCAAGGCAATCTGCCGGCTCACTGCCTGTGTGGGACAGAAAGGTAGGACAAGCTGGAGCAGTAATTCAATACAAACTGCACTAAACTTTCTCCAAACAAGGTGAGAGAGAAACAAACAAACAAAAAAAAATCTTGCACCAGGAGGCCTGTCTAAAAAGCAAGCCTGAGAAGGGAACAATTTTTGAAGCCTGCTGTGATTCTTAGCAGTAACTGACAAACAGTGGCACAGAAGGAGAGTTCTGCTTCTAGATATACAGAATAGTGAAAACAAGTCATTTCTGTCACCTCAGGAAAAAAGTATTCTATTAAAACCATACTGGTTTCAAAAACTAGCTCTTCAATGGGGATCAGGGACATTATAATAGACTATAGATCAATACTGTTCTGTGTAAATTTCCACATTTTCTTTCAAAGCAATAAACTGCTTTTCTGTTATGGTGTGAAAACAGAGGCTCATAGTTCCTTCCTTCCCTCGCCTCTCCCTTCAACCACAAAACTTCTAAGTTCATCTGAAATGTCACTACTTGCATGGGAACATAATTCATTCCCCTCTATCAACACATGCACAGACCAGTGAGTGTGTACATAAACACGCACACACAGATGTGGAAGCTGTCAACAGCCCAGTGTGTCAGCACTGCAGCTGCCAAAGCAAATAGTTTTTATATGGCAATAAAGCACTGTTGTAACAGGAAAAACAATAGTAAATGCTAACTTAAATGACAGCGTATAGCCCCTGGCTGAGGGCACTGCATTCATGATGTTCACTGTAATGAGGATGAACTGAAATTCCCTCTATGACTACACTTTGGCAGTGTAAGTAAAAAACCTCCCATGCTACAGTTTGGCAGGGGTCTGAATTATAAGGATACAGAATGCAAATTGCAAGTTTATGCAACTTGAAATACAGCTAGTTTTTCTCTACTTAATAAATCTAGATAAGATTGGACTAAAGTATGAGAAGAGGACAACATAATAGATGAAAAACAAGAAGTACCTTTTCCTTCTGTTCCTTATTTCAGTGTAACTTCTTCCTAGCTATTTCCAAGAGTGAAAATGTCACTTACGTTCCTCATTTTTACAGTTAGTGAGCAAATCACCAGTATTTATAGCAGTAGGAAGGGAACATTAACCTCAGTTATTGAACTGTCTCCCTTGAGACTGGAACTGCCTTTTTGTCAAAATTACATGGAAAAATATCAGGGGGTCCTGCAGTGCAGGGGTGTGAAAGTTTGCAAAACAAATCCTGACTCACATCAGGGGACCAAAAAATAAAAAAAAAATAAAAAAAAAAAAAATTGAAAACAGCTGACAACCTTGTGAAGGTTTTTCCTTTTTTTTTCCTGTATTGCAGTCCTGCATCTATGAATTCAGCTATGTAACAGGAATCATTTCAGACCACTGAGCTGAAAAACCCAGTCTATTTCAACCCTGCCCCCAAATTCTTACCAAGTGACTCAATTCCTCATAGCGGGCATTGAAAGCCTCCAATTTTTCACTGATGATATCATCAAGAATCCCTCCATCAATCAGTGTCTGTCCAAGTTCCCGAATCTGGGTTCGATTATCAGCTGGATGACGCAGGACTGATTCCAGGGACTAATTAGAAGAAAAAGTTGTAAAGGTCAATACACCGAGTATTACTGTGTTTTCAGAGGTCGGAATCTGGCTGCACACACCAAGGTTTTATACTTCAAATGTCTTGAGGGTGCTCTAAAAGCAGGAATTAGTTATGGCTTAATCCATGATGGCACAAGGCAAATACAGTGGACATTTTGCTTTAGATAATTAAACTTCACAGCACTTCTCGCCTATTCACATCATTTCACGCTATAGTGCTGGAAGGAATTAATCAATTTACACAAGACAGGAGAGAGTATACAATTTTATCATGGTATCAAGCACAGCACAATCACGTACAGTGAAAGTCAGCTTTTGGAGGGTCTTACAAAGTAATATGTTCATTTTAACATGAAGAATACAAATATTCAATATGTATTTATGGGGTTTTTTTAAGTGGAGCTACTGAAGTGTTATCAGTCTGATAGAATGACTACGATACCTCAAGAGCATCATTGACAGCATCCAACTTGTCAGGCAGATTTTCTGTCACTTGCACCCTTTCTTCCAAATTGTTTAGCCAAGCTGTTTCTAAATCAAGATACTGAAGCAGCTCAATCCAACAGGACCACACCTCCTAGGGGCAATAGAAAAAACCATAAATTAGCCTAGAATGCCAGGCAATGCTCATATACCCTATGAACAGACTAAAAAAAAAAATATATATATGGTTCCGAGACTTTCTGGCACTGATTTCTAGATGGAAGAACCTGCAAGTATAGCAGGTTTAAAAGATAAAGACAAAAAGACATATGCAAAATACACATAGAAGCCTCTAAACTTAAGCTAAAATTATCACTGCCATCCAGATTCTTATAATGATTTAAGAATGTAACAAAATGCATCCATTCCTCTTGAAAGATAGGACATACAACCTACAAAAAACTATAATCAGCATGTTCTATTTATCATCATATTTCAACCTGTAATCTCTGAGAAGTTTCTTTTTGTCATTTTGGAAGACGCACGAATGGATAACACAGCTGTGAGACAAAGTTACTTATTTGCACAACTGATGATTACAATATAGATTATAAAATCAAAGTTAGATAGTGTCTTGTGGATACCAAGGATATCATCTCAAGGAAAAGTAATCTTGGAAAGGAACCACAGCAAAATGTGATTTTTGTTTATTATTATTTATTACTATATCAATATTATTGCTGGTTTTATAATTTTATATATATTATATATATATATATATAAAATCTTATTATATCAAAAATCCACAGCTGAAGCTACTGGATTCAGTGACAAAACCAGATGTTTTCAGTGTCCTTTTCCATTCCTCTTGTGTGGTGTGTTTCCATCTTACTAAGCTGAGAGCTATCATTCTCACCTCCAAAGTGTGGCATTTCCCTCGGATTCGATTGCACAGTAGCTGGTAGTTCTCCAGAACAACATTCAGCTCGGTCGCCAAGTCCTGACCACTAGACGGCACTTTGGCAGCCAACATCTTGATGTTGTCTTTGAGAATCTTCACCCGCACCTCTTTCTGCAACACATCCTCCTTCGCTCTCTGCCCAAAGAAATGTATCACATAATCAGCCCTCAGTTGCCATATGGTCAGCTAGGCACCACTCAAAGCAAAGTTCAGCGAGCTTGGAAGTATTGCTGCCAAAATATTCTTGGGTCTGAGCACAACAAAATATGGCACTAACTTGCATGGAATTCAGATTATGTTAGCAAGCATTGAAAAACCGTGTTTTATTAAACACAAAGATGTATTTATCATTTGTGGTTTTTTCATTCACAGCTGTTAGGTGCACTAGAGGAATACATAAAAAGGACAACCAGAAGAACTCTTTTAATCCAACTGCACTCAGAGGAGCTTGGTCATAAATATACAGGATAAGCACAGTGCAACTCCTAACACACAGGCCTGGAGAAATCATATTATCAGTTGTTGCATTTTGCCCTAAGCAAAATTTTGGTAGCAGGATAGCTGCTGTCTCTGTTGAGACACCTAGAAGGCTCCAGAAATAGAGACTGTCTTATATCTCTTTCTTTGCAGATACCAAGAACAGTTTTATGAAGTACTTCTGATCTATAAAGGCACTGCAGCTTATGGTAAAATTTAGTACATGACAACATTGTTTCATACATTGTTCAAGATGTCTTCTAAATATAAGGTGATCACAAAAAAAAAAAAAGAAAAAAAAAACCCAACAACAACAAAAAACCAGCCAGTTAGCAGAAGGGCAAAGAATGGAAAATCTGAGGAACATATTTTATGAAAGGACTAAAAGTCACCTAGCCTCATCTTAAAACTACTCCTTCAAATGTCTCACTCTCTGTTCAAATGAAAGCAGAATTAGGGAAGCTCAAAAGTTTTCAAAATGTTATACAAAAATGCTCCTGGGTCAAATACACAGAGAATGTTTTTTCCCAATCCTAAAAGTAGTCCCAGGATAAAACGCTAGCATATCTTCTTTCACTTGCTGTAAGTGTTACAATAAACTTACTGGCCCACTGACATATCTGCCACTTTTAAAAGTACATAATATAATCTGGATTTGACAGAAGTAAATGAGCCCCAAGTCTCCGATTTGCCAATGAAAAGAGGCTTCTTTCTTTTCTTGGCTTGTGTTCAGCAGCCTGTCGGACTACATGATCTCAAATGACTTCAAAAGATGTGAATATATTAAAACATTTGTTAAAGACTGCTTCAGAAAGTCCCTTCAAGAAGAACAATTAAAATCTTCAAATAGATTTGTCAAAACACTTGTAAGCAGGGGGGATGGGGGGAAATCTTTATTTTATGCTCCATCAAGTAACAGTGTAGTGGATACTCATTTAAATAATGTGCATACAAGTCAAAACATTTCTGAAGATATGCTTGAACTCTCAAGATTTAAAAGGAGAGAGAATTATTGTTTGCTCTGTACATGCATCCACGAAAATTATCTATTCAACTGGTAATTTATAATGAGACAAAAATAGCTCCTCCTCCTCCATTTTTTTGTCCACTCATTCCAAAATTAGCAAAGCAGGGACCAGCAATCACTGTTTGCAACAAATGAGGAACACAACATAACCTTACAACAACAGCACTGTTTTAAACCCTTTTCTAAACATGGAATTACTATATCTAGGGGACAAGAAACTGAAGGCCAGCAGCTAAAAGCAGAAAAATGTTTTCATAACCACCAATTTAGACAGCTATAATATCACCTGCCTTTCTCAAGTTTCATCTCCTGCAATAAGTTTCCATATTCTTAATGTTTAATATGATATAGATGCAAGCCTGGCTCAACAGCTGGGCAAGCTGCTATTCATTATGAAATTCCTACCCCTCGTGGCCAAATAGAACATCTGCTTTTAGAGTTTCTGCTTTAAAAACAAAAATTCCAGAAAGCAAAGCTGACAAATACCACTAATCTTGTCATAACCTGTGCTCCTTTCCACATAGATAATAATTTCACAAAAGGTTAACCCCTCAAAGCCATTAAATTTTGTTCTCCTAAATCAGATCTCTCCGATGACCTGGTATTTCTGACCTTCATTTCCTCCACTGCATTCTCCAGCTCTTCAGGGGATTTGTATTCAAAATCTTTCTCCAAATATTCTTCTTCAGCTTGGGTCATCCATTCTTGCATCTCTGCCAAATCCTTCTTCAGATTTACAGCTTTTTCCTGACTTTCAGACAGGCGATTTTTCTGACTAACAATCTAGAATCCAAGGTAGAGAATGAAACAGCATGTTTGTTACTTAAATGTCCTTGTAGGTGTGAGAAAACACAAGTCTTTGTTAAAAGATTTTACTACCAAGACATTCCCAGGTCTTTTTAATTATCAAAAGACTTCTATTGTTACACACACATATGAACTCATGATCCCTTTTTAGCAGATCAACAAAACCTGTAGGTGAGGGAAGGAAGAAAGTGAGCTTTTTTTTTTCCTCATTGCACGTAAACTAACAACAATCCCTGGGAAAAGTCAGACAGGAAAAACAACCCTCTTCTGGTCACAAGTATCATACAGTTAGATATATCTTTATGCAGAGCATTAAAACACCCTTCAGGCCTCACTTCTTTCCGCAGTCCATACAATCTGGATTCTATGTCAACAGAAAGCCCTCCAAAACAGGTACTTTCCAAGAATTGCAACTAAAGAAGCATGTTTCTACAGACAGCAGAAAGATTCCACCCAAAAGAAACAACTGAATGCACTAGACTGTAGTGGTAGCCTATTTACAGCTGTTTCTTTCTAAAAAGTGCTTGGAAGCAGGCAGAAATTGCACAGGGCCAGAGGAATATTCCAGATTATCCACTACCCTCCAATATATTTGCACTTCTGAAGGATTCATGGGGCGAAGCAGAATTTCAGCCACTTTAACAGTGAAAAAAAGTAAAACATATTCATCCCACTGTTTCACTGCTTCGCCTCTTCACCGTTCTACCAGTGCCACGCAACCAACTAAAGAGCTTCAACACCAAGCAAGCACCAGCACCATATGGAGAACTCACCTGTTTGCTCAGTTTCTCCCATTGAGTCTGGCAGTCCACTAGCCTAGACTTTGCCCAAGTATTTATGCTGGCAATAGGCTGAGCTCTTAAAGCAGACTCTACTTCTTTCATCTCCTTCAGTGATGGTTCAATCGTCTCCATTTCATTGACAAATATCTGAGCACACATCAGAAAAAAATGAATGTTATTCTTTGGCACGGCATTGTATAAATTTATAGGATACCAATAAATCTGTAATTTTTAATTATTCCAGAGAAATTTTTATATTAAAGTAGATTGATGCTGTGTTCAGTACCACATTGTTTAAAACACTCATTCAGTGGCCAAAGGTATTAGAACAATGCAACCAGAAAAACAAAATACAACTTGCCAAATGTCAGCAGTGGAACAACCCAAGTTTGAAGATTATGTTCACTAAATATCCTGATGTTTCTGGCATACCTCAGACTCATATTCTTCTCCCAGAAACAAACATTTGAATGTACCCTGTAATTACTTACTATAGGATGAAATCATACCTGTTTGTCATCATTGTGTGTCACTAACTAGGGAGGAATCTTACTTGTAAGTCATACCCAACTCCTAAACCCTAGTTGTTTCTCAAAGATATTTTCTTCTTATTTTTATAGCCTCTGGGAGTTTAATGCAGAAAGCACTTTTCTCTCACAGATTCAATCCCCTAATCACAAAAATTGGGAAAAACATATAAACATTTTCAGAGGAACTCATTTCAACTTGTAGATGAGTATTTGTAAACATGGTGAAGACCTTTGAAAAGTACAAAGTGTTATGGCTATACACAAGAAACCAATTAAAATGTTCCCTGAAGAAAGATAAAACAATTTTTTTTTTCTGGCAGACTTTATGGAATATGTCATGAACAATATTAAATAACACAAGCAAAATAATAAAAAAGAAATGCTAGTCATTATTTATTTCAAAAGATTCCTTAAAAGAGTAAAACTTACTGTGCACTGGTCAAGCTGTCTTTGAAGTCCTTCGGTATCTCCTTGAACAACCTTCTCTGTCATTAAGAACTCTTTCACACCATCCATCCACTTCTGAACAACTTTTGAATCAGCCTAAATCACATACATTAATGAAGAATTTTTATAATGCCACTATGAAAAATATATGCATGTTGCATTACAACTTCTAGTCAAAAGAATAAACCATAAGCTGCTAGGATTGCCTTGGTTTAGAATTAGACTGCCTTTGTTTTAATTTTTGTTTTTGGTTCCTTGGTGTTCCCTCCCACTCTGTTTCTTCCTTCTCAGAATTATCTTAAGTTGCCCAGTGAGGCTGTGGAGTCTCCTTCTCTGGAGATGGTCCTGTGCAATCTGATCCAGCAAACATGCTTTAGCAACTGGTTTGGACTAGATCAGCTCCAGAGGCCCCTTCCAACTCCATTTGTTCTGTGATTTGAAAATTATATTCACAACAGTGATATTCTCCCATCCATGCCACAGTAGGGTTTAACCAACACTGCGCTGCGTCAGGCTACCTATTACACAAACACAGGATCAAGTAAGAAGGGAAACATGGCTTCAAGAAGCATGTGGTTGTGGTTACCCTTCACGTGAAGGACCTAGCTGAAGGCTGGGGATAGCAGTTTCCTGATGGAGGAAAGCATGTATGACTGCTTCTACCACACTCACTCAAGACATACTGCACTCCAAGGAAAAGAGAAGGCCATACAGAAATATATGTGGGGAGAAGAGGAGGGCAGGAGGGGATATTGCTAAACATACTTGATAGGTAGAAATTATTCTGGGAAAGCCATTCACCTTACATGAAAAACACAGCCAAAATAGGAAAATATCACAGAGGATTAGACTAACCACTTAGGGAAAAAAAAAAAAAAAAAAAATCTAGCTGTTTGAGGCTAATGGCAACTACTGTACTCACTAAAGCAATGCACAGGGAAAAAGTAAATCATACACAATTTTAGAGTTATCTGACAGCATTTGGCATTTGCCTTACATCCTAGGATGAGGTAGGTGGGGAGGGAGACAGGAGGGTTGTCATCTCCTTCCAAGCAATTGTGCGTGTTCCAAATCACCCTCACAAACAAAACCAACACAAACTTAGAGCAGGGAGAGTGTTTTGCCTTGTCCTGGTTCAACTGAGTTATGTGACTATAATTTTTTAATAACCTAGTTGGGCTTTGTATTAATCCACATTTTTGGACTATTTGGTTGGAGTTTTTTAACAGATTGCCTCTATTCTGACAGAATCATCACCACAGAGCACTGTTACTGAGAAGCCAAGCCAAAGCTCATCAGCTTCACCTACTCTGCATGTCACCAAAGAGGAAAGCACACACCCCATTTCCTGAAAAACCTTGGAAAAACAGTTCTTTCAAGATCAATACATTATACACTGCTTCTCAAGAAAATATCCCCACTAATGAACACCCATTAGAATAAGACCATGTTTATTTTTAGGCCAATGCTACTGTTAGAGGTCAAAGTCATGACATTTTCTGCATTCCTTTTCCATTCTGGGGCAATTTCTTATAGCTGATTAGCCTGAAAATCATTTTCCAAAAAAAACAGACCCCAGGAAGCTTAACAGTGAACCATGGCTTAATGTGAAAAATAAAAAATACATATTTATAAAGGCTGCCATTTGACAAGGCAT
The DNA here is from genome assembly GCA_025345505.1 of Todiramphus chloris collaris. NCBI lineage: Eukaryota > Metazoa > Chordata > Aves > Coraciiformes > Alcedinidae > Todiramphus > Todiramphus chloris. The sequence continues at coordinate 3,061,340 of JANVCC010000020.1, forward strand.
TTTAGCATATACCTAATTTAGCTTGCTTACAATAAGCTACTTACCTAAGTAGCTGAAGTGAATTAAATAAGATTACTCACAAAGTTAGGCACACATTTAAGTAACTTGCCAAATCATAAGCCAAGTCTACAGAAGCTTAAAGTAGTAAATGCTCCTGCATTGCTCAGGTAAATAATTACCAATGATCAAATACCCCGCGTAGGTCTTCAATGCAGAAGTGCTCACAACTTTTAAACGTGAACTAAAACACTGGATGAGTTTCTAAAATTTATTCCAGGCAGGAAAAAAGATCAAGTGTGCTGAATTTTAACTTGTTCACTCCTAGAAAAGCTCCATGATGTACAGACTTGCAGTGGATTTAGAAGCACTGAAGGTAATACATAATCAAAGACATAGCAAGCCACACATTATTAGAGGCAAGATAACAGAGTACAAGATAAAAAAATTTTCTTCTATAAAATACAAGATCTAAACTGATGAAAGAAAAGCCTTTTCTACCTTTTCTCATCACATGAGTATTGCAGTCTGAGTAAAACACAGATTCTGTCACTACTGCATGTGTTGTCAGCTTGGGGGAGCCTCTGTCACACCACAAATCACAGAAGGGCCACCTGAATGACAGGACGCCCAGGCAGATCTGCCACCGGCTTTATAATCAGACTAACAAAAGACATTTTAAGCAGTGTTCACCTGTCTATTCACTGTTAAAATGAGAATACTTCCATTCAGCTTCTTTTTGAAAACCTAAATGTGAGAAGTGCTGTTTAGGGAAATGCCCATTTTTAAAGATGAACTAGGAAACAAAAAAAAAAAAACTAAAAGGAGGCATTATAAATAAACCAACACTTGTGTGTGGTTGCACATGACCACATGTTCTCCTAGGACTGCTATTCACTTACTCCTTTTTCATTTTTTTCTCCACCACTTTTAAATTGTTAGTTTGCTGGTTAGTTGGGTTTGGGGTTTTTTTTCCCCCTCTAATAGTCAGACAACTCAATTTCCTCTCTTAGCTAAGATGATACTGCCCAGCCATTCTTCAAACTAATCTTGTGTCTCTGGTATCACATCTGCAGTACTGACCCGTTCAGTGTCTGCATCTGGACCATATACCAGGTCTCCTTTATCAATCTTTCTTGCAATGCAAGTTCCATCCTGATCAGTCCGATGCCATCCACAATGTTTTTACTCAACTTGCTCCACATTTTTATTAGTTTTATTCCCATTTTTATTCATACAGTGCTAGACTACAAAAGTATCTATATAGATTAATATCACTCCTTCAAAAGGAAAATCAGAGAATATAAACACAACTGTCCATTCACTGACAGCTTATGAAATATTTAAATCATGTACATAAAAATTCATCTCATGAAAAAACACCCCCACTGTAAGCCCCATACATCTACAAATAGCACTACTATGCACTTCTTCCACTTCCAATTTTTTAATAATTACTTCCATTATTTCTTCTGCTTTAATTTCTTTTTCAGCTTCTGTACTTCTGTAAGGTAACAGGAAAGTTTTTAACATCTTGCTCAGGACAAAATTGTCTTCTCAGAATTTTACAACACTGCACCGCCTCAATGCTCTGCTATCTGTAGCTCTTCTAAAGTCTCATAGCATAAAAATGATCATCTTTCATCAGTAAGTACTTCATCTATGTGGTGTACCAACATCACTTTGGACAGCTGTGGAAAACAGGCAACTACACCTTTGGCTGAAAACACAGAGCAATTGTTTACAAAACAAAAAAAACCCTGCTATGTTAACACTGCACATGTGTACCCTACTATCAGTTAAACACGAGAGAGAATTTTAGTTTTCACAAGCCATTCTTCACCTAGTTAAAGCTGTGATTTAAAAAAGTGGGTGCATGTACACACCACTCAACTGAACATGATTCAAGTGCAGAAAGAGTTCTGCACTTACAAGAAATAAAGGGAGAAAAAAGTGCTGCTAAAAAACAAAGAGTTAACTAGGTCTTGCTCAATGTAGCTACAGATAAACAAGACAAATGGAAAGGTGCAGTCATTTGAAGAACAAGACTGCTAGGAAACTATTGCACAAAGGACGCTGAAGCAGGCTTACATGCAGAATATTTATTCTGCCATGTTAAATAACTAATAAGTGTAACCCGAAAGAAAGGAAAGGAAAGAGAATGAGACACAGTGGGATATAGTACATTTAGGTCAAAGGCAGGAGAAAAATTAATGAGGAGGTAGCTGCTGGAAAATAATCACCAAGGGCTTGACTAAGCCTTAGAAGTTAATTTCTTTTAGGCTTTTGTACAAGCCAGTTCACTTTGGGCAGTCAGCTCCTGCTGACCAGAAACATCAGCTCCTCCACAGCTCCATATCATCCCATAGGCTGCTTCAAGTAGCTGTGGAAGGATGAGTTTGAAGGAACCAGACTAAAAGCAGAAACACTTTCAAATGCAGATGCACAAGTATTATAAAGAGGTACTATACATTTTTCACCTGAAAACCTGCCATTCCTCCTGCTATTCATAGGTTGCTTAATGGCTTCCACTTACAAGTTCACTAGCCTAGACTGGACTACCACACCTATGCTACTCATACACACACAGCCCACAGACACACTGCTAGGAGCACCCCAAATCCTGGAGCACATAAGTAGTGAAACTATACAACCAGGAGCAACTTTTTCCCTCCAGCCTTTTTCCTCAAGTAAAACTTTCCATGGGAGCATGCTTGTGCACTCTGCTCTTAACTGCCATTCAGCTACAATCTGTTACCCCTACTATGACTCTGTCCAGATTTGTGGGCTGTTGAGGGGTTTTTTTAAAGAGGACTTGAAGCTTTTCCTACATCCAAACCATAAACAGCAATGGTTTGTCCAGCTTTCACTGCAACATCATGCAAGTCAATTACCTGGCCTTACTAACATAAATTACAGTTTAAACATGTGTCTGTACTTGCGGAGTCACTTAAGATCCTGTCTGACTTAAAATGTATTTTAAAATAATTAAAAAAAAAAAAAATCCACTTAGTTTGAAGTTTAAATTCACTACTAAATAAAAGAACAGTTTTCTGCTTCAAAGGGAGGAGAGAGCAAGTTTGAAAGAAACCCTGGGGGAAAAGCAGAGGTGTGTGTGCATGACCGCTGTTTGGAAGAGGGTGCATGCAGCAAGCTGCTTACGTTTATAAACTGCATGATACTGTTAAAGGGAAAAGAATCTAAATAATTTCACACACCAAAATATACTTAACACATGTCAAAATACAGATGTCTGTTAGGTAATGAACACACATCTTCATCCTGCGAGAGAGAATCTCTAGAAACACTTTCTTGCTTTTTGATGTTTAAAATATAATATGAAAAAGAAAATATGAAAAAAGTCTAGGTTAACATTACTCAAAGATTCAAGTTGATACTGAAGAATGGTTAGTGCCAATTTAACTTCTGAGTCACAATAATAATTGCTATGAGCTAAATCATGATGTGATTTGTCTTCATGACTTTTTTCCTCTCACCAGAAGAATATAAATGGTCTAGAGAATTGGTTTAAGGTAAATGCAAATAAACCCATCTAAGCAGTAAAGACTGAGTCAACTTTCGCAAAGCTACTTAGGAACTTATCTCTCATCTCTTTATCAATGGGTTAAACATCTAAACGCCCTTTAAATACCCTTGCGTCTAATCTCTTTAATTTTTAAAGCATTTGGATCATCTGTCATGCAGCATTTCATATGTGTGTGTATATTTGTATAAAATATGTAAGAGTACTGATGAATCTTAAATCTTTAACTCTTCATGATGCTCAGAGGCCATCTGTTGGAACTGGGAAACTCATGACACCAAGCATTTTCTTTACTTTTTTAACAGGCTGTACTAATTCTTTATTACTGTTGACAGAAATCCGACTCGAAGAAGCAAGTTTTCTGTAGCAGGTATGAGATTTGGATTTTAAATGTCAAACTCGTAAGGCAGTAGTCATCTGACACCAACCATAATACAGAGCACCCAAATTGTGGTGAGATCAAGCCTCCAACAGCACAGCTGACATACCCTTGCCTTTAGTGTAACCTTTCTTCTGCTATTGAAAGAAGAGGAACGCCAATTTTAAGTGAAAAACTATTATCTTAGAAGATAAAATCATATCCTGGGCATGTTAAAAAGTCCACTGCTGCCCTGCTACAAATACACTACATAAGCTTCCGGCCTGTGCTAGATATTTCACTTCTCAGACAGTGTCATGTGGACTCCTGCAGGAACACAGAGAAAGAAAGGTCTCCAAAACAACTGAGTTATTTAACAACAACAACAACACAAACAAACAAACTCCTTTCTTCTTACCTCAAATATTCTCAACTGGGATGCAATTTCCTCCAGCAGTTTAACATCTTTAGAAATCTTGAGCTTTAACTTGTCCCAGTGTCCCTGCACATGCTTGAACTCTTGAATGTAGACTTTATTTATATCAGGAGAAGCATGTTTCTGCAAAGCTTTTGTTTCTTCATCAAGTTTATCTACCCTGGGCTTCTGGGCTTCCAGAGTCTCACAAACAGTCTATGGGGTGGGAAGAAGAAGGGAAAAAAACCAAAACCATGTCTGCTTCCAGTACCAGGTACACAATTACAGACAAGTGCAAGTACATCAAAGGTTTTGTTGCAGAGCACAGATTCAGTGAAGTGATATTGCAGTTACTGCAGTTATTGCAGCAGAGATGTTCAAACAACCTCTTCACTAGCAAAACCTTCAGCTGGTCTCCTGGTGCAGTAGCAGAGGTTGCAGAATAGGCTGTAAAGCTTGGCCATGTAGCTAAACACACCCAGGCACCTACGCCTCTCCTGTGCTCTGTGATGCTGGCACTCAAATTAGCAAAGCAATGGATACACAACACTACAGTTGCAGAAGAACTGCAATGTAGACATACCAGGACCTCACCTGGTTTTGTTGTTTTCTTGTAAAGAAAACAAACAAAGCCCAGATAAACAGTCTGTGTGCATCCTTCCAAGTTTTGTAAAGTAAAATTATTATAACATCTAGCTGCAAGGAAAGCTCTGGATACTTGAGTTTTGAAACCTACTCTTTCAGCTGGAATACAGAGAGGATACAATCTGAATATATTCACTATGGCATTGCTGATATGAAGAGTCACTTGACCTGAAATAACTAATTTCCTAATATTAATTAAAAAATAACAACAGAAGGTATTAGCCAGGACATGAAAAGCAGTGTCACAGGTAGTTATCCTGCTTAAAATTTAAGAGAGAAATCTGGAATGAACACATGGAACCATTACTAATTTAATGACTTTAATTTTGCTAGTATATACACATTTAATGTATACATGTGGCACACGTGCACATATTTTAATGTATTTTACTGAGTAAGTATCTTCAACATATTTATATTCTAAATTTTACTTTGTATTTACAGGAAAGAAACAGGATAAAGCATACCATTCCCTCTAAAAGACAAGATAGTAAGGTAGCAATGAGACTGGGAAGAAGGATGTACATTTCTGGAAACAAGAGCTTTCTGTGTAGGGGGTCACAGGCTGAGTCAATCCCTGGCTTGAATGCCTGAAGCATTTATCAGTGCCTGCTGCACTGCAAATGAAGTTGCTAGAAAATCCCAAGTCCACAGGTAGCTCATCATCTACAGTTTGTTCCCATGTTCCATTACACTCTAAAGCTTCCACACTGGCATAGCAAGTCCTTTCAGGTCAATTAGTCTCTGAAGAAAAGTGGCAGGAGGGATTTGGGCAGAAGTAGGAAGAGACAAGCCCCCAAAGACCAAACGCCACTGCAATTCAGCCAGCGTATGAACCAGAAAATCTCTTGTCAACTTTAAACCACAAAGAAGAAACACTGAAAGAGAAAACCAAAAGAACTCTGAACTTTTTTTATTCTGCTGGTTCAAAAAACCAAAGCAGTAACACCCTTGTTTACTGAGCTTTTAAAATACCTATCTCACTCTTTCTTAAACAGAGAAGGATACAGGGACAGACATGGCCTCTCCTCACAAAGCAACTGGTGTTCAAGAGCTCCTCTGCAGTCACCTGCAGCCCTCTCATGCCATCACACAGGGAAAAATAAACATTTCTGATATTCAACCCTCCCCTGGACACGTCCCTTAGCAGCCTCTGGTGACCCAGTTTTCAGCAAGCAACCCCTGATGAACTTCCCTCTGAGTAACATTTTAGTTGCCCCACAGAAAACAAGGCAGGAAAAAGGAGAACAACAGTAGCTGAAGAAGCAACTTCTTTGCTTCAGTGAGAAGATAAGTCTTACCTTTGCCTGCTGAAGGGCCTTCTCAACCTTACTGGGTTCGTTCAGTCCACTGCTGATGGACTGCTGCTTGCAGTCCAGCTCCTGCAGCATGTCCTTCAGCTGCTGAAGGGAGTCCACATAGTCCTGGCTCGGCTGGCTTTCCGTCTCTGGTATCATTAGAAAAAGTAATGGAACAAAATGCACGGTAAGGAAATGGGCACAATACCCAAATTATAAGAGATGTGAACATAACCAAAGTTATTAGAATCAGTCAGACACAAGAAATCACGTGAGATATACTCCTACTGAGACCTTCCAAGAGCTAGAAAACTCCTGCTGATGGCAATGTTTTTTCCTCTAAAAAGTATTAAATATATTATATATAATACATATATATTACAATATAGATATTGACCTCCCCCCAAAAAATTAAAACCTCAATCTCATTTTTAGAATTTTTTTTTAATACACCTAATTACTTAAATCTCTTGGGGTGGGTGGGGCAGTGGAATAAATAGTACTTGGTCTTTTGCATGCCTAAATCTCCACAAATTAATATTTTTTATTTTTAAAAGTTTTAGACATATCTAATATCTATAAGCAATCACATACACAGATATCTACTCTATATAGAAAATAAAGTATAGCATATATAACAGCCATATATTACGTATGAGTTTAAATATACACACTACATATAGTAACTACATAAGCTACTATTATTTTTATATATATATGTCAACATACATACATAACATTTGCATTAGCATAGTAGTAGGATTCAAGCTGGATTTTTTCCCCATTGTATATATCATATACACACACACAAATATATAACAATAGCAGCTTTCAGTTTATTGCCACAACAGAAACACAATCTAGGAAGACTGAAAAGAAAATTAAAAGTTTGGATGGAGTATCAGCTTGCAATCTTTGGCTGCATCTCAGATTTTGCTCGAGACAGTTCTCTAGGGAATACTAGACAGGAGGCAGCACCTCACTCTGTCATTTCAGAAGAAAAATGCCAGATTTAGAAAACTACAGCAAACAGGATTTGGGCTGTAAGATGCTTACTGTGGTATGCACACTCTCTGGCCTAGGATTCCTGAGCAATCTTGTTACTGCCACAAGTGCAAATTAATCTAAGCCTTGTTCTGACTCACCAGGTAGCTTTTCATCAGCTTGTCAGAACTGTCATACCATTTATAACTAAGGAATGAGTCAACATTTCTAGAGAGAATCAGAGTTATCCAGCATCCTCTTCTCAAAAAGCCAGAATCAATATAAAGGGGGGGTGCTGGGGGGGGGGGGTGCTAGGGGAGGTGGGGACAGGGCATCAGCAAAAAACAAATAGGTGCACTGTCACTAAACTACAGCAAATTCTGAAGGAGAAGAAAATAGTTAAAATAACCTCCCATTGACAAAAAAAAAGTCTCAATCCCTATTAAAAAAAGCCCACAGAGATGGGCCTGAGTAGCACTCCGTGAAGGAATTTTCAGAGGCTTAAAGAAGAGCCATGAAAGGAGCTGGACTTCTGTCAGTCAAAGCCTGCCAAGTTCACAAATGCTCAAGTGCCATCACCAGTTCTTTCTCCTCAATGTATGGCTCTGAAAGTTCTTTTACCTTACAGACATTCAAACTATGCTGTAAACAAACAACTGAAACCGTGAACTGATATTTCCCTCTGTTTTTTAGCACTATACAATCTGCAGAGAAATTATCATTCAAACATGTACACAAACACAAATTTAACATGCTACAATATGTAAGGTGCTTTTATCAAGTAATAACTGGTTCAAATATACTAATAATGTCTCAAGTACTGTTTGGCACAAAAAATTAAGGAGTATTTTTGTCACATCATGTAGTAATAACCAAAATACCTAATACCAAAAAATATTATTTAAAAGTACATGAACTTAGAAGAGCCATAAAATAACCATTCCTCACAGTAAGAATGAAAGCACAGCCTGTAATTTGAGTGGGGCAGACAGATATGTTATTCATACAGCTTTCTGCATGGATGTAATTGAAGTGTGCAGGCCGGGTGCAACACATAATATAGATGGCCTAACAATTTAGTAATTGAGCCTATTTTTATTACACACAGAATAAATTGTTAATGCTCTTCCATTTGGGGACATTAGCAAAACATTTCCTTGAATTCCTCAGAAAGAAAATGAAAACTAAGGAAAAAAAATTAATCTCCATATTGGTCTGTGCTTTTACTGTTCAGCTGGAAAATATTACCAGAGCTATATATTTTGTGCACTACATTTAAAATCCTTTAGAAGCCAGCATGAGTGGTTTGAACGCTTATAATGAAATTTTTAACGCAACAGAAACAAGGAAGTGCCTGAAAATCAGATTCCGAATCATTTCAAAGATGAAATTTCCAAGAGGAATTATGTGTGACTAATGTGCTCAAACAAAGCTATGAAAAAGAATAAATTTCACATGTGCACTTCAATTTTACAAGGTTCTCCTAATATTCCATTATTCATTTGTAATATTTACTTCTCTAAGAGCTATAGACACACAGCTTTTCAAACTGTATTATCCACCTTGAATATGTTTTGCTAATTCCTTAAATGTAGTTTCAGGAATGTTGTATTCTTGCACAAGCACTTTTAACACCATGGAGCAATACAAATATTCTTTTAGGTGAATGAAAAGACTTTGTCAACCTGACCCAAAGCCTCTCGGAATGAGTAGGGAAGCTCTACCAGAGTTCAGTGAGTCTTCAGTTAGCTCAAAGCAATAAAAGTATCAGGAGAATTTATGTTAAAAAAAATTATATATTTACCTTTCTTCAGCTGCTGCTGCCTTTCCTCTAGTTTCTGAGATGTCAACTTGAAGCGATCAAGAAAACCATTCAAGTTCTCCTGAATGAAGTTTGGAGGCATGGGCTGAGAGGTGAGTACCTTGCAGGTGGCTTTCAGGTGTTGCAATCGTGGACTCAGGCTTAGAAGATGAGTTAATTCTTGCTGTGAAAGATTAAAAACAAAACCAAATCTCACACTTGCTCGTAAACACACAGATTTTAGTAAGCTCATGCAGCATAGCTCTTCCATATTACTAGGGCAACAACATTAAAGTACTCCTGTGACGCAAGTACCAAAATCTTCAAATCAAATGCCCTGAATGCATACAAAATTGATTACCTTAGTGATTGGATAAGCTCCTCTGGGGTATTCTCTACTCCTAACAGCTTCCAGTCAAAGTTAACAAGTGTTGCCAGACTTACCTGACATAAGTCTCTCAGGACTGCTGGAGGCTGGGATGCTGAAGAAGCATCATTTTTAAGCCAGGCATCCTTCTCAATCACAGCTTTCTCAAGCTCACCCATTTCCTTGAAATAAGCATTTATATCTTCCTGGTACTTTATCTTTCTGGCCACTTCTTCCAGATGTTGAGCCACATCTTTCCACCCTGACAATATTTTGTCCATCACAGTCTTTATATCCACTGTAGAAGGTCCTTCTAAAAAGATTATATAAATTGATATATTAACTGCAACATATTTTTATTAACAGGCATTTAAGCTTTCCTCTCTTCAGATACATAGCATGCAAAATGCTTTGATTCCAAGTCCACTATCCATACAACATACTTATTACTACCAGTGTTTCAACTTCCTATTTCTACATCAACAGTAAAATGAAGAGTGAGATATTCCAATTCCATTTTTCCCTTTGAATGTTTAACAATGAGCTCACTCTTGAACATTATGACTCTTTTCATGATTTGTGTCTAAATGTTATGTAGATCTCAGTAAATTAAGCTCTATTCAAGTAAGCCTTCACTGAATTTGGGCTTTTTTTAAAAGATTCTAGACCCACAAATTAAAAAGGGAAGTAGCAGGTTACAAGGCAGCAATAAATTAATTGAAAAGGTAGATGGAAATCCTGTCAGCCTGGGAGACATAGGCAGCAATGGCTAACAATGTCACATTGCATGCAGCCATGATTAATAACTAGGTAATATGAATAGCTATAAAAGCAACATGACAAAACACAAGGTTATTTCCCCACTCACAGGGACTACCTGAAGTATTTGCTACACCCTCTTTTTGACAAATCAATGCATTCCTTGAGGATGCAGCAGCAGAAGTGAACAGACCTCTCAGCCCTTCCTTGTTCTTTTATTTCCTTAAATGCCAGAAGTAACTGACAATTTTTCTATATAGAGAGAAATTTCAGTGCCATGTGCATTCAACAGTACGTTATTGCAAGTTTCCAATGGAGATTCCCTTTCAGGTACCACCTTATATAAGGCATATTTGGGTCATTTAGACTTAACAGTTCTATCATTTAGATCATAGTATAAGGAGGAGAGTCACATGGAGGGATTTTAGCTGCACCCTTTTAGTATAAGTGAAGCCCAGAGCTCCAGAGGTCAGGGCACTGAAAGGCTCCGCTCCACAGATCCTCCCTCCCTGTGCTTCATACACTGGTCATACACTTGGCACATCTACAATACAGAAGCATTGCAGACACAGAAGAGGAGCACGTGCAACCATCAGTCACTGCCATTACCATGAGGCCAGTACAATCCCCAAGATAGAAATGGATGTAGACACATGCATGCCAGTGCTGCACATTATTCCAGAGAGCTGAAGCTAAGCCTGGTTTTGGAGAGAAAGGCTGTAATTCTGAGCTGGACAAAAAATCTACCAATAGACCCTAACAAAGCCAGGGGCTGTAGTCTGGTTATTTTCTATAGACTCCAATATTTAAGATGGCAAACAATAGGAAACAATTTATCTATCTTATATTTTGCTGCTACAAATCATTTTTTTAAATATGCATTTTTTGTTGTGATCAACAGATACTGGTTTCATAGCCATGACCTATCAGGGAGGGAGGATTGATTTCAGTCCAAGTTTGAAGACAAAGAACAGCTATGCATTTTTATAACACAAATTCCAGGTCAAACCAGTGACTTCCAGCCATCAGCTTCAGGGCAGTGGCACCCACTGTAAAAAGCCTCAGCTGTAGTGGGCAAGGAGGGGAGGACTGGAGATGTGTAGCAGATAGGGACATCCAGGCAAAGGGGCTGGCTGGAAAAAATGTGACAGTTGGAAAAATCCAACAGAAATAAGCATTTTCCAAGAGGTATGCCAGCCAGGACAGAGACACCGTATTTTCAACTGTCTGAACACTGTCAGTCATAAGAACTTCACCAGAAGCCAAATGCACTGCAGATCTTAAAGACTGTCTTTGGATGATATGAACGGTTCTTTTACGAGAGAGTCACATTTCACTGATGGGGTTTCGTCATTTTATGAAACAAGATTTTGGCAAGACATAATCAACTTTCACCAACGTTAATCATATGTTTCCAGGGATAAGTGTTTTCATTGACAATCTATCATTTTCTCAAGCACGTAGGCTTCTCTCTTGTCTTTGAGCTGTAAATTGCTATTATATCATCAAAACATTCTGACAGTTTTGCCAGAAATAGAGAAAATTAGGAAGAAAGAGATATACAGGTTTATACAGTTTCCATTTGGTTCAAATTTTCTACTTCAAGGCAGTTATAGTTTAAAATTTTATACTTAAAATCTCCACACAATTTAAAATTAAACCAACTCCTTCCCCTAAAAGTACATTACTGCTATTAAGAAATTATTTCTATTTCAATAAAAATAATCCTTAAAAGATTGCAAATGAACATACATATTGAACACAGAATATTATTATTACTTTTCTATAAGCTTTAATAAACACAAAGCACATACCAGTAACTAGTAACAGTAACAATGACCACTGGCTCCAAAGGAAAGAGAATGGAGGGAGAGAGCAGGTATGTATTGCAATGCTTAACTGGAGAGAATGTGTTCCAGTATTATTTCCCAGTAATTCATCTAATTAAATCCCAAAACAGAAAAAACTTCAAGTTGCTTACCCTTTCCCATTTGATCCAAAAGAATATGTCCATTTCGTTTCAGTTCATCTAACTTGTGGCTTTTTTCAACTCTTTCTTTTTCAATCACCTACAAAGCAACCCCAAAGGAATCGTTTCAGAAAGGGTAATTTTTCCTGACTTCCCCCTACTCCCCCTCCCCACAACATATATTTTCCCACTACCACCCAAAACACACTCTTGGATACAGCACCTTCCAAGATGTGTGTTAGCTCTGTTTGTTCAGAAAACAAATGCAAAAGGAGTTAGCTCTCACAAGTACCTGGCAAGCAAGAGACTAGTGCAACCACATCAGGAATAAAATATTGTCAAAAAGGTTGATGGTCCTGCTATGTGAAATCAGATATTGGGACACCAGCTAAAAGAACTCAATTGTGATCAAAAATTGTAATTATTTAATGTGAACCAGTGGAGAAAAGACCTTTTTTATAAATAGTCCCTTCACCTCTCCAATCTCTACTGAGATTTCCAGTAGAAGGGAACAACGACTTTTTCCCTAGAAGTCCAAATAACAAGAACTATAGCACAGTAGTAATCCACTCTCAAACTCTAGTTCTTCACTCTCCTTCATAAAGAAAGGGAGAGTGAAGTCCTATGTGACTATCAAGATTTTTAGAGGAACAAGTTCCTCCCTCAAATCACACATACTGGTGAATATTCCTGTATGAGCCAGGAGGTAGAATATATCCAACAGAGGAAAGACAAGTTTCTTGGACACAAAGCCATAACTTCAATATCCTCTGTGATTACCACAAAGTGCCTCCAAATTAAAATCTTCTTGAAATTAGTGTCCAAGGTCATTACTCTAGTTTAGACTTGCTACAGTAAGTTCCAAAGGAGCATGAATTTATTTGCACAGTTGGAAGAACAAACACTGTCCTACCCACTTTAGAACCTAGTCATTTAAAAACAGTGCTGTTCATGGGAACCCGGTGTTCGTCTTGGAGCCTATTTTATAAAGGGCTACAAACATTCACAAAAATCTATAAATAAACTATTGGGAGGGCTGTTTTCATCTTAATTTTCAACAGTACTGCCATTCTAAGCATTCCTACTGGCACCATTTTGCACTACAGCACCGAGAAGTCTCCTTCTAGATATTTTTAAGTATTGCCTTTGATTTCAAAAGCAGGTTCATGTCCTGCTAAAGCTCCAGTAAGCCTTCATTAACAAAGCATGCTCAAAGACCAAAAAAGGCAATACAGTCCTGAAAAAGAAGGAATAGAAGACAAAATGCCCCTTTCATGGCTCCTACAGGACCCTGTAAAATTATGTATTCTGTCTTGCAGGTCAGTAATACTGTACATGAGTGTTAACTACCGGGCTTTCCTCAAAACTAACGGAGCGAATGTGTCCAAGCACTGTAACAACAGACAACTTAGGACTGCAGGGTGGTACAGTGTCTGCAGAGCATCACAACACGATTCAAGGGATCTCTGAGCAGCCCACTGGCCCACCTCTGCCAAATTTATAAAAGTGGTGCCAATCAAGTCTATCTCCAACCATGAAACATGAAGCTAAAATATGCTGCTTAGTGGAAAAGCTACTAATCCTGAAGAGAGATATTTATCAGAACTCCAAAGGAGATATGAGTATTTCATGTTCTAAAAATTTCCTGTGAATCGTGCAACCCAACACCAGCAAAAATTTGTGTCAAGCTGATCAGAGATTTCCATGTATGTCCAGTTCTGAAACTATTTAACTAAAGGACTTAATCCCTACAAAGCATGTGGATCAGCCCACACCTCCAGCTGACAGCCAGCTTAGAGACAAAATACACTATTCACTGGAACACTCTCTATCTCCCCAGTTTACCTTCAAGTTTTCTTTCATGTCTGAAGTCTCTCTCATCTTCTTGTATTCTTTGATGTCTGCGGCCTGAATGGCAGATTTTGATTTTGAAATCCAGTTGAAGAGCTCAGCACTTTCAGCATCAAACCTGGTTTAAAAGGTCAGACAATTTTTTGGAGGGTCACTTTTCCCTTTTCAGTCACTCTATCTTAAAGTTCAGCACATTACTCAATCCCAAAACAGCAAGACTGCACACAAGATTCTTGTTTCTCATATTGCTACTCACAGGCGGTATGACAGACTTTCAAAAACCTGCCATAGTAAAAATTATGACCATAGTGTTAGCCTTTGGGAGCAAATTGAGAATGTATGGTGCAACTTATTTCTAAATAATTTTTTTACATGTCTTCATATAAACTATAACTCTTTCTTTTAATATGCCACAAAAGATCTCTCAGTGATGAGCATTTTGAAAGTAATAAACTAAACCTCAGAAATAAGACAAACAAGACAAGTTCTGGATTTTGAAAAAGTCTGCAAAACTATTCAGTCTGAAGAAAAAGCTAGCAGCTTAAGCACTCATGGCAGTGACAGTAGACAAACTTTTTGAATGCTTATCTATCAGCTTATAGCTTAATACTTTTTGGCTACAGTGGAGATGTACAGCATTTACTTTATCTTAAATAATTCCTTTAGTTTTAGGTATGTTATTTAATAAAGGCAATGCAACACATGTTATTAAATATTGATCAGCCTGGAGAAGAGAAGGCTCCAGGGAGACCTTATAGTGGCCTTCCAGTACTTAAAGGGGGCCTACAGGAATGATGAGGAGGGCCTTTTTAATCAGTGACTGTATCAACAGGACAATGAGTAACAGCTTTGAACTGAAAGAAGGTAGCTTTATACAAGATACTAGGAAGAAGTTCTTCACTGTAAGGGTGAGGCACTGGAAGAGATTGCCCTGAGAAGCTGTGGATGCCCCCTCCCTAGAAGTGTTGAAGGCCAGGCTGGATGAGGCTCTAGAGCAACCTGGTCTAGTGGAAGGTGTCCCTGTCCATGGCAGAGGGGTTGGAACCAGATGGTGTGTAAGGTCCCTTCCAACCCAAACCACTCTATTATTCTATACATGCAAATCAGTCAGCCACTATGATTGATTTTATCTTTCAGCAAAGAACCTATGGAGCTTGAGCACAAAGAAGACATGTTTTTTTAAGAAACAGAAAATCTCCATCTCCCTTTGAAATTAAGGGAAACTGCAGGCTTTCTGACTCTCTGAAAACAAGGTTATACATAACATTCCCTCCCCATCCTCCAAATCCAACCTCATGACCACAACTTAAGTGTTCCCCACTTACATAAAAGAATCAAAAGCCAAGACCAAAAGACATGAGTCTATGTAGGACCTAGTGACCAAGGAAAAGCAGCAGTGACATATACTTACTTTTTCTTTGCTTCACTGTCTCCTGGGATTTGTCTTTTCTTTGGGGGTGGTGGTGGGGGCAACTCCTGTTTGAGCTGTTTAACCGCTACCTGTTCCTTCAATGGTATTGTTTCTGCAGCAGTCTTCGGTGAAACCTGTGACATCCCTACATTTCCTACAGCTTGAGTTACCTATATAAAATAATTTAACAAAAGGGTTAAATGCCATTTTTAACATAAATTGAATTGCTTTTGCTTTGTTCCTTATTCAAAGCCCATTCATTCACTCCTACAAATGACCACACCTAGCTGTCATGGAGTACCTTTATCATAGACACACCTCAGAGAAAAAAGACTTCTTTATTCTCATTTTACAGATTGGAAACAAGCATCAAAATTCTCACAGTTCAAGTAGAATTTCATGACAGTTAAAGTGAACTAAAAATATACAAAACAAGCATTTTTATCAAGTGTTATTTTCTTTCATAACTACTTGAATCACAGAAAGAACTAAGGTCCTTTGGTTTTATTAACACACAATTCTGTATTTTATACTCATATCCCATAAAACTGAGCCTACACCTCAAAAGGAGCTGATGCACAAGGGGTTTGACCTAAAAACTCACTCAAGTCAATAGAAACCTTCCACACTTCAATGAGTTGTAATGTAAGTCCCATGGGAATCAACCTGTAAGTTCTAAGTATGTGTTTGATATTTAGGGGGAGTGAAAGGATGAAGATAGGATTTGGCACTCTCCACTGGGTTGACTTAAACACAAGAAAAAATAAAAGCCACATGGCTGAAATGGACCCCTACTCAGACTGCACAACTCACTCACTATACATTAAATAGATCACAAATCAGTGCCACAGCCTTCACCATAACAACAATTTAGTATCACTAAAAAAAAAAAAAAGGGACAGATGAGTCATAAAACTGTCGAACAAAATTCACGCAGAAGCCAATGGGAGTTCTGTCTGAATAAAAACATTACCAAGTACTCAGAATACTAAAATAAGCATTTAACAATCGAGCTTGGCTATCATTGTCATGTATCAAACTATTCTATTTTCAACAGATGAGAAATCATACTCACAGAGCATAAATGCTTGTATGACTCCCATTTATTTATCTATTCTGGATTTGGGGTTTTGTCTTTGTTTTCTTTTAGTATCAGATTTAATCCAGTCCCAGCATTCTTATAATGTTTAAAGGCATTTGCATTGATTGATAATACATGTCAAGCCTGCTTTACTCATCAGAAAAATGAAGCTTAATCTGTGTGAGAAAGGAGTAATAGTACTAGTCAGGTTAACAACTTGGGATTTTAAAGACCAAAAAAATGCAGACAGCTTTGTCCACAGATAAAGTCAGACCCACGTAAGAGTGCTCACCTACCTCTCTAGACTGATGCCAAGAACTCATCTAGGCATTTTGCTGACAGTATCACTGAAATCTGCACTCACACAGACATCTAAACAGCTAAAAAGTAATAAAGCCTTGTTAAGTACCTGGTTAGAGTAATCCTCCAGCGTCTGAACCAAACTGTCCCACCTCTGAGTTAGTTCTTCTTGATCCTGGTCAATTTTACTGGATGCTCTACTATTCCCAAGGATTTGGGCCACATCCTGACCTAGCTCATTCAGCTGGTCCAGAGTTTGCCGTTTCATACCCATGTCTTCCTTCAAAATCTAAAGTTAAAACATTAAAAGATGACATCAAATATTCTGCCACCTCTTAGACTTTAAAGCCACGCTGGGGGTTACCTGAACCAGATGCATCATAGGTTTCAAAACCTTGTGTAACAAAGTAGTAACAGACACTCTTAAAAAGAGTACATTTCTGAAAGAGCTCCTAGAGCAATCTGCAGCATCTCTTGAGTAACAGTTACAAAGTATTTGTTCAGGGACAAGCTGCACCAATCTATTAAAAAGAAAACCAAGCCAAAAACAAAACTGAAAACTCAAACCATCAACCCACAGTTTGGAAAACACAGCCAGGCTGGTGGCCTGCAATAAACTCCAAACCCTGTCAAAAACCCAAGATAGCCATTCCAAAATTTGGCACACCAACCTGGAATGGCCATGGAGCAAGTTGTAAACACTTTTTAAATTCAAGTGAAAGAACCTGTCAAGAAGAGAATATTGGCCTGGTTTCCAAAATGTATTCCAAATTTTTCCAAAGAGCACTCACAGCTCCTACTGGGATCAAACTATCAATTTGACATTCATTTAGTCTATGAGGTTTGACAGGATAGAGCAAGACAGCAATACTTACTGCTAATTTTCGAACATTCAGACTCAGGTCTGTTTGATCCTTAAAGTTGCTTGTCTGGACCTTACTCAAAGCCTCCTCTTTCTCAGTTAACCAAGCTTTCAATAAGCACTGCAAGTTATAAGAAAAATCACACAATTTTGTCAAACAGCTATTGACAATTCCTTAAGATCTCTGCATTCAAAGCACAGTTCTGCAGTCTTTGTAAGTATGAATTTCATTTGGCATTAATAAAAACAGTACAGAAAAGAGGACAAAACATATCAGATCAAAGAACTAAGTAATACTTTCCCGCAAAACTATTTCAACAAAACCATTTCTCGATATATCAGAGCACATCCCCAAAGTTATTTATAGTGACCAGATATCCACCATTAAACTGATGAAGGACATTCATAAATTATATTAGAATTAAGTATATAAAAATGGTATGTAAGATTCCTTTCATTCTCCACCCTGCTTCCTCTGACTCAAAATCAGCCATTTCAAATATTTTTCTCACAGAAGCTACACCACTGATAATTCAGAGCTCTTTTAGTCCAGGCAGTCAAAGACTCAGATATTAATTAGTCACCTCCCTATTTACTGTACCCACTTTCAATTGCACAATAATTTCAGTAAATACTATCTCATTACCTACTGAAAGTTGGATCAGACTGGTCTGTTCTGGATAGCACTAACTCAGGGATCTTGAACTTTTTCCACTTTTTTCTAGGAAACGTTTCCTAGGTCTCACTTCTCTTCAGTCACACAGTACTCCAATGGAAACTCCAGCAATAACTGGTCTCAAGTATAAGGAAGGATTTTATACATTTTATAATTATGTTGCAATGCTGCTGCACAGGCACCTTCATAGACTAGAATACCCAGCCTTCTATCAAGCTCAGCTGCATAGCCACTGGCACACTGCTACTCTGTGTTTAAAAAAAACTAAGTAAAAAGATACAGTAAGGCAGGCCTTTTTGTTCTTTGAACAACACGCTTTATAACAGCCACCGGGCTCTACAGTCTAGCTTATATTTTTGGCATTGTCCCAGAACTGACTACAGCAACTTTTGAGCCAAAGGGTTAAGGCAGTTTACATTGCCAATGTAAACCAATGTGCAAAATGTACAGACAGCAAATAGGATCGGGGTGGAAACGCCACAAGTTTGTGAAAAACAAAATTATACCACCACATACTCCCTGGAAAAAATCACACTGGCAACCCAGTCAATGTATTTTATGCATAAGAGGAACTTAAAAATCCTTCAATGTATTCAATTAGTTTCTGCTAAATCAGCAGTCAAACATAACTCTCCATAGAAAACTGAATTATCACAGCACTAAGAAATCTCCGGCACTGATTGAGGAATTTGTTTCCCGAGTGGTAAGAATTGTGTTGACTTGGCAATGTGGTTTCCAAAAATTTTCTAAGCAGCCACAAAAAGCCTGATACATCACTGTTGCTCATCCATCCATCTGGTTGGGTAAAATGGAAAATGATAGTACCTAAATGTTTTAGTTACTTTTGCGTTACCAAAGCGTTCATACTAAACTTCTTCATTAGTTTCAAATTCTATTTTTTTGTAGGTCACTAGATAATTCTTGAGGACACAGAACTGTAATTCAAACCTAATAAGCAATAAATGCGTTGTTCACAGTTGAACAACAAATGCAAACATAGAATTTTCTTTAGGTGGTTTAGATCAGCCTATTTCCTCATTACTGGCCAGCTGACATTCTATATTAAATAACAGCAATTTTTTGGTTTGTGATTTTTTTTTTACTTTTACAGAGCAAGATATTTACATACATATTTTTAAAAGCTGAACACAAAGCAGCTCCAACAGAAGATGGCATTCTTAACTGGATTGTAATAGTCAATGATTGGTTACTTTTCCCCAGACAAATACAAAGGTGGAAGAGGACAGAAACATGTTCACATAGGGGCATCAAAACTTAGAACACACAAAGTCTGTATCTTGACATACAGAGCGAGGATTTTTGAGGAGTCGTTATATCTCAACTTATCTTGACAGAGAGTTGCCAGAAAACATTAGCACACAATTTTCTGTATTTACATATACATATGTATGCCAACACAGTATTTTAAAGAAATATATATAAATAGATACTTGGCACTGGATAAACCAGAATCTGAACCTTGGGTCCATATTAACAACAAGGTCACATGAGCAGCAAATTCATCTTATCAATATACTGAAGATAGATATGGAAGGGGCCAGGGAGAAACATATGAAACCTCAAAAAACACAAAGTATCACTGTCAAAGAAAGCAGGATGTAACTGATAACAACAGCTCTATCAGCACTGTTCTTTTAAATGACTAACCAACCTGCCTGTACTGCATGGTTTAAACAATAGCTTATAGTGATAAATTTAAGGAAAAGACATCTATTTTAAGCCAAGACACAAAACCAGCACCAGGCATGCAAACCTAACACATATTGTTGTGTTACCGTATTTTTTAATGCCACCAGTTAATTTCTTTGACCAGTATATTTAATATATATGTAAAATGCACGATATCAAAGCAAGAAAACACTCACAATGCCACCATCTTCACAATTCAATTGTTTTTGTAAACTTTGCTATATTAAACAAATGATTTATGTTACTGCTATTCAAAATAGTATCTATTTGTTGATAAGTTGAAAGCAGAATCATGTACATGTATCCATGTTGGAAGCACATACATGTTAATAAGGAAAATTTCTGTAATTACCAACTGACCAATTACTTTGCAATTCGTTGTCATTTTGTTATCATGGATATTACCACTTCCTGGCCATTTTGTAAGCTACCTTGGAAGTTATTCTATAAAGAGCTATAAGCTTTCTTAAGCTTTGGAAAATACTTCCCTCGCACTGCACCAGCTACTTTGTTCCTCAAGAAACACTGGAAATCCAAACACCACAAAATCTCATTTTTCAAATCTTTTTTTCTGAGCCCTACTAAGCACTTTGGGTAACTGCTAGTCTACTAACCTGCTCTTCCAGCAGCTCCTGCCATAAAAGCTGAATTTCTTGCAGCTTGACCCGTCGTTCTTCAGTCCAACGACAAACTGCTGTCCACCGTTCACCAAGTCTCTACAAAAGCAGAAAACGCCCATGAACGTTTACAAGCCTCACAATGAAACTCAAAAATCAGATACTTAAAAGCATGATTTCTACTTTACAGTAACCTCTTTCTGCACTACAGCGAGCTCCTCGCCAGTAATTGCCATTTGTTGTATTGCACAAAGCTGGAAGTTCAAACTTTCAATAGCATGCACCTACAACCTTCTCCCTGCTCTTGCTGAATTCAGTGAGCTATTTGATTTGCTTGAAAA
This sequence comes from Todiramphus chloris collaris, assembly GCA_025345505.1. Classification (NCBI taxonomy): domain Eukaryota; kingdom Metazoa; phylum Chordata; class Aves; order Coraciiformes; family Alcedinidae; genus Todiramphus; species Todiramphus chloris. The sequence continues at coordinate 3,082,326 of JANVCC010000020.1, forward strand.
TGAGCAAAGATGCATGAATTCTGTTTCAATAACTTATGATGTTTCACACTCCTTATACTTCAGGTTAGTCTAACTTCTGACAAAAACTGGAAAATACTTTGACATTCCCTAGATAAAGTGTACTCACATCTTCAAGTATTTTTCCCTATCAGATTTTAACTTACTAATGAAAATCACTTCTGTGAAATAAGAGTGTGAAAATTATTTATGTGAATTAAGAAAAATGACTGTGCAACTGCCCATTCTAATAAACTGCTAAAAGGATGCACTGCAAAAGTCTCGAAGTCACTGGGATTGTGGATGGCTTAACTCATCAGGAAATGATCTGGAAAGTCATAAAAGTAGTTTTGCAGGTTTCACCCTGAGCAAATTTAACAAATCTTTATGTTAATATTACTTTTAAAAGTGTATTACTTTCATTTACTTTCTAGGATAATATCTTTAAACACAAAAATGCTGATGAACAATTACGTGTAAAGACTTTAATTGCCTGCTACTACAGTTAAAAAAAAAAATTTAAAAAAAAAAAAAAATCGCACACACACACAAAACACCAAACAAAACACACACATGGAAAACAAAAAACAAACCCCAGAGATCTAACATTTTACCTGCAGTTGTTCCTCCAAAATAGCTGTTGCACTTTCCCCACTGCTTTCATCAACAATCACGACCATGTGCGTTAGGCAGTTTACCTTCACCTGTTCTGTCTCTAGGTCACTCTGAAGGCTCTAGAAGAACAAATCAGAGGTTACCAGTGTTAAATACACTTAAGTCATTGTGGCCAAAATAGCAGATTAACAACATAACTGCTGTGGCAGAGTACTTTAGATTCAACAGTTAAGCACAGATTTACTGTTGGGAATCACTGCGGTTTAAATAAATATAAGCAAAATCCTGCTAAAGTGAACTCAAAACCCTTCTGTTAAAATGCTGGAAAATGTGAAGGAGTGCTTTAAACTGTATGCACCATACATTACTAGGAGAATCATGTGACAACTGTGTTGACTTTCCATACATCACCTTTTATAGGTAAGAGACCTTAAGTGTTTCTGTAAAAAGCTAACATTGTTAATAAGCAAGTATCATAGGGCATGCCAAACAGGGAACGTTCACTGAGAACGTTAATCTTTTAATAGTTGACAATGTAATTCTTGTAAGTATCAACAGTGCTATAAATTGATCATGATGTTCAAAGACAATAGTTGTAAACTGCTAAAAGCATACAGTTCCAGTTGATATTATCTGTAGATTTATATATTCACACAACTTTCAGAAAAATAGATTCCATGCTTAAAGCCTACCTCTGAAATATCTCTGCAAGATCAATATGCCTTTATAGTACTGTAAATATCATTTTTCATCCCAGAGTATGCTAAGCTACTCTAAAAAACACAACTCAAACTCCCCAGACTTTGAAAACAGAGGGAAGAGTGCAAATGTGGGACATGAAATTACACAGACTAAAAATACTCTGCAGTTCTTGCCCTGTGAGGTATGTTCCATGCTGGAGAGAAAGGTCAAGCCTCAGCACCAAGTACAAAACCCAAAGTTGCAACCATGAAAGTATCAAAAAGCCATCTTTCTCCTTCAAAACACACTGCAGGCTGTAAAGGCTAGATTCTCTTCCAGAAACTTAACTGAAAGACAAACCACTTCCAAAATGCAGTGCACACCAGGACAGTAGTGTCTGTGCACCCTCTCTGGGATGCGATTCCTTCTAAAGGAGGAGCCAGAATCAGTGACTTGGGTGGCCCATCCTGATAATTTTAACTCCAACTTTATTTAATCTGCAAGTCTCAAGTACACTTTAGCAATTCCTGACAGTCACTAAAGGCAAGTTAGTCCACATTACATTTCATACCGTGCCTCACACCTACAATTTACCTGGAGAGGCCTCATTTCCTGCACAAAAGTGAAGGGAACAATTTCCCCTACAGGTTTTGCCTCATGCATGAAGCAAAGATAACAATTTCTGCCATAGTCATCAGTGCTCAAGTGTTCAGTTAAAGCACTTCCAGAAACTTCCAAGTCCTTTCTAGCTCACCATCATCCTTTTCCAAACACCAAATGCAGCCCCTCAGCGTACGGCCATACATGACTTCTGACACAGGCAAGTTTCTCAGCTAAGGAACCTACCAGTGTACACATCTTTCAAATACTTCTCCCATATGTATTACATAAAAGATTAAAAGGTTTACTTTATGTTCCTCCAGCTGTTTTTGAAGGGACTCCAAATCTTCCGCCAAGAGCTGAGATTCCATCTTCTGAATGCGATCTTCTGTGACTGTCAGCCAGTCGGAGAGCTGCTGCAACTGCTGCTTCTGGAGCTCCATCAGCATATCATGCAGGCTGCAGGGGAAAACACAGGCAGAGTCATGTCAGAAACAGTTTTCCCAAGGAAAGAGACTAAGTTCTATCTCATATAGGAAAGAAGCAAGGCCATTCATAAACCAGTTAGCTGTCATCAAATGAAATTTTTACCATTAAGCTATGGAACACAGTTAGGTATCCTTGTTTCTTTCTCAACAAATAAAGGTACCAAATTATGCAGTTCATGTCAGGGATTGTTTCTTGCAAGGGGGATTAGCTGCTAAAAGAGACTCTGCTGAGAGTCACAACAAAATGCAGTTTCTCCCTTGATATGTAGCTCTTAGCTTGATAACCCACAGCAGAAAAAAATTCTTAAGAGCTTTTTAGTTGTGTAAACACACATACATATCCATGTCTACTGTATGCTTTATTGAGGAACTTCAGTACTGAAACAATATTAAAAAAAAAAAATTATGTAACTACTGCACATAGATACTATATATTTAGTCTGGCACATTTACATAACAGTCACAAAATACTTTTATATAAGAATCCAAAAAATCCAGTTACATTAATTTCTGCTGTTTCATCTTGAAAAACATGAAGATGGATTTCATGTCACACACTGAAGAGTTAATTCTGAAAAAAAGTCTTAAAAATGGATGCAAGCCAACTCCCTGGAGATGCAGTAAGCACCAGAGGTCCATCCTGCAGCTCCTAGGAGAGCTTGTTCAGCATGACTCACCGGGACTGCCTGTCCATGCTCTCCACCCTAAGCTCCTCCCAGCGTGAGTTCAGCAGTAGCATTTGCTCCTGGATCTCAAACTCCTCTTCTGGCGACAGATTTCCCTGGGCCACCAGCTGGTTTCCAGCTTGCAGAACGCTGCCCACACTGCTCTGGTGTGCAGTCAGTTCCATCATAAAACTCTGGAAATAGTACAATCAGCCACATCACTTATCTGTGAGCTCCTACAGTTTATGAATTTTTAAATGCCCTACTAAACTGTTGTGTTTGAAATAGTGCTGCAGAATAAGCTGGCACCATCTAACACACAAGCATGGCAAACCTCTTCCTCTCTGTGACAGAAGATACTCCATGTGTTACCAAAATTCAGTAGCCAGTAAAATAGAGCTAATTGTAGGAAAAAAGCTGACCAGCTCAAAGAAAAAGCTGTTTGCAAGAACAAAATGCACCAAAAAAAATAAAACAGAAACTTACTTATGGATAACAGAATATAAAACAAGTTCTGAAATGTATTGTAGAAAAGTAAATAGAACCCTGAGTTAACAACATTAAAAATCTTATGTTTCCTATAAAACTAGAACACCTCTTCCTATGGTTCCTGGCTTTAAAACTGTAACATGAGGAAATAAAAAAATATTCATATTGACTTTAAATTCAATTGTATACAGTAAGCTGACACAGGAGAAAACTAAAACATCTAACATGACACTTGAAACTTTTAGCAACATAAGAACATTTGTTCAGACTTGGAACACAACCACAACAAAATAATTTGGAAACAACATGTTTCTGAAAAACTATGCTATTCATGGCAGGGTAGACCACTGAATTAAATTGACATGATTATCAATTTCAGCATTGCCCTCATTTACACAGCAAATGACACAAGGCTGACCAGGCTTTTTAATAGTTGGCAGCAATGAAGCACAAATCAGCCTGGATCAGATTGTCTTTGTATTATAGCACCAGTGAGCCAGCTACTGAAAGCTGATTTGAAAAAAATATACAATAAAGTTTCAAAGACTGTTCCACTAAGTTCTACTAAACAGATTTAGTTGACTCTCAAGAAGCCATTATTTGTCACCAAAAAGAAAGACAAAAAAAACCCCACCATCACATTCAACTAGGGGTGCTTTTAATTTAGAAAAAGCAAGACAGAAGAAACAGAATGTCAGGTTTTAGGTAAGTCTGCAGCTTAGGTAGAAGTTCTGCAGCTCACACACACACAGAGGAAGCCGACAGCTTGATTATTCAACAGAAGCTTACTTCATGGGTGGAAAATTGCTCTTTGACTTCTTCAACATCACCAGATATTTCCTCCTGTTGCCGAAATACATCCTCAGCTGATAGCAACCATGTAAGAACTTCTTCCAGAGCAACTTGGTAGCTATCCAAGTCCATATCCACCTCTGTCACTGTGCTGGGAGTCTCTGCTCTAGAACTGTCCTGATCCTCTTCAAGTGCTACAGCCTAGGCAGCCAAGAGAAAAGGGATGTCTTAGAAGTGAACGGAAGATGCCTTCCCAAATTATACTGAAAACAGAACACCAAATATGCCTTTTAATCCTTCATATAATGTTGAAAGTCACTACTGGGTACATTGTATAGATTTTAATGAGAAGGGCCATAGTCATTACTAATGAACTTTTAAAATAAATTATCTGGATAGAAAAGACAACTTTATTCTTTCTAATTTATCAGTGTATGTCATACTCGAGTAAAAACCCATCACTACCACCACAAGTCCTGCAGCAAACTCAGTTAAGGATTTGGGCCACCTTCTCTAGCTCGCCAAGACAAGTGAGAAAGAGAAGCAGAAGAAAGCAGCACAACGTATACGGAACTTTATACCTTGACACAGGATTTTGTACATGAATCAGAAAAGAAGAAAAAGGAAGACAGAAAGACTGAAGTCAGTCACAAAGAAGACACTATGAGTTTTCCTACCATCCCCATTAGGTAGAAGGCATGTTCCAGAGATAACTGACAAGCCTGAAGATCAGCTAAAATTACAACTCAAGAAGCGCCAGGCAGACTTTCATAACAAACATACCTGCTGCACGTTGAACTCTCCATCCTCACATTCCTGCTTGTATCTCCTTGGAAGGGTCTCCACCTCCCGGATGTCTTCCATAGTGACTTGCTTAGGAAGGACCTCAAACAAAGAGGTTAAATACATAATAATAGACTTTTTGTCTGGAAGCTGTACAGCAACATCTGCATCGAAAAGATAAAATATGGAGAAAAATAAATGAAGACACTGCTTTTCTGAATCATTACTTAGAATACTGTTAAGACTTTACATATAGTGTAAATCACAGGTTCTCCTGTTAAGTAGCCTATAGTCAGCTTTAAGTTAAGAAACCAAGTTTGACAAAAGTTGAAAGTACGAGGGAGAAAAAAAATTTAAAAATAAGTTTTCTAAATTTAGAAGCGAATTCACATTAAAAGGCATGATCTTTTCCAAGTAAGGGCCCAAACATGAAATTTCTAAGGAATAAAACCTGTTTGGGGAAAATTATTCTGGAGCATCTCCCTAGCAGAAATGCAGTTCAGGGACAGTATCCCACATAAACAAACAATTCCTCTTAGGCTCTATCCCCACTTCCAGCATTACTGAGTTAATTTCCTTACTTTTCATATGTAAAAAGAGTTTCGACAACCCAGGCTCATTTATCTCTCAGTTTGAGTGTTACCCATTCAGTTAACACTTCCCCCCTCACACACACCTTGAGAAGATAGTGCTTGAATCTATAAGGTTTAAGAGCTTGTCTTACAGAATGAATCTTTGCAGGCTCACTTCAAAGCAGAGCAACAGCTCAGGATTTTAAGGAGACAGAAAAGTTTCTTGGTAAGCATTCCTACACCTTAAGTACTCACAGCACTATCAGCTAATGGTACTTAATGTACACATAAAGAACAAAAGATCATGAGCTCTTACTCCATTCTATATTATGCTCTATTTCATCTGAAAAGCACAGATCCTTATGGTATAACTCCTACCTAAAATGAAACAAAACCAGGGCACCAACTTCACCTTCTGCATACCATCTCTGAAGGGTAAGTCAATCTGTACCTTAACATTCAAGAAGCCAAAGGATACACATGCACAGATATACCCTTACTCCTACAAATTACATTATTTTAAACCCAAGTTTAAGCACTTGAAACAAAATATCATTGCACAAAACTGATGAAATTTGTAGTTGCAGTAAATGTTGAAAGAAGAAATTTCTTTCAAGAGAGCTCAAAAAAGCTTCTGGTCAAGTGAAATAAGTATATCCCACCTTCAGGGTCCAGCAGTTTCTCAATTCCCAAGTGGTTCTTGGCTATGCTGAAAGCATGTTCCAGTCTTTCAACTGGGGACATCTTTATAACTTTATCCCAGCTGAAAAGCTCAGGTCTAAAAGTAAAGACAAAATAAGAAAGAAAGCAGTAAATTTTATCTGAAGAAAAAACTCCATACTATGCAGAATACAAAGTTATGGATATGAAGGTAGTTACTTAAGTAACATAAATGTACAAAATATAAACAGAAGTGCATACGCACAAATGCCTAAACATAAATGTGCTTTTTATCAGTGAGAATCTGCAAATCATAAACCAATTAACTGACTGCCTGTCCACAGCAACGCCCACCTTCCATTCTATACATAATACACGTTGACCCTAACAGGAGATTAAATACTGCTAGCAAGAAAATAAACAAACTCATCATTTAAAATTTATTCCAGAACCAGTTTTGTCCAACTGTTTCTTTCACGGCATTACTGTTTACTACGTGCTTTCTGTGGATAATCAAAAGTCACTCTGTTCCTGGAGAGCCTCATTCCAAACTTGTGATGTGGCTCAGTCACCACCCCAGACCATCACAGCCAGGAGCAGCAGTAGTCTCCACCCTGCTCACTCACTCTGCTGAGGGTCATTTTCTTCCAGTAAAGAAACCAACCAAAAAAATCCCACCCCATCACAAGTGCTCATGAGAGTCATGATGCAACCCAGACCAAGGAGATGATCGATTTACAGTGCCAGCAGCCTCCATCTCATGTTAGTGTTAACTGAATCGAATCTCCAGTCCAGCTGTGCACCCAAAACACACTGACAGGTGTCAAGGAAAAAGAGCAGAGCATGGAGCAGGAAGCAGGGTCAGCAAACAGGGCCCTCTCCTAGTGGTACCTGCACTGACAAGGTGCGATTGGCCTCGTGCTGTAGCAGCACAGCTAGAAGACCACAGACCCATAAACATATTTCTCATTATCTTCTCCTCCCCTGTAATAGTGCCTTCTCAGTAGAACACTGCTATTGATTCTGTGCTTTACAGGACTTGGGGAGGAAGAGATTGGCTTGCCTTTAATTCTTTTAATACTTAATTCACTCGTAAATTGACCTGAGAGTATCCTCTTAACATCTATCAAGTCATTAGGTTTTGTGAAACAGGAAGGCCATAAGCCATCAGTATCTGAGAGTAAAAAGCCAAAGGAAGGTGGGGTGAGCTGGGAACAGAGATCCTGTGCAAAGATCCTGACAGAAACTAGTGGAACAGTGTACTTCCATGCAAGAAGCAACAAGGATAACTGCAGAGTAACAAAGATTAAACGGAGACTCTTACTTGGAAAAAACACTTTGCATTAAATCTATTGTATATGTGCTACCTGCACACTGCTGCGAGAACAGATTGCAATAAAATGCAATCTAGGTATTTCCCTACGAACATGAAAATTGTACTAAAGAGCAGAATTCAATTCAGAGGAACTAAGCTAATATTAGAAAATTAAAGAGACCAGCACAGTATAATGTTAAATGCCCTATTATCTCCTGTAATTTTATTACCACCTCTGCAATCTGCCCAAATCCTCTTGTTCTTTGCAAGCACCTTTGAAAGCTTCTTCTTTCAAAGTCGACCTAAATTTAAATCCAGTTCAAAATTTCTCAGAGTGGGGGGAAAATGGTACTTCCCTGGCTAAAGAACTGGTGCCCAGGGACAGTAGAATTCAGACATGCTGGCAGATACCAGGCTCCCAGGAAGAAGGAATCAAAGGCTCAGAGATCAGCAGAGCCCAGTAACTGAGAAATTTTAGGAAATCAGAGGAAAGCACAGTTACTTAGTTAAAATTTCCAGCTGGGGCTTTTGCTACTTAACAGCACTCTGAAAATGGCAGAGTTCACAAACTTCAGATCCCGCAAAGTCCAAGCACATAGTCACAACACAAAGACAACAAACAGCCTGAAGCCCGTTTTGCTAGCTCTCCCCTTCTTCCCTCAGGTCACCTAGGTCTCACTTGTGTCTAAAGTTGTCACTCTCTCCATCACAAAGCTTCACACATCCAGTAGCAAAGCTACACCACTATAGGCAATTAGTCTGGTATGAAAACCACCAGTACAGTGCACATCATCCAGACAAGAGACTTGGTAATACTGCTAATAAACTTCAGAGACGTCTTTGTTAGTATTGCTCTGTCTTTGCAGAACAGTCCTTTCAAACTTTCAGGAGCCCTCAGTGTTGTGCAGACACTCCCCCCGTGGGCTGAACACAGGTCAGCTCTGGACTACAAGGTGTGTCAGGGCAGACCTGTTCTGAAGACAGCGAGCCCATGACAGAACCCGTTACTTCAGTCAGCACAGGCCAAATGGGCACTTAAGAGCAGAGGACAGCAGATTCAAAGTGAACATATGCTTTTGCGAAGACTTTGTATCTGCTGGGTATAAATTTTTGGGGTGTTGTAAAGCATTTGCCACACCAGTTACCTGGCAGCCAGGAGGTCTGGTTAAATGCTGGAAATTATCATAGCATTACCATGTTAATATGGTCATTTATGGTTAAAACAGTCAGCCCTTGCAAATAAGTGAGCTGATTTCATTTAAAGTATGTTGGATTAGAATGGATTACCCAGAAGTACATCTCAAAGAAGAATCAAACCAAAGTAAAATAAATGGCATTCAAGTTTTATAGGAATCTGTAATGATGATTTGTTTAAACTACTGAAGAGCTCTCCAAAAGTCACAAAGAATAGGAAAGAGCGGCAAAGAAGCTTTAACATAATTCTTTATAAAGTATAATGAACAAACTAATGAATAGTCTAAAGATACCTGGAGTTTTCTATTACTCTTAGATTCTTCCACTCAACAGTTGTCCTGAAAGAACTACATACATTCTCTTTCAAGGAAGATGTGTTCAAAAACTACGAAAAGCTACTGAGTCTGTCTTTATTATTCCTTCCTTTTGAAGCTTCTGTATCTTCTTACTAAAATGATACGGCAAACTCTGACTGAAGAAATGTTTCCCTTTGCAGAGGAGGGAGGGCAGGAGGAAAGCAGTGGTCACCCCCCCACACCACAGAGACCTGCTCAGCATATTTGCAGTATAATGCATACTAAGTGGGACATAAATCCACTTCAATTAGCAATCGTGCATGCATTTTCAGGAGCAGAGTGAGTTACACTGCTGTCTTGGCTGTATCCTTTGCAAGTCTCTGGCAACATTCCTCCACTGTTTTAGTTACCACAACAGAAAAAGTAGACACAAACAAACAAACCAACCAAACGATGAATCACCAAAACCGGCTAGAAGTTGCCAAATGCTCAAGCTTGAAGACATGGGAAAAAAGCTGCTTACTCCACTAGGTCTAAATTAAGCTGTTTGCTACTTACTTGTGTCTGTGGATGACAGCATTAAAGGCGAGTCCATCTGCCCAGCTTGTGGTGAAGTTCAGAACGTTGACCTGACTGTAAGGTCTTGTGGACTGCCGAACCCAGCTCAGCAGGATCTTCTCACTGTTGGTCTGCTGCAAATCTGACATGATGTTCTTCATGACGTCCTTCACCTGCAAGACAACACCAATGACACCTTACAGATAGGTTCTCCATTTTCCTGCTTATGAAATCTTTGAACCAAGCTATTTCACAAATCATGGTAGGGTCTTTCCCATGAAAGGGTCTTTCCGATTAAAAGCTATGAATCAAGTCCTAACTCCTCACACAGAATTTGGCAATAGTAGTCTTCAGGCCATCTTTGCACTCTGCTGATTACAAGAACCAGTAATGCTTCATGTAATAATTACATTATGATCCTCCTCTTCTCAGTGCTGCCTACACTAAGCATAGGGTATAGTATTTCTCACTGCCTTGTGCTGCAGTTCCACCAGTAAGCAAACCCCCAAAAAATACAGTTTGCAGAAGTTTTCTGCAAGAAGAGGGTATCTGCTCAACCAACAAAAGTAGTTTATTGTTTAGGTACTATGCACAAGAATCTGCCAAAGACCCACCAAGTGAATTCAACGATCCTCCCAGTTACCTGGGTAAACCAGAAACAATTCAATCTATGAGACTGAGAAACAAACCTAGAGAGCAGCATATAAGATGCAAGCCCAACACAGCTACCTAGGTGAAAAAACACCTGCTAGCAGAAGTGAATAAAAACCTTGAGGAAGGAATATAGATACAATGCTTCATCTTGAAAAGCCTCTCTGCAATTAATACCACCAGGAACTAAACAGAGAGGCAGAGTACAACTGAGCACATATGAGAATACGTATTGCAGGAGCCAGCCAATAGACAGAGATCAGAAACCAAACACTGGCCTGCCTTTATTTACCAGCCCAAAATAGAAGCAGTATTTTCTGCCATCAAAACCCTGGGAAGGTTTGTAAGAAACCCAGCAGATTGCTGCACATAATTGCTGGAAAAGAAGAGATCTTGCAGCAGCCTCTCACCTGCCAGTGCAAGATAATGCTCCACAACAGCCCCAGTGTCAGCTTATGATTTCCATCAACGATGTCAGTTCCTCCAATATTCACCAACTCCACCTGGAGAAGTCAGATCAACTCTATTTTAAACACTGTTATCACACCAAGTCACAACCCACCCAATATTCCTGGCTGTCCAGTCATGTATTACCAAGTGCTCTGAAATAAAACATAGTTAGAAAAAGAGAACCAGAGATGACAGTACTGTCTATCTGAATTTGTCATGACAATTGATTAAACAACATGACAAAAGATGGCACCAAAGATACTCCATTGGAAGAGTTTTATCTCCTCTAACATACAGATGCCTACCAGAGGTGAAAACTGACCAATAGAAACACACACATGAAGGA